>CM029013.1:94670093-95870093 GCA_016801055.1 Panax notoginseng | reverse complement strand
TCTTTGAAAAGATAGTGGTGATAAACTCTTATCGAGTTTTAAGGAAGAAGTAATAAAACACTTATGTGCTTATGTGATTACAACTTATGTGCTCGTGAGTGTCGAGTAGTAATGATTAGTAATTAAAACTTAAAATTTTTGGTTCTCAAGATGGCTAATGTAGGGGAATACAGTCAGGCTAGGGAGGAAATACCTCAGATGCCTAGGGAGGAGGAGCCTCATGACATTCAGGTGGTTTGGAAACAACTACTTCTGCGGGAGTCATCTCTGTTAGTCACAGTGGTTTAATAGGAGGGGTTTACCTGATGAGGATGATAATGTAGAAACGGATGAGGAGGATCCCGTTGAGCTGCCACAGTCGAATGAGGATGACGAGGACGAGGAGGAAAAGATTCCACTGAACTCGATCACTGCTCATATGTACGATGAAGTATACGACCGCAATGTGGAACTTCAGGATACCGTCAAGGAGTTGGAAGAGATAGTAGCTGAACAACAGACCTCGATGGCACAGAAGGACGATGAGATCCAAGATCGAGAGGAATGTCTGAATAATGTCGAAGGGAAGATGGTCCACACTGAAGAAGAGAATGAACAAATGACAGCGGAGATTACAGATCTGAAGAACAAGTTAAAAGAAGAAACTACTAAGAGGGCAAGAGCCGAAGACGCGTACGAGGAAGCTTATCAATGAGCAAGGATAGCAGAGAGAGACGCATAAGCAAAGAGGAAGAAGATGGAGGAGATGAATAACGTATTCAACACCGTGATTAATCGAGCTTAAGATCGAGTTATGTACTATCTGATTCAGTTCGAGACACTGCCGCAGTACATATTAGATCGCAGAACAATGTTCCGAATTATGGAGGAAGAGCGTCGTAAGGCTACACAACAACTTAGTAGGACATCGTAGGGAATGTACCTGATATGCAATTAATAAGATGTTAAATAATATGTAAATCCCTAGTCCTATGTAATCGATGGGATATGATGTTGATGTTGTCCTGAAACTTTAGTAGTTCAGGAAAGTAATGTAAATAGTAGTGATGCTATTGTTCTTATGTTTTCAAAAAGATTATGAATGAATAAAAGTTATTATTTTATTGTATTCAAAGTGTTATGTGTTATGTGATGATTTCTTTTATGGGGTGCAAGTTAAGTAGAAAATACTTAAAGGAGTTAAGTAATAATCTAATGGGTATATTTTAATAGAAAATGCCTCCAAGACGTCAACCACGACAGAGGACCCCTGAGGGATCTACCAACAATAGCAATGCCGAAACTAACCCCGTTCAGCAGCTAGTGACGTTACTGACGGGTGCATTGCAGAATCAACCGCAGAATCAAGCTACAACTTTTAAGGATTTCAAGGAGGTTGGACCACCAGAATTTCGTGGATCCATGAATCCAGTTGAGGCACAGACCTGGATCATGGAGATAGAGAAAGTGTTCGATGTTGCAAAAGTAATGGAGAATCAGAAGACTGCTTTTACAACATTCATGTTGAAAGCAGAGGCTAGTCATTGGTGACAGGCTAATAAAACTCGAGGAGGACAAGGGGTGATGACTTGGGATAGGTTTAAGGAGATATTCTTCAAGACTTATTTCCCAGAGAGTTCGAAGAATCAAATGGAGGTGCAATTTTTAGAACTAAAGCAGGGATCAATGATGGTGTCGGAGTATGCCGCAAAATTTAACGAGTTGATGAGGTTTGTGCCATATCAAGTCAACACAGATTAGCGCAAGGCTAAGAGGCTTGAGTAGGGACTGAAACCCTGGTTGTACAGTAGAGTCTCCCTATTCCAGCTGAAGATATTTACAACAGTAATGGAGAAGGCCATTCTCGCTGAAGGTGGAGGCGAGGCAATAACAAAGTTTAATCAAGAACAAAAGAAAGATGAAGAGTGAAGTGGAGGTTAGGAATGGTGGTGGTGGTAGTGGAAATGGTAACAATAACCTGAAGATAAAATGGAATGGAAATGTGAGTGCTAGAAATCAGCAAGGTAACCAACAGAATAAGAAGTTCGAAGCATGTGCTACATGCGGGAAGTTTAACAAGGGTATGTGCTTAATGGGGAAACATGTATGCTTTAGCTATGGCCAGGAAGGTCACATCGCCCCAAATTACAATCAACCCAAGAAGAACGTTTGCTTCACGTGCTGGTCAAAGGATCATTTTGCACGAGAGTGCCCTAAGAAGAAAGTTGGGGAGACAATAGGAAGCAAGGGAGGTAGCAGAGGAGGTACATGGACCATTGATGGACCAACACCATCAAACAAACCCACAGCCAGAACCTTCAACATGACTATGCAAGATGCTGTTCAATCAAATAATGTTTTGTTAGGTATTATCCAATCAATGATATAGATGCTTATGTATTATTTGATTCGGGTGCTACTTGCTCGTTTATATCTGATGAATTTGCTAAGAGTTTAGGATTGCCTAGTGAAGAATTGAATTTTCCTTTAAACATAGAAATTGCGAATAAGGAAGTAATTCATGTTAGGTTCGTATACAAGAATTATAGGGTGAATATTAAGGGGAATATCATGATGGTAGATTTAATCCTGATTAAACTTGGAGAGTTTAATGTTATATTGGGAATGGATTGGCTATTTAATTATGGAGCGATAATTGATTGTCAAAATAAATGTGTAAACCTTATGACTCTGTCAAAGGTAGTTTTCTATGGTAGAAAATCGCCTAGACATGCGAGATGTCTGACGATTATGCAGGCCAAGAAGTTGTTGAGTCAAGGCTGTGTGGGTTATTTAGCTTACATAGTCGATACTCAGAAGAAGGGGGTGAAACTGGAATAGATACCAGTAGTTAAGGAATTTGTAGATATGTTTCCGGAGGATTTGCCAGGACTTTCGCCTGATAGAGAGATTGAGTTCGTGATCGACTTAGCGTCAGGAACAACTCTGATATCGAAGGCCCCGTACAGAATGGCTCTGGTAGAGATGAAGGAACTGATGGTATAACTGCAAGAATTGCTAGACAAGAAATATATTCAACCAAGCGTATCACCGTGGGGAGCCGGTATTATTCGTGAAGAAGAAGGTATGCGACTTTGCATTAATTATTGGGAACTAAACAAAGTAACTATTAAGAATAAATATCCGTTGCCAAGAATAGATGACTTGTTTGATCAATTGAAGGGTGTTAAATACTTCTCAAAAATAGATTTGAGAAGTGGGTATCATCAATTGAAGGTAAGGAATGAGGATCACTACAAGAAAAAGGCCTAACAGCGACCAATACTATCAGCGACCACATATGCGATCGCTAATACAACTATCTGCGACCGATATCTATGACCGTAATTTAATCTAGTCGCTATTATATATCAGTGACCGCCTGCGGTTGCTGATCGGTCGCTATTATAATTTTACCTCCCAAAATTTGGCAGGAAATGTTGGTGCCAAGGTTTTGTGCGACAACTTAAACTTAGCGACCGCATACAGTAGCTGATAAGTCCAAGTCATTAAAATATAACGAACGCATGCAGTCGCAGATGACGGTCGCTGATCAAACTAAATGTAATCAGTTTCAGTTCCAGGTATTTGAACTCAGCAGACGGGACGAAAAGAAAAGAGGGAGCTCAGAATAGAGAGAAGATGGAGAAAGGGGTAGAAGAGGGAGAAAGGGGGAGGAGCTCGCTCGCCACCACTGCCCACTGCCATCACCATCACCACATGTAACCCTAATTATCTTTATTTCTGAATTGGATATAAATTGGGTGTTATTCTATTGATGGAACTTTTTCCCCACTGCATTATTCTTCGAGTGTGGGTATTCTATCTTATTAGTAGTATGTAATTTATTTCATATACATGCCACATTGACATAATTTGGAGAAGTCATGTTCTCATCATTGTTTACAGACAATAATATCCTTATTCTCCATTTATAGTAGTGTTTCCTTTGTAGATTCAAGATTCAAATAACAGAGTGCAAGTTCCATTATCACTTCTATCTCGAATGTTGAACATGTAAAAGAATTTATATATCAAGGTCCTTGGTTTCACAAGGAATTAAATTTTGCAGACTCATTTGCTTATTGGTTGTAGTCATTTTGTTTTCGAGTACCCATCAGAACTTGTGTTTACATTCTATTTAGATATAAAATTATTGAAGTACCCGCCTTTCTTATGTTTACTGTATTGGTCACTTGTTAGACGAATATGGCTATCTCAGGATGGGAAAACAATATTACCATGACTGGGTTTTGTTAATAGTAGAGTTATTTTAAGTCCTCGTCTACTGCAAAACTTTCTTTTGCATCTGTAGCAAATGACTTGTTTTATGAGTTTTTCATCCTTATTTTGGTATGCCACGTGGTAATTTCCTGGGCAATATGATAAACTTGTACCTGTTCATTCAGGTTTTTTATTGTAAATATTTTTTTTCTATGGTTTCTGCAATCATTTTCTTCTTCTAAGTTGTTACGCTGTGTTTTTCCTCCCTATCTTCTTTATGTAAACTAGGAGAACTCTAGAAGGGATATGCCCAGAAGTTGGGATGGATTTTCAGATCAATTTGCAATTAGGAGTCCTTTTCCATCAAAAAAGTTTTGTTGAGGTTTTATTTATATATAAAAAAGCTTTCGTCTTCAAGGAGTTGGCAGATGAGTAGTTGGTTTAGAGTTAAAGCATGAGTTGGCATCATTAGTTTCTTAGTTATAAAATAAGACTGCTAAACAGATGGAACCTACCTTTAACCATGAGGAATACAAGATCTTTCATAACTTAATCATAAAATAAGACTGATAAACGAAAATATAATAATATAATAATCATCTTAACTAATCTATGAATAATCCTAAAAGTATTGCAGAGATACAAAACAAAATCCCAATATATAATTCAATATCAAATACTCAAACATCACCTTACTAATCGAGAATAACTAGGCATTAATTGCAAAAAATGAAACATAAAAATATGTTAAAATTATTGAATAACTATTAGAATAATTTAGTAACAAAAATAACCTTCAAAATGAGTACTTTGATATTTCATCTTCTTTCGTGATTTACAAGGAAGTTATTAAGTCAAGTTTGACCTTCTTGAGCACTACCATATCAAATACTACGCCATGCCTATTATAACCTGTTAAAGGTTTGGTTGCATTTAATGATGTGAATTGTAAGATAGAAATTAGCAAAGGAGAGCTGTTCAAGTATATAACTTTTTACTGCTTTAATTTGTATTCATTCGTTATTGTTTTGGTCTTATTATATTGAAAATTTATATATTTCTCTTGGTTTGTGTCTTGGGTGCCTAGAAATGACCATATATGCATGCCGTCGTGCATGTGGCTAGTCCATATTATAGGGGAGACACTGGCGAATTTTTTTTTTCGTCGGGTAATTGTGAACATGTTCAAGTCATATGGTTACAAGTATGCTCAAGTCATATGTTAACATTTATAATGTTGTCTGTAGTAGGTACCGTGGAATCATGGACCTCTATTCAGACCGTAGTTGGATGGCACGACGAAAGTCAACTGCCCAGATAGGTGCTACAGCTGAATTTAGAGCTGGTTGCCAAGTGTTTTTAGAGTATGCGTATAGTCACCCAGAATGTATGAATGGTCAGTCGCAGATACGATGTCTATGTTTGAAGTGTAAGGATGTAAATTATATGGACAGAGACATGGTAAAGTATTATTTACTTGTTTCTGGGTTCATGAAAAATTATGAAGAATGCTGGTGGGCACATGGGCAGAGAAGAGATGGTGGCATCACAGAAGTACAAAATTCGGACAGTAGTACTCATCATATGAATGAAATCGTTCATAATATTGCAGGGCCATATTTTGATTGGGAACAAGGCAGAGAACAACCTATGAATTCTGATGTCAAAGACTTCTTTAAGTTGTTAGACGAGGGTAGCGAGCCATTGTGGCATCCCGACATAACTAATAAAGATATTCAAATCAATCGTGATAAAAAAATTTACACTTTGACTAAAGGACAAAGTAAGTTCAATTTCTTAAGCACGATATATATATATATATATATATATATATATATATATATATATATATATATATTACCTATGACTTCATTTATTAAGATGGAGTTTTTGTAGGCTTTGATAGAAGGATCAACGATTCCGGCTAATGTACAAGTCCTAGCTATAGGACCAGACAGGGACCACGTCAGCCGCAATGGTTACAAAATAAAAGGTTATGAATTTAATATAAAGGCATATGGGTGCGATAAAAGAACAACGAACTCTAGAGTGTGTGTCCAATGAGATTGTTACAATGAGCTTGGTCGTGCCTTTTATGGGAAGTTGGAGGAAATCGTAGAGTTGTAATACAAGGGCACGTACGGGGGTCATATTTACTTGTTCAAGTGTCGTTGGTTTGATTCAGAAAAAAGGGATACGTTATGACAACCAAGATTTTGTAATTTAATTTTAATATTTATTATATTAAATAAATATTTTTCGATGAATTAATTATTAGAATAAATAATTAATTGATGAAGTTGTGTTAGATTAATTTAGTTATATGTGTTATATTTATTAAATTAATGTGGAGAATTTTTGTTATTCGAAGTATGTCATTATGTGAGCTTATTGTATTAAAAGAAATAATTAATAAGCCTATGTTATTTTAATTAATCAAATTATTAATTAGAGATTTAATAATTTGATATTACTAATCAATGAGAAATTTAATTATGTGACTATGTGCATTATTGAGAAATTATATTTTAGTTAAAATAAATTATATAAGATATTGATTTATTTATAAAGAAGTGTGACATTAATTAAACTATATTATAAAGCTCTTTTAAATTGAATGGTTTTGAATTATTTTCTTGCTAAGCCAAACATGACACTAAGGGAGGTTATGGGCAGTTAACTCATTACTGGGTAACTGACCACCAGTGCGTCAGTTCCTTTTCTATTTATCATACGTCTTCTTCTTTTCTATTATTCTTCTAAGTTTGATAAAAACATCACAAAGAGAGAGTTTGAGAAAATTGTTAGAGAGAGTTAGAAGAAATTGTGATATTGAAGAATCAGAAGAATTTCTTAAGGGTAATCTCTTTAACCCAGTTTTTATTTATGCCATTTAAAATTTCCATGAATATGACTCCTAAGTCTTCGGTAAAGTTTCTGTAATTGAAATTGTAAGAGTTATGTGCGTATATGTGTTAAGATGTTGTTTTAATGTGTTTTAATATATATTGTATATAATTCCTTATCATTAGTTCATAATTTTACTTCGTATATGATTGCTACAAAATTACAGAGTTTGGGTTTTGGCCATATGGCCTTATACGTGATATTCCATGTGTTGATCATATATTATCCCTAAATTTTACACTCGTATTTTATTATGCATGTTGATACGAATAGACCAAAGTTTAACGAATCCGTAGTGACAATTTTCATGTTTTATTTTCAAAACCTTCAAGAACATCAAAGTCAGTGAAATTGCATGCTTTAATTCTGTAATTAAGTGTTTAAATTGGTTAAAGTCATTATATAAATGTTGGGTTATGTTTATGCATGAATTATGTCATATAGGTATGTCTAATTTCGAGTAGAAATTAAGAAATTGGAAGAAATTGGCATGTTATGCGATTTTCGCAAACTGCCACTTCTGTGTCTGGTACGCCGCGCCGCAGCGCCGGCTACCTGCCTATTTCCCGTGCCACAGCGCCACCGCGCCGTAGCGCCAAGAGTCCGGCAGCAGCACCATCGCGCCGCAGCACGAAGACCAAGTATAATAGTAGCGCCGCAGCGTCACTCTCCAGAAAGTTCAGAATGAATTATTTTTTTAAAATGTAAAGTCTAGCAATGTGTTATTAACTTAATGTAATGAACATGTAAACATGTTTGAAGTATAATGAGATGTAAAATAGATGTGTAACATGTAAATAACATAATTGCATATGGATCGAATTATTGAATACATAATTAAATTATTATTCATGAAGTGATATTATGTGACAGCAAATGTGATAATTTGACTAAGTATAGTCATAACCAAAGTTAGACAAAGAGAATGAACTTATAATGTTTAGTACGTTGTAATTGACTGGTATTGTGAACGTTATTGATATGTAGGACTTAAATCAAAGAACGATTTTAGTTAAAGTGTAATCTACGCACGAGGCAAGTTTTTCCTAACCCTAATTGTTATCGTTATATAAGTTGATTAATTCACCTTTCTACGTTGAACAAGTTCTCATTATTATTGATCAAGTCTGTTTTGTATATTAAAGTTTATTGATCTTTTAAGCATGATGCTGTTATACAATACTTATTCTATTGTATACCTTTTGAGATTCTGTTCAAGTTAAATATTCATTTACTGTTAAACCTTGTTAGACTAGCGAACCCTTAATGATTCGACTAGTCCATAGTTGATGAGCTTTCTAAATTTCAAAACCCTTGATGAATTATCCAAACCAAACATTCTTTGGCGCGGACTTGAATATCAAACTGAGATGAACAACCCTGTATAGGGGATTATTTACGCTTTAGCATTAAGATATTGTGCACAGTATGGTACTAAGGGCTGATCCCCCTAAGTACGAGAAGAAAGGTCCATAGTCTTATGAGTGTTAAAGCTTTCAAGTATAACCCTTGACAACCTAGGACATAGTTCAAGGTCTTATGACTCTCAGAAATTTCTTTTGATTCTTGTTATCTATTCTGGATTCAAAAGTTTAGCTTTTATATTCGAAGTTATTATTTTTCTCGCATGTTATTATTCAATTGTTATATTGTTATACTTGTGGGCAATCCTGCTCACTCTTGCGTAATAATAACATTGCAGTTAAGAACGAAAGAGCAGACGAACCTTCCACTAGTAAAGGCAAGAGAAAGCTTAGCAAGTAATGAAGATTGTTTATTTATGTGGTTATGTAATGATAATTAGAATTGATGTTACTTAAGACTTATTTGTTTATGTTTTCGCATAGATGATTTAAGGTTAGAGTAACCTGGGATTTATTTATTATGTAGTTGATGTAACCCCATAAGGGGAGATTTATTATTATTTCTATCTATTGCTTGGTTTGCATTTATTTATGGGTAGATAGATGGATGATGTTTGTATAGTGAACACCAAATCCTGTGGAAATGAAAGTACCGGATTTGGGGGTGTCACAGGTTGGTATCAGAGCTGTAGGTTATGAACCTTAGGTGGGCGAACAACCTTAAGTAATAGCCTTATAGGAAGAACATAGTGAAGGAAAACTCTTATCGAGTTTTAAGAGATGAATTCTTAATTCATTAAAGATAATAAAAGACTTTATGTGCTTATGTGTTAAAGTATGTGCTCACTAGTATAACTTAGTAACTAAAACTTAAAATTATGTTGTTAGGATGTCAGATGTTGGAGGAGCTAGTTGAGCTGAGGAGGAGGAATCCCCAGTGCCTATTGAGCAGGAGCCCCGAGACATTCATGTTGTCAAGGAGCAGTTGATTTAGAGGGAACCATCTCCGTTGATCACAGTTGTTGGTCAGGAGCATGAGCCTGAAACTGACCCTGAGGAGGATCCTGAGGAAGAAGAGGAAGAAGAGGAGTTCCCACCGAACTCCATTGATGATGAGATGTATGATGCACTTTATGATCGTAACATAGAGTTATAGGACACTGTCCAAGATTTGACTGAGTGGGTGATTAGTCAGCAGATTACTCTTGAGCAGAGGGATAGGGAGATTGTGACTCTTCACACACGTTTGGGAAACGTGGAGTGGGATCTAGTTCACGAGAAGGGTCAACCCGAGGATAAGTCCGTAGAAATAGAAAAGTTGAAGAAGGATCTGAAAGAGAGCTCAGAGAGGCTTGCCATAGCAGAGGAAGGCTGGGTACGAGAATCATGTCGTACTGATATTGCAAAAAGGGATTGTCGTGTAAAGAAGGCTAAGCTTGGAAAGACATACTCTACACTTAATAACGTAATGGATGAAGCCCAGGATCGAGTTTTGAGGTACCCAATCCAGTTTGAAGGTCTACCATCGTATATACTAGATCGCAGAATGATGTCTCGCATCATAGAAGAGGAACGTAGCAAGACTATTCGGCGCCTTAACAGGCAGTGATAGTGTTTGTTTAATTATATGAAAAACTTATCTAGTTTTAGATGTAAATTCAGACGTGTTTATGAACGAATGAATACTTTAATGTTTTAAATCCTATATATTCTCTATCTCGGGATAGTTGATGTAAATAGCAGTGATGCTATCGTTTGATGTTAAAACTTTTGATTTGAATAAATATATCAAGTTGTTTGAAATAATGTGTTAAGTGATTATGTTAAATTGTTGAGTTAAGCCTTAATTATTTAGAGAATTTAATAAAGATCTAATAAGCGTATATTCTTAACAAAAATATGCCGCTGAGAAGAAGACAAAACTGTCAACCAGCTCAGGAAGAGTCAACGAATAATAACAATAACGCCAATGCTAATCCCATCCAATAATTAGTGAACTTACTAGCTGGAGCAATGAATAATCAACCTCAAGCTCCACCGAATACAACGTTCAAGGATTTCAAGGCGGTGGAACCGCCAGAGTTTAAAGGATCCATGAACCCGATCGAAGCTCAGACTTGGGTTATGGAGATGGAGAAGGTTTTTGAGGTCGCAAGAGTCAGAGAGGAACAAAAGACCGCTGTTGCAACGTTTATGCTGAAATCTGAAGCCAGTTTTTGGTGGCAAGCAAACAAGGTCAGTGGAGGAGAAGGTTTGATTACCTGGGAGAGGTTCAAGGAGATGTTTTTCAAGATGTATTTCCCGACTACCTCGCAGAACCAATTGGAGGTTCAGTTTCTGGAATTGAAGCAAGGGAATATGTCTGTATCAGATTATGCGGCTAGATTCAACGAGTTGGAAAGGTTCGCCACATATCAAGTGCATACCGATGAGAGGAAGGAAAGATGTTTCGAACAAGGACTGAAGCCGTGGTTGTATAGTAAGGTGTCGATGTTTCAGTTGAAGACATTTGCCAGGGTACTAGAGAAGACCATGCTTGCTGAGGGTGGAAGTGACGCAGTAACAAAGTATAATCAAGAGCAGAAGAAGACGAAGAAGAGTGAGAATGAAGGTAATAACAAGACTGGTGGGAGTAGCACTAGGGGTAGCCATAATCAGAAGAGGAAGTGGACTGATAACTCGTCAGCTGGAAGTCAACAAGGAGGGAAGAAGAAGAAGATCGAAGTGTGCCCAACCTACGAAAAAGCCCATTTAGGAGTTTGTATGAAAGAGAAGCGAGTGTGCTACAATTGTGGTCAGAAAGGCCACATAGCACCAAACTGTCCAAACCCAAAGAAGGGTGCCTGCTTAACTTTTGGTTCAAAGGATCATCTTGCAAGGGATTATCCTATGAAGGGATCTGGGGGAACGAGTTCAGGAGGAAATAGAGGAAATACCGGTGGAAGCACTCTGACTATCGCAGGACCAACTGCCAGTAATCGACCGACTATCAGAACATTCAACATGACAGTGTAGGATGCAGTGCAGTCTCACGATGTGGTGTTAGGTATCATTCCGATCAATAGAGTTAATGCTTACGTATTATTTGATTCGGGTGCTACTTTTTTATTTATATCCGATGACTTTGCTAAGAATTTAGAATTGCCTAAGGATGAGTTAGAATACCCCATGAACATAGAAATTGCGAATAGAGAAATTATCCCTGTTAAGTACGTGCATAAGAATTGTATAGTGGATATTAAGAGTAATATCATGAACGTAGATCATATCCCTATTCGACTTGGGGAATTTGACGTTAATTTAGGTATGGACTGGTTATCCAATTATGGAGCGGTAATTGACTGTCAAAAGAAGGGTATTAACCTTATGACTCCGTCAAAGGTTGTATTTTATGGTAGCAAGTCGCCTAGACAAGCGAGTTATCTGACGATGATGCAGGCCAGGAGGTTGTTAAGACAAGGGTGTGTAGGATATCTAGCTTACATAGTCGATAGTCGTAAAGAGAATCCAAAAATAGATGAGATACCAGTAGTGAGAGATTTCGCTGACGTATTTCTGGACAATTTGCCGGGACTTCCTCCAGATAGAGCATTTGAATTCGTGATCGATTTGGCTGCAGGAACGGCTCCAATATCGAAGTCACCATACCGAATGCCTCCAGTAAAAATGAAAGAATTGATGGTACAACTACAAGAATAATTGGATAAGAAGTACATTCAACCAAGCGTATCACCGTGGGGAGCGCCGATTTTATTTGTAAAGAAGAAGGATAGGACAATGCGACTTTGCATCGATTATAGAGAACTGAATAAGGTTACGATTAAGAATAGATATCCATTACCGAGGATCAATAATCTGTTTGATCAGTTGAAGGGAGCAAGATACTTTTCAAAAATAGACTTGAGGAGTGGTTATCATTAACTGAAGGTGAGACCAGAGGATGTACCGAAGACATCGTGCAGAACACGATATGGTCACTACAAATTTTTAGTAATGTCATTTGGTTTAACGAATGCTCCTACAACATTTATGGGACTAATGAATGGTGTGTTCAAACCATTTTTGGACAAGTTCGTAGTGGTATTTATAGATGATATTTTGGTATATTCAAAAACCAAGGAAGAACATGAAGAGCATTTGAGATTAACATTGGAAGTGTTGAGAAGAGAGTAGTTGTATGCTAAGTTTTTGAAATGTGAATTTTGGATCGAGCAGGTATAATTTCTTGGACATGTGATCAATAAAGACAGAATTTCGGTAGATCCATCCAAAGTCGAAGCCGTGATCAACTGGGATCAGTCGAAGACGCCGTCAGAAGTAAGAAGTTTTCTTGGATTGGCAGGTTATTACAGAAGATTCATTCAAAAAATTTCCAAGATCGCAACTCTAATGACAAATTTGACTAGGAAATCGGTGAAATTTGTTTGGACGGAGAAGTGTGAGGAAAGCTTTCAAGAATTAAAGAAGAGGTTAAGTACAGCACCTATGTTGTCTCTTCTGGACGATACAGGAAATTTTGTGATTTATAGTGATGCGTAGCATAAGGGACTTGGCTGTGTGCTTATGCAGAACGGTAGAGTCATTGCGTATGCGTCACGACAACTGAAAGATTATGAGAAGGGGTATCCGACTCACGACTTGGAGTTAGCTGCAGTGGTTTTCGCTTTGAAAATTTGGAGGCACTATCTCTACGGGGAGAAGTGTGAAATATATACAGACCACAAGAGTCTGAAATATATTTTTACACAGAAAGAATTGAATATGCACCAAAGAAGGTGGTTGGAGTTAATTAAGGACTACGATTGTGAGATTTTATACCATCCTGGTAAGGCAAACGTGTTTGCCGACGCTTTAAGTAGGAAAGGTTGGGAGAAATTGATGATGTTGACCGAACAGGAGGAGTTAATTTTGGCCATGGAGAAGTTAGAACTGGAAGTAAAGTATCCTATAGAAATTGATGAGATGCTATTCCAAATGCAATCTGGTACAACCCTACTAGATAAAGTTAAGGATGCTCAGCTTCAGGATGATAAATGCAAAAAGGTGATAAGGAAGATATCTGAAGGAACTGAACCGAGATTTAAGATGGATAAGGAAGGAATACTAAGATTCGAGAACAGAATTTGGGTACCACCAGTAACAGACATTAAGGAAGACATTTTGAGCGAGGCTCATAGCTCACGATATTCGATTCACCTTGGTAGTACCAAAATGTACCAAGATCTTTGACAACATTTCTGGTGGCCTAATCTGAAACGAGATGTTGCAGAGTGTGTTGCCAAATGCTTAACCTGTCAAAAAGTGAAAGCAGAACATCAGAGACCGAGTGGGATGCTACAACCTCTAGAGATCCCAGAATGGAAATGGGAACATATTACAATGGACTTCGTGGTTGGCCTTCCGACGACTCAGAAAGGCTACGACGTAGTATGGGTTATCGTTAACCGACTAACGAAATTCGCACACTTCCTTCCGATCAAAATCAGATTCAACTTAGATCAGCTGGCAAAGTTATATGTAAAAGAGATTGTTTCGAGGCACGGAGTACCGGTGTCAATCGTTTCCAATAGGGATCCGCGCTTTACGTCGAACTTCTAGAAACGTCTACAAGAATGCATGGGTACACAGTTGCGAATGAGTACGGCATATCACCATCAGGCAGATGGACAGAGTGAAAGAACAATTCAGACATTGGAAGATATGTTAAGAGCTTGTATAATGGACTTTAAAGAAAATTGGGATGATCATCTACCTCTCGTAGAGTTCGGTTACAACAACAGTTACCACGCTAGTATTGGCATGCCGCCTTATGAAGCTTTATACGTCAGAAAGTGCAGAACTCCTCTTTACTGGGATGAAGTTGGCGAAAGACAGTTGCTAGGGTCAGAATTGGTACAACAGACATCAGAAATAGTCAAAGTAATCCGAACACGATTGGTAGCTGCTCAAGATAGGCAGAAGGAATATACTGATCCACACCGTAAGAATGTTGAGTTTGAACCAGGAAGTTATGTGTTCTTAAAGGTATCTCCCTAGATGGGAAAGATCATATTCGGAAAGAAAGGAAAATTAAGCTCAAGATTCATTGGACCCTTTGAAGTTCTGAGAAGGGTCGGAGAAGTTGCTTATGAGGTAGCCTTACCTCCAGCACTCGAGAATGTCCACAATTGTGACATCCCCAAAATAGGTCCATTCCACCCAACCCATTCTGAGTCGTCAAATACATGGTACAGAAAACAACTACAACTTTATTACCACAATTGTCGTGCAAAATACAACAACAGATATGCCGTGAGTTTGGATACAAATATATACCAAATGTGACATTGGACACCATCATGTGTCAGCACCTCACAAAGGTACCTTACATAAAGGTACAGTCAAAAACTGTTTTAGAAATTAGAATCTTTGGGAAGTACTCAAGAAAACCTTCGTACATGGGAGGCCACGCATCTAGATTATGATAGATATCATATGGCCACAGAATTATCCTTGGTTGACCCAATAGACCCCAAAGAAAAACGAGAAGATTACTATCATATTCTTCCCAATGGTGAGTCTTCTCTTGACTTATCATTATCTCCATTGTCTCTAATTGAGAATTATACTTCAAACAAACACCAAGACTATATAGGTAGTGCCCATAGATATACTCAGTAAGTAGATGAGCACAACCCTGTCTTATGATGACACGAGGTTGTATGTCATTAGACATCTTGTATGATAGTGGCAAAACATCCTTCCAACGTTGGGTTCGCCTCACCCTATTTTCTTCACCAAATATAACTACTAAATGATGACCACCGTTCTATTCCCTTGTTACCCCCGCTCGACCCAGCTACACTCTTATTACCTGAAAGGAATTGTGAAGCAAAAGGGTGAGCACAACTAGCTCAGTAAAGAATATCATGACTAAAGATAATTAAATTATCAATAGCCTTCATCAATAATAAATCAGAGATTTATAACATATGGTAAATGATAAAAATTTCAACCATAGTTGCAGCGGAACGAGCAATCCATTAAAAGAGTCAAATAGACTATAAAGTCTATTATCTTCTCCATGTTAGAAATCCACCAACAATATTTTATCCATGTAACATCACTCAACAGTTCCTTTCCACAATCATATGAATAACTCATAATCATAATTGTGACTATAAATTTTTCTTCACACCCAGGACGAAGAATATTTTCATCACCTGTCTTTACCTGAAACATCAAAGATCATGGTTATACCAAATCACAGTTCCTGTTTATAATCATACTAACAAATCCATCTTTGCACTACGGGCCAAAGATATTCAACAACAGTTCATCTTTGCACTACAGGCCAAAGATATTCATCAACAGGCCATCTTTGCACTACATGCCAAAGATATTCATCAACAATTCATATTTGCACTACAGGCCAAATATATTCATATCTCAAAGAAATATATAATCATTTCAGAATTTATATAAACAATAATTATAACCATGTTGATCAATTCACCTTTGCACTTAAGCTTAAGATATTCAATTATAAATTCAATGGTCATGATCATACCAGTCACAATTCAACTTTGCACTACAGGCCAAAGAGAACCCTAGTCATGATCATACCAATAATCTACCCATCTTTACACTCCAGTGAAAGAGAATTTCAACATCAGGGTTCTAAAAATATTATATATGATGATAAAAATAATATGATCAACATATAGTTTTAATCTCAAGAGTAATATTCGAACTCATGAATAGTAAATCGTGAATAGTAACTCATGAATAGTAACCCCGACACAAAAGATAGAAATTTCACAATAAAATACATACCAATATTTCGGTATAATGATATTGAAAGAATAACATTTCATAAATTTATAAACAATTTATTTTAATTGTTTACACTTTACTAATTAATGCATTTAATCATCATAAAATGCCAACTCTTACAATTTCATCATCAATAACCAAAACCCTCATCAAAAATCTGCATATACCTCATATAGGATTCTCAAGCCATAAAATCCTATTTTCCAATTTTCTTTCTTCACAAAACATATTTAATTCATTTACTCATAACTAGACTATTTTCATAAAAAATACCAAATCAGTTCTAAAAATATTTCTTTTCTGGGATTTAGTATAATATAGTCCCATAGTGAACATATATTTTTCTCAGAATTTTTAAAAGTCATTTACTATTTTTCATATGGCCAAAACAACCGAATATTTAGACATTTATCAAAAATTGTACTTTTGTCTAAAAATTCTGAAATTTACAGAGTATACTTCTATCATATACATGTACTCCCAATAAAAATTTTATCAATTTTGGAGTTAACCACAAGAAATTATAAGCAGTTACTTTTAAAATAGTCTTTTCTCATAAAATTCATAACTCTCAATCTATACATCCAAAAATCACCATTTTTGGACACAATCAAGAAAACTCATCAAAATATCATTTCAAATTTTTCCAGAATTTTTGAAGTTCAGAAAAATTACGAAACTGAAAATCATAACAACCCTTAAAATCCCTTAATATCCCTTACTATCCCTTACTATCCCTTACTATCCCTTACCTCAAAAGAGCAGTACTTCTGATCGGTATAAGGCTGAAGGAAACTTGCACTGATGAATAGCAACTCACCAAGTATCTAAATACTCACAAAATATACTCAATAATCTAGAGAGAGAAAGAGAGAAAGCTTATGTTTCTGGTGTGATTTTCAATTCTAACTTAGCCCTCTATTTATAGGAAAATTTTGGTAGGTTTGACCTGCAACCTGATGGCTTTACCTGCTACTATTCCCACCCACCACATTTGAAATATAATTCAGCACATTTCTTCACCAACCACAAGTGGGGCCCACCAATTCTAGAATTTTCCACCAAAAATGATTTATAACCTGATTTCTGAATCAGCCACCTCTTAAAATTCATAACAAATCATACGTTCATTTTTAACGGTTCAAAATTTGTGGACATATACTCAACTTATATATGTATAAATTATCCAAAAATTACCACGATCCAACGGTCGGATTACAAATTATAACCCCCGCAAAATATCTCAAAAACCCTGATTTTTAATACCTCCATTCCGACAAAAATACTGATAAAACACCTCAACATTAACTCCTTCATTTTTAACCACAAAAATATATCCCTCATTTATATCCACATAAAATAAATATTTCCTTATCATATGAATCAATAATTAATTATTCACAAATAATATTACAGAATCACATTTATGACAACCAGGCCGTTCCCAGGAAAGAGGGGGCTTTCCAATAAGGATTTCTCCTTACTGGCGCGCAATTAGATGACCAAACCTCTCCTTAGACAGAACTTTCTAGACATTGCCAATAATGCTATCTAATAATACTATTCAAATAATATGAATTATTGATCTGATAATGGGAAATACTGTGCAGCAACAATTATTGAACAACAATAATACAAAATTTCAACGTAGCAATTATTGAATCAATAAAATAAAATATTGAACAGTAATTACTGTAACAATTATTGAGTAGTGCCTTCTTACGTAAGAATCAATAATTTCAAAAATACTATGCAATACCGTGTGCTACTGTTCAATAACGCGTATTACTGTATTTTAACCACCGGGTATTCCAACAGTGTTAACGGTAACAACTACGCCGTTATTTGTAAAAACTCAAATTTGTCGTTTTCCTTCACCCGACAGTTATTCGTTATGGGGCCCACAAATAGTTGCGCCATCGTACGAATATTCCCCGACAGAAAGAATATTCCACGACCAAACGAATATTCCCCGACAACAATGATTATTTTATAACCACTTGCTTATTTTGAAAAAAAATTCATATTTCACCCATAACTTTAAACTTTTATCAATTTAACCATATACTGAATAGTAATTATAAGAAAAATTGAATACTTTTATTTCATAAAATTCGGGGTCTTACAATCTCCCCTCCTTATGAAATTTCGTCCCCGAAATTTACGTACCTGGTATTTCAAAGAGTTGAGAATACCTTGCTTTCATTTCAGATTCCATCTTCCCTGTCATCATGATTTCTCCATTGCTCATCTCCTGTATTTCAGATATCATTCTAGAATACAGCTTCAAAACAAAGGTTAATTGAACAAATTTATCACATAATATCCCGATATTATGACTGACCAACAAATAAGCTTAGGTAGGACACACTAGCGAAGGATTTACTCATCTCTCCCCTCCTAGTTATATTCCCCGATCTCCGCCAAAGATCATATCCCTAAGCTCTGATACCACCTGTGACATCCCCAAAATAGGTCCATTCCACCCAACCCATTCTGAGTCGTCAAATACATGGTACAGAAAACAACTACAACTTTATTACAACAATTGTCGTGCAAAATACAACAACACATATGCTGTGAGTTTGGATACAAATATATACCAAATGTGACATTGGACACCATCATGTGTCAGCACCTCACAAAGGTACCTTACATAAAGGTATAGTCAAAAACTGTTTTAGAAATTAGAATCTTTGGGAAGTGCTCAAGAAAACCTTCGTACATGGGAGGCCACGCATCTAGGTTATGATAGATATCATATGGCCACAGAATTATCCTTGGTTGACCCAATAGACCCCAAAGAAAAACGAGAAGATTACTATCATATTCTTCCCAATGGTGAGTCTTCTCTTGACTTATCATTATCTCCACTGTCTCTAATTGAGAATTATACTTCAAACAAACACCAAGATTATATAGGTAGTGCCCATAGATATACTCAGCAAGTGGATGAGCACAACCCTGTCTTATGATGACACGAGGTTGTATGTCATTAGACATCTTGTATGATAGTGGCAAAACACCCTTCCAACGTTGGGTTCGCCTCACCCTATTTTCTTCACCAAATATAACTACTAAATGATGACCACCGTTCTATTCCCTTGTTACCCCCGCTCGACCCAGCTACACTCTTATTACCTGAAAGGAATTGTGAAGCAAAAGGGTGAGCACAACTAGCTCAGTAAAGAATATCATGACTAAAGATAATTAAATTATCAATAGCCTTCATCAATAATAAATCAGAGATTTAGAACATATGGTAAATGATAAAAATTTCAACCATAGTTGCAGCGGAACGAGCAATCCATTAGAAGAGTCAAATAGACTATAAAGTCTATTATCTTCTCCATGTTAAAAATCCACCAACAATATTTTATCCATGTAACATCACTCAACAGTTCCTTTCCACAATCATATGAATAACTCATAATCATAATTGTGACTATAAATTTTTCTTCACACCCAGGACGAAGAATATTTTCATCACCTGTCTTTACCTGAAACATCAAAGATCATGGTTATACCAAATCACAGTTCCTGTTTATAATCATACTAACAAATCCATCTTTGCACTACGGGCCAAAGATATTCAACAACAGTTCATCTTTGCACTACAGGCCAAAGATATTCATCAACAGGCCATCTTTGCACTACATGCCAAAGATATTCATCAACAATTCATATTTGCACTACAGGCCAAATATATTCATATCTCAAAGAAATATATAATCATTTCAGAATTTATATAAACAATAATTATAACCATGTTGATCAATTCACCTTTGCACTTAAGCTTAAGATATTCAATTATAAATTCAATGGTCATGATCATACCAGTCACAATTCAACTTTGCACTACAGGCCAAAGAGAACCCTAGTCATGATCATACCAATAATCTACCCATCTTTACACTCCAGTGAAAGAGAATTTCAACATCAGGGTTATAAAAATGTTATATATGATGATAAAAATAATATGATCAACATATAGTTTTAATCTCAAGAGTAATATTCGAACTCATGAATAGTAAATCGTGAATAGTAACTCATGAATAGTAACCCCGACACAAAAGATAGAAATTTCACAATAAAATACATACCAATATTTCGGTATAATGATATTGAAAGAATAACATTTCTTAAATTTATAAACAATTTATTTTAATTGTTTACACTTTACTAATTAATGCATTTAATCATCATAAAATGCCAACTCTTACAATTTCATCATCAATAACCAAAACCCTCATCAAAAATCTGCATATACCTCATATAGGATTCTCAAGCCATAAAATCCTATTTTCCAATTTTCTTTCTTCACAAAACATATTTAATTCATTTACTCATAACTAGACTATTTTCATGAAAAATACCAAATCAGTTCCAAAAATATTTCTTTTCTGGGATTTAGCATAATATAGTCCCATAGTGAACATATATTTTTCTCAGAATTTTTAAAAGTCATTTACTATTTTTCATATGGCCAAAACAGCCGAATATTTAGACATTTATCAAAAATTGTACTTTTGTCTAAAAATTCTGAAATTTACAGAGTATACTTCTATCATATACATGTACTCCCAATAAAAATTTCATCAATTTTGGAGTTAACCACAAGAAATTATAAGCAGTTACTTTTAAAATAGTCTTTTCTCATAAAATTCATAACTCTCAATCTATACATCCAAAAATCACCATTTTTGGACACAATCAAGAAAACTCATCAAAATATCATTTCAAATTTTTCCAGAATTTTTGAAAATCAGAAAAATTACGAAACTGAAAATCATAACAACCCTTAAAATCCCCTAATATCCCTTACTATCCCTTACTATCCCTTACCTCAAAAGAGCAGTACTTCTGATCGGTATAAGGCTGAAGGAAACTTGCACTGATGAATAGCAACTCACCAAGTATCTAAATACTCACAAAATATGCTCAATAATATAGAGAGAGAAAGAGAGAAAGCTTATGTTTCTGGTGTGATTTTCAATTCTAACTTAGCCCTCTATTTATAGGAAAATTTTGGTAGGTTTGACCTGCAACCTGATGGCTTTACCTGCTACTATTCCCACCCACCACATTTGAAATATAATTCAGCACATTTCTTCACCAACCACAAGTGGGGCCCACCAATTCTAGAATTTTCCACCAAAAATGATTTATAACCTGATTTCTGAATCAGTCATCTCTTAAAATTCATAACAAATCATACGTTCATTTTTAACGGTTCAAAATTTGTGGACATATACTCAACTTATATATGTATAAATATCCAAAAATTACCACGATCCAACGGTCGGATTAAAAATTATAACCCCCGCAAAATATCTCAAAAACCCTGATTTTTAATACCTCCATTCCGACAAAAATACTGATAAAAACCTCAACATTAACTCCTTCATTTTTAACCACAAAAATATATCCCTCATTTATATCCACATAAAATAAATATTTCCTTATCATATGAATCAATAATTAATTATTCACAAATAATATTACAGAATCACATTTATGACAACCAGGCCGTTCCCAGGAAAGAGGGGGCTTTCCAATAAGGATTTCTCCTTACTGGCGCGCAATTAGATGACCAAACCTCTCCTTAGACAGAACTTTCTAGACATTGCCAATAATGCTATCTAATAATACTATTCAAATAATATGAATTATTGATCTGATAATGGGAAATACTGTGCAGCAACAATTATTGAACAACAATAATACAAAATTTCAACGTAGCAATTATTGAATCAATAAAATAAAATATTGAACAGTAATTACTGTAACAATTATTGAGTAGTGCCTTCTTACGTAAGAATCAATAATTTCAAAAATACTATGCAATACCGTGTGCTACTGTGCAATAACGCGTATTACTGTATTTTAACCACCGGGTATTCCAACAGTGTTAACGGTAACAACTACGCCGTTATTTGTAAAAACTCAAATTTGTCGTTTTCCTTCACCCGACAGTTATTCGTTATGGGGCCCACAAATAGCTGCGCCGTCGTACGAATATTCCCCGACAGAAAGAATATTCCACGAATATTCCCCGACAACAATGATTATTTTATAACCACTTGCTTATTTTGAAAAAAAATTCATATTTCACCCATAACTTTAAACTTTTATCAATTTAACCATTTACTGAATAGTAATTATAAGAAAAATTGAATACTTTTATTTCATAAAATTCGGGGTCTTACAATCTCCCCTCCTTATGAAATTTCGTCCCCGAAATTTACGTACCTGGTATTTCAAAGAGTTGAGAATACCTTGCTTTCATTTCAGATTCCATCTTCCCTGTCATCATGATTTCTCCATTGCTCATCTCCTGTATTTCAGATATCATTCTAGAATACAGCTTCAAAACAAAGGTTAATTGAACAAATTTATCACATAATATCCCGATATTATGACTGACCAACAAATAAGCTTAGGTAGGACACACTAGCGAAGGATTTACTCATCTCTCCCCTCCTAGTTATATTCCCCGATCTCCGCCAAAGATCATATCCCTAAGCTCTGATACCACCTGTGACATCCCCAAAATAGGTCCATTCCACCCAACCCATTCTGAGTCGTCAAATACATGGTACAGAAAACAACTACAACTTTATTACAACAATTGTCGTGCAAAATACAACAACACATATGCTGTGAGTTTGGATACAAATATATACCAAATGTGACATTGGACACCATCATGTGACAGCACCTCACAAAGGTACCTTACATAAAGGTATAGTCAAAAACTGTTTTAGAAATTAGAATCTTTGGGAAGTGCTCAAGAAAACCTTCGTACATGGGAGGCCACGCATCTAGGTTATGATAGATATCATATGGCCACAGAATTATCCTTGGTTGACCCAATAGACCCCAAAGAAAAACGAGAAGATTACTATCATATTCTTCCCAATGGTGAGTCTTCTCTTGACTTATCATTATCTCCACTGTCTCTAATTGAGAATTATACTTCAAACAAACACCAAGATTATATAGGTAGTGCCCATAGATATACTCAGCAAGTGGATGAGCACAACCCTGTCTTATGATGACACGAGGTTGTATGTCATTAGACATCTTGTATGATAGTGGCAAAACACCCTTCCAACGTTGGGTTCGCCTCACCCTATTTTCTTCACCAAATATAACTACTAAATGATGACCACCGTTCTATTCCCTTGTTACCCCCGCTCGACCCAGCTACACTCTTATTACCTGAAAGGAATTGTGAAGCAAAAGGGTGAGCACAACTAGCTCAGTAAAGAATATCATGACTAAAGATAATTAAATTATCAATAGCCTTCATCAATAATAAATCAGAGATTTAGAACATATGGTAAATGATAAAAATTTCAACCATAGTTGCAGCGGAACGAGCAATCCATTAGAAGAGTCAAATAGACTATAAAGTCTATTATCTTCTCCATGTTAAAAATCCACCAACAATATTTTATCCATGTAACATCACTCAACAGTTCCTTTCCACAATCATATGAATAACTCATAATCATAATTGTGACTATAAATTTTTCTTCACACCCAGGACGAAGAATATTTTCATCACCTGTCTTTACCTGAAACATCAAAGATCATGGTTATACCAAATCACAGTTCCTGTTTATAATCATACTAACAAATCCATCTTTGCACTACGGGCCAAAGATATTCAACAACAGTTCATCTTTGCACTACAGGCCAAAGATATTCATCAACAGGCCATCTTTGCACTACATGCCAAAGATATTCATCAACAATTCATATTTGCACTACAGGCCAAATATATTCATATCTCAAAGAAATATATAATCATTTCAGAATTTATATAAACAATAATTATAACCATGTTGATCAATTCACCTTTGCACTTAAGCTTAAGATATTCAATTATAAATTCAATGGTCATGATCATACCAGTCACAATTCAACTTTGCACTACAGGCCAAAGAGAACCCTAGTCATGATCATACCAATAATCTACCCATCTTTACACTCCAGTGAAAGAGAATTTCAACATCAGGGTTATAAAAATATTATATATGATGATAAAAATAATATGATCAACATATAGTTTTAATCTCAAGAGTAATATTCGAACTCATGAATAGTAAATCGTGAATAGTAACTCATGAATAGTAACCCCGACACAAAAGATAGAAATTTCACAATAAAATACATACCAATATTTCGGTATAATGATATTGAAAGAATAACATTTCTTAAATTTATAAACAATTTATTTTAATTGTTTACACTTTACTAATTAATGCATTTAATCATCATAAAATGCCAACTCTTACAATTTCATCATCAATAACCAAAACCCTCATCAAAAATCTGCATATACCTCATATAGGATTCTCAAGCCATAAAATCCTATTTTCCAATTTTCTTTCTTCACAAAACATATTTAATTCATTTACTCATAACTAGACTATTTTCATAAAAAATACCAAATCAGTTCTAAAAATATTTCTTTTCTGGGATTTAGCATAATATAGTCCCATAGTGAACATATATTTTTCTCAGAATTTTTAAAAGTCATTTACTATTTTTCATATGGCCAAAACAACCGAATATTTAGACATTTATCAAAAATTGTACTTTTGTCTAAAAATTCTGAAATTTACAGAGTATACTTCTATCATATACATGTACTCCCAATAAAAATTTTATCAATTTTGGAGTTAACCACAAGAAATTATAAGCAGTTACTTTTAAAATAGTCTTTTCTCATAAAATTCATAACTCTCAATCTATACATCCAAAAATCACCATTTTTGGACACAATCAAGAAAACTCATCAAAATATCATTTCAAATTTTTCCAGAATTTTTGAAGTTCAGAAAAATTACGAAACTGAAAATCATAACAACCCTTAAAATCCCTTAATATCCCTTACTATCCCTTACTATCCCTTACTATCCCTTACCTCAAAAGAGCAGTACTTCTGATCGGTATAAGGCTGAAGAAAACTTGCACTGATGAATAGCAACTCACCAAGTATCTAAATACTCACAAAATATACTCAATAATCTAGAGAGAGAAAGAGAGAAAGCTTATGTTTCTGGTGTGATTTTCAATTCTAACTTAGCCCTCTATTTATAGGAAAATTTTGGTAGGTTTGACCTGCAACCTGATGGCTTTACCTGCTACTATTCCCACCCACCACATTTGAAATATAATTCAGCACATTTCTTCACCAACCACAAGTGGGGCCCACCAATTCTAGAATTTTCCACCAAAAATGATTTATAACCTGATTTCTGAATCAGCCACCTCTTAAAATTCATAACAAATCATACGTTCATTTTTAACGGTTCAAAATTTGTGGACATATACTCAACTTATATATGTATAAATTATCCAAAAATTACCACGATCCAACGGTCGGATTACAAATTATAACCCCCGCAAAATATCTCAAAAACCCTGATTTTTAATACCTCCATTCCGACAAAAATACTGATAAAAACCTCAACATTAACTCCTTCATTTTTAACCACAAAAATATATCCCTCATTTATATCCACATAAAATAAATATTTCCTTATCATATGAATCAATAATTAATTATTCACAAATAATATTACAGAATCACATTTATGACAACCAGGCCGTTCCCAGGAAAGAGGGGGCTTTCCAATAAGGATTTCTCCTTACTGGCGCGCAATTAGATGACCAAACCTCTCCTTAGACAGAACTTTCTAGACATTGCCAATAATGCTATCTAATAATACTATTCAAATAATATGAATTATTGATCTGATAATGGGAAATACTGTGCAGCAACAATTATTGAACAACAATAATACAAAATTTCAACGTAGCAATTATTGAATCAATAAAATAAAATATTGAACAGTAATTACTGTAACAATTATTGAGTAGTGCCTTCTTACGTAAGAATCAATAATTTCAAAAATACTATGCAATACCGTGTGCTACTGTTCAATAACGCGTATTACTGTATTTTAACCACCGGGTATTCCAACAGTGTTAACGGTAACAACTACGCCGTTATTTGTAAAAACTCAAATTTGTCGTTTTCCTTCACCCGACAGTTATTCGTTATGGGGCCCACAAATAGTTGCGCCATCGTACGAATATTCCCCGACAGAAAGAATATTCCACGACCAAACGAATATTCCCCGACAACAATGATTATTTTATAACCACTTGCTTATTTTGAAAAAAAATTCATATTTCACCCATAACTTTAAACTTTTATCAATTTAACCATATACTGAATAGTAATTATAAGAAAAATTGAATACTTTTATTTCATAAAATTCGGGGTCTTACAACAATGTCTTTCATGTTTCAGTTTTACGACCATACAAACCCGATTACAAGCATGTAATTGAATACGAACCCCTACATTTTAAAAAAGACGTGTCTTACGAAGAAATCCATGTTCAAATTGTCGATCGGAAAGAACAAATTTTGAGAAATAAAGTAATACCTTCTGTTGTGGTAATTTGGAGGAACCACAACGCTGAAGAAGCTACGTGGGAACTCGAAGAGAATATGATGAAGAATTATCCACATTTATTTACTTAAATTATGTGTAAGCGATTCTGGGAACAGAATCTTTGTAAGGGGGGAGAATGTAACGGGTCAAATTTATTGAGTCGTGATTCTAGGGACAGAATCCTTTTAAGGGGGGAATGATGTGACAACTGAGATTTTATAATTTAATTTAACTATTTATTGCATTAAATAAATATTTTTCGATGAATTAATTATTAGATTAAATAATTAATTGATGAAGTTGTGTTAGATTAATTTAGTTATATGTGTTATATTTATTAAATTAATATGGAGATTTTTTGTTATTCGAAGTATGTCATTATGTGAGCTTATTGTATTAAAAGAAATATTTAATAAGCCTATGTTATTTTAATTAATCAAATTATTAATTAGAGATTTAATAATTTGATATTCTTAATCAATGAGAAATTTAATTATGTGACTATGTGCATTATTGAGAAATTATATTTTATTTAAAATAAATTATATAAGAAATTGGTTTATTTTTAAAGAAATGTGACATTAATTAAACTATATTATAAAGCTCTATTAAATTAAATGGTTTTGAATTATTTTCTTGCTAAGCCAAACATGGCACTAAGGGAGGTTATGGGCAGTTAACCCATGACTGGGTAACTGACCACCAGTGCGTCAGTTCCTTTTTTATTTATCATACGTCTTCTTCTTTTCTATTATTCTTCTAAGTTTGATAAAAACATCACAGAGAGAGAGTTTGAGAAAATTGTTAGAGAGAGTTAGAAGAAATTGTGATATTGAAGAATCAGAAGAATTTCTTGAGGGTAATCTCTTTAACCCAGTTTTTATTTACGCCATTTAAAGTTTCCATGAATATGACTCCTAAGTCTTCTGTAAAGTTTCTGTAATTGAAATTGTAAGAGTTATGTGCATATATGTGTTAAGATGTTGTTTTAATGTGTTTTAATATATATTGTATATAATTCCTTATCATCAGTTCATAATTTTACGTCGTATATGATTGCTGCAAAATTACAGAGTTTACGTTTTGGCCATATGGCCTTATATGTGATATTTCATGTGTTGATCATCTATTATCCCTAAATTTTACACTCGTTTTTTATTATGCATGTTGATACGAAGAGACCAAAGTTTAAATGAACGGATTCGGGGTTATAACGAATCTATAGTGACAATTTTCATGTTTTATTTTCAAAACCTTTAAGAACATCAAAGTCAGTGAAATTGCATGCTTTAATTCTATAATTAAGGGTTTAAATTGGTTAAAGTCATTATATAAATGTTGGGTTATGTTTATGCATGAATTATGTCATATGGGTATGTCTAATTTCGAGTAGAAATTAAGAAATCGGAAGAAATTGGCATGTTATGCGATTTTCGCGAACTGCCATTTTTGTGTCTGGTACGCCGCGTCGCAGCGCCACCACACCGCAGCGCCAAGAGTCCGGCCGCAGCACCATCGCGCCGCAACGCGAAGACCAAGTATAACAGTGGCGGCACAACGCCACTCTCCAGAAAGTTCAAAATGAATTATTTTTTTAAAATGTAAAGTCTAGCAATGTGTTAGTAACTTAATGTATTGAACATATAAACATGTTAAAAGTATAATGAGATGTAAAATAGATGTGTAACATGTAAATAACATAATTGCATGTTGATCGAATTATTGAATACATAATTAAATTATTATTCATGAAGTGATATTATGTGACCGTAAATGTGATAATTTGACTAAGTATAGTCATAACCAAAGTTAGACAAAGAGAATGAACTTATGATGTTTAGTACGTTGTAATTGACTGGTATTGTGAACGTAATTGATATGTAGGACTTAAATCAAAGAACGAGTTTAGTTAAAGTGTAATCTACGCACGAGGCAAGTTTTTCCTAACCCTACTTGTTATCGTTATATAAGTTGATTAATTCACCTTTCTACGTTGAGCAAGTTCCCATTATTATTGATCAAGTCTGTTTTGTATATTAAAGTTTATTGATCTTTCAAGTATGATGCTGTTATACAATACTTATTCTATTATATACCTTTTGAGATTCTGTTCAAGTTAAATATTCATTTATTGTTAAAACTTGTTAGACTAGCGAACCCTTAATGATTCGACTAGTCCATAGTTGATGAGCGTTCTAAATTTCAGAACCCCTGATGAATTATCCAAACCAAACTTCCTTTGGCGCGGACTTGAATATCAAACTGAGATGAACAACCCTGTATAGGGGATTATTTACGCTTTAGCGTTAAGATATTGTGCACAGTATGGTACTAAGGGTTGATTCCCCTAAGTACGAGAAGAAAGGTCCATAGTCTTATGACTGTTAAAGGTTTCAAGTATAACCCTTGACAACCTAAGACATAGTTCAAGGTGTTATGACCCTCAGAAATTTCTTTTGATTCTTGTTATCCATTCTTGATTCAAAAGTTGAGCTTTTATATTCGAAGTTATTATTTTTCTCGCATGTTATTATTCAATTGTTATACTGTTATACTTGTGGGCAATCGTGCTCACTCTTGCGTAATAATAACATTGCAGTTAAGAACGAAAGAGCAGACGAACCTTCCACTAGTAAAGGCAAGAGAAAGCTTAGCAAGTAATGAAGATTGTTTATTTATGTGGTTATATAATGATAATTAGAATTGATGTTACTTAAGACTTATTTGTTTATGTTTCCGCATAGATGATTTAAGGTTAGAGTAACCTGGGATTTATTATTATTTCTATCTATTGCTTGGTTTGCATTTATTTATGGGTAGATAGATGGATGATGTTTGTATAGTGAACACCAAATCCTGTGGAAATGGAAGTACCGGATTTGGGGGTGTCACATACGTGTTGACAGACATGGAATCGTCGATATTGACCTCCATAGGTCTGCGTACTCCAACGAAACGTTTGTTTTACCAACTCAAACAGTACAATTATACTACACTCCTAGTCCTGTTAGGAAAAGGGATAGACCACCTACAGATTGGCAAGTTGTAATTCATACTCCCGCGCGTAGTCGTGTAGAAGTAGTTGATGGGGAGATTTACCAAGAGCAGCTGCTTTATAGTTAAACTATAATAAATGTGGAGGACGACAATGAAGTAATCCTGTTAGATGGCGGAGATGAACCAGATGAATTAGATCCTGAGTCAATACTTGTGTCAGATGACATTGATACTGACGAGAAAGAGTTATTGACTGAATCTGACACTGAATTTGAAGCAGATGATGGATATGAATCTGTAATACGTATACAAGATGATTTTAAATCAGACATTGACACTTGAACAAGTGAAATGTATGTTTAGCATTACATGTTTTTTATATCATTGTCATGTTTATGAACTTAACTATTTAAATGCAATTTGTGTTTATTGTCATTTTATATTCATATATATATACATGTTTATATCACTGTCATGTTTATTGTCATTTTACATATTCATATATACATGTAACCAAAAATAACTCATAATAACATCTTGAAATTTGTAATATATAGATGGCTTCTGAAGCAGCGCATAAAAAGTACGGCTTGGGTAGGGGGCCTAATTGTGACACCCCCAAAATAGGTATACATAACCCATTCTGAGTTGTCAAATACATGGTACAGAAACAACTACAACTTTATTAATACAATTGTCGTGCAAAATACGACAACACTTAAACTGTGAGTTTAAATACAAATATTGTCTTCTAGACAATATCCACACCAAAATAAGTCCTCATTACAATTATTGATGCATTATTTTACAAAAATGGTGAGGACTACTAAAACAACTTCTAGAACCATAATTCCATACCCCGACTAGTACTCGCTACATTCTCGCCTCTTGAGAAGAAAAATAGAACAAAAAGGAAAAGGGTGAGCTCAACTAGCCCAGTAAAGAATATTATGACTAAAATAATATAGAATAAATTATCGTTAGTCTTCAACAGGGAAAAATTTAATAGAATATCAGAGACAACAAATTTTAGATCAACAACTGCAGCGGAAATAGCAATCCATTAGAAGAGTTAAGTAGAGAATAGATTCTACTATCTTCTAAGATTAAAAAGTCCATCATCAATATTTTATCCATATAATATCAATCAATGCAGATCTTGAATCAAATATTCATCTTTGCACTACAGGTCAAAGATATTCATTTGTATCACCAGTTGGTCATGTTCATCTAAACACCTATTCATCTTTGCACTATGGGCCAAAGATATTCATCAGAAAATTATTCATCTTTGCACTACAGGCCAAAGATATTCAGTAATATCATCATTTAGGACTGAGGATGATGAAAAATATATTTTAAAGAAAACGAATCCAGTGAGACAAAAGAACAAATAATAAGGATTCGTACTTCGGTTTATTCATGTTTAAAAAAACTCCATAATAACTATTGTGGAGCAGAATTTAGAAATAAATATCAAAACATAGATCCAATCAAAGATAGGAACCATAACAGACAATCTTGGACACAGAAAAGAAAATTTAATTTTTTGTTGTGAATAGTGTCACATTCGTGAATAGTGCTGTATACGTGAATAGTGTCGTATACGTGAATAGTAACTCCGACACTAAAAGGTAGAAATTCCACAAGAAAAAATAAATCATCATGCTTCGTGAATAGTACTCATGAATAATTACTCATGAATAGTAACTCGTAAATATTAACTCATGAATAGAAACCCCGACATAAAAAGATTAGAATTTCACAAGAAAAATCTTACCAATATTCTGGTATAATGATATTGAAAAAATTAATATTATTTATAAAAAATAGCATCCCTTATCTCGGAAAGAATAGTACTTCTGGCTGGAATACTGAATATAGTGCTGAAGGGAACTTGCACCGTATAACAACACTCAAAATATCAAAATACTTACAAGAATACGCTCAATATATCGAGAGAGAAAGAGAGAGAAAACTTTAGTTTCTGGTGTGATTTTTAATTCTAATCTAAGCACCCTATTTTATAAGAAAATGCTTAGAACACCAAAGTAGAAAATTTAATATAATATTAATATATTATATATAAATTCCTATGCCAACCTTTGAATGCTGGAATCCCATATGTTTAACAACAACATGAGCCCACTAACTTGGTAAAAACGTTTTTGTTGATATAAATAAATAAAACTTTCAAAAATCAATTATTTTGGAACCTTGGAACTTCAATAATTTATAATAAATAGCTTTTTTATCATAAAAATTCAAACCTTATGTCTTTTTCATAGGAAATTTCATTCTTTACAACTTTGCAGAAGAAAGTTTTTCCAAATTCCAAACAGAAATTGACCGAAATCAACATACGGACGATTTTACAAGCTATAATCAAATTTCAGTCAAGAAATGGGGTCCACCGACACACAAAACATGTGTTAATCATTTAATGCAACAAAAATACTATTTCTCCTCATATACTCATATATCCTACATTCGTTGTAAAAATTTCATCATTATTATATTATAATAATATAATAAAATATTATTTTATCAGAAAAGATAAAATATCGATTTTCAAGCACTTAAAAAAAATTTCCATCTATATCCACATAAAATGAATATTTTCCTCATCATATAAATTAATAATTAATTATTCACAAATAATATTACAGAATCACAATATTGACAACCAGGTAGTTCCGAGGAAAGAGGGGGCTTTCCAATAAGGATTTCTCCTTACTGGCGCGCAATTAGGTGACCAAACCTCTCCTTAGACAGAAATTTCTAAACATTGTCAATAATGTTATCTAATAATATTATTCAGATAATATGAATTATTGCTTCGATAATGGAAAATACTGTGTAGGGACAATTATTGAAACAACAGTAATATAAAATATCAACGCAACAATTATTGAATCAATAAAATACTGAACAGTAATTACTGTTGTAAGACCCCGAATTTTATGAAATAAAGTATTCAATTTTTCTTATAATTACAATTCAGTAAATGGTTAAATTGATAAAAAGTTAAAGTTATGGGTGAAATGTAAAAATTTTTCAAAATAAATAAGTGGTTATAAAATAATCATTGTTGTCGGGGAATATTCGTTTGGTCGTGGAATATTCTTTCTGTCGGGGAATATTCGTACGACGGCGCAGCCATTTGTGGGCCCCATAACAGAATAACTATCGAATGAAGAAAACGACAAATTTGAGTTTTTACAAATAACGGCGTAGTTGTTACCGTTAACACTGTTGGAATACCAGGTGGTTAAAATACAGTAATACTCGTTATTGCACAGTAGCACACGATATCGCACAGTATTTTTGAAATTATTGATTCTTACGTAAGAAGGCACTACTCAATAATTGTTACAGTAATTACTGTTCAATATTTTATTTTATTGATTCAATAATTGCTGCGTTGATATTTTTTATTATTGTTGTTTCAATAATTATCACTGCACAGTATTTTCCATTATCAGATCAATAATTCATATTATTTAAATAATATTATTAGATAGCATTATTGGTAATGTCTAGAAAGTTCTGTCTAAGGAGAAGTTTGGTCACCTAATTGCGCGCCAGTAAGAAAAAATTCTTATTGGAAAGCCCCCTCTTTCCTAGGAACGGCCTGGTTGTCATAAATGTGATTCTGTAATATTATTTGTGAATAATTAATTATTGATTCATATGATAAGGAAATATTTATTTTATGTGGATATAAATGAGGGATATATTTTTGTGGTTAAAAATGAAGGAGTTAATGTGGAGGTTTTTATCAGTATTTTGTCGGAATGGAGGCATTAAAAATCAGGATTTTTGAGATATTTTGCGGGGGTTATAATTTTTAATCTGACCGTTGGATCGTGGTAATTTTTGGATATGTTATACATATATAAGTTGAGTATATGTCCACAAATTTTGAACCGTTAAAAATGAACGTATGATTTATTATGAATTTTACGATATGTCTGGTTTAGAAATTGTTGAATTTTCGGAGTTAATTATTTTTGTGAAAAATTCTAGAATTGGTGGGCCTCACTCTTGGTTGGTGAAAAAATATGCTGAGATTTTTATTCAAATGTGGTGGGTGGGAATAGCAGCAGGTAAAGCCATCAGGTTGCAGGTTAAGTCTACTTCGGCGTGCTAACATTTTCCTATAAATAGAGGGCTAAGTTAGAATTAAAAATCATACCAGAAACATAAGCTTTCTCTCTTCCTCTCTCTATATTATGAAGCATATTTTGTGAGTATTTAGATACTTTTAGAATTGCTATTCAGTGCAAGTTTCCTTCGGCTTTGCATTCCAGTCAGAAATACTGCACTTTTGAGGTAAGGGATAGTAAGGGATAATAATGGATAGTAAGGGATATTAAGGGATGTTATATTCTTCATAATGATGTTATTCTTTCAATATCATTAGACTGAAATATTGGTATGGATTTTATTGTGAAATTTCTACCTTTTTGAGTCGGGATTACTATTCACGTATACGGCACTATTCACGTATACGGCACAATTCATGTATATGACACTATTTACGTATATGACATTATTTACGTATACGGTACTATGTACGAATACGGAGTACTATTCATGAGTTACTATTCACTAGTTACTATTCATGAGTTACTATTCACGAGTTTCTATTCACGAGTTACTATTCACGGGTACTATTCATGACAAAAATTAGTTTCTTTTTCTGACCAAATTATCGTTGATTTATGAATGTTGCTCTTGAAAATAAATGCAGTTGTTGATCATATTGTTTTTATTATCATATATAACATTTTTATAACCCTGATGTTGAATTTTTCTTTCACTTGAGTGTAAAGATGGGTAAATTATTGGTATGATCATGACTGAGGAATATCTTTGGCCTGTAGTACAAAGATAAATTGTTAACTGGTATGATCAGGACCATTGAATTTATAATTGAATATATTTAGCTTAAGTGTAAAGATGAATTGATTAACATGGTTATAATTATTGTTTATATAAATTCTGAAATGATTATATATTTCTTAGAGATATTAATATCTTTGGCCTGTAGTGCAAAGATGATCTGTTATTAAATATCTTTGGTCTGTAGTACAAAGATGATCTGTTGTTGAATATCTTTTGCCAGTAATGCAAAGATGAACTGTTGATAAATATCTTTGGCCCGTAGTGCAAAGATGAATTTATTAGTATGATTATGAACAGGAACTGTGATTTGGTATAACCATGATCTTTGATGTTTCAGGTAAAGACATGTGATGAAAATTATCTTCGTCCTGGATGCGAAGAGGAATTTAGAATTACAATTATGATTATGAGTTATTCATATAATTGTGGAAAGGAACTGTTCATTAATGTTACAGGGATAAAACATTATTGGTGGACTTTTAATGTGGAGAAGATAATAGACTTTATGGTCTATTTGACTCTTCTAATGGATTGCTCGTTCCGCTGCAACTATGGTTGAAAATTTTTATCATCTACCATATGTTCTAAATCTCTGATTTATTACTGTAGAAGGCTATTGATAATTTATCTTTAGTCATGATATTCTTTACTGGGCTAGTTGTGCTCACCCTTCTGTTTCACAATTCCTTTCAGGTAATAAGAGTGTAGCTGGGTCGAGCGGGGGTAACAGGGGAATAGAACGGTGGTCATTATTTAGTAGTTATATTTGGTGAATCATCTAGGGTGAAGCAAACCCAACGTTGGAAGGGTGTTTTGCCACTATCATACAAGATGTCTAATGACATACAACCTCGTGTCATCATAAGACAGGATTGTGCTCATCCACTTGCTGAGTATATCTACGAGCACTACCTATATAATCTTGGTGTTTGTTTGAAGTATAATTCACGATTAGAGACACTGGAGATAATGATAAGTCAAGAGAAGACTCACCATTGGGAAGAATATGATACTAATCTTCTCGTTTTTCTTTGGGGTCTATTGGGTCAACCAAGGATAATTCTGTGGCCATATGATATCTATCATAACCTAGACGCATGGCCTCCCATGTACGAAGGTTTCCTTGAGCACTTCCCAAAGATTCTAATTTCTAAAACAGTTTTTGACTATACCTTTATGTAAGGTGTCATTGTGAGGTGATGTCCACGGTTGGAACAAGAGTTACATTTGGTATATATTTGTATCTAAACTCACAGCATATGTGTTGTTGTATTTTGCACGACAATTGTTGTAATAAAGTTGTAGTTATTTTCTGTACCATGTATTTGGTGACTCAGAATAGGTTGGATGGAATGGACCTATTTTGGGGTTGTCACAACTGTAACAATTATTGAGTAGTGCCTTCTTACGTAAGAATCAATAATTGGTGCAATACCGTGTACTACTATGCAACAACGCGTATTACTGTGTTTTAACCACTGGGTATTCCAATAGTATTAACGGTAACAACTACGCCGTTATTTATAAACAACTTATACTTGTCATTTTCTTCATCCAATCGTTTTCCGTTATGGGGCCCACAAAAGACTGCACCTTCGTACGAATATTCTCCGACAGGAAAAATATTCAACGACCATACGAATATTCCCCGATAATAATGAATATTTTATAACCACTTACTTATTTAAAAATATTTGCGCATTTTACCCATAACTAACCTTATTAATCAATTCAACCCTTACTATTTCAAAATAATAAATAGAATAAATTAAATTTCATTTATTAATAATTTGGGGTCTTACAACCTCCCCTCCTTATGAAATTTCGTCCTCGAAATTGACGTACGTACCTGGTCTTTCGAAAAGATGAGGATACCTCACATTCATTTATGTTTCCAACTCCCAGGTCATTTCCCTATAGCATGGTTCCTCCACAAAATTTTAACTTGTGGTATGACCTTTATGCGTATGACATGCTATTTCCTATCCAAGATCTTGACAGGTACCTCCTCGTACGTTAAGTCTTCAGCTATCTCGTCCGGTTCTAACTCAATGACGTGGTTTGGGTCTTTCATATATTTACGAAGCACAGATATATGAAAAACATTATGAACACGTGACATACTTGAAGATAACGTGAGTCTATAGGCCACATTTCCTACTTGGTCAAGAATCTGAAATGGACTAATAAATCGTGGATTGAGCTTTCCTCTCTTCCCAAATCTTGTAACTCCTTTCCATGGAGCCACATGCAATAATACATGATCCCCAATACTAAATTCCACGTCCTTTCGATGAAGATCCGCATAACTCTTTTGTCGATCCTGTGCCGTTTATATACGTTGTCGAATCATTTGGATCTTTTTCGTAGTCATACGTACCAACTCGGGTCCCAACAATGTTGCTTCACCCACCTCATCCCAACATATTGGAGAGCGACACTTTCGTCCATATAATGCTTCAAATGGAGCCACACCTATACTTGCCTGTTAACTGTTGTTGTAAGAGAATTCCACCAACGATAAATACTTATCCCAACTCCCTTTGAAGTCTAGAACACAGAGTCTTAATAGATCTTCAAGAGTTTGAATAGTTCTCTCTGATTGTCCGTCCGTTTGAGGATGGTATGCTGAACTGAATCGTAAATCCGTGCCCATAGCTTTTTTCAAGCTAACCCAAAATCTTGAAGTGAATCTTGGGTCACGATCAGAAACTATGGATACTGGCATGCCATGCAATCTCACAATCTCATCTACCTACCTACGAGCAAGACGTTGACGGGAATAAGTCTCCCGTATCAGTAAGAAATGAGTAGACTTGGTTAATCTATTAACAATAACCCAAATAGCATTTATGCCTTGATAAACTGTGGGAAGACCCGTAACAAAATCCATGGTAATGTGTTCCCACTTCTATTTCGGAATCTCAAGTGGTTGCAATGGGCCCTTAGGCACTTGATGCTCCGCCTTTACACATTAACAAGTTAAACACCTCGAGATAAACTTTACAATCTCTCTCTTCATATTGTTCCACCAAAATGTATGTCAAAGATCACGATACATTTTGGTACTTCCAGGATGGATTGCAAATGGTGTATTGTGTGCCTCCATCATGATCTTGTACTTCAAATCAGAATCATTAGGAACATAAAGTCTGGAGTGGACTCGAAGTATTCCTCCTTCATCGATTATTGCTTCTGGAATTGCACCTTCTTGCACTTTCTTCTTCATACGCATCAGCTCCGGGTCTGTGGCTTGAGAAACTTTAACTTTTTCGATTAAAGTTGGTTCTATACGTATACTTGACATCATTGCATGGGTCCCCAGAGTCTTGAATTCTATCTTCATCTTTTGTATACCACACCAAATGGGCCTTTGTGTTGACAACATTGCACTCGTTCCCGCGTATGATCTTCTACTTAATACGTCGGTTACCACGTTCGCTTTTCTAGGATGGTATTGAATGGTATGGTCATAGTCTTTCAACAGCTCGAGCCAACGTCGTTGCCGCATGTTGAGTTCTTTTTGGGTGAAGAAATATTTGAGACTTTTATGGTCTGAATATATCTCCACTTTCTCTCCATATAGATAGTGCCTCCAGATCTTTAGCGTGAAAACGACTGCTGCCAACTCTAGATCATGAGTAGGATAATTCCTCTCATATTCTTTAAGTTGTCGCGAGGCATAGGCTATAACTTTCCCACGTTACATGAGAACACATCCTAGCCCTTTGCCTGAAGCATCACTGTAGATAACAAATCCATCCGAACCAGATGGTATTGTCAGAACAGGTGCCAAAATGAGTCTTCTCTTGAGTTCTTGGAAGCTATTCTTATATTCCCTGCTCCATTCAAATTTTGTATCCGTACGAGTCAGCTGAGTTAATGGAGTAGCGATTCAAGAAAATTCTTCCACGAATCTCCGATAGTAACGAGCTAAGCCTAGAAAGCTACGTATTTCGATTACTGACTTAGGTTGCTCTCAACTGTGACTCATATCCCAATCTTGGATAGCACATCACAATGGCACCTATCAGTTTACTACCGCACAAATATGACGTCCCCTACGAAGAGTCTGGCTTCGGTGCATTCCACAAAGGAAGTCACTAGCTAGACGCTTGGTTATCAATTTCTATAGTTGGGTTTTTAACTCCTGAAGTTCAATAGGAGTCATTCAATATGAGATTTTAGAAATGGGTTTTGTACCGGGTTCAAAGTCGATACAAAAATATCATTTAAATCTGACGTATTTTTGTTCAAGTCCATGACATGGGCTAAGAAAGCTTGACATCCATTTTTTAATAAACGAATGACTTTATGGCTTGATATGAAAGAGTTTGACTTCAATGGTTTGGTTGCTTGAATTCGAATAATAGGTTGCTTAGGAATATTAAAACTAACAACCTTACGAAAGCAATCAATTTTGGCATGATGAGTAGTTAACCAATCAATCCCTAAAATCACATCAAAAGCAAGTATATTTAAAGAGATAAGATCAACAGGTAATGTGATGGTGCCAACTTGGATGAAACAAGATTTATAAACAGTGGATGTAATGAAAGTTTCTCCTAACAGAGTCTCCACAGATAAGTTAAAGTCTAATTTCTCTAGAGTCAAGTTTAAATGTTGAGCACAAGCAGGAGAGATAAATGAATGGGTAGAACCAGTATGTAATAAGGTATAGACTTCGCAAGAATACTTTATGATTAACTAACCTGTGATAACTTCGTTCGGGTTCCTCGCGTTTTGGCCAGTCACGACAAACGGTTTTCCAGGAACCGTTGACTTTGACTTTTCTAGGACAGCCTTTTGAGTCACCATCCTCGCTGGACTTGGTTTCGCTACAGTGAAATCTCGAGCGATATGTCCTTCGTTTCCAAAGTTATAACATACCTTAAACTGTTGTGGGCAGTTTGGGTTGATATGTCCTTCTTTTTCGCACTTATAGCATATGACCGGTGGTTGTTCTCCTCCCTTGGAACCAGTTGCTGCTGGTGCTGACGTCTTTGTATTGTCATTGTTGAATCTCCTCTTTTTAAAATCTCCTCCTGACTCGCTTCTTCTATTCTCATGACCATGATTACCAGCAGAGTGGTTACCGCTCTTGTCCGTATTTTTCTTTTTCCGCTGGTTACCGTTGTTCTGATGACTGCTGTCACCGGTATGATCCTAGTTGTGGTCCCTCGGTTGACCGTTCTCATTATCTCGCTCTAATAATTGAGCCCTGTTGACAACATCTGAATAGAGAGAAAATTTATGAGAAATGAGATATTGACGTATGCCGGGTTTCAAGCCTCTTAGAAACATCCGCATCATACGTTCCTCATTCTCCACCAAATGAGGTGCAAACCTTGATAACTCTGCAAACTTCGCCTCGTACTGGGATACTGTCATGTTGTTTTGTTCTAGTCTAATAAACTCCACTTTATTCATATGACGAATACTTTCAGGAAAGTACTTGTCATTGAACAGTTTCTGAAACGTCTCCCAAGACATGTTGAGTGCGGCTGGATGAGTACGCTTCACAGATTCCCACCAATAATCTGTCTCATTACGGAACATAAAGGTGGCGAATCTTAAGACATCGAATATCTTGGTAATTTGCTTGACCCACGTCTCCGCCTTAATCGGATCTGACTTTCCCTAGAATTCTGGAGGTCCCAACTCCTTGAACTGCTTGGCTGTGACCAACCGTGAATTACTACCATTTCCTCCTGTATATTTTGAACACGAGTCTCCCTCGTCTGATTTTGCATGAACTATAAAAAGCTTCTAAACATCCCATCGTTCATCATCTGCTCAGTGGTGTTGTTCACAGGAGGAACATTGCCAACCTGTTGCACGTTCTCCTCGTTGGTGAGTACAGGCATCTCCACGGTTCATTTACTCCCCTGTTAACATTCTCAGTTGTCATTCTTAAATACTGCCATAAAACAAGGGTAAATTAAACAAATTAACAAATCACATAATACCCCTATATTATGCTGACCAACAAATAAACTTAGGTAGGACACACTAGCGAAGGATTTACTCGTCTCTCCCCTCCTAGCTCTATTCCCCGATCTCTGCCAGAGATCATATCCCTAAGCTCTGATACCAACTGTGACGCCCCCAAAATAGGTATACATCACACATTCTGAGTTATCAAATACATGGTACAGAAACAACTACAACTTGATTAATACAATTATCGTGCAAAATTCGACAACACTTAAATTGTGAGTTTAAATACAAATATTATCTTCTAGACAATATCCACACCCAAATAAGTCCTCATTACAATTATTGATACATTATTTTACAAAAATGGTGAGGACTACTAAAACAACTTCTAGAACCATCATTCCATACGTCTACTAGTACTCGCTACATTCTCGTCTCCTAAGAAGAAAAATGGAACAAAAAGGAAAAGGGTGAGCTCAACTAGCCCAGTAAAGAATATTATGACTAAGATAATATAGAATAAATTATCGTTAGTCTTCAACAGAGAAAAATCTAATAGAATATCAGAGACAACAAATTTTAGATCAACAACTGCAGCGGAAACAGCAATCCATTAGAAGAGTTAAGTAAAGAATAAATTCTACTATCTTCTAAGATTAAAAAGTCCATCATCAATATTTTATCCCTGTAACATCAATCAATACACATCTTGAATCAAAGATTCATCTTTGCACTACAGGCCAAAGATATTCATTTGTATCACCAGTTGGTTATGTTCATCTAAACACATGTTCATCTTTGCACTACGGGCCAAAGATATTCATCAAAAAATTATTCATCTTTGCACTACAGGCCAAAGATGTTCAGTAATATCATCATTTAGGACTGAGGATGATGAAAAATATATTTTAAAGAAAATGAATCCAGTGAGACAAAAGAACAAACAGTAAGGATTCGTACTTCGGTTTATCCATGTTTAAAAATACTCCATAATAATTATTGTGGAGCAAAATTCAAAAATGAAGATCAGAACATAGATCCAATCAAAGATAGAAACCATAACAGACAATCTTGGACACAAAAAAAAATTTAATTTTTCTGTGAATAGTGCCGTATTCGTGAATAGTGCCGTATTCGTGAATAGTGCCGTATACGTGAATAGTGTTACATACGTGAATAGTAACTCCGACATGAAAAGGTAGAAATTCCACAAGAAAAAATAAATCATCATACTTCGTGAATAGTACTCGTGAATAGTAACTTATGAATAGTAACTCGTGAATAGTAACTCATGAATAGAAACCCCGCATGAAAAGATAAGAATTTCACAAGAAAAATCTTACCAATATTCTGGTATAATGATATTGAAAGAAATAATATCATTTAAAAAAAATAACATCCCTTACCTCGAAAAGAATAGTACTTCTGGCTGGAATACTGAATATAGTGCTGAAGAGAACTTGCACCGTATAACAACACTCAAAATATCAAAATACTCACAAGAATACGCTCAATATATCGAGAGAGAAATAGAGAGAAAACTTTAGTTTCTGGTGTGATTTTTAATTCTAACCTAAGCACCCTATTTATAGGAAAATGCTTAGAACACCAAAGTAAAAAATTTAATATAATATTAATATATTATATATAAATTCCTACGCCAACCTTTGAATGTTGGAATCCCACATGTTTAACAACAAAACGAGCCCACCAACTTGTTAAAAACGCTTTTGTTGATATAAATAATTAAAACTTCCAAAAATCAATTATTTCGGAACCTCGGAACTTCAATAATTCATAATAAATAGCCATTTTATCAGAAAAATTCTTACCTTATGTCTTATTCATAGGAAATTTCATTCTCTACAACTTTGCAGAAGAAAGTTTTTCAAAATTCCAAACAGAAATTGACCGAAATCCACATACGGACGATTTTACAAGCTATAATCAAATTCCAGTCAAGAAATGGGGTCCACCGACACACAAAACATGTGTTAATCATTTAATGCAACAAAAATACTTTTTCTCCTCATATACTCATATATCTCACATTCATTGTAAAAATTTTATCATTATTATATTATAATAATATAATAAAATATTATTTTATCAAAAAAGATAAAATATCGATTTTCAACCATTGTCACTTTAAAAAATTTTCTCCATCTATATCCACATAAAATGAATATTTTTCTCATCATATAAATCAATAATTAATTATTCACAAATAATATTACAGAATCACAATACTGACAACCAGACAGTTCCCAGGAAAAAGGGGGCTTTTCAATAAGGATTTCTCCTTACTGGCGCGCAATTAGGTGACCAAACCTCTCCTAAGACAGAATTTTCTAAACAGTGCCAATAATGTTATCTAATAATATTATTCAGATAATATGAATTATTGCTTCGATGTGTAGTGATAGTTATTGAAACAACAATAATATAAAATATCAACGCAACAATTATTGAATCAATAAAATATTGAACAGTAATTACTGTAACAATGATTGAGTAGTGCCTTCTTACGTAAGAATCAATAATTGGTGCAATCCCATGTGCTACTGTGCAACAACGCGTATTACTGTGTTTTAACCACCGGGTATTCCAACAGTATTAACGGTAACAACTACGCCGTTATTTATAAAAAACTTATACTTGTCGTTTTCTTCATCCATTCGTTTTCCGTTATGGGGCCCACAAAAGACTGTGCCGTCGTACGAATATTCTCCGACAGGAAGAATATTTCACGACCAAACGAATATTCCCCGACAACAATGAATATTTTATAACTACTTGCTTATTTAAAAATATTTGAGCATTTTGCCCATAACTAACATTATTAATCAATTCAACCCTTACTATTTCAAAATAATAAATAGAGAAATTAAATTTCATTATTAATAATTTGGGGTCTTACACTAATCATGTGCCCAAGGCCCCTACTAATCCGGATGATCGGATTCTTATTCATATTCATCCTCCTCTAAATTGCACATATGTCCCGCATCATTTATATATAAGCATTCTAGATTCCATTTATACAAGATATATAGAACTTAAATGTAAATTGCTTTAATATATCTACTTATCGTTGATGTAAATTGTTGTATATTATAGTAATTTTTTAGATAATAAGATCGTTAAGTTCACATCACAGTTGTGTTTAAAGAATTGGCCTACACCTGTGATTACGTGGGCGAGCACACCTATCGCCCACAAGGATGCTATTTGGGCTGAATTTCAGGTATGTTTTTTTTAAATTATGACCGATAATATAATATTCTAAGGGTAATTGTTTAGTAATGTTATTATTGTTGTTTTATTTGCAGAAAAGGTATAGATGGGAGGACGCGTAGGCTTCGATGATACAGACATTATTCTGGCAGAAGTGTGTGGTCCGCACTAAAGATAATTTAAACAAAGAACGACAAAAAGCTTCACAATGCATCGATCGACCATCCAGGCCGGGGAGAGGATTACATGCACGAGCATAGCCCGTGGTGGTGCACCCAGTCCATATGGGCTGAGATGTGCGACCAATGGAGAGCTGAGAGCTGGGTGAAAAGACAAAAGACTGTCGCCACCAACAGATCCTCGGGTGTACCGATGGAAAAAAGGCTAAAGGAACATACAAAGGCGGCAGTATTTCACAGTTGCAGCATATCACTGTCAGGGTACGTATTTACAAGTTTTAATATATTTACAATCATGAATTGTATAATATATATCACATTTACTTAGTAATATTAGCCTATTTTTTGTATAGGAGTCTCAGTCTCAAGGTCAGCCTATCCATTAGCTAGATGTGTACGTGGCCACCCGTGATGGTCTGCCTGATGCTATCCAGATAGCGGTAATAAGTTTTAACAACTTGATCTTTGTTTATAAATGCTTACATAATTTATTTTTAACTATTTAATTGTTAACATGATGACAGGATACTTATAAGCGTTTATTAAATGAGCGCTATCCTGAAGGCACTCCACGTCCGCCAATTGATCAAGAGTTGTGGGAGAGGGCGTCTGTTGTGAAGAAGAACTGCATTAAAGGTCAAGGACAACAACGACGCCCATCCTTCAGTGGCTCAGGCAGCTCTACTGTGACGCCCCCCAAATCTAGGTTCCTTCAAACCTCGGACTCGGTTCGCCACGATACTACTATCGTCAAACTATTTATATTTTTCATTCATAACTTAATGAATATAACTCTACTTATTACAATTTAGAATATAAATTCATTCCATTTTCAGGATCTGCACAATGACCGCAAACTTTTATAAGTTTCACAACATGGTTATTTACTATTCCTGTATTACATCACATTCGATATTATATAAATATATGGAATAACTTAAACTTTTTCAACATCCTTTGAAAATAAATCTTTTATTGATATCTTAACTTAAATCAAATACATCTCCTTGAATCAAATTTTGTTATGATTCAATCTATTTGAATTACTGTATAATTTTTACATCTCGATTTGAATTTCTCTATGTATCACATAGTACAACTTAACAAGTACTACACATTGTAACTACTGTCATGTACATCTCCTAGAACCTAAACATGGTTCAAGGTTATATAATTAAATAAATAAACCAATCTCCTTCATTACTATTGAACTTTATCGATAAAGTAGCACGAAATATTTACCGTGAGTCCTTAACCTGCAAAAGTGGTTATTTGCAAGGGTGAGCTCGACAACCCATCAATTCTAACAGTTTTCATGCATCACATAGCATATAACAACATATTCAGTTCATGCATTCATAATCGACTAATATTTACTACGCATGTTACTTCTCACATAACAAATATAAATGTTTATATCACAAGCATATTATTAAAGATCAACTTTCACATTTCATACATATCTCATATGCATTTCATATATATACATCAACATTTTCATCGCATAATATAGCTCAACTAACAGTTATCAAATTCATATAACAAATAGGAACTGAAAGACTTGCCTGATTCGTAGTTTATCAACTACGACTTAACTGCTTAAAGCTTATCTGCACTTCGTGTTTTCCTACACAATTATATAATCATGGATTCATATCTATTACTAACACATTTCATGCATTCTCAAAGTAATAACAATGTTACAATGCTTCTTGACTAGGTTTGTAAAACTTATATTTCACTTTCTCATCATACTCTTAGAATAGCTAGGTATGTCTAGGTATACCTTAACCACTCGTATATGACGTCAACATTCATATATAGCTACCACACACTTGACTCACAAGGTGCTCAACACTTTTAAAACTCATATAGGTAAGTTCAAACGTACACATAAATTTTTAACTCAGTTGTAACTTCATACCTACTACATCACATATCCTATATTTTCATAGCACAATTCATATTGTTATGATACCACAAGGTCAAACAACATATTTTTCAATCGTTGCTTTATAACTTGTAAACCTTCCTTTGGACTTAATATTTGAAAGCTTTAATTACTCGTTAACATTCATCTTTATCACCTAACATGCTTCTCAACACATTTCACAGCATATTGGTCATATATTACAAGTTAAAGTAACCATACATACATGCTTTGAACTTCAAACCCCCAACAGATTACACAACTGACTGCAGTATGGCGCAGCTGCGCCCTGTCCAGGCTTAGGGACGGCGCAGTTGCGCTGCCCCCTAGCCAGACCAGGACTGAGCTTTGTATTTCCAATTTCTGTCCAATTATTACACACCTATGTACTAATACTCTATCATAAATACATATTAGAGGTGCTCACATAAGCACATGACCACTCCTGAGCTCACTTTCACAAATTCTTAGTTCATGACTATTTATAGAATTAAAGCTTAAAAGATCATATAACCACCTTACTTTACAACTTTGGCCATAAGTCTACTTAATAATGGCATATATTCTGTTAATACACATGCTCATACATATTCATAACTTTTACTCATAGCTAGCATTGTTTAACACTTTAAAATATGCTTAAAACTCATGTTTAATTAAATTCTCTTTATGTCCATCACCTACGAATCATGGTTAGAGATATAGTACAACATAAAATGGCAACTCAAACCTTTAAAATCTAAATACACATGTGTAATGCAACCTAAGTTCGAAAACATGCTTGAGGTTGCCTTTGAAGTCATCTTACATGAATGATGCAATATAGCATGTATAAATCAACTTTGAAACTCTTACCATAAGTAACTAAGTCATGTTAACATCCTTTCAAGTTCAGAAACTATATCTTATAGCATTCATATCCATTAGCTTATTATACTAAGCTTTTCTTGAAAATTTCTCTAACACAAGATCTAATAAGTTTTATCATGGCAAGACACTATAAACCTCATATCATGCTCATTTACATCTAAAATCAATCATGTATGTGAATTACTAAGTTCATAATTCGTAGAACATGTATTACCTCCAAGTATGTTTTCAAAACTTTAAGTTTTCATTACAAATCTCTTATTAAATCTTGTTGATCACTTCTTATTAAACAAGAAATCTTTATATCTCATGTTATTCCCCATTTTAGATATATATTTAGGTCATAACACCAATTCCACAACACACAGCATAAACAAAACCAGCAATTGATTCTGAGGTACAGCGCAGCTGCACTGCACCTCAGTATAAATAGGGCGCAGCTGCGCCATGCCAGAATCAGAAGCAGTAATAGACTCTGTTTTGCAGAGTGTTACCCAACTTCGTTTCCCTTGATTCAAACATGTTCCAACCATTACTAAATTGTTCATACATGTAAGTAAACTTCTTAAACACGTTATAACATGCTAATTCATCATGCTTGACATAGAAATTCAAGAAATTTCAAGAACTAAACAAGACCCATTTCAAGAACATAATTAGAAATTATACCTTCTTAAACTTGAATTGAACTTCCTACACACTGAATAATCTTTTATAATTGCTCAGCCACTTGAACTCTTCACTTAGACTTTTTAGACAACTCTCTTAGCAACACAAAAACTGAAATTATAGCTTATATTTATAGAACGAACATGGACTAGATCTTGACATTACACGAAATTTGAGTCCATGGTGTAATGGAAGAGATCAAAGGTTAATAAGGAGTAGATGAACAACTCCCTACCAGCCACATTGCTAGCAAATGATCTCCTAGGATTTAGCCACTTGGAGAATACGTAATTTAGTTTTAGCCCACTGTTCATGTACTTGGTGACACTCAATTTGGGACAAGATATAAATCTCAGTAACTTGCTCAACTAAGGCTTTGTTTGGTCCTTTTAATTCCCATAATGTAATATTAAGGTACAATTGTTACCATGTTAGGAATTTAAAGATAAACTATATACTCATATCATATAATCCATGTACATTAAATACATGTAATAAAATATTGCAGTAAGGTATTATTATCCGAGTAGTTCCATAATTATTTCTACTACTCACATAACCATATTATAACCTTATTTAATATTAATGTTTATTTAAACATTTAATTCCTTTCTCAGTTTCTAGAATACACAGTTATTTAATTATTTTTGTATTACCACTACATATGATTTGACTGTACCACTTGGTACCTTATATCATTAGTCCAAATTAAATGTCACACTTCACGTATTCTTAAGCCGTAGGTATTATATATTACTACTGCTCATATTTTCCATATTACCCATAATAATATTATTTAATGATTATACCCACCTTAATATTTTAATTGAGCTAAATATCATTTAGTTGGGTACTTTCAACCCTCACAATAATTAATTAGTACTAATTATTTCTTTTCAATAATTATTATGCATTCCTCTAGTTAATAGAATATAAATTCTATAATATCGCTTAATTAACCAATACTTAATTTAGGTTAATTAATTAAATCTTTATTCAAGTCATGTTTTGCTAAACAAATGAACACTTAGTCACCAGTCATGACCTTATAAGAGTTATTAGTATGCATGGCTTGCAATCACATTTCACAAACTAACTCAGAGTTTTCTACAGACCAGCGCAGATGCGCTATTCACAGACTTGGTAATGGCATAGCTGCACCATACCAAAATCAGAGACAGACAAGTTCTGCATCAGCAGAACTGAAACCTTACGCTTCTAAATACTTTTACCCATCCTCCTTAAGCGTTAACTCTTCTAACATCAATGCCCTCTTTGATTCCACATCATTGGTTACTATATTCCTTAATAATTTAAGGATCACACTTTGAGTTTTAAAACTCTATTTCCCTGATTAGTTTAATCAACTATACATATCCTTTATGGTTTCATACCACCAATAACACAAAACTCGAATGTAACACATACATACATTCCTTTCATCTTCGCTTCTTGCCGTGTATTGAATTACGTAATAATCTTCTAACCACCTTAAAGGTATATCGATTTTTTACTTTCGTCAACAACGTACATATATACCAGTCTAAACCTAGCACGCGTCGAGCCTTTAATAGTATTTAATATAGTACACTGCGTGGTTTCCCATAAACAACCAACAAATTAGTTTTCGTCCCGTCTACACTATTTTCACAGTGAGTTAGATCGGTTACTAATTCGTATATACCTCCGCTCTCTGAAAGAATTATTTAGCCCAACTCCTATACATCCACCATTAAAGAGTATGGTTGCACTACCTTAGACTTGATACGTACCCGTACAAATACTCAAGAAATTGATGACTATCAAAGATATTTAACGTCACCAACTTACTAAAATAATTTCACATAAATTATTTAATATCAATAGATAAATCTTTATCCATCTTCATTACTAATTTATCTCTATAATATATAACAAATATATAATAACGATATATATTTATTAAACACAACATCACATATTACTTAGCTCATATACCCTATGTAACACAATATCACATACCTCGTATCACATATATATACTCGTTCGAACCCAACTCATACTTTAAGAATTTTATTTACTAAATTCTTATTTTAATATTTTTTGAAAATTTGGGTTCTTACATCTGCTACCTAGTCTCCACAGTCATCGAGTCATCCAAATGTTCATACTCTGCCTGACTGTGTGAGAGCTATATGTCGAGATCGAGATCTTCTGAAGATACTGGGCGGGCATCTGGCGGCTCTAAGTCCTGATGAGTTAGCTGATGCAGTAGTTGCAGCAATAGCAACACATCATGGGGATGGCGACGAGGTAATCAATTTATTGTATATTGTCATAATACCAGTATCAACATAGTTACTATATTAATTTGTAACTTGTTTTATTATTTTGTTAATTACAGGGTGATCAAGGAGAAGCTAATCAAAACAATGATGCTTGACGATCATATAATGTTGTTTTGTAGTTCTTGAGAATTTTGTACTTTTATATTCATTCTTTGGATGTCTGTATGTTACTTGAACATTAGATTTATTATATTTATTCAATTTATATTGGTTTTTAAAGGTTTATATAATTTATATACTAGTTTGGTGTATGTGTCGGTGGACGATGGATGTTTATATTGTTTTGCACATTGTTTATATTATTGTGTATATGTGTTGGGATCAAGCAGGTACAAAACAGGTACAGTTTTTTGGGAATTATGCAAAACAACAAAAATTCAGTTTTCAATTTTCTAAAATCAACGACCGCATGCGGTCGCTGATAGCTATTAGCGACATCTAAGCATTTGAGGGTATCAGCGACCGCTTACGGTCGCTGATAGCAGTCGCTGACACGTGGACTACGACAGCCTTTGGCCCTGAACCATGCTGACTCATCTTAGCGACCGAAATGATGATGAACGACTATTTCAAATAGAAACTAGTCCAACTTTGGTGGACAATGTAAGGAATGCACAACTACAAGATGAAGAATGTGGAAAGATCAAAGAGAAATTGGTTGATAGTGGTGAAGTAAAATACAAGATCGATACCGAGGGGTTACTAAGATTCGTGGGAAGAATTTGGGTTCCAGTAGTACCAAATATTAAGGAAGAAATCTTGAACGAAGCTCATAAATCAAGATACTCGATTCATCTAGAAAGTACGAAGATGTATCAAGATTTACGGCGTCATTTTTGGTGGCCAAACATGAAAAGAGATGTCGCATAATGTGTCATAAAATGTTTGACATGTCAAAGAGTCATGGCCGAGCATCAAAGACCAAGAGGATTACCTCAACCATTGGAAATACCGGAATGGAAGTGGGAACACATCATAATGGATTTTGTGGTGGGTCTTCCAACTACTCAGATAGGATGCGATGCGATTTTGGGTGATAGTGGACAGACTGACAAAATCAGCACATTTTTTGCCAATAAAGATTAGGTTCAATCTTAATCAGTTGGCAAGGTTATACGTTAAAGAGATCGTTTCGAGGCATGGAGTGTCAGTGTCAATTGTGTCAGATAGAGATCCACGATTCACGTCAAACTTCTGGTAGAGACTACAAGAATGTATAGGAACACATTTGAGAATGAGTACGGCATATCATCCGTAAACAGTTAGCCAAAGCGAACGAACAATCCAAACATTGGAAGATATGCTTAGGGCATGCATCACAGATTTCAAAGGGAGCTGGGATGAACATTTACCATTACTGGAATTTGCCTACAACAACCGTTACCACGCAAGCATCGTCATGCCGCCTTACGAAGCATTATACGACAGGAAGTGCAGAACTCCACTGTGCTGGGATGAAGTCGATGAACGCCAACTGTAAGGACCAGAACTGGTACAATAAACTATTGAAGTTGTTAAACTCATCAGAACAAGATTGGTAGTAGCTCAAGATAGACAGAAGTAGTATGCTGATTAACACAGACATGATCGTGAGTTCGACGTAGGATATTATGTGTGTTCTTAAAAGTTTCTCCTTGGAAGGGGAAAATTTATTTTGGTAAAAAGGAAAAGCTAAGCCTGAGCTTTATTGGACCCTTCGAAGTGCTGCGAAGAGTAGGAGAAGTGGCTTATGAGGTAGCTCTACCTCCAGAGTTATAAAACGTTCACAATGTTTTTCATGTTTCGATATTAGGACCATATAAACCCGATTACAAGCACGTGATCGAGTACGAACCATTGCATTTTGATAAGGACTTGTCCTATGAAGAGATTCCTATCCAGATAGTTTACAGGAAAGAACAAGTGCTTAGAAAGAAAGTAATACCTTCTATGAAGGTGATATGGAGGAATCACAATGCTGAAGAAGCTACGTGAGAACTCGAAGATAAAATGATGAAAGATTATCCTAAGTTATTTGTTTAATATGTGTCTTCGATTTTGGGGACAGAATCTTTGTAAGTAGGAAAGAATGTGACAAATGAATTGTTCGAATTATGATTCTGGGGACAGAATCCTTGTAAGGAGGGAATGATATAACAATCCAAGATTTTATTATTTATAATTTAGAATATTTACTAAATTAAATAAATATTTTATTGATGTTGTTGTTGTTAGTAAATAATTGTGAATTAAATTATTAGATGATATTCGAATTTAATTTAATTGATATAGTTAGAGAATTGTAGGATAACATGAGATGTTATATTATTATTTTAATTTAATAATTAAAATGGTATGTGAAATTATTAAATAAAATTATAATGAGAAAATAATTTTTGATAAGTGGAAAATTTGTTTAATATATTATAATTGGTTATTTAACTAACGTTGGATATGGAGGTATAAATATAAGATTATAAACTATAGTGTAAATGGTTTATTAAAATAAAATTAAAGTAGTTTTAATTGGGTTTACCCAAACGAGACTTAAAAATATTAAATCTTTAATTTTTAATGTGTTTTGCCGAACAAAACCCTATAGCTTTTGGATTTTTGAATTTTTAAATAATATAAATTAAATAAATAATAATATATATTAATTTTGGTAACTGATAATTTAATAGGGACATTAGTAAGACGACGTTTGAAAGTGTGTGCGTTGTGTTCAGTTTATTATACGTGAAAAATATTTGGTTTAAGCCTAAGAAGAAAGAAAAGAAGGTTTTCAAAGAGAAGATTTGAGAGAGTTTGAGAGAGAAAAGTCTGTGATTCCAAAGCAAGTTCTGAGTTTTTTCAAGCGATTCTCAATGGTTAGCAAGGATTTTCAAAGCAATAAAAGATATTTGTCCGTAACCTTAATATTATATATATATATATATAGGTATATATATGCTTTACGACATAGTTCTCTATGTTCTTGACTGTAGTATAAAGTCTTTATAAATTTTTCTATAATCCAAATGTTTATAATTGGTGATGAAATTAGGTGCATATGTAATTGTAATATTATAACTAGCATATATATATATGATTGTATGTTGAACATATATATATATATATATATATATATATATATATATATATATATATATATATATATATATATATATATATATATATGGGATTGTATGCTAAATTTCGTCTGAAAGGAAGGAAGTGGTTTTACAGTGAATATATGTATGAACATGGCTTGTAGGAGTACCTAAATTTATATTTGATTGTGTGCTAATTGTGAAATTGAACCTTGAATATGTTAAATGGGCAAGAAATAAAGAGAACGTAGTTTAAATGAATCAATTTGGTGTATAATAGGAATTACAGTGTTAATTTTGTCAAATAATGTCAAACATGGAGTTTTGGTTTTAAAATATGGCATTCAAGGATTTAATTTTCTAAGATTATGGTTTAGTTATTTTGAAATCTATATATATATATATATATATATATATATATATATATATATATATATATGAGTAATCTATATAAGTTAAACGTGTTAATTTAGGTGCTAGCAATGTTAAACAGTCAAACAAATTAGATTTGTTCTGTTTATCGTGCTCGGTTCTGTAACTCAGAGCCCCAGCGCCAAAAACAGCGCCCCAGCTCTAAACTTCGCGCCTCAGCGCCAAAGTTAGAGCCGCAGCCCCGACCTTCGCGCTACAGCACCGACCCATGGCTTGTGCTTCGCGTCGCAATGCCAACATCGCGCCGCAACGCCGCCCACAGTGCAAACTGTGGCGCCGCAACGCCAGTTAGCAGTATGGCCAGAAATGAGTTTTCTTTTACGCGGAGTCTGTAATTGTTGATATAATGCGATACTATGACTGTTAAAAATATAATTTTGTTATGGTGGTATTATAGTGCTAAGAATGAGCATATTATTAATACTTAACGAGTGTTATTATTATTTTATTGATGTAACTTGATTATGTGGTTCAAAATCAAGCCATACATGAAATTGGTGCTTATTTGTATATAGAGTATTTGTAGTGACTAATTGTACCCTAATGATATGTGATTAGGATATTGTGAATCAAACTATTACGGTTTAGCCTACACGCAAGGCAAGTTTCCTAAACCTTATTCTTATCTTGAGCAAGTTTCGTAACTTTATTCATATTGTGCAAGCTCTTAAACCTTACCTTTTGATATTGAGCAAGCTTCTCAAATCTTTAACTTGTTATTTAGCATACAAGTTTCTACATTCTGATATACTAATGTTGAACCAATTTTATCGTTCAATTTACTATTTGTTATGCAAGCTCAGTACTCAATTATAAATAACCTTAGCTTAATATTTTTCAAGCAAGGTATGTTATGTTATTCAATGTTTATGCTCTTAGATTATTCGTAAAGCATGACTTTAGTATACAATATTGATTCACTTATGATTTATTCCATAACATAATGATATTACCTATTTATTCAACTAATCCTTAGTTGATGTTCGTTGAATTCCAAATTACTTTGAAACGTATCCAAACCAAACTTACTTTGGGGCGGACTTGTATTCTAAATGCTGAGATGAACAACCCTATTATAGGGGATAATTTATGCATAGCGTTAAAATGTTTGTGCACAATACATTGTACGAAGGTCTGATCCCCCTAAGTACGAGGAGTCTCTATAGTCTTATAACTGTTAAAGTTTAAGTTGAAAGATTACTTATAACTATGGACATAGTTCGTGGTCTTATGACCCTTAGATATATATTTCAAAATTTTGATTATCAATAATAGAGCATATTGTTCAGTTCTATTGAGCTTATTATTTGACAATTGTTGTAAAGTTTTATTCATTGTCATTTCAAGTGATCCTTGTTTTCTCACTCTTGCTTATATAACTATTACAGCTAAAGTTGAGAAGGTCGATGTACCTAGCACCAGTAAAGGGAAAGAAAAGATGAATAAGTATTGAAGACTTGTAAACATGTTGACATTTTTGTTATCAAACTTTATTTTAATTATTGTAATGAAGTTATTTAATTTTCTGCATATGATGTTTGTATTTGAAGGTTAGGTAACCTGGGAGATTTTTATTAATGTAATCCTTTAATAGGAAGGTTTATTGTTCAATTTTATTATGATTGGGTAGTTAGACATGAATGTTTTTATTAAGTGACACCAAATCTTGAGGGAGTGAAGTACCCGGATTTGGGGGTGTCACAAGTATACTTGCCTTCAGCGTCTTCTACAGTTAATATACTTTCCTTTGAGTCTTTAAGGATTTCTACAATACATAATCACATAACATACCACATTAGGTCATATATAATTATGTATGGTCATTACTATATCTTACCCTTCTTCTCAATCTAATCATGCCTTAGATTGTTTATCATTCGTTACGGTTTATAGTATTACATTGTATTTACGTAATCGTTCGTCAACCTTTAGTTATAATTCCTAAGGTTTTAATCTTCCTTGAGGATGTTATTTCAAGTTAAGTAAAGCTATAATTTCTCTTTAATCAACTTCCATTTCCTTTACATGCTTTACTATTCTTCTCTGCCTCTTCTCTAGTGTTGGCGCTATGGCGCCAACTTTCTATATAGAGCTCGTGTTGTGGCGTGACTCCTCAGTAGGTGATGCTCAGTCTCGGCGCTACAGTGCCAAAGTACTACATAGTGGCTGCACTGCGGCGCCACTCGTCAGTGGGTTGGGGTCTGGCCTGGCGCTGCAGCGCCGGCTTTCCCTTCTTGGGTCGAGCTGCAGCGCCGACCCTATCTCAGAGAAAATTTTGACAGTTAATTTTTTGGTGTGAATTTTCTTGGCTCATAACTTGTTCATATTAAATTCGAATTGGCTCGTTCAAAAGTCGTTAGCTCACAAATCACATGTTCTATGATTTCATTAGAAAATATTTCATTTTCAAATCTTTTAACACGGAATTCACCGATTAGTTCATTATTGAGCATTCGATAAACGTTCGAAGATGTTTAATAGCTCGTTTCTTCGTTCTAAGTCGGAATTTGGTCATTTTCGAGTTCGCAACTCTAGAATGCAAATTGAGACTAATCTCCATCGAAAACCAACGTTTCTGAATTCAATGGTAACTTTTGACTTCCATTCTGAGAATTTAACGATTTCGAAGATTATCGTCTAATTTCATCATAAATTCGTTACTTGAGATTTTTACACCATTCAAAATGGATTCATTCCATTATTCTAACATCCTAACCAAACATATTTTATTAAATCATACACATGACAAATTCTTGCATGTTCTTCATTAGTTCATAACTTTCATTATCATGATTTTCTTACAACATGGTTTGAAGTTTAAGTTCTATAATAATCATCGCTATCACTCATTAACATACATGCTCTATCAAATATTATTATATTTGATATAATATTATTGATGAGAGAAAGATCAATAGTTGTTTAAAGGTTCTTACCCTTGATGATCAAGCTTGGTTCCTCTTCTTCTTTCTTCTTGATATAACAAGTCTAGCTCTTACTCTTTTTCTCTCTCAATATATAAGCTCTAAGTTTGTTGGTGGAAATGAACAAGCAAGAAATGAAAATCCAAAGCTTCTATTTATAGATTTTCCTAGGTGAGGGTAGTTTGGTCAAAAGGTCATCCCACCTCCTTAAACCACCTCCTTACTATTCCTTTCTTGGTCATCACACAACTTATCTCTTGCTTGCTCAGTAAGATGGCCAGTCAAGACTCACCTATGGGGCCCACATGGGTTGCCCCATGGATTTTCTTACCCGTTGACCCGTCGGTTCAATCCACTGATCCGATTCTTACTTTGGGCTTTAAGTTTAATTACCTTGGGCTTAAAGTTGGGCTTACATTTCACATCATTGGGCCTTAACAAGTTTATTCTTAGGCTTTCAAAATTCCTACACAAATCCAATAAGTCCATTAGAATTGGTTTAATGCTTATAACGTATAATCTAAGTATTCTTCACGTATACTCATTCGTACAATCATTCGTCATATACGGTATACTACCTTTCATATATACTCGTATAATACATCATATCATACTCGTATTCATTGCTTCGTATAATACTTGTTATTATACGATGATCATTCATTCATTCTTTATGTTTCTTAACATTCTTAGCTTAGTACGCAGGTAAAAAACTACGTTTATCATAACTGAAATATTATTACATATTCCATCCTTCCTTATTATTCTATCATTACGTATTTCTCGAAAATTCAAAAATAATTCCAAAGCAGAAATTGATGAATAGTGTTTTTTGAAAAATTTCTCGAAAAGCTTTTATTTTCTTCTTTGAAATTCAAACACTTTAATTCATTCACATAGCCATAGTACTACGATACTCCAACACATTTAGGTTATAGAACAACCATCATCTTACTAACACATAATAATAACATATAATATAATTTTATTCATTATTTAATTAAATAAAATTATTTTACAATGTATTTGATTTTCTCGGTCGTTACATTCTTCCCCCCTTATAAGGATTCTGTCCCCATAATCTCGCTATATATTACACAAATAACTGAGGGTAATTCTTCTTCATCTTTTCTTCAAGTTCCCATGTTACTTCTTCGGCATCGTGGTTCTTCCATAACACCTTTACCGAAGGTATAACTTTGTTCCTCAGAACTTGTTCTTTTCTATAAATGATTTGAATAGGCATTTCTTCATACGTCAAGTCCTTCTCGATATGAATAGGCTCATACTCTATAACATGCTTATAATCTGGCTTGTAAGGACATAACACATAAACATGAAATATATTATGTATCCTTTCTAGGTCTGGAGGTAACGCTACCATGTAAGCTACCTCTCCTACCCTTTTTAATATTTCGAAAGGTCCTATAAACCTTGGACTGAACTTTTCCTTCTTTCCAAAGTGTATCTTTCCTTTCCAGGGAGATACCTTTAGAAATATGTACGAGCCTACTTCAAACTCTCGATTTACTCGATGCGAATCCGCATACTTCTTATGTCTGTCTTGAGCTGCTACTAGACGCATTCGTATCAGTTTGACTATATCCGCTGTCTGTTGCACCAATTCTGGTCCTAGCATTCGGCGTTCTCCCACTTCATCCCAACATAAGGCGACATACATATGCTCGCATGATAACTATTGTTATACGCAAACTCTACTAGTGGTAGATGATCATCCCAACTACCCTTGAAATCCATGACGTAATTTCTCAGCATATCTTCCAGCGTCTGAATTGTCCTCTCACTTTGCTCATCAGTTTGTGGATGATAAGCCGTACTTAGCTTTAACTGAGTCCCCATCTGTTCTTGAAGACTCCTCCAAAAGTTTGATGTGAAACGTGGATCACGATCTAACACTATCGAAACTGGTACTCCATGTCTGGAAATAACTTCCTTAACATAGAGTTTAGCTAACTGGTCTAAGTTATACTTAACCCTTTTTGGCAAAAAGTGAGCCGACTTTGTTAACCGGTCCACTATTACCCAAATCGTGTCGTACCCCTTCTGAGTAATTGGAAGTCTCACCACAAAGTCCATCGTGATATGCCCCACTTCCACTCCGGAATCACCAATGACTGCAGCAAGCCATTGGGTCTTTGGTGTTCGGCCTTAACCTTTTGACAAGTTAAGCACCTACTCACGTATTCTGCAACCTCTCTCTTCATGTTTGGCCACTAAAAACTCTGTCGAAGGTCTTGATACATCTTGGTACTACTAGGATGAACCGAGTACCTCGAACTCTGAGCTTCTTATAACACTTGCTCCTTTAATTCTGTCTTATTTGGAACCCAAATTCTTCCTTCAAATCTTAATAATCCCTCATTATTAAGACTGTACTTTAATTCTTTTTCATCGGTTAGCTGCTTCTTTATCTGTTCACACTCATCGTTTTTGAGTTGTACCTCCTTGACTTTCTCTACAATAGTAGATCGAATCTCCGTTATAAACAGTCTCTGACCCGACTTACTCGATAATTTCACCTCCAACTCCATCCTAGACATCGCTGTTATTAACTCAGTTTGAGCCGCTAACATAGACAACTTCTCCTGACCCTTCCTACTCAAGGTGTCAGCCACTACATTTACTTTTCCTGGGTGATACAGGATTTCACAGTCGTAATCCTTTATTAACTCCAGCCATCTCCTTTGTCTCATATTTAAATCCTTCTGTGCGAAGATATATTTTAGGCTCTTATGGTCCGTGTATATCTCACATTTCTCCCCATATAAGTAATGCCTCCATATCTTCAAGGCAAACACTATCGCGGCCAGTTCCAAAACATGAGTAGTGTAAACTTTTTCATAATCCTTCAATTGTCGTAATGCATACGCAATGACCTTGCCATGCTGCATGAGCACGCATCCAATTCCTTTATGCAAAGCATCACTATAAACTACGAAATTCCCTGTATCATCGGGTAAAGATAATACATGTGCTTCACTCAACCTTTTCTTTAGTTCCTGAAAACTATCTTTGCACTTCTCCGTCCATATGTACTTCAGTGTTTTCCTTGTCAAGTTAGTCAACGGAGTAGCTATCTTGGAAAAATCTTGGATAAATCTTCGATAGTATCCCGCTAACCCTAGGAAACTCCGCACCTTAGTTGGCATTTTCAGTTGTTCCCAACTCATCACTGCTTCCACCTTCGCTGGGTCTACTAAAATTCTATCTCGGTCGATAACATGACTTAAAAACTGTACTCTTTCTAGCCAAAATTTACACTTAGTGAATTTCACATATAACTTCTCCTTCCTTAGTATTTCCAACATTACCCTTAGGTGTTCAGCATGATCTTCTGGCGTCTTAGAATAGACTAGAATATCATCGATAAATACTACGACGAACTTGTCCAAATATTGTTTGAACACTCTGTTCATCATATCCATAAATGTAGCTGGTGCATTTGTCAACCCAAATGACATTACCAGAAACTCGTAATGGCCGTAATGAGTCCTGAATGCTGTCTTAGGTACATCCTCCTTCCTAACCTTCAATTGATGATACCTCGTTCATAAATCTATCTTAGAAAAATATTTTAACCCTTTCAACTAATCAAAGAGATCATTGATCCTGGGCAAAAGGTATTTATTTTTTATCATCAATTTGTTCAACTCCCGATAGTCGATACAAAGTCATAACGATCCATCCTTCTTCTTCACAAACAGTACCGGTGATCCTCAAGGCGAAACACTCGGTTGAATGAAATTTATATCAAATAGTTCTTGTAATTGAACCATCAGTTCTTTCATCTCCACTGGCACCATACGATACGGTGCCCTTAAAACTGGTGTCGCTCCTGGCATAATGTCTATTACGAATTCGATCTCCCTATCCGGTGGAAGACCAGGCAATTCACTTAGAAATACATCTATGAATTCTTTAACTATAAGTATTTGTTCCATCGTTGTTCCCACTCTCTGGGTATCAACAACATGGCACAAATAACCTACACATCCCTTCCTTCACAACTTCCTGTTTTGTGTTATAGTAAGACAACACGAATGTCCCGGCGATTTATTATCGTAAAACACTGTATTTGATTGCCTCAACATTCTAATGTTTACACATTTCTTTTGACAATCTATAATTGCACCATGGTTAAACAACCAATCCATTCTGAGAATTACATCGAATTCTCCCAACTTTATCGGTAACAGATCTACCAATAATTTATAACCCCGTATTTCTACGCAACAACTCCTATGGATATTTTCAACAAGAATTATCTCTTTCATTTACAACCTTGATATTCAAAGGTGCAGGCAATCTTTCGGGAAGTAATCCTAATCGTCTAGTAAAATCACATGCTATGAAAGAACAAGTAGCACCCGAATCAAATAGCACATAAGCATTTATTTCGTTGATCAGGAAATACCTATAACTACATCCCCTGACGCAACTGCATCTTCGACCGTCATGTTAAAGGTACGGGCCATTGGCCTACCCATCGGTGCTGGACCACCAATAGCTACCTTACCGCAATTAGCGCCCTTATTCTCGTCTGTCCCATTCTTCGGGCATTCTTCGCTATGTGGTCAGTTGATCCACATATAAAACATCCATGGTTTTTCTTCGAACTTGGATAGTTAGGCGAAATGTGCCCCTCCTTTCCACAATTATAACACACAGCCTTTCCCTTGAGACAAACTCCTAAGTGAGTCTTCCCATAATTCTTGCATGCCTCCATCCTCTTCTTAGGATCTCCTTGTTTCACTGTGGTATTCCCAGAGTTAAAACCCTTCCTCTTCTGGTTGTTGCCACTCCTACTAGCTCCTTTTGTTTTCACTCCCCCGTCTACCTTATTCTTGTTCTTCTTCTTCTTGTGGTATTGGCTTAGAGCCTCATTACCACCTTCAGTAACTATTACCTTCTCCAGTATGGTCCCATAAGAGTTACTTTGGAACACAGATATTTAGCAATAGAACCAGGGTTTCAAGCCCTGCTCAAAACTCCTATCCTTCCTCACCTCCGTGTCCACTTGATGTGGAGCAAACCTCGCCAGTTCATTGAACTTGACCGTATATTGGGGAACCGTCATTTCCCCTTCTTTCAATTCTAGAAACTGCATCTCCATCCTCCCTTGCATACATGTGGAAAAGTAGTTCTCAAAGAAAATCTCCTTGAACCGTGTCCACATTAGGTTTTATATATTGGCCCTAGCCTGGTTTGCCTCCCACCAGAAGTTGGCCTCCCCTTTCTTTATATAGGTAGCAAAAGCAACCTTTTGCCCCTCGTCGACATTTACAATAACAAACGCCTTCTCTATTTCTTTCACCCAAGTCTGGGCTTCTATGAGGTCCGTAGTTCCTTTGAACACTGGCAGACCGACACTTTTAAAATCCTTAAACGTAGTAGCTCGTACTACCCCAGGATTTACGAGTATATTAGCCCTATTCCTATTAAATGCAACCGTTAATAAATTAATGAACTCCTGCATCGGGTTAACTGGACCTCCTTCCAGTTGAACACATTAGCATCTTGGTTTCGTTGTCTCCTTCTTGACGGTATTTTCTACTATGATAAATATCACGTCATTATTACTTCCTTCTTGTTAGTTAGTTATTATTCATTATTAAATAATAACTTGAACTCATTGCACAATATGTTCCATAAAAGGCTTATATTGATTTGCTTTCTTATAGTATAATACTACATCATTCGTTCTTGCACAGCCTTAGCTGATTACATTACTATCCCGCAATTTCTTTCCAAAAAATTGGGATTTACAAAAGACTACCCTTTGGTATACAAAAGAGGGTTTTACGTCACTACTACATACATCATATGTACATTTTTAACTCTACTCTAGTTATTAACTAGTCTACATCTTCCTTATGGCATTCTCAAAATCTGCATTGGCAAAACCGGCTATAATATCTTGGCTGATAGTATGTCGAGTCTGCCCTGCCTCTATCGGATACCCAGCCACTTGCTGCTAAAATTCCGCATGAGAACTCTTATGCATATAGGACATCCTTCCAATCTTTTGTTTCTTGACCTTTAGCTCCTGCCTGAGCTCAAAGGTCTCTTGTTTCAGCTTATGGACCTTGTCCTTCACCAAAACTCGCTCATTATGCTCCTCCTCCCACATAGTCTCCATACTTTTCTTATCCTCCAGGATTTCTTGAACCTCTTCCTTCAGCTCCCTTACCTCTTTCCTTAACTGGATATTTCTATCCAAAATTGTCATGAACAGTGCCTTCATAGACTCCCCCTGAGTCATTTCTTCTATAGGTGCTATGGTGTTAAACGCCACCACCTCCACCTCCTCCTCCGACATGCCATCAAACAAAGACATGAAGTCTAAGTCTTCCGAGTCTCCTGACTCGATCACAACCACTTCTGGTTCTTCTGCTATAGGGGTCGGTAAGATCTCTACTTGATTTATTGACTCCTCGCTAACACCATGTATATCCCTATACATCTAATTATTTCCTGATATCTACAACAAAATAATTTAGTTTGATTAGTACACGTCAGTAGAATAATAGAAACATACATCACATTTAATTCATTTTTAGGGTTAACTTCATCTTTTACTTCTTTAACTTTTCTTAAGGTTATGACTTAAGGTTCTTTTCCCCCTTTAAGTTTTATAACCTACAGCTTTGATACCAACCTGTGGTGCCCCCAAATTCTAGTATCTTACAACTAGACAGATGGTACTACATGGTGCTATAGTTCACACATTCATTCAATTGAAATACCTCAAAAGAGTGAAAATGTCTTATATATATTCTAAAACAATATTCCCATTCCCACGTTCTTTATAACCATAACATAGAATCTTTGTCATAATATCAAATAATAACAACATTCATCCTATTCTATTACAAAGGCAATCTATTAGTTCGCCTTAGCCTTCCCTTTATCTTTACCGGATCCTTCAGTTCGTTCGGTCTTAGCTGCATTCATATGGTTCAAGCAAGGGTGAGCATAACTAGTTCAGCAAGTATGACAATTTCATTTAAACAAGAAGCTTGAATCATATAAATCATATATCTGCAATAATTGAATCAATAGGTATGAAGTACTATTGATAATGCAAAATAGCATTTCTCTTTTTCTTGAAACATTTCACAATGAACAACATTCATTAAACATAAATTTTGGTCCAAGACCTTGAGCATTTCATTCTTTCTTTGAAAAGGAAAACTCGGCACCAAGTCCGTAAGTCCGATATATCTTACAAGCACGTCTAAGAGATCAGCCTATAGTACTCTATGTTGTACAACACTACTTTCTTTAAACGTATGTACGTTTAAGGTTTGGCAACCTCACGTGCCTGTCGTTTGACGACAAAATATTTGTTTATCATACTCAGTCTTTCTTTAAAATCAATACCAAAATAGTTTGGCAAAAGATAGCAACATTGACAATGGTTTGATAGATTAACTGGAAATCCACAAAACACATTAAGTCTAGCCGAAGGAATTGGCTTCGACTTTATTATACATCAAGTTATGCATAACATACATGAATTACAACACTTGTCCAAATGAATATAGACAAGGGTCAGAATACTTGCCTTCAGCGTCTTCTACAGTTAATATACTTTTCTTTGAGTCTTTAAGGATTTCTACAATACATGATCACATAACATACCACATTAGGTCATATATAATCATGTATGGTCACTGCTATATCTTACCCTTCTTCTCAATCTAATCGTGCCTTAGATTGTTTATCATTCGTTATGGTTTATCATATTACATTGTATTTACGTAATCGTTCGTCAACCTTTAGTTATAATTCCTAAGGTTTTAATCATCCTTAAGGATGTTATTTCGAGTTAAGTAAAGCTATAATTTCTCTTTAATCAACTTCCATTTCCTTTACTATTCTTCTCTACCTCTTCTCTAGTACTGGCGCTGCGGCGCCAGCTTTCTATATAGAGCTCGCGCGGCGGCGCGACTCCTTAGTAGCTGATGCTCGGTCTCGGCGCTGCGGCGCAAAAGTACTACATAGTGGCCGTGCTGCGGCGCCACTCGTCAGTGGGTTGTGGTCTAGCCTGGCACTGCAGCTTCGGCTTTCCCTTCTTGGGCCGCATTGCGGTGCCGGCCCTACCTTAGACAAAATTTTGACAGTTGATTTTCTCGTGTGAATTTTTAGAACTCATAACTTGTTCATTTTAAATCTGAATTGACTCGTTCAAAAGCCATTAGCTCACAAATCACATATTCTATGATTTCATTAGAAAATATTTCATTTTTGAATCTTTTAACACGGAATTCACCGATTAGTTTATTATTGAGCGTTCGATAAACGTTCGAAGACGTTCAATAGCTCGTTTCTTCGTTCTAAGTCAGAATTTAGTCATTTTTGAGTCCCTAACTCTAGAATGCAAATTGAGACTAATCTCCATCGAAAACCAACGTTTCTAAATTCAATGGTAACTTTTGACTTCCATTTCAAGAATTTAACGATTTCGACGATTATCGTCTAATCTCGTAGATTTCGCCATAACTTCGTTACTTGAGATTTTTACGCCATTCAAAATGGATTCATTCCATTATTCTAACATTCTAACCAAACATATTTCATTAAATCATACACATGACAAATTCTTACATGTTCTTCATTAGTTTATAACTTTCATTATTATGATTTTCTTACAATATAGTTTGAAGTTTAAGTTCTCTAATAATCATCCTTATCACTCCTTAACATACATGCTCCACCACTTATAGACTTCTCTATCAAATATTATTGAAGAAAGGAATATCAATAATTGTTTAAAGGTTCTTACCCTTGAAGATCATGCTTGGTTCATCTTCTTCTTTCTTCTTGATATAACAAGTCTAGCTCTTACTCTTTTTCTCTCTCAATATATAAGCTCTAAGTTTGTTGGTAGAAATGAACAAGCAAGAAATGAAAATCCAAAGCTTCTATTTATAGATTTTTCTAGGTGAGGGTAGTTTGGTCAAAAAGTCATCGCGACTCCTTAAACCACCTCCTTACTATTTCTTTCTTAGTCATCACACAACTTATCTCTTGCTTGCTCACCAAGATGGCCAGCCATGACTCACCTATGGGGCCCACATGGGTTGCCCTATGGGTTTTCTTACCCGTTGATCTGTCGGTTCGATCCACGGATCTGGTTCTTACTTTGGGCTTTAAGTTTAATTACCTTGGGCCTAACGTTGGGCTTACATTTCACATCATTGGTCCTTAACAAGTTTACTCTTGGGCTTGCAAAATTCCTACACAAATCCTACAAGTCCATTAGAATTGGTTTAATGCTTATAACGTATAATCTAAGTATTCTTCACGTATACTCATTCGTATAATCATTCATCATATACGGTATACTACCTTTCATATATACTCGTTTAATACAACATATTATACTCGTATTCATCGCTTCATATAATACTTTCTATTATACGATGATCATTCATTCATTCTTTGTGTTCCTTAACATTCTTAACTTAGTACGCAGGCAAAAAACTACTTTTTTCATAACTGAAATATTATTACATATTCCATCCTTCCTTATTATTCTATCGTTACGTATTTCTCAAATATTCAAAAATAATTCCCGAGAAGAAATTGATGAATAGTGTTTCTCGTAAAGTTTTTATTTTCGTCTTGGAAATTCAAACACTTTACTTCCTTCACGTGGCCAGAATACTACGATATTCCAACACATTTAGGTTATAGAACAACCTTCATCTTACTAACACATAATAATAACATATAATATAATTTTATTCATTATTTATTTAAATAAAATTATTTTACAACTTATTTGATTTTCTCGGTCGTTACACGCCACGTGCTACAATTCTAATAACTACATATCATCTCATGCAACAGAAATAATAAAATAGATTACATTTATTTAATATAATCATTCATGTCCCAAGGTTTCGTAATCGTTACTACAACATTACAACTGAATTTAAACATAACTTATTACATCATATTAACTAAGTCTTCATACAACATAATAATAGTAAATTCCTAACACTAGGCAATAAAGCTATTATGAAGCCTTCTATTTACCCTTATCCTTGCTGGAGGGTTCACTACGTTCTGCCTTAACTAAAAGTTTTAAGGAAAGCAAGGATGAGCAACAAATTTGCCCAACAAGTAATATCGCAATAAGGGTAATCATATATAGAGTTAAAATCTTCAAGGGTATGATAGTGAATAATGGTTGGGGAATTATCAGGAATTCTCATAAAAGGTCGCTATGGACTAAAAAATATCAATAAGATTCAATGCTTAATCATTTAGAGATTTCAAAATAATGAATATTGAGCAGTCACTAAGGACTATGAACTTCTACTAGAATTAATAGTATTATACTAAAAATCCAATAAAAACGAGTACAATAGGTGATCAGCCTAAAGTACCCTACGTTATGCATAACATTTAATCATACTCATGAGCACACGTCGGTCTCCCGAAATTATATAGTTTCCCCTTCAAGGAGGGTTGTTCATCTCATTCAATTATAAGAGTCAGCACCAAGTCAATTTAGTTTGGATAGCTTTCTAACATACGATAATAGTCTAGCCGAATCAATGGCTTAGACAGCTTTTATAATGCATTCAAGAACGATAAATTCAATGCTTGCAACAATCATCAAGATATACCAATGATTTTCGAATAGTAATAGATATTTATTGGAAATAAGTATGGTTGATAAGGAAATAATTCAGATTACACAATGTATATAGTGTAAAGAATTTAGAAAACTTGCATTCAATATGAGAATCAAATGGAGTTAGGAAACTTGCACAAAATCTAAGGTTGTGTAAGTTAGGAAACTTGCCTCAAGAGTAGTTTACCAAAGAATAACTTATCAACACTTTTTGAATCCTATTATAACATAGTTACACGTATAGGATATTCATTAGTTACGTATATTCGATACTTGTTAGTTTAAACACATACATAAGAGTCAAACTTAGGCTTATAAGCCCATACATATTTTATCACGTACCTTACACATATATAACACAAAAATCAGTTTGTAAGACACTATTAAATCAAATAACATAGTTCGTAATCATCTTTTGACTTAACGTTTGAAAGTTTATAAACACTTATCAAATATATGATTCTATCGCTAACATGCTTATTGACACTTTGAATACTATATTTAGACATGTATTATTAATTAAGACAACAATATAAGCATGCAACATATCTCAAATCACAAACAGAATAGATAGACTACACTGCAGGGTGGCACAGCTGCGCCCTGGTTAGGCTTAAGGACAGTGTAGCTGCGCTGTCCTCTGGCCTGACCAGAATTGAGCTTTGCACTTCCTGATTCCATTTTACTCTTTAGCATGCATTTATCATATATATAGATACTTATTAAATATTTTTGCATGCTCTTAAGGTTATCCTACGTTCATCTTTGAATGTATGGTTCTAGTTTGAGATTTGAAGTGAGTTAAGACCAATTAAGGCCATAAATTACAATGATTACTAGGCTCACCGTGTACATACACAAGATAGTCATGAAATCAATTAGTATGCATATTCACAAAGATCTTCATCATATGCACATATTTAGTCTTGTTCATCCTTTGAAAATATATATAAAATCACGTTTAAACGATCTTATGTCATGTCATACTAAACAGATACACATATAGATCATGATTACGGTATTAGTATGCAATCTTAGATGTGTAAAAACTGACCATGACAATGTCCAAAGTACTAATTTGCAAAAAGTTTGAATCCATCTTTATACATCATTTTAAACTTAAACCATGCATTTTAGTGATACCAAGACTTCTTAAAATCATAACTCATGCATCCTTAGAGTATTTCTATAAGTCCACAAAGTCAAAATTGAAACATTACTACTTCCATCAAAGTTTTTCTTTTAAAACTCTAAGTCCTCTTTAAGAACACATAATAAAACAAGTCAAAGTTCACATGATATACAAAGGGACTTAAGCTTCACAAATCAGATCTATTTTCATGTATATATAAGTTACATTAGCATGCTAGAAACATCACAGCATAACAGAAGCCATAATCTGGTTTTGGGGAATGGCACAGCTGCGCTGCAACCTAGTACAAACTGGGCGCAGCTGCGCCCTTCTTGGACAGAACCAGAAAAGAGCTCTGTTCTGTAAAGTATCAAATCTAAATTTGATTTCTTCATTTTAAACATGCTTAAACCTATTCTCTGAGGTTCCATACATACATATAAACTTTATAAACACCTTGATAGCAATTTCCAATTCAAGTTTACAAGAATTGAGTAGAATTTCTATAATTGGCTAAGTTTGAAATTAAGAATTTAAAACAAGAGTTTTACCTTCTTTGAAGCTTAGTATGCTTAATTCTTTCTCTCTGTACTATCTAGACTCCTTCTCAGTTACTCACAACTAACACTCTCAAACTTGAAAATCAACAAGCAATTCTTAGCAAGGGGAAATGGAAATGGAGCTGCCCTTTTATAGAGGAATGAGTGACTGGCTAATGGGTTTACACTAAGGGTGGAATCCATGGTGTAGAAGAAGAAGACAATGGGTAATAAGGAGTGGCTCAACCACCATTCCTCAGCTATATGCTTAGCCATTATCACCTTGCTTATAGCTACTGTTCAAGTATCGATAGTTTACGTAAAGGAAAATGGAGCACTGTTTGGGCAAACTAAAATGGAAAAAGGCTTTCTAATACTCAGCATTTGTGACGCTCCCAAATTTAGGTACTTAAAATCCGAACTCGGTGCTTCATGATACAATTTTTATGAGCGGAATAATACTAATAATAATAACAATAATATAAATACCGAACTTAATTTACATATATCAGAGTCTAATCCCAGGTACGCAACCTTTAAATATTCATTACAAGATAATTAATAGGTATAATTGTCTTAATAAAGTCAAACTATTACATAAGATAACATAAGCTTATTCTATTTGCTTTCCTTTTCCCCTGCTCTGGCTTGAACCTTCCGGTTGATCATGCTTAGCTGAAAACATTTAAATTTAAAGCAAGAATGAGCATTTGATTGCCCAGTAAGTAATAGCAACAATAAATATAAGCTGAAAGGATTAAATGTTTTCTTTGAATGACACTTCTACAACGAATCAATAGTTGTGAAGTAAGTTGAACCAATAATAACAACATATCAATTCTATATCAAATTTTTGAAACTACGTACTGACTATAAGTGGAGAGCAATCGACAGACTATGAACTTTGTTTTTAATTTTTGCTAAGGTTTAGCAGAACTTCATTCGCAAACCGACATAACTTACGGGCGTGAAGGTGATCATCCCAATGTGCCCTATATTGATCAATACTACATAAAAGAACGATATTATCGTTCATCTTATCCGCCTTTGGCACACAAAAGTTTCTCATGTACGGGATGTTCATACTTAGTCGAGAATCTGAACCAAAATAATTTGATTGGATACAATAGAGTTCTATCATGTTCAACGATATTTTTAAATATGTTTCTAGCTGGGTCAAATAGCTTAGACGACTTTTAATTAATGTATACATACCGAAAATAAATAGGTATGTATCAACATGTGATTAAATACAATAATTATCCAAATGAGATCACTTGTATAACCATGCTTAGAAACTAACGAACAGAATATATATCTTGATTTATAATAACAGAATTAAAGAACTTGTACAACATATTATAATCTAATAACTTACTTATAAAAAAACCATTGCATAAGTATATACAAAGGTTAAAATATTTGAACAATGAAAAAGAATAGTTCTGATATTCGCTTACGCATGTCCATTGCATAAAGTAAATGCAAAGATAAGATACTTGCCTAAGCTGTTGCTTACAATAACGTAACTTAGTTTTATCTTTTATACTAAAACATATCATTAATAAGATCATTCGTTCGATTAGAATAATATATCATATCACATAGTACTGCTATTTGCAATCAGCACATAACCTAATCACATTGTCACATATATTTAACGGTCATTGGATCACAAACAAACACGTATCTAGTCAAATTATCTAAGTCCATATCAATTTCTGAAATATTTCGGTGTACCGACAGTTTTATCGGGTAAATATCAAGTCAAAAACTCTATTCTGTAGTTTAATAAATATAAATATTAGTCATATTATTTTTCATAGCCTTATAATATATTTTAAATAATTATTATAATTTATCATAATTTTTCAAACACCTGAATCATATTTAAATGATTTAAATATTAAATAATTCTATTATCATTAATATTTAATTAATATTAAATTATTAATGAAACTATTGCCAAAATATTAAAGTCATTTATAATAACTCAAAATATTTTTAAAATATTTTTATTACTCTTAAATGATTTTTAAAATAATAAAAATCATTTTTCAATAATTACCATTAATATTTAATTATTAATGTATTATATATCAAAATATTAAAAGTCCTTAATTATAACTTAAAATATTTTTAAAGTATTAATATTATCTTTAAATGATTTTTCAAACAATTAAAATTATTTTTAAATAATTACCATTAATATTTAATTATTAATGTATTATTTATCAAAATATTAAAAGTCCTTAATTATCACTTAAAATATTTTTAAAACATTTATATCCTTTTGAAAAAAAAATTAATTCAATAAAACCATTTTTAAACTATTTATTTAATATAATTATTAAATAAAACTAATATCATTAATACTAAATTATTAATAAAATTTACCTTCAAATATCAAAAGTTATAGTTTATAACTTAAAATATTTTTAAACTATTTATTTTTCTTTAAAATAATTTTTATAATATTAAAATTATTTTTAACTAATTTATTTAATAAAATAGTTAAATAAACCTAATATCATTAATATTAAATAATTAATAAAATCTGTCTTAAAATATTAACAGTTATATTTTATAACTTAAAATATTATTAAATACCTTATTATTATTTAAAATGATTTTTAATATAAAAAAATCATTTTAAATTAATTTATTTAATACATTTATTAAATAAATTAAATATCAATATTATTTAAATAATACTAATATTTATGGAAAATATGTCAAATTATTAAAAGTTAATTTTTATAACTTAAAATAATTTTTGTAATTTTCAGAAATTAATTTATATTTTTAAATGATTTTTAAAAATTAAAATAAATAAAATGAGTAAACCTGTCGCTATAGCCTTTAGAGACAAAATATGTCACCTTAGGTGTTTTTGAGGCTCAAGAACATTCATAGCCAGTTATCGAGTGACCTACTTTGATCATTAATCATTCACTGTGTAATGTGTTTCTGGGCATGTTGTTGGTCAAATATTGTAGTACAAGTGCAACACTACATGATACAACAACAAACATGATCATACAACACAAAACGAAGCATATCTGGGCGTGCAAAGTGGTTGTCGGAGATGTTCTTCATTTCTGGGTTACCCAGAAATGAAGAACAGTTCGAGTGGCCACTTTTTGGCTTCCACAACTTGCTATTGTTGTAACATTTGTGTGATCTAATGGGTGCAGTGTGTAGCCAACATGACAAAGAAGAGATCCATCACATAAAATACATATAACAACATTACAATGAAGAAATATCATCCGGTCAAACCATGTCAAACGACACGTTCTTATATTTTTTGGGTTACCCAGAAAACAGAAAACGTGTATGTCTTGGCTAGTTTTACCGGCCACTAAATCCAACATGTTTATCATTTAGGTGATCTTAAGGCATTACTTTACAGTCCAAATACCAAACTACAATCTAGATTCAACAAACAAAACAAAACAACTACCTGCAAGATCAGAGGCCACTAACTCATTGTCAGACGCCTCCGGGTAAATCTGGGTTACCTAGAAAATTGCAAGTCATGGTCGGTCAACGTAGTTCGACCTTCCATAACTTGCAATCTACTTATGATCTAAGCCTGATTTCAATCCCAGATCAAAGTCCTCCTAGCATACTACATTTTCAAATATTTAAACAACAAAAACACATAACAGACTGAGATCTATGGGACCTGACATTTGGTTGTCAGACCATATTTCTCAGTTTTTCAAATTTTGAAAAACTTCAAATCCGAGCATATAGATGTTATGGATCTAACATCTATCAACCCATATCATCCATATGGACTATAAACAACATGGTTAAACATTAAAACACAAGATTAAATCAAAGTTTAGATTTCAAATTTAGGTTTTATACATCTATGAACAAATTCTTGATTCTAGCTTTCTGATTTGATATGGGTGATAGTGGGGCTTGATTTGGGAACTGGTTTACTACTATATTTCGTAGGTTAGAGAGAGAAGCTTTGGTTGAGTGTTTGTGAATAAACGGGCTTGAATGTGATTTTCTCTCTCTCTTGATCTATATATATGGTGCATATAATGTGTATGGCTGATGTTTTGCTGCTGACTTGTGTTATTTTAAGTCACATGGTTGGTCAAGAGTAACTCCAATTATTGCTAGATCTACAAGTAAGCTTCAATAATGCAAGAGGGTAAAATAGTCTTTTGGCTTAGGATTTTAATGGCACAAATATAAACTTGGCAAACCCTAAGGGTTTAACCCCAAGGTTTTCCAAAATAGATTTCTAGGATTTCATTTAGGGTTTAAAATAAAAATAAAAAATTAGTTTCCTAAAAAATGAAATTTAGAGTTTCCTAATTACAATTAGTTTTCTAATTACATAAAATATGATAATTAGGTTCAGATTTTACTTTTTACAATAAAGATTGCTAATTTAACAATTAGGGCTCCAATTTGATGATTAGGGTTACTAATTTTAAAAATTAGGGCTTCTAAAAATTAGGGTTTCCTAATTTAGAAAATTAGGTTTTTCCTAATTATTATAAAAATATATAACACCCGTCATTAGACACATTATCACTGCATCATGACTACATAATGACTTAACAAATTCTTAAAGTCGTAATTGACTTTCGAATCAAGGTTTCTAATAATAATTACGGTTTCCTATAATTAGGGTTTTCTTAATTAGCATTAAAATTTATAATGATTGTCATTAATTACATAACACAATTACAAGACATATTTTAAAGTCTCATTTGACTACAAAACTAGGGTTTATCAAATTAATATTAGGGTTTTTAATAATTAGGGTTTTTAAATATTAATTAAGGTTTTTCTAATTAATATTAAATTCTATAATACGCAACATAATTCATATAACACAATTTCTGACCGATCTTAAACTCCAGTTTTGAGTTTCTAATCAGGGTTTAATACATTAATTTTAGAGTTTGTCATGATACACCATAATTGACCAACCATTATCAGTCTACACATATACAGTATATAATTATAGCACTGAAATATAATTAATATTATATTATTATTCTCATTCATTGATCAAAATCTAAAATTAGGGTTTGGATTCCATATCTGATTAATCTTGCATATATAACATTATTAATTAAGTTAAAATAATTAACTTACATAATCTGAACTAAAATTTTATAATAAAATATTAATTATAATAATTCCAATAATCTTTTTATATATTATTTAAATAATATATAATCATATTTTCATGGAAAATAAATAATAAAAATATTTTTACTACAAAATTAATTATAAAAATATAATTTATAATGGTCACTAATGTAAAACTCCAACTTTTTTATAAATAAAATCGAATTTCCTCTAATTATTATTTTGAATAATAAGGTGTTAATTTGATATAATGCTGTGGTTATGGGTGAAATGTGCAAATTTTGCAAAATAAGCAAGTGGTTATAAAATATTCATTGTTGTCGGGGAATATTCGTTTGGTCGTGAAAATATTCTTGCTATCGGGGAATATTCGTACAATGGCACAGCCATTTGTGAACCCCATAACGGAATTATTGTCGGAATGAGAAAACAACATTAATATTTTTTTTATGAAAATAGCGGCGGAAGTTTTACCATTAACTATTGAACTACCCGGTAGTAAAAGTACAGTAATACGCGTGGTTACATAGTAGCACACGGTATTGATTATGGGTACTTACGTAAGAAGTCACTCTGTTTGACTCAGTAATTGTTACAGTAATTACCGTTCAATATTTTATTTTATTGATTTAATAATTACTACGTTCATATTTTATATTATTGTTGTTTCAATAATTATCACTGCACAGTAATTCCCATTATCAGATCAATAATTCATATTATTTGAATAATATTATTAGATAGCATTATTGGTAATGTCTAGAAAGTTATGTCTAAGGAGAGGTTTGGTCATCTAATTGCGCGTCAATAAAGAGAAATGCTTATCAGAAAGCCACCTCTTTCCTGGGAACGGCCTGGTTGTCATAATTGTAATTCTGTAATATTATTGATGAATAATTAATTATTAATTTATATGATAAAAAAATATTTATTTTATGTGGATATATTTATTGTGGTTATAAATGAAGGAATTAATGTTGTGGTGTTTTATCAGTATTTTTGACGGAATAGAGGTGCTGAAAATCATCTGTGTGTGGATTTCAGACATTTTCTATTTAGAATTTGAAAAAACTTAAAGCTATAAAGTTGTAGAGAAATAAATTTCATATGGAAAGCACATGGGATTCAAATTTTTCTGAGAAAAGGGCTATTTTATAAGAATTATAGAAGTTACTGATTATTTAAAATATTTTAGAAATTTTTAGAATTGGTGGGCCCCACTTTTGATTGGTGAGAAATGAAATGTGCTGAAATTTATTTTCAAAAGTGGTGGGCTTGAATAGTAGTAGGTAAAGCCATCAGGTAGCAGGTTAGTCTGCTATGGCGTTCTAAGCATTTTCCTATGAATAGGGTGCTTAGTTAGAATTAAAAATTACACCAGAAACAAGTTTTCTCTCTTTCTCTCTCTATATTATCGAGCGTATTTGTGTGAGTATTTAGATACATTGAGAGTTACTATTCAGTACAAGTTCTTTCAGCACTATATATGATGTTCCAGACAGAAGTACTACTCTTTTGAGGTAAGAGATATTATTTATTTCACATTCTGAAGAGATATTATTTTTCGTATTCGTATGAATATTATTTCTGTTCAATATTCATTAGAAATTTTATTTCGTTCAATATTCGCGAGAAATATTATATTCATTTAATATTCGTAATGAATATTATTTTCGTTTAATATTCGTAAGGGATGTTATTTTCTTCGTAAACGATATTATTTTCTTCAATATCATTATGCCGAATTATTGATATGAGTTTTATTGTGGAATTTTTACCTTTTTTTGTCGGGGTTACTATTCCTTAAGTTACTATTCACTCAGTTACTATTTACCTGGGTACTATTCATGATAAAAATTAATTACTTTTCGCTCCAAATCATTTTTGATACGATATGATTCTTGAATTTTACTCCACAAAGCAGTATCATGTTGACAATTTGGACGTTATTTATTTCTGGATAAATTAAATTATAAATCTTTAAAAATTTATCCTTGAACTTGTTTTATTGAATTTTTATATCATTGTCATCATCATCATGTTTATATTCTGTTGAAAGTCATCTGTGGCCTGTAGTGCATAGATGGACTTGGTATGATTATGACATGGGATTATTCGGTATAATCATGACCGTAATGTTACAAATGATGTGATAAAAGTCCTCATTGTCTCGTAGTGCATTGATGGACAGTTTTTGGTATGATTATGCTCATGGATTCTCTTCGGTCAAGGGTGCAAAAATGAATTATTTTATGGCATGATCATGACCGTTGATGAAAACACGATTATCCTTAGCCTGTAATGTAGGGATGATTTGATGATGTGGATTATTTATTAAGCTGAGTCTCAGCGATAAAAGTGATGAAAAACCTTTTAAATCATAGAAGATGGTAGATATTATGCTCTACTAGACTCTTCTAATGGATTGCTTATTCCGCTGCAGTTGTTGATCTAAAATTTGTTGTCTATTATTTTTTATTAGTTGTTATACTATTGAAGGCTAAGGATAATTTATTCTGCATTATCTTAGTCATAATATTTCTTACTAAGCTAGTTGAGCTCACCCTTTCTTTCATTTTTCTCTTCAGAAAATGAGAATATAGCTGGGACTAGTCGGGGAATGAATTAATGTTCCAGATGGTTGCATTAGTAGTCCTCACTATTCTGTGAAATAGTGTGATAATAATTATAATGCGGACTCCTTTTGAGTTTTAATATTGTCTATTACACAATATTTGTATTAAAACTCACACCTCGTGTTGTATATTTAAGTTTGTATTAAAGTTCTGTACCATGTATTTGGCGACTCAGAATGGGTGATGTATATCTATTTTGGGGACGTCTCAGTTGGTATCAAAGCTTAGGGATATGATACCTGGCTGAGATGTGAGACAAGAACTATGAGGGGAGAGATGGGGAATTCCTTCGTTAGTATGACCTACCTAAGTTTATTTGGTATTTAATTGGTCAATCAGAGTATAGGAATAATATGTGACATGTCAATTAACCCTTGTTTTGTGACAGTGTTTGACAATGACATCTGAAAATATTGACATAAATAATGAAGCACATGAGACTGTTGAGTCACCGACGATCCATAACTAGGATAATGTGCAGAAAGACAACGATCCTCAGGTAAACAATAACGCCGATCAAATAACGAACGATGGGATGTTTAGAAGCTTTTTGCAGTTCATGCAAAATCAGACGAGGGAGACTCGTATACAAAATACGGGTGGAAATGATAGCAACGCGCGGATGGTCACCGCTAAGCAGTTCAAGGAGTTGGGACCGCAGGAGTTTTTGGGAAAGCCAGAACCACTTACGGCAGAGACGTGGATAAAGTAGATCACCAAGATGTTTGATGTCTTGGAGTGCTCAGAGGAGCAAAAGGTTCCATTCGCCACCTTTATATTGCTTGAAGAAACAGATCACTGGTGGGAATCTGTAAAACGTACCCAGCCTGACGCACTCAATATGTCTTGGGAGAAGTTCCAAGAACTGTTCAACGACAAGCACATTTCCGAAAGTATTCATCACATGAAGGAGGTAGAATTCATCAAGCTGGAGAAAAATAATATGACCATATCGCAGTACGAAGCTAAGTTTGCCAAGTTGTCCCGGTTTGCATCCCACTTAGTTGATAACGAGGAGAGAATAGCGCGGATGTTTCTAAGAGGTTTGAAACCCGAGATACGTCAATACCTAATTTCTCACAAACTGTGTTTGTATTCAGATGTTGTGAATAGGGTTCAGTTAGTGGAGCGTGATAATGAGTCAGCTCAACCAAAAGATAACGACCAACAACACAATAATAATCGTACCGGTGACAACGGCCATTGGAAGAACGATAACCATCGTAGGGGAAATTATCATGCCAAGAATGGTAACCACTTCGATGGTAATCATGGCCAAGAAAATAGAAGTGGAAATTTCAAGAAGAGAAGGTTCAATAATGATGGAAAGACCGCCGCACCAGCACCCATTTCAAAGGAAGAAGAATGACCACCGGTCGTATGTTTCAAATACGGACAGGAGGGACACATCCGTCCAAACTGTACGCAGCAACCCAAAGTGTGTTTCAATTGCGGAAGAGAAGGTCACCTAGCTCAATTTTGTCATGTAGTGAAGTCAAGTCCAGCGGGGATAGTGATGCCAAAGAATGTCTCAGACAAGTCAAAGTCGGTAGTTTAAGTGAGAGCGTTTGTTAAGGAACCTGAACGAAGCTATCACGGGTAAGTTAATCATAAACTCTTGTAAAGTGTATACCTTATTTGATATCGGTTCTACCCATTCTTTTATTTCTCTTACTTGCGCTCAATGTTTAAATTTGACCCCAGTACAAAACCTATTTCTAAAACCCTTAAATATTTCTTCACCCAAAACGAGCGCCAAAGACGTTGGCTCGAGCTGTTGAAGATTACGACTTTACCATTCAATATCATCGTAAAAGAGTGAACGTGGTAGTTGACGCGTTGAGTAGAAGATCGTATACGGTTACAGGTGCGATATTGTTATAAAAAAGACCCATTTCATATGACTTACAAATGGTGATGATAGAGTCAAAGACTCCAAGAACCTACGTGAAGATATCGAATATACGATTAGAATCGACTTTAATCGATAATGTTAAAGCCGCTCAAGCTACGCACTCAGAGCTGATGAATATGAAGAAGAAGGTTCAAAAGGGCGTTATTCTAGAAGCAAGAATTGATGAAGAGAGGAAATCTCAACCTTTGATTTAAGTGTTCTATTTGAAATCCTCGATCGAGTATGAACTGTGGCTTATAGACTCTTTTTAACACCAAGTATATCGTGTGTTCATAACGAATTTTTGTTCGTATCGATGTTACGTAAATATGTGGACGACCCGAGCCACATTATTGAATTAGAACCAGATGAGATAACGAAAGATTTAACGTATGAAGAGGTACCTGTTAAAATCTTGGATAAGAAGAAACATATTTTTACGCTCAAAGGTTATACCTCAAGAGTTAGAATCTGACGAGGTATCCTCATCTGTTCGGCATACCAGGTACGTACGTTAATTTCGAGGATAAAATTTTATAGGGAAGGGAGGTTGTAAGACCCCAACTTTTTTATAAATAAAATCGAATTTCCTCTAATTATTATTTTGAATAATAAGGTGTTAATTTGATATAATGCTGTGGCTATTGGTGAAATGTGCAAATTTTATAAAATAAGCAAGTGGTTATAAAATACTCATTGTTGTCGGGGAATATTCGTTTGGTCGTGGAATATTCTTACTGTCGGGAAATATTCGTACGATGGCACAGCCATTTGTGGACCCCACAACAGAATTATTATCCGAATGAGAAAACGACAGAAATATTTTTTTTATGAAAATAGCGGCGGAAGTTTTACCGTTAACTATTGAACTACCCGGTAGTAAAAGTACAGTAATATGCGTGGTTGCATAGTAGTACATGGTATTGATTATTGGTGCTTACGTAAGAAGTGTTAGGTTTGTAATATTCATGAATGCAATCAAATTGCATAAAATAAGCGGAAGCGTGTAAAAATCAGAGTTTAAAATTTTACAAACCATATACCCGGATCATTCTTTATGCACAATTATTAATTAAACGAAAAGATATGAAAAATAAGAATCATACCCTTGAAGATTCGAGCTTCTTCAGGTACAAGTTCACCACCAATCTTTTTCGCGTTCAACTTGAATCCACCGAGTTTGGATACTTCCATATATCAACGTTAGCCACCCAAGTGTTTAGCCTCTAGAGGTGATCCACCAAGAAAGAATAAAAATTCAAGAAGATGGTGTTTGGCAAAACCCTAGTTTTTCTATCTCTCATAAAAAAGGAGCGTACTCTCCAACAACTGGAATCACGTATGTTGTAAAAAAGTCAACAACAACATTACACCCATAATAAGACTCCTCTTATTTATAGATGTAGGCAACACACCTTAATAATTAAGGAATTGGGCTTTATTTTAATTAATTAAACTCTTTTAATTAATTAGGCTCTTAATCTTATTAGGAATAATTAATTAAAATTTTAATTAATTAGTCTCCTAATCTTATTAGGAATAAATGAGAGTACTTTTATGAATTAATTTCCAAACTCCTTTAGGAATTAAATAATAATAGTAGTAATAATAATAATAGGACTCCTCTTATTAATTTATATTTAATATTTTCAAAATATTAAATAATAAATATTAAGCTATTTAATTCATTTTATCACCATAGATTAAATTAAATATACTTAATCTATTAATATGATTATGTCATTAACTTCTTAAATAATTATTCTTCCTTTTATGGTGTGACCCTTTAGGTTCTCCATATTAAACCGGTTATGAATAAATCAATTAGAACAATTCTAATCTTATTTAAATAAATAAATTAAAATATTAATTTATTTAAATAAATAATATTTATTCTACAATCGGGATAAGTCTCCCTAGTGATCAACGACTTTTCAGATAATATAGATTTCAACATTAATCACAAAAGAACCTTTGAGTAAATAGTTACCATACAATTCAATCCTTCTACCATACAATGTCCCAATTAAATATAAGATATGGAATTACTGTCAAGTCTTAATTAATTTAATTATATGTATTTCGACTCTTAAATGCACAACTCCAAATAATACAAATTAAAAACTCCTTTCTAATATCATTCTGCCTTGGCCAAGGACTACTGGTTTGTCATTTATCGAATCACATAGGATATTTATCTTCTTTTACTAGAAGTGATAGATTCTTTATTGATCATACATTATCTCCATGTACAACTTATTATACCCAAGTATACCCGTTGATATACACTAAGGGTCTTAAGGAATAAGTCAAAGTATAACTCATCATACACAAGATACTATGATGATCTCAAGTCCAAGGATCACTTGTACTACTATCACTACAGGAATTCCTATTGTCATGAAAGTAAAACTCCATTAGGTATTCCTTAGCGAGCCACGCTCAGTGAACTTATTCTCTAATAAGCACATACATACTTGCTTTAGCGTCTCCACACAAATGATCATGAGATCAATCATCCTCATCCAATGAGCAAGCAACGTATGTACCAATCTATCCAGATTCACTAATCCCCAATTTAGTAATCCAACGATTGAAAACTATTTTAGTTTTAAGCTTTCTAAGAATTTAGATCTCATTAGAATGATCATCATTATTATTCTAAAAGCATTGCTTAAAACTATGGGTTTATCACATATTATAAAATAGCATCATGTTGATAATTAAAAGTCTTTAATAAATTAATACTTTTTATTAATAAATGAATAAGATTGTTACAAAGTATATGCTTTATCATTAAACATAATTGGCTTGTGTGCATACTACTTTCAATCTCTCACTTGCACTAAAGTCAATCGCCATGGTATCTCATACCCTTCTTCTTTAATTGACAATTATCCTGCTGTTGGATAAGCTTTAGTTAATGGATATGTAATGTTGTTCTTGAGAGTCCACTATCTCTATAGTGATTTCCCATCTTTTAATGATTCCTATAATCAAATGAAAGTGCTACAACACATATTTAGATCCGAGATGAGACTTGGGAACTATTCCTAGTTCTGTAATGAACTTTTCATTCATACAATCAACTTGCAGCTTCATTTATAGATATATACTTTGTCTTTATCACTAAACCAGCAACTCTTTGCTGTTTAGAACCTTTCCAATTCACTGCACCACTGTTCAAGGTAACCCTTTACCTTAAAGTGAATTTTCTATCGTCTTGGTCTGTCTGAAAAACTTGAGTCTGTTAAGCCCTCTATTTTTAATTCAGACCCACCATAAACATGATCACATCCTTGGTGCCGGTTAAGTACTTTAAGATATTTTTCACTAACTCGCAATGAACTTCTCCAGAATATGACTAATCAACATCATGTCTCGTATATTTCATTGCATACATGATAGTTACTCATGTGATCTCTCTTTTATGAGTCTATGGGGACTATTAAGAGAGATACACTCCATGACACATCAACATGAGACATCCCTTGGAGTTTGTCATGCTAAACGACTTTAGTATCAAATGAATATACGTTTCTTAGGTTAAGTCGAGCATCCTCTTAAATCTATCTTTATATATAGATTTATATCCCCAATTAAGATACTCCACCCAAATCATTCATGGAAGAATATTTAGACAACTTTATTGTGACGCCACCAAAATTAGGTATACATCACCCATCTTGGGTCGTCAGATACAAAGTACAGAATACAAATACAACTTACTAATACAACTGTCGTGTACAATACGATAAAACATAAACTGCTAGTTTGAATACAAATATTATCTTCTAGAGAGTATTCATACTCAAAAGGAGTCCTCATTACATTTATTAACACACTATTACATAGAATAGTGAGGACTACTAACTAATACTATCATTCGAACCATCACTCCGTTCCCCGACTTGCCCCAGCTATGTTCTCATTTCTTGAAGAGAACAGTGAAAGAAAAGGTGAGCTCAACTAGCCCAGTAAGAAATATTATGACTAAGATAATGCAGAATAAATTATCATTAGCCTTCAACAATGTTAAACTGATAAAATATAATAGACATCAAGTTTAACTGCAGCGGAACAAGCAATCCATTAAAAGAGTCAAGTAGAAAATAAACTCTACTATCTTTTATGATTTAAAAGGTTTTTCAACACTGTTATCGCTGGGACTCAGCTTAATAAAATAATCCACATCATCGAATCACCCCTGCACTACGGCCAAGGATATTCGTGTATTCATTAATGGTCATGATCATGCCAACAACTGTCCATCAATGCACTACGGGCCAATGAGGACTTTTACCACATCATTTATAACATTACGGTCATGATTATACCGAATAATCCCTGGTCATAATCATACCAAGTTCATCTATGCACTACAGGCCACAGATGACTTTTAACATTTTATAAACATGAGGATGATGACAATGATATAAGAATTCAATAAAACAAGTTCAAGAATTAATTTATCCAAGAATTAACAACGTCCAAATTGTTAACATGATACTGCTTTGTGGAGTAAAATTCAAGAATGCTTAGAAGAATATTTTCATGAAAAGATACTGGATGAAACGCAATTATCAAGGATATTCCACAAATTTCATGGAGTATAGAAGTCAAAACTTAACCAACTGAATACAATAAAGAATGGAATAACAAAAGAAATCACCATGCATGCGATAGACCGCACAGACAGGTTATTCCAACAAAATAATAAATAATGGAACCAGGTCCGGCGTAAACGCACAGACAGGATATTCCGACAGAATAATAAATAATGGAACCAGGTCCGGCGTAAACGCACAGACAGGATATTCCGACAGAATAATAAATAATGGAACCAAGTCCGGTGTAAAACACACAGACAGGATGTTCCAACAGAATAATAACAAGACGGAACCAGGTCCGGTGTAAAACACACAGACAGGATGTTCCAACAGAATAATAATAAAAACGGAACCAGATCCGGTGTAAAACACACAGACAGGATGTTCCAACAGAATAATAGAAGAATGTCACCAAGTATAGGGTAGACCGCGTATACAGGTTATTCCAACAGAATAATAAGAAATAGAATAACAACAGTTCTCTTCATGAATAAGAAAGAATAACACCCCTTACCGTTTTAAAGAAGAGCTGAAATAAGAAAGTAGTTAAGTAGCAGAATACTCTTCTTCTCTCTCTCTATAGTTTCTCTCTATAGTTTCTCTCTCTAGAGTTCAGTGAATTCGTAAGAAATAATGAAGGAATGAGCTGCTATTTATAGAAAAATAGAATGCATAGTAACTAATTCATGAATGGTCCAGATTGATTACTTTAATCTGACGGTCCATATTTAAAGAAAAATCTTTTAAATAAAATATAATATATTCTATTTATAGAATAACTTTAATAAAGTATTCTGTTTTATATAAAAAGATGTTTCTGTTTTATATAAAAAGTTCTGTTTTATTACGTTAATAATACGAATAAGACAAAACGTCATTATCGCTAAATAATTCATATTATTAACTGACAATAATTGAATCAAACTGAGTGACTTCTCACATAAGCATTAATAATCAATACCGTGTGCTACTATGCAACCACACGTATTAATGTACTTTTACTACCGAGTAGTTCAACAGTAACAATGGTAAAACTTCCACCGTTATTTTTAATAAAATATTTTTGTCGTTTTCTCAATCCGACAATAATTCCGTTGTGAGGTCCACCAATGATTGTGTCGTTGTACGAATATTCCCTGTTAAAACGAATATTCCCCGACCAATCGAATATTATATAACAACTTGCGTACTTTGCAAAATTTATAAATATTACCCACAACTATAACATTATATCAAATTAATTCCATAATATTCAAAAATGATATTTATAAAAAATTCATCTTTATTTATAAAAGTTGGGGTCTTTCATTTATCTTTTACTGATTGTAGCATTAGTATGTCATTCCTTATCCATAATATATCAATATATAATATTAGGAATATCACGGCGCTCTCACTGACCCTTTTGTACACACTAGGTTCATTCTTATTTTTGATAAAATCAAACACTTTTGATTATCTCATCAAAACGAATTTTCCATTTTGAGAAGCTTGCTTCAATCCATTTCTCTGAGTGTCTTCAACTCTTACAACATCGTATGTAACTGGTTCATTATCTTCTATGATGTGTACCTCATCATCATCACATATGATGAATCCATGCCTCCTAGGTATCTTCGGTACTATTCCAGTTTTACGATTCGATTATGGTACAATAGGCCTATCTACAGGTTCCTCTTATTTGACTTATAGTGTTTTGTGGTTCTTGAACTCTTCAAGATCTATTATCCTCTCACTAGCCCCTTCAATGATAAACATCTTTATCTTAGAAGGCAGCATGTTTCACAGCAAACACCTTTTGCTAAGTAGGATTATAGAACATATGCCCTAAACTTACTTTAGGATGTCCCACAAATCTGTACTTGTCAAATTTTGTCCCAAGCTTATCCTTTTAAAACCTTTTCACATAAGTTGGACAACCCTTTATCTTAACATACTTAAGATTAGGAATCCTCCCTGTCCATAACTTTTATGGAGTCTTAGGGTTGGATTTTGAGGTAACCTTTTCGTAGATATACAGCCATTTCTAGGGCATGACCCTAGAAGGATACTGGAGTGTCGGTAAAATCATTATGGATCGCACCATATCCATCAAGGTATGATTTTTCCATTAAGATACATCAATCAATTATTGTGTATCAAGAAGCGTCCATTTTGAGAAAATCATTTGAGATGATTTAGAAACTCATTGCACAAGTATTCCTTCCTTGATCCGATCAAAGAATCTTAATACTTTGCCAATTTGTTTCACTTCTGAATTCTTTGAACCTTTCAAATAATTTATACTTGTATTTCATCAAATACAAAGATTCAACTCTTTGAATGATCATTTCCTTTTCTTATACTAATTTGTTTAATATACAAAATTATTTTCACGTAAGTCAAGTATACAAAATTTATTAAGTAATATTCCAGTTCTATACAAATCATTATTATTATAAATAGAACACCAATTGTTCTTAAATATAATACCAAAGATTTTATGGTCCAACAACAAAATAGAAATAATGTTTCTAACAAGTACTGGAATACAATAACAACTCATTGACTTAATAGATTTGCCCATAGACATTTCTAAACTATAAGTTCCTATGGCTAATGCAGCAACCTTTGCTTCATTTACCAGACATAGGATTACTTATCCTTTGTTTAGCTTTCTACTTCAGCTTAGTTCCTTCATAAATCTATATTTATGATAATCAAAGTCGGTATCTAATACCAAAGTAGAACCTTGACTTAATGAAAAGTTTATTTTAAATCATGAACAAAATTATATTTGTAACTGAAACTTCACTAAGCTTCTTCTGGTTAGCCTCTGCAAGATGCTTCTCGCAGTTTCTTTTCCAGTGTCCTGGCTTATTGTAGTGGAAGCAAACTCCTTTGCTATCCGTATCAGTTTTTTTCTTATTATCCTTTGTTTTTGCCTTTCTATTTACCTTCTTAGAAACGTTCTTCTTTTTAGAAGATCATTTGGCCCCTATCAGTAAGACTTGGTCTTTCTTGGTTGAAAAGTGACTCTCAACATTTTTCAACATGTTAAGCAAATCAGCGAGGCTGATCTTTAGTTTGTTCATATGAAAAATTCACAACAATTATGAAAGGAGTCCGGGAGTGAGTGTAAGATCAAATCTTGGCTCAACTCTCCATCCATGATAAAACCTGTTGTCCTGATTGATCAATCAAATGGATAATGTTAAGGACTTTTATCTGTACTGTGGTGTCATCAGTCATTCTAGATCGGAAGAGCTCCTTATATATCTAATATCTATCAGTCCTACTTTCCTCACCATCAACTACTTGATGTGCAGAAATATAATAAGAGTATTCATAGTTTCATGTTGACGCTGAAGCTCGTTACACATGAATGCGAGCATGATGCATTGAGCCAACTGTGCATCATCTTGCCACTTTCTAAAAGTAGCAATGTCTTCCTCAGAGGCATTGTCTGCAACCATTGCAGGGATAGGCATATTAAGGATATAAGATAGCTTTTCAGCCATGAGAACTATTCTCAAATTCCTTAACCAATCCGAGTAATTCAGTTCGGTTAATTAGCATCTAATATGCTTCGCAGTGATAGTAATTTAGACATTGTAAAATTCTATAAATGAACTTGTTCTTAACAACATTTTAGCATACATTCTTTTATTAATTACCAAAATAATTTAAGTCTTATTTTAAATTGGTATCTCCCACTATTTTCTTCAAACTATATTACCCTCAATATATATAGTTCGGCAATATCTAATTAAAGATATGCTAGTGAGAATAAAGATCTCATTTCAAATGTATATAGCCTTGTGTGTGCACAACAAACTATATATAAATAAAAAGGTAGACAACTCTTGTCAATTACATCAACTATGCAACTCCTTTTATTTTGCCTCTTAAATCATAATGGTCAAGTGTGTGCACATCCTAACTAAAATAATTTAAGTTAAGTCAGACCCATCATTTTCATATAAGTGAAGAGAAAACTACAGCCCTTGTGTGTGCACAACAAAGCAGTAATGTTCAATTCCTTATAAACATCATATTTAATAAAAATAACATCTTAAATATTTAATACTTGCCTTGTGTGTGCATAACAAACTCATATTAAATATTCAATACTCTATTGTTTCTATCATGCTAGAAGGCTGCGTTCGATATTCCAAATATCTTTGAACGTTACAACTTAATATAAAATATTTGAATTAGTTATTAATTTGACTCATCTTATTTAGCACACATTCACATATATATATAAAATACGCGTCTTATTAATAAACATGCGAAGCATGTTTGCATAAATATATAATGTATATAGTATAAGCATGCACATATAGAATACTATATTCTATCCGGATTGATTATGGACTTTTATTCTAGTTTGGTTCACTAGAGCCACCAAGTGAACCAAAAGGTCAAACCTTAGGGGTGCAAGAATTAATATTTAAATATAACTATTATATTTAAACTTGGGCTCCATTACAAACGGGTCTTCAAGCGCTCCTTGCTCCTTGATCTCCAATTTTTTAAAATTAATTCTAGCTATTCCTATTACAAAACTATTTAAAATAAATAGAAACCTAGATCAGCAGTCAAGGGGAAGTACATATGAGGGAGTTAGAATTTACATTAAGAAAAAAATTAGAGAAGACGAGGTACGTAGACCCCATTCAATAAAACTCATATATTCATGCATCCAACTAAAATAAAATCCAATCACATTGGTCAATAGTCCATAATCAATCTCATTTATTATCATACACATCACCATATGCATCAATAAATAATATTCATCTCATGAATAATAAACATTTAATATATAATGATATCATTTAATGGGTAAATTTAGTTAGTTTAAAATCTAATTTTGAATCAAAATAAACTCCTTTATTTTAATCCAAATTTAAATCAAAATAAACCTTTTTATATTAATTTAAATTATTTTGAATAAAATAAACTATTTTATTTTAATCAAAATCTTTAATCAAAATAAACTCCTTTATTTTAGTTAATTATGGAATCCAATTCCAAGTAAAAAAAAAACTCTTTTATTAAAGGAAACACGAATTCTCTTTCCTATTCACAAATAAACTCCTTTATTTTGAATATCATGAAATCTTATTCCATATATAAATAAACTCATTTTATTAAAGAAAATTAGGATTCTCTTTCCTATTTACAAATAAACTCTTTTATTTTGAATAATATGAAATCTTATTTCATATCTAAATAAAGTCCTTTATTTAAGAAAACATGGAATCCAATTTTAACTCCAATTAGTTATTATGGAATCCAATTCTAACTCTAATTAGTTAGCATGAAATAAAATTTTAAAATTAAAATAAATTTTTTATTTTAAGATTAAAATAAACTTTTTATTTTAATTATAAAATAGTTAAGAAATACACACACACACACACACACACACACACACACACACACACATATAATATATATATATATATATATATATATATATATATATATATATATATATATATATATATATATATATATATAATCTTCAGGAATCATGATATAGGAATCCTTGGATGAAGCAATAGGAAATCAACATATTGATTTTCGCTAATGGATTACGGCTTGCCACGCCAATGGATTATCACGCGAATCACGGAACTGTAACATAGTACCGTCTGTTTTTTTTTCTTTTTCATTTTTTTCTTTTTATAAAAGAATAATAATTTTATACAATAAATTATGCCCAATTAAATTGTTCTAAACACATATCAATATACATATCAAATTAAAACAATTAATAATTCGCATAAATGTTTGACTCTGATGCCACTGTTAGTTTTGTAATATTCATGAATGCAAACAAATTGCATAAAATAAGTGAAAGCGTGTAAAAATCAAAGTTTAAAATTTTACAAACCATATACCCGTATCATTCTTTATGTACAATTATTAATTAAACGAAAAGATATGAAGAACAAGAATCATACTCTTGAAGATTCGAGCTTCCTCGGGTACAAGTTCACCTCCAATCCTTTTCGCGTTCAACTTGAATCCGCCGAGTTTGGTTCCTTCCTTTGATCAACGTTAACCACCCAAGTGTTTGGCCTCTAGAGGTGATCCACCAAGAAAGAATAAAGATTCAAGAAGATGGGTGTTTGGCAAAATCCTAATTTTTCTATCTCTTATAAAAAAGGAGTATACTCTCCAACAATTGGAATCATGTATGTTGTGAAAAAGTCAACAACAACACTACACCCATAATAAGACTCTTCTTATTTATAGATGTAGGCAACCCATATTAATAATTAAGGAATTGAGCTTTATTTTAATTAATTAAACTCTTTCAATTAATTAGGCTCCAAATCTTATTAGAAATAATTAATTAAACTTTTAATTAATTAGTCTCATAATCTTATTATGAATAAATGAGAATACTTTTATTAATTAATTCCCAAACTCCTTTAGAAATTAAATAATATTAATAGTAATAATAATAATAAGACTCATCTTATTAATTTATATTTAATATTTTTAAAATATTAAATAATAAATATTAAGCTATTTAATTCATTTTATCACCATAGATTAAATTAAATATACTTAATCTATTATTACGATTATGCCATTTACTTCTTAAATAATTATTCTTCCTTTTATGGTGTGACCCTTTAGGTACTCCATATTAAACTGGTTGTGAATAAATCAATTAGAACAGTTCTAATCTTATTTAAATAAATAAATTAAAATATTAATTTATTTAAATAAATAATATTTATTCTACAACGGGGATAAGCCTCCCTAGCGATCAACGACTTTCTAGATAATATAGATTTCAATATTAATCATAAAAGAACCTTTTAGTAAATAGTTACCGTACAATTCAATCCTTCCACCATACAATGTCCCAATTAAATATAAGACATAGAATTACTGTCAAGTCTTAATTTATTTAATTATATGTATTTCGACTCTTAAATGCACAACTCCAAATAATGCAAATTAGAAACTCCTTTCTAATTTTATTCTGCCTTGACCAAGGACTACTGGGTTGTCATTTATTGAATCACATAGGACATTTCTTTTCTTTTACTAGAAATGGTAAATTTTTTATTGATCATACATTATCTCCATGTACAACTTATTATACCCAAGCATACCCTTTGATATACCCCAAGGGTCTTAATGAATAAGTCAAAGTATAACTCATCATACACAGCATACTATGATGATCTCAAGTCCGAGGATCACTTGTACTACTATCACTACAGGAATTCCTATTGACAGGTAAGTAAAACTCCATTAGGTATTTCTTAGCGAGCCACGCTCAGTGAACTTATTCTCTAATAAGCACCTACATACTTACTTTAGTGTCTCCACACAAATGATCATGACATCAATCATCCTCATCCAATGAGCAAGCAACGTATGTACCAATCTATCAAGATTTACTAATCCCCAATTTAGTAATCCAACGATTGGAAACTATTTTAGTTTTAAGCTTTCTAAAAATTTAGATCTTATTAGAATGATCATCATTATAATTTTAAAAGCATTGCTTAAAACTATGGGTTTATCACATATTATAAAACAGCATCATGTTGATAATTAAAAGCATTTAATAAATTAATACTTTTTATTAATAAATGAATAAGATTGTTACAAAGTATATGCTTTATCATCAAACATGATTGGCTTGTGTGCATACTACTTTCAAGAAGTCACTCTGTTTGACTCAATAATTGTTACAGTAATTACTGTTTAATATTTTATTTTATTGATTCAATAATTGCTACGTTGATATTTTATATTATTGTTGTTTCAATAATTGTCACTGCACAGTATTTTCCATTGTCAGATCAATAATTCATATTATTTGAATAATATTATTAGATAGCATTATTGACAATGTCTAGAAAATTCTATCTAAGGAGAGGTTTGGTCATCTAATTGCACGCCAGTAAGGAGAAATCCTTATCGGAAAGCCCATTCTTTCCTGAGAACGGTCTGATTGTCATAATTGTAATTCTGTAATATTATTGATGAATAATTAATTATTGATTTATATGATAAGAAAATATTTATTTTATATGGATATATTTATTGTGGTTATAAATGAAGGAATTAATATTGTGGTGTTTTATCAGTATATTTGGAGGAATAGAGGTGCTGAAAATCATCCGTATGTGAATTTCAGACATTTTTTGTTTGGAATTTGAAAAAACTTAAAGCTACAAAGTTGTAGAGAATTAAATTTCCTATGGAAAGCACATGGGATTTGAATTTTTCTGATAAAAGGGCTATTTTATATGAATTATTGAAGTTACTTGTGAGACCCTAAATTTTATGAATAAAGATTTAAATTTCTCGAAATATTTTTTTTAATATTATGGTGTGGATTTGATATAATGTTATAGTTGTGGGTAATATTTATAAATTTTGCAAAGAAAGCAAGTTATTATAAAATATTCGTTTGGTCGGAGAATATTCGTACGACGACACAATCATTGGTGGACCCCACAACGGAAGTATTGTCATAGTAAGAAAACGACAGAATTATCTTTTTATAAAAATAACGGCGAAAGTATTACCGTTAAAACTGTTGAACTACCCGGTAGTAAAAGTACAGTAATACCCGTGGTTGCATAGTAGCACACGGTATTGGTTATTGATGCTTACGTGAGAAGTCACTCAGTAATACTCAATTATTGCTACAGTAATTACTGCATCATATCTCTCATATTATTGATTCGATTATTGTCACATTATCATCTGCATAATATGCTATATTATTAAATCAATAATTAAGATGATAAAGTTATTCATATTATTAAATTACAATATTTACAATGTCTAGAAGTTCTGTTAAGGAGAGGTTTGGTCACCTAATTGCGCGCCAATAGGGAGAAATCCTTATTGGAAAGCCCCCTCTTTCCTGGGAACGACCTGGTTGTTAAATATTGTGAGTATAATATTAATGATGAATAAGTTCGTGTTGATTAAAGATGAATTTGATAGTTCCATTGTGTTAAAATTATTTGTGTTAATGGAAATTAATATTTATTTCGATAATAATTGATGTCTGGAGGTTATAGTGTTCAATCGGGTATTCGGAGCACTTTTCGTGTTGGAGTACTATTCACGAGTTACTATTTATGAGTTACTATTCATGGGGTACTATTCACCCGAAAGATATATTTCTTTTCGGTCCAAATCATTTTTGGGTACAATATTATTCTATGAGGAGATGTTCTAATTTTTAGACCGTTAGTTGAAATTATAATAGTAAATCAATATGGATCATTGATTTAAAGTTTAAATAGTAACTTGTCCCTTCAGTTTTCCAAGAGTTATTTGTCCCTTCAGTTTTCCACGAGTTATTTGTCCCTTCGGTGTTTTAAGAGTTAATTGCCCCTTCGCAAATAGTAGTTGTCTCTTCAATATTACCACGAATCATTTTGACCCTTCATTAAGACCAAGAGCCACTTTCAGTTCTTCTATAAATAAAAGCTCATTCCTTCATTATTTCTTACGAATTCACTGAAACTCTAGAGAGAGAAACTATAGAGAGAAAGAAGAAAAGTATTCTGCTACTTCACTTTTCCAATATCCAGTTTCTTCTAATGTAAGGGATATTATTTGTTGTACTCGTAAGAGGTATTATTATTTCATATTCATGAAGAGAATTATTTTCTTTCAATACTCATAAAAGTTGTTATTCCATTCTTCATTATTATGTTGGAATAACATGTATATTCGAACTACCGCATACATGGTGAAATTCATCTATTATTCTATTCTCTATTGTTCTGTTGGAATAACCTGTTTATACGAAGTACTGCATATATGGTGAAATTCTTCTATTATTCTATTCTTTATTTTTCTGTCGGAATATCCTGTCTGTGCGTTTATGCCGGACCTGGTTCCATTATTTATTATTCTGTCGGAATATCCTATCTGTGCGTTTACGCCGGACTTAGTTCTATTATTTATTATTCTATCGAAATATCATATCTGTGCGTTACGCATGACCTGGTTTCATTATTTATTATTCTGTCAGAATATCCTGTCTGTGAGTTACGCATGACCTGGTTTCATTATTTATTATTCTGTTGGCAATAACCTGTCTGTGTAGTCTATCGCACGCATGGTGAATCCTTCTGTTATTCCATTCATTATTATTCTGTTGGAATAACCTGTCTATGTGGATTACCACATGCATGGTGAATGATCATTTGTATTCATTCCTTATTAAATTATGAAAATGATCTGTATACATGGATTACCGCATGGCGGGTGAAAATTCATTTGCAGTTTCATACATTCTATTATACTAAGTTGGTTAAAGTTTTGGCTTCTATATTCCTTGAAATTAGTGGAATATCCTGGATATTTGCGCTTCATCCAGTATCTTTTTGTGAAAATATTCTTCTGAGCATTCTTGAATTTTACTCCACAAAGTAGTATCATGTTGACAATTTAGACGTTATTGAGTTCAGGATAAATTAACTTATAAATCTTTAAAATTTATTCTTGAACTTGTTTTATTGAATTATTATGGCATTGTCATCATCCTAATGCTTATATTGTAATGAAAGTCATCTTTGGCTTACGTGCATAGATGGACTTAGTATGATTATTACCAGGGATCATTCGGTATAATCATGACCTGTAATGTTATAAATGATGTGGTAAAAGTCCTCAGTGGCCTGTAATTCATTGATGGACATTTTTTGGTATGATTATGACCAAGGATAATTCGGTATAGTCATGATCGTTAATGATTTAATGAATATCCTTGGCCCGTAATACAGGGATTATTAGATGATGTAGTTTATTTATTAAGCTGAGTCTCAGCAATAAAGATTGATGAAAACATTTTAAATCATAGAAGATAGTAGATATCATGCTCTACTTGACCCTTCTAATGGATTGCTTATTCCGCTGCAGTTAAACATGATGTCTATTGTATTTTATCAGTTTACCATTGTTGAAGACTATTGATAATTTATTCTGCATTATCTTAGTCATAATATTTCTTACTGGGCTAGTTGAGCTCACCCTTTCTTTCACTGTTCTCTTCAGGAAATGAGAATATAGCTGGTACAAGTCAGGGAAAGGAGTGACGGTCCAGATTATAACATTAGTAGTCCTCACTATTCTGTTAAATAGTGTGATAATAAATGTAATGAGGACTCCTTTGAGTGTGGATATTATCTTGATGACAATATTTCTATTTAAACTCTCAGTTTATGTTTTGTCGTATATTACACGACGGTTGTATAATTAAGTTTGTATTTATATTCTGTACCATGTATTTGGTGACTCAAGATGGGTGATGTATACCTATTTTGGGGGCGTCACATTACTGATTATTTAAAATATTTTGGAAATTTCTTGAATTAGTGGGCCCCATTTTTGGTTGGTGAGAAATGAAATGTGCTAAAATTTATTTTCAAAAGTGGTGGGCTTGAATAGTAGCAGGTAAAGCCATCAGGTAGCAGGTTAGTCTGTTATGGCGTTCTAAGTATTTTCCTATAAATAGGGTGCTTAGTTAGAATTAAAAATCATACCAGAAACAAGTTTTATCTCTTTCTCTCTCTATATTATCGAGCGTATTTGTGTGAGTATTTAGATATTTTTGAGAGTTGCTATTCAGTACAAGTTCTTTCAGCACTATATCCGATATTCCAGTCAGAAATACTGCTCTTTTGAGATAAGGGATATTATTTATTTCACATTCTGAAGAGATATTATTTTTCGTATTCGTATGAATATTATTTCTGTTCAATATTTATAAGAAATTTTATTTCGTTCAATATTCACGAGAAATATTATATTCGTTTAATATTTGTAATGAATATTATTTTCGTTTAATATTAGTAAGGGATGTTATTTTTTTCGTAAATGATATTATTTTCTTCAATATCATTATGTCGAATTATTGATATGAGTTTTATTGTGGAATTTCTACCTTTTTATGTCGGGGTTACTATTTCCGAAGTTACTATTCACTGGGTACTATTCACTCAGTTACTATTCACCCGGGATACTATTCATGATAAAAATTGATTACTTTTTGGTCCAAATCATTTTTGATACAATATGATTCTTGAATTTTACTCCACAAAGCAGTATCATGTTGACAATTTGGACGTTATTTATTTCTGGATAAATTAAATTATAAATCTTTAAAAAAAATTCTTGAACTTGTTTTATTGAATTCTTATATCATTGTCATCATCCTCATGATTATATACTGTTGAAAGTCATTTGTGGCTTCTAGTGCATAGATGGACTTCGTATGATTATGACCAGGGATTTTATTCGGTATAATCACGACCGTAATGTTACAAATGATGTAGTAAAAGTCCTCATTAGCTCGTAGTGCATTGATGGAAAGTTTTTGGTATGATTATGGCAATGGATTCTAGTCGGTCAAGGGTGCAAAGATGAATTGTTTTATGGCATGATCACGACCATTGATGAAAACACGATTATCCTTGGCCCATAGTGCAGGGATGATTTGATGATGTGGATTATTTATTAAGCTTAGTCTCAGCGATAAAAGTGATGAAAAACATTTTAAATCATAGAAGATGGTAGATATTATGCTTTACTTGACTCTTCTAATGGATTGCCTATTCTGCTGTAGTTGTTGATCTAAAACTTGTTGTCTATTATATTCTATCAGTTGTTATACTGTTGAAGGCTAAGGATAATTTATTCTGTATTATCTTAGTCATAATATTTCTTACTGGGCTAGTTGAGCTCACACTTTCTTTCACTGTTCTCTTCAGGAAATGAGAATATAGTTGGGACTAGTTGGGAAATGAATTGACGGTCCAAATGGTTGCATTAGTAGTCCTCACTATTCTGTGAAATAGTGTGATAATAATTGTAATGAGGACTCCTTTTGAGTTTTAATACTGTCTATTAGACAATATTTGTATTAAAACTCACAGCTCGTGTTGTATATTTAAGTTTGTATTTAAGTTCTGTACCATGTATTTGGCGACTCTAAATGGGTGATGTATACCTATTTTGGGGGCGTCACAGTTGGTATCAAAGCTTAGGGATATGATCCCTAGCTGAGATGTGAGACAAGAACTAGGAGGGGAGAGATTGAGAATTCCTTCGCTATTATGACCTATGTAACGACCTCAAAATAGGTCCATTCCATCCAACCTATTCTGAGTCGCCAAATACATGGTACAGAAAATAACTACAACTTTATTACAACAATTGTCGTGCAAAATACAATAACACATATGCTGTGAGTTTGGATACAAATATATACCAAATGTGACTCATGTCCCAACCGTGGATAGCACCTCACAATGACACCTTACATAAAGGTATAGTCAAAAACTATTTTAGAAATTAGAATATTTGGGAAGTGCTCAAGGAAACCTTTGTACATGGGAGGCCATGCTTCTAGGTTGTGATAGATATCATATGGCCACAGAATTATCCTTGGTTGACCCAATATACCCCAAAGAAAAACGAGAAGATTATTATCATATTCTTCCCAATGGTGAGTCTTCTCTTGACATATCATTATCTCTACTGTCCCTAATTGAAAATTATACTTCACACAAACACCAAGATTATATAGGTAGTGCTCGTAAAGATACTCAGCAAGTGGATGAGCACAACCCTGTCTTATGATGACACGAGGTTGTATATCATTAGACATCTTGTATGATAGTGGCAAAACACCCTTCCAAAGTTGGGTTCGCCTCACTCTATTTTCTTCACCAAATATAACTACTAAATGAACTTTTCTATACTGCTTAGGGAGAACTCCACATCTGGAGACCACCGTTCTATTCCCTTGTTACCCCCGCTCGACCCAACTACACTTTTATTACCTGAAAGGAATTGTGAAACAAAAGGGTGAGCACAACTAGCCCAGTAAAGAATATCATGACTAAAGATAAATAAATTATCAATAGTCTTAATCAGTAATAAATCAGAGATTTAGAACATATGGTAGATGATAAAAATTTCAACCATAGTTGCAGCGGAACGAGCAATCCATTAGAAGAGTTAAATATACTATAAAGTATATTATCTTCTCCACGTTAAAAGTCCACCAACAATGTTTTATCCATGTAACATCAATCAACAATTCATGTCCACAATCACATGAATGACTCATAATCGTAATTGTAGTTCTAAATTCCTTTTCTCATCCAGGACAAAGATAATTTTCATCACCTGAAACATCAAACATCATGGTTATACCAAATCACAATTCATGTTCATAGTCATACTAATAAATTCATCTCTGCACTACGGCTCAAAGATATTCATCAACAAGTCATCTTTGCACTACATGCCAAAGATATTCAACAACAGGTCATCTTTGTACTACATGCCAAAGATATTCAACAACATGTCATCTTTGCACTACGGGCCAAAGATATTCATCAATAATTCATCTTTGCACTACGGGCCAAAGATATTCCTCAACAGTTCATATTTACACTACAGGCCAAATATATTCATATCTCAAAGAAATATATAATCATTTCAAAATTTATATAAACAATAGTTATAACCATGTTAATCAATTCATCTTTACACTTAAGCTAAAGATATTCAATTATAAATTCAATGGTCATGATCATACCAGTTAACAATTCATCTTTGCACTACAGGCCAAAGATATTCCTCAGTCACGATCATACCAATAATTTACCCATCTTTACACTCAAGTTAAAGAGAAATTCAACATCAGGGTTATAAAAATATTATATATGATAATACAAATAATATGATCAACATATTGATTTAATTTCAAGAGTAATTTTCATAAATCAACTATAATTTGGTCAGAAAAAGAAATTAATTTTGTCGTGAATAGTACCCGTGAATAGTAACTCGTGAATAGTAACTCGTGAGTAGTAAACCCGACACAAAAAGATAGAAATTCTACAATAAAATTCATACCAATATCTCAGTATAATGATATTTAAAGAATAACATCATTATGAAGAATATAGCATCCCTTAATATCCCTTAATATCCCCTACCTCAAAAGAGCAGCACTTCTGACTGGATATCGGATAAGACGCTGAAGGAAACTTGCACCGATGAATAGTAACTCACCAAGTATCTAAATACTCACAAAATACACTCAATAATCTAGAGAGAGAAAGAGAGAAAACTTGTTTCTGGTGTGTTTTTCAATTCTAACTTAGCCCTCTATTTATAGGAAAATGTTAGCACGCCGAAGCAGACTTAACCTACAACCTGATGGCTTTACCTGCTACTATTCCCACCCACCACATTTGAATAAAAATCTCAGCACATTTCTTCACCAACCAAGAGTGGGGCCCACCAATTCTAGAATTTTCCACCAAAATGATTAACTCCGAAAATTCAACAATTTCTGAACCAGTCATCTCGTAAAATTCATAACAAATCATACGTTAATTTTTAACGGTTCAAAATTTGTGGACATATACTCAACTTATATATGTATAACATATCCAAATATTACCACGATCCAACGGTCGGATTAAAAATTATAACCCTCGCAAAATATCTTAAAAACCCTAATTTGATTTTTAATACCTCTGTTCCGACAAAAATATCGATAAAACACCTCAACATTAACTCCTTCATTTTTAACCACAAAAATATATCCCTCATTTATATCCACATAAAATAAATATTTCCTTATCATATGAATCAATAATTAATTATTCACAAATAATATTACAGAATCACATTTATGACAACCAGGCCGTTCCCAGGAAAGAGGGGGCTTTCCAATAAGAATTTCTCCTTACTAGCACGCAATTAGATGACCAAACCTCTCCTTAGACATAACTTTCTAGACATTGCCAATAATGCTATCTAATAATATTATTTAAAAAATATGAATTATTGATTTGATAATGAGAAATACTGTGCAGTGACAATTACTGAAACAACAATAATATAAAATATCAACGCAGCAATTATTGAATCAATAAAATAAATTATTGAACAGTAACTACTGTAACAATTATTGAGTAGTGCCTTCTTACGTAAGAATCAATAATTTCAAAAATACTGTGCAATACCGTGTGCTACTGTGCAATAACGCGTATTACTGTATTTTAACCACCGGGTATTCCAACAGTGTTAACGGTAACAACTACGCCGTTAATTATAAAAACTCAATTTTTGTCGTTATCTTCATCCGATAGTTATCCGTTATGGGACCCACAAATAGCTGCGCCGTCGTACGAATATTCCCTGACAGAAAGAATATTCCACGACCAAACGAATATTCCCTGACAAAAATAAGTATTTTATAGCCACTTGCTTATTTTGAAAAAATTTCATATAAAACTCTTAACTTTTCTTTTTATCAATTTAACCATTTACTGAATCGTAATTATAAGAAAAATTGAATACTTTTATTTCATAAAATTCGGGGTCTTACAACCTACCTAAGTTTATTTGGTATTTAATTCATCGGTCAAAGTATAGGGATAATATGTGACATGTCAATTAACCCTTGTTTTGTGATAGTGTTTGAAAATGGCATATAAAAATATTGAGATAAGCAATAAAGCACATGAGACCGTTGAGTCACCGACGATCAATAACTAGGATAATGTACAAGAAGGCAACAATCCTCAGGTAAACAATAACACCGATCAAATAACGAACGACGGGATGTTTAGAAGCTTTTTGCAGTTCATACAAAATCAGACGAGGGAGACTCGTGTATAAAATACGGGTGAAAATTATAGCAACATGCGGATGGTCACCATTAAGCAGCTCAAGGAGTTGGGACCGCCAGAATTTTTGGGAAAGCCAGAACCACTTACGGCAGAGACATGGATAAAGTAGATCATCAAGATATTTGATGTCTTGGAATGCTCAGAAGAGCAAAAGGTTCCATTCGCCACCTTTATGTTGCGTGAAGAAGTAGATCACTGGTAGGAATCTGTAAATCGTACCCATCCTGAAGCACTCAAAATGTCTTGGGAGAAGTTCCAAGAACTGTTCAACGACAAGTACTTTCCTGAAAGTATTCGTCACATGAAGGAGGTAGAATTCATCAAGCTAGAGCAAAATAATATGACCATATCGCAGTACGAAGCTAAGTTTACCGAGTTATCCCGGTTTACGTCCCACTTAGTTGATAACGAGAAGAGAATGACGCGGATGTTTTTAAGAGGTTTGAAACCCGAGATACGTCAATACTTAATTTCTCACAAACTGTGTTTGTATTCAGATATTGTGAATAGGGCTCAGTTAGTGGAGCATGATAATGAGTCAGCTTAACCAAAAGGTAACAACCAACAACACGATAATAATCGTACCGGTGGCAACGGCCATCGGAACAACGATAACCATCGTGAGGGAAATTATCATGCCAAGAATGGTAACCACTTCAATGGTAATCATGGCCAAGATAATAGAAGTGGAAATTTCAAGAAGAAATGGTTCAATAATGATGAAAAGACCGCAGCACCAGCACCCGTTTCAAAGGAAGAAGAAAGACCACCGGTCGTATGTTTCAAATGCGGACATGATGGACACATCCGTCCAAACTGTACGCCGTAACCCAAAGTGTGTTTCAATTATGGAAGAGATGGTCACCTAGCTCGATTTTGTCATATAGTGAAGTCAAGTCCAGTGGGGATAGTGATGCCAAATTATGTCTCAGACAAGTTAAAGTAGGTAGTTTAAGTGAGAGCGTTTGTCAATGAACCCGAACGAAGCTATCACGGGTAAGTTAATCATAAACTCTTGTGAAGTTTATACCTTATTCGATATCGGTTCTACCCATTCTTTTATTTCTCCTACTTGCGCTCAACGTTTAAATTTGACCCCAATACAAAACCTATTTCTAAAACCCTCAAATATTTCTTCACCCAAAACGAACGTAACATGCGCCAAAGACGTTGGCTCGAGCTGTTGAAGATTATGACCATACCATTCAATATCATCGTAGAAGAGCGAACGTGGTAGTTGACGCGTTGAGTAAAAGATCGTATACGTTTACGAGTGCGATATTGTTAACACAAAGACCCATTTCATATGACTTATAAATGATAAAGATAGAGTTAAAGACTCCAAGAACCTACGTGAAGATAGCGAATATACGATTAAAATCGACTTTAATCGATAATGTTAAAACCGCTCAAGGTACGCACTCAAAGCTGATGAATGTGAAGAAGAAGGTTCAAGAGGGCGTTATTCTAGAAGCAAGAATTGACGAAGAGAGAAAATCTCAACCCTTGATTTAATTGTTCTATTTGAAATTCTCGATCGAGTAAGAACTGTGGCCTATAGACTCGTTTTAACACCAAGTATATCGCGTGTTCATAATGTTTCTTTTTTCGTATCGATGTTACGTAATATGTGGACGACCCGAGGCACATTATTGAATTAGAACCGGACGAGATAACGGAAGATTTAACGTATGAAGAGGTACCTGTTAAAATCTTGGACACGAAGAAATATATTTTTAAGCTCAAAGGTTATACCTCAAGAGTTAGAATCTGACGAGATATCCTCATCTGTTCGGCATACCAGGTACGTACGTCAATTTCAAGGACGAAATTTCATAAGGAGGGGAGGTTGTAAGACCCCAACTTTTTTATAAATAAAATCGAATTTCCTCTAATTATTATTTTGAATAATAAGGTGTTAATTTGATATAATGATGTGGTTATGGGTGAAATGTGCAAATTTTGCAAAATAAGCAAGTGGTTATAAAATATTCATTGTTGTCGAAAAATATTCGTTTGGTCGTGGAATATTCTTGCTGTCGGGGAATATTCGTATGATGGCGCAACCATTTGTGGATCCCACAACGGAATTATTGTCAGAATGAGAAAACGACAGAAATTTTTTTTTATGAAAATAGCGGCGGAAGTTTTACCGTTAACTATTGAACTACCCGATAGTAAAAGTACAGTAATACGCATGGTTGCATAGTAGGACACGGTATTGATTATTGGTGCTTATGTAAGAAGTCACTCTATTCGGCTCAATAATTGTTACAGTAATTACTGTTCAATATTTTATTTTATTGATTCAATAATTGCTACGTTGATATTTTATATTATTGTTGTTTCAATAACTGTCACTGCACAGTATTTCCCATTATCAGATCAATAATTCATATTATTTGAATAATATTATTAGATATCATTATTGGCAATGTCTAGAAAGTTCTGTCTAAGGAAAGGTTTGGTCATCTAATTGCGCGCCAATAAGGAGAAATTCTTATCGGAAAACCCCCTCTTCTTGGGAACGACTTGGTTGTCAAAATTATAATTCTGTAATATTAGTGGTGAATAATTAATTATTGATTTTTATGATAAGAAAATATTTATTTTATGTAGATATATTTATTGTGGTTATAAATGAAGGAATTAATGCTGTGGTATTTTATCAGTATTTTTGGCGGAATAGAGGTGCTGGAAATTATCCGTATGCGGATTTCGAACATTTTCTGTTTGGAATTTGGAAAAACTTAAAGCTACAAAGTTGTAGAGAATTAATTTTTCTATTGAAAGCACATTGGTTTCAAATTTTTATGATAAAAGGGTTATTTTATATGAATTATTGAAGTTACTGATTATTTAAAATATTTTAGAAATTTCTAGAATTGGTGGGCCCCACTTTTGGTTGGTGAGAAATGAAATGTGCTAAAATTTATTTTTAAAAGTGGTGGGCTTGAATAGTAGCAGGTAAAGCTATCAGGTAGCAAGTTAGTCTGTTATGGCGTTCTAAGCATTTTCCTATAAATATGGTACTTAGTTAGAATTAAAAATCACATCAGAAACAAGTTTTTTCTCTTTCTCTCTCTATATTATCGAGCGTATTTGTGTGAGTATTTAGATACTTTGAGAGTTACTATTCAGTACAAGTTCTTTCAGCACTATATCCGATATTCCAGTCAGAAGTACTGCTCTTTTGAGGTAAGGGGTATTACTTATTTCACATTTTGAAGAGATATTATTTTTCGTATTCGTATGAATATTATTTCTGTTCAATATTCATAAGAAATTTTATTTCGTTCAATATTCGCTAGAAATATTATATTCGTTTAATATTCGTAATGAATATTATTTTCGTTTAATATTCGTAAGGGATGTTATTTTTTTCGTAAATGATATTATTTTCTTCAATATCATTATGCCGAATTATTGATATGAGTTTTATTGTAGAATTTCTACCTTGTGGTGTCGGGGTTGCTATTCTCGAAGTTATTATTCACTAAGTACTATTCACTCAGTTACTATTCACCCGGGGTACTATTCATGATAAAAATTGATTACTTTTCGGTCCAAATCATTTTTGATACAATATGATTCTTGAATTTTACTCCACAAAGCAGTATCATGTTGACAATTTGGACATTATTTATTTCTGGATAAATTAAATTATAAATCTTTTAAAATTTATCCTTGAACTTATTTTATTGAATTTTTATATCATTGTCATCATCCTCATGTTTATATTTTGTTGAAAGTCATCTGTGGCCTATAGTGCATAAATGGACTTGGTATGATTATGACCAGGGATTATTCGGTATAATCATGACCGTAATGTTACAAATGATGTAGTAAAAGTCCTCATTGGCCCGTAGTGCATTGATGGACAGTTTTTGGTATGATTATGGCCATGGATTCTCTTCGGCCAAGGGTGTAAAGATGAATTATTTTATGGCATTATCATGACTGTTGATGAAAAACGATTATCCTTGGCCCGTAGTGCAGGGATGATTCGATGATGTGGATTATTTATTAAGCTGAGTCTCAGTGATAAAAGTGATGAAAAACCTTTTAAATCATTGAAGATGGTAGATATTATGATCTACGTCACTCTTCTAATGGATTGCTTATTCCGCTGCAGTTGTTGATCTAAAACTTGTTGTCTATTATATTCTATCAGTTGTTATAATGTTGTAGGCTAAGGATAATTTATTATTTATTAACTTAGTCATAATATTTTTTATTGGGCTAGTTGAGCTCACCCTTTCTTTCACTGTTCTCTTCAGGAAATGAGAATATAGCTGGGACTAGTCAGGGAATGAATTGACAGTCCAGATGGTTGCATTAGTAGTCCTCACTATTCTGTGAAATAGTGTGATAATAATTGTAATGAGGACTCCTTTTGAGTTTTAATACTGTCTATTAGACAATATTTGTATTAAAACTCACAGCTCATGTTGTATATTTAAGTTTGTATTTAAGTCATGTACCATGTATTTGGCGACTCAAAATGGGTGATGTATACCTATTTTGGGGGCGTCACAACTAATTCTAATAAAATGATTTAAAATTATTCATGTAATAAATAAATTTTTATTTATCACATAAATACATAAGCTTTACCTTATATATATTCCCACCTTTAAAATAAATAAAAAAGTATACGCAAAATTTCTGATTTAATTATATAGAAAATTTCGGGTTATTAAATTCACCCACCCTTACAAAGATTTCGTCCCCAGAATCTTCGTTTCAAAACTTATACATATAAAGGGTACATAACATATACAGTCATTTCAAGTAGATCTCGATCAGATTCGATCGAACCTATCTTCAACTATACAACATAAAGCTTGTCTATCTGATAATACGGAATTTTGATTTCTAAAAGAACTCAAATTCCTCCTTCAAAATTTCTTTATAAAATAATTTATGTATATTAGAAAATCATATATAAGAAAATAAAATTTATTCGAATAATACCTGGAGTTCCATTCCCAGCTGCCACGGTATACTGGACCGTCATATTGAAGACTCTTGCGGTTGATTCTGTTGGTTTGTTTGTTGAAGTTGGTCCCGTTGTCACTAATGTCCCGCTGCTTTTCCCCGTGTTCCTACTCCCTGCATCCATTTTTTTTCGGACAGTCCTTCACCTTATGCTCCTGTTATCCACACCTGAAACAACCCTTGTTCGTCCTTGGATTGGGGCAGTTGGGAGAGATATGTCCCTCCTGCCCACACTTGTAACACACAAACTTACCCTTAAGACACTGTCCCTTAAGACACTCTCCCGAATGATTCTTTTCGCAATTCCCACACTACGCAACCTGTTTCTTTTCACCTCCTGGCCTATTTCTGGTATTCCCAAAATTATCTCCTTTCCTTTTTCCAGTCCTACCACCACTACTTTTCTCTCCGTCTCTAGCTTGATTTACCTCCCACCAAAAAATTGCCTCCCCTTTTATCGTATAGGTGACAAAAGCTATCTTTTGCCCCTCTGTTACCCTAGCTGTCATAAACGCTTCTACAGGGTCAGTTGATCCTCTAAATCCTGCCGATTTGACTACCTTAAAGTCTTTGAAGTTTGTCAATTGATTTTTTGGCTGATTTCCTGCGGTTGGTATTCCATTCTGCATAGCTTGAGCGTCCATATTCGCCAAATTTTATATCGGGTCTGGTTGTCCTCCAGCTTTATTGATAGGTTCTTCTGCCCTTTGGTTTCATTTTCGTCTTGGCGGCATTATGTGATTAAATAAAATCATGTTCATCTAACAAATTTCATAATACTTTACACCGTATAGCGTAGCACATACTGCTTTAAACATCCGCTATCCAATTGTGACATAAAAGTCGGGAATCGATGCCACAACTTATACAAAAGTTGAGAATATTACATTACACCCACATACTTATCATATACATATCATAGAATCATACACATTAAAGTAACACTAATACTACTAATTTCTTACGCCTTCACTAAGGATTAATTGCTTAGCAATCTATATATTCCAATTATCCTCAATAATCCATTCACACATAACTATACCAAGTTCGTCAAACCTACCACACATTATGAGTTCAGGAACTTACCATAAGAATAAGTTTTAAGAACTCGAACTTAACCTCATATTCTTTAACTATATTCTACCTATCTGTTATACTATCGTTTCTAGGTCTGGTACTACATTTTCTAGTAGAATCACCTCATTAGGGTTGCTTACAAAGTGAGCCTCTATTTCAGTTATTTACTTTGATATTGGCTCGGTTATGGAGATTGGCTCCTTCTTTATGATCTGAGGGTATCCTAATCTTTTTCCACCTGATATCTACACAAAAATTATCTTGATTAATACGTAGTATATACACACAACCAATAATAATTTTATATAAGTTATCTTTTATTTTGTTTAACGATGAATTTATTCAATTCATCTCCTTTTAAACTCTATATGAGTTATTTGTATTTTTAACGTTTCCCTCTGTTCGAAGATTATAGCCTAAGGTCTATCCCACCTACGGTTTCTAACCCTAAGCTTTGATACCAACTTGTGACACCCCCAAATTCAGGTACTTGAAACCCGAACTCGGTGCTTCACGATACCATTTCTATGAGCGGAATAATACTAATAATAATAACAATAATATAAATACCAAACTTAATTTACATATATCAGAGTCTAATCCCAGGTACGCGACCTTTAAACATTCATTACATGATAATTAATAGGTATCATTGTCTTAATAAAGTCAAACTATAACATAAGATAACATAAGCTTATTATGTTTGCTTTCCTTTTCCCCTGCTTTGGCTTGAACCGTCCAGTTGATCATGCTTAGCTGAAAACATTTAAATTTAAAGAAAGAATGAGCATTTGATTGCCTAGCAAGTAATAACAACAATAAATATAAGCTGAAAGGATTAAATATTTTTTTGAATGACACTTCTACAACGAATCAACAGTTGTGAAGTAAGTTGAACCAATAATAACAACATATCAATTTATATTAAATTTTTAAAACTACGTACTAACTATAAATGGAGAGCAATCGATAGACTATGAACTTTGTTTTCAATTTTTGCTAAGGTTTAGCAAAACTTCATCTGCAAACCGTCATAACTTATGGGCGCGAGGGTGATCATCCCAATGTGCCATGTATTAATCAATACTATATTCAAGAACGATATTATCGTTCATCTTATCCGCCTTTGGTGCACAAAAGTTTTCCATGTACGGGATATTCATACTTAGTCGGGAATCCGAACCAAAATAATTTGATTGAATACAATAAAGTTCTATCATGTTCAACGATATTTCTAAATATGTGTCTAGCAGGGTCAAATAACTTAGACGACTTTTAATTAATATATACATACCGAAAATCAATAGGTATGTATCAAAATGTGATTAAATACAATAATTATCCAAGTGAGGTCACTTGTATAACTATGCTTAGAAATTAACGAACAGAATATATATACACTACAAAAAATGGGGTTTTAGCAACAACCGATTTTCGTTGCTAAAGGTGTCAAATTTCGTTGCAAAAGGGTCTTGACAACGACTTTACCGTCGTTGCGTCTTTCGTTGCGCAATGAGCGTTGCTAATTATTCCGCAACGAACGTTTTTTTCGTTGCCAAAAGTAATACATTTTGCAACGAAATTTGGCTTTCGTACAGAGAAATCGATCCTTTAGCAACAAAATGTATTGTTGAAAAATAATTAAACTTTCGTTGCTAAAAACCCCATTTCGTTGCAAAAGCCCGCTAATTGGTAACGAAATGAACTCTTTTTTTTTTTTGCAATGAACATGCATTTTCGTTGCAATTGACACCATTTTGTAACGACGTTTTTGGCTGCAGTAAATTATGAAAATTGTTACCTAAGCTTGCTTTCGTTGCGGAATGTAAACTTTTTAGCAACGATTTTCGTTACTGATTATATTATTTGGCAACAATATTATGCTGAATCAGCAACGAAAATATTTGTTGCTGGTTATTTTTCAATAGCAACGAAAGTCGTCGATTAGCAACGACATTACATGTTGTCGTTTCTTTATATGTGTAACGAAAGTTGATATGATTTGCAACGATAAAAAATATTGCCTTTTATGTTAGTATTAGCAACAGTATCCTCTCCGTTGTTGTTAGGATAATTTTTCGTTGCCAAATATTATATTTTTAATGCCATTTGCAACAAAAAATTGTTGCTAAATGTATAAAAAATTGTTGCTATATTAAAACTTGTTCGATGCTTTGGTAACGAATTATATTGTTACCACATCAAAATTTGACATTCTTTTTGTGTACCTGGCTGGCTCAATGTTCCCATAACAAATAATGGCAAAAATATAAAAAACTAAAACATTATTAACTTAATAAAATCATCCACTACATAATCTTTCATTATCTTTACAATTAACCATCTAAAGCTGCCATAGTTCTTCAATCAGAGTATATATCTACATATATAGAGATAGTAGACTTCATGATTTTGTCCCTTATCTTCCATAAATATAGCACGAAAATTTGATACCCAGTATTGTAAGGCAGGTCGTAGAAGCAGTCTTCCTGCACATATTTAAAAATAATAACAAAGTCAGGAAAATAAAACAAATAGGTCAGACTGGACCATGTATATAATATTAACATGCTCTTAAGACTGAGTTGGATCAAAAGAAAAGTAAATGGAACAGGGGGGAAATGTGTGGCCATATCCTCAGCCAATTTCAAGGCAGACGCATCATTCACCCCATCGCCAGTCATAGCAACTAATATTCCTTTAGCAGCCTATCCTAAGGATTTCACTAATTATTTCTGATGATTTCTCTCTACCACAAAGCTGCCTTAGGATGCACCAATTTGCGAAAAAGTAAAATTTTCAATTGCTATTTGTGTGGATTACAAATATAACCCAAAGAGCTCAAGTTGTGGACTGGTACCACCCAATAAATTAAATTTGGACAGTCAGTTGGCATCTGAATGGGTGTATACTGAGTAACCTTATCATCAAGTACAAAATGGTTTAACGATTAAAAACTGCAAAAGTCAAAACGTAAAGTAGAAGAAACATCTGAAGAAGAATAAAGGGACTGGGCAGAAAATTCTTGTCAGTGAGAATAGTGATTTTTCAGAGTCATCTGGATATGATTCAGTAAGCTTTGTTAAAAACTTGTACACTACACCTACTTAATGAAAAGTCTACGAAAATCTAACTAGAAACTGTTAACCACTGCTCAGGAAATGACAAAAAAAACAAACAAGGCTACCAGTTTTACTAATTTTATTGAATAAACAAGAGATGAATTTTCAACAACTCACCCTGCCTGGGGATCTCTAACGATTCGCTGGAGTCGTTTAACAGTCTCAATGTTGTGAGCAAAAACATCCAATCCTGAGTGTACCAGAGTTGATACCGCATTTAGGTCACCCCTGAAATCAGAAGTTAAACACTCAACCAAGATATCAGGCTTCAGCTTCTGCCGGAGCATTTAAAGGGTGCATATCAGAACTCTGTTTGTACTCTAATTCTCTTCAAAATATGCATGCAAAAGGAAATTCAAAAAAATAAGTAGTTAATTTCTTTCGTCAGGGAATTATAAGTACATTCATAGCTTTGACAGTTTCTGCAAAATGTCCACTCCCACCATCAGGTATATCATCTCGATCAACACTGGTTAGAACAATATAATCTACACTGCAAGATAAGGAACCAAAGAGTTTATTTATTACCAACACAATAATGCATAGCCCAATTTCTTAATGAGCGTTTGTGAAGCAAAAAAAAAGGTTCAACTGCAAATGGTGTTATTAACGCTAATACGTTGTACATCAAACTTGAAAGATTTCTTACTTTTTATCTTATCGACTCCTTTTGAAGGTGAACCATGTTAGTTACTTCCATAGAGGTTGCAAAATAAGGAATGTTCAGGCGTAAACAAGTAAAAATAAGATGTGACAGCAAATTAATTACATAATCAGGATGTCTCCATACTAATTGCCAGTCAAACTCCACTTATGGTCTAGGGCAATCATAAATAAGTAGTTTTATGCAATACCTTCAGCTTATTTTTGTTTCAAAGAAAAAAAGGGGTCTCATGAATCCTCTATGTCAAGTTACCAAGCGTTTTTAAAGCTTAAATTATTAGAAAATGAGTCCAACAATGTATGTCATACTTTACCACTCACGAGTGATTGTATGATAGTAATCACAAGAAATGTAACTCAACAGTAATCCTGTTATATTCCAAACCAAATTTGCATGTTTTTCAGTATTATGCATCTTATAAGTAAGAAACACGTGAGTGTGTGCACGCGACAAACATGTTTGTACATATATGAATGTATAAAGTAGTAACTAGCAATAGCTTGGGCTGTGTTTTGTGGTTCCATTGAATCAGGTGGTGCAGGGTTTCTAGAAATTCATCCTTAGTGGTCTGATACACACTACCTAAACTGATTCATCATTATTATCTTTTTGGTCATTGTATAAGACAGGTAATCATTTGAAAAGACATATTTACATGATAACTAAAGTAGAATTGGGTCCAACAGTAAAACAGATGGTAATTAGCGCTGTAAATGAAAATTGAAAGTATAATCATTAAAATAACTAAATAAATAAATAAAAACTAACAACATACTCTAGGACAACCAAATGGTATCAAGTCTGAATCCTCAGTTATAACAGCATCAACCTGTTTGCTGACTGCCAAAAAGGTCATTTGGGCATCCGCCTCATACGGAGCCACAACGTAACAAACATTTTCCTGCTTTTAAGACCTTCCACATGAAAAAAGGTAAACAATAATAAGGCAAAAAATCGCCTATCAGTAGGATGAAACAAAAAAATAGAAATCAGTGTGAACTGTGAATAAACATATATCTTAGTGAGATATTTAGTATTAGAGAGTAAATTTACCATAAAACCTCTCAAATAATACCTTTAAAAAAAATAAAACTCATATAACACATTTCACTACCTGAATGAGTTCGTATGTAATAGAAGGTGAGATATCAACAGCCATTTGATAGCACTCATAGGCAGCAGCTGAATTTCCACCTGATTCATGCTCGATAGCACGTGCAAGATTTTCCTTTCTGGCCCTATTATTAATAGACAAATGTGTAAAGTCTATCCTTTGAGTGTACCCAATTTATAGTATGATTTAGATATGATAGCAGCCTAATAACAAAAAGAATGTTAGGCTCTTAAATTGAAGTTTCTAAGCTGCCCAAAACAGTGGTCAAGAATGGTTTGACACACTAATTTCCAATCCCAAGCCTGGGTTTTGTCAAATTAAATTTCGTTTTGATCTAACAAGCTTAAACTCTCTAGCTATCATCATAAGTAAGATATCTATCCATCCCAAGCCTGAGTTTTGTCTAATATTTGATTTTTTAGTCAAAACAGCCTACTAAGGAATTTTGTCAAGCACTTGGTGTGCACTATTTTGAAACCTTCAAATTATAGCCATTTAATTGAGTTATCATTTCATTTTAACTTTCTTATACCTTCGCACAACCAACCTAAACTCCATGGCTCAAGGTCGATAGTAATCAATTACATGATCAAAGTCATATATAATCCACTAATTACCAAGTTAACTAGTTTATTCATTCTTTTGAAATTCAGTTCTTTTAACCCAAATGTAATATGCAATATTACGATCTCATCTTTGATAAACAGTGAACTATCATTGAATACTAATATTTCAGTTAAGCATACATAAATGAATTTCATGGTGCTAACTTGTTTTATATAAACTAGCTAACACATTCTGCATAAATTTCACATTTATAAATATGAAAAGGATGATTAACATCACAATACTCATGGTAATTAATGATTAAGAAATAACTTCAAATTAAGATTTGCCAAAGTAAAATCCTTTACCTATTCAACTCTTTATAATCCAAAATTGGTTGTTCGGCTTTTATTTTGCTATTGAGAGAGTAGAAATAGCCAAATTGAAAACCTAATCGAAATCATTAACATCAAAATTAAAACCAAATCGTATCGTCTAACTAGGTAAGAGATTCATCTAGGGCATGCTTAGAATCTTCTTTGGAGAGGGAGACTGAAACCTTGATGGTAGATGTAAGACCCCAACTTATTAATGAATAAAATTAAATTTTCTCTAAATATTATTGTGAATAATAAGGGGTTAATTTGATATAATACTTTGGTTATGGGTGAAATGTGCAAATTTTACAAAATAAGCAAGTGGTTATAAAATATTCATTTTGTCGGGGAATATTCGTTTGGTCGTGGAATATTCTTGCTGTCGGGGAATATTCGTACGACGGCGCAGCCTTGTGTGGGCCCCATAACGGAAAGCGATTGGATGAAGAAAACGACAAGTATAAGTTGTTTATTAATAACGGCGTAGTTGTTACCGTTAACACTGTTGAAATACCCGGTGGTTAAAAATACAGTAATAACGCGTGGTTGCACAGTAGCACACGGATTGCACAGTATAGTTGAATTATTGATTCGTACGTTCACTACTCAATAATTGATACAGTGATTACTGTTCAATATTTTATTTTATTGGTTCAATAATTGCTGCATTGATATTTCATATTATTGTTGTTTTAATAATTGTTACTGCACAGTATTTCCCATTATCAGATCAATAATTCATATTATTTGAATAATATTATTAGATAACATTATTGACAATGTCTAGAAAGTTCTGTCTAAGGAGAGGTTTGGTCATCTAATTGCGCGCCAGTAAGGAGAAATCCTTATTGGAAAGCCCCCTCTTTCCTGGGAACGGCCTGGTTGTCATAAATGTGATTCTGTAATATTATTTGTGAATAATTAATTATTGATTCATATGATAAGGAAATATTTATTTTATGTGGATATAAATGAGGGATATATTTTGTTGGTTAAAAATGAAGGAGTTAATGTTGAGGTTTTTATCCATATTTTTGTCGGAATGGAGGTATTAAAAATCAGGGTTTTTGAGATATTTTACGGGGGTTATAATTTTTAATCCGACCGTTGGATCGTGGTAATTTTTGGATATGTTATACATATATAAGTTGAGTATATGTCCACAAATTTTGAACCGTTAAAAATGAACGTATGATTTATTACGAATTTTACAAGATGACTGGTTCAGAAATTGTTGAATTTTCGGAGTTTATCATTTTGGTGGAAAATTCTAGAATTGGTGGGCCCCACTTGTGGTTGGTGAAGAAATGTGCTGAATTATATTTCAAATGTGGTGGGTGGGAATAGTAGCAGGTAAAGCCATCAGGTTGCAGGTTAAACCTACCAAAATTTTCCTATAAATAGAGGGCTAAGTTAGAATTGAAAATCACACCAGAAACAAGTTTTCTCTCTTTCTCTCTCTAGATTATTGAGTGTATTTTGTGAGTATTTAGATACTTTGAGAGTTTCTATTCATCAGAGCAAGTTTCTTTCAGCCTTATACCGGTATTCCGACCAGAAGTACTGATATTCTGAGGTAAGGGATATTATTTTCTTCTTAATAATATTATTTTCTTCAATATCATTATGCTGAAATATTGATATGAGTTTTTATCAAATTTGGAACTTTTTTTGTCGAGGTTTTCTATTCACGTATACGGCACTATTCACGTATACGGTACTATTCACGAATACGGCACTATTCACCGAAAAATAAAATTTTCCCTTTTTGTCCAAGATGTCTATTATGGTTACTATCTTTGATTGTATCCATGTTTTGATCTTTATTTTTGAATTCTGCTTCACAATTGATTATTATGAAGTATTATTGATCTTGGATAAACTGTTATACGAATCCCTACTATTTGTCCTTCTGTCTCATTGGATTCGTTCTCTTTAAGATATTTTTCATCATCCTCAGTCCTAAATGATGATATTACTGAATATCTTTGGCCTGTAGTGCAAAGATGTATAATTACTTGATGAATATCTTTGGCCTGTAGTGCAAAGATGAACAGGTGTTGAGATGAACATGACCGACTGATGATACAAATGAATATCTTTGGCCTGTAGTGCAAAGATGAATATTTGGTTAAAGATGATTATTAATTGATGTTACAGGGATAAAATATTGATGATGGACTTTTAAATCTTAGAAGATAGTAGAATTCTTTCTCTACTTGACTCTTCTAATGGTTTGCTGTTTCCGCTGCAGTTGTTGATCTAAAACTTGTTGTCGATTATATTTTATCAGATTTTTCCCTGTTGAAGACTAACGATAATTTGTTGTATATTATCTTAGTCATAATATTCTTTACTGGGCTAGTTGAGCTCACCCTTTTCCTTTTTGTTCCATTTTTCTTCTCAGGAGGTGAGAACATAGCAGGATCTAGTCGGGGTATGGAGTGATGGTTCTAGAAAGATGTATTAGCAGTCCTCACTATTTCTGTAAAATAGTGTTTGAATAATTGTAATGAGGATTTATTTGAGTGTGGATATTGTCTAGAAGACAATATTTGTATTTAAACTCACAGTATGTGTTGTCGTATTTTGCACGACAATTGTATTATTGAAGTTGTAGTTTGTTTTCTGTACCATGTATTTGGCGACTCAGAATGGGTGTTGTATACCTATTTTGGGGGCGTCACAGTTGGTATCAGAGCTTAGGGATATGATCCCTGGCTGAGATGTGAGACAAGAACTAGGAGGGGAGAGACGGGGAATTCCTTCGCTAGTATGGCCTGACTAAGTTTATTTGGTGTTTATTTGGTCGGTCAGAGTATAGGGATAATATATGACATGACTATTAACCCTTGTTTTATGGCAGTATTTAAGAATGGCAGCTGAGAACGTTAATAATGGAGTAAATCAGACCATGGAGACACCTTTGATCACTACCCAGAGGAACGTGCAACAGGAAGGCAATATTCCTCCTGTAAACAACGTTACCGAGCAAACGATGAATGATGGAATGTTTAGGAGCTTTTTGCAGTTCATGCAAAATCAGACGAGGGAGACTCGTGTGCAGAATACGGGTGGAAATGATAACAACGCGCGGTTTGTCACAGCTAAGCAGTTCAAAGAATTGGGACCACCAGAATTTAAGGGAAAGCCGGATCCGATCATGGCAGAAACGTGGGTCAAGCAAATTACCAAGATATTTGATGTCTTGGGATGCACGGAGGAACAGAAGGTTCCATTCGCCACATTTATGTTCCGCGGTGAGGCAGACTACTGGTGGGAGTCTGTGAAGCGTACCCAGCCTGACGCACTCAACATGTCCTGGGAAACATTTCAAAAACTGTTCAATGACAAGTACTTTCCTGAAAGTATTCGTCATATGAAGGAGGTTGAGTTTATTAGACTGGAACAAAACAACATGACGGTGTCCCAGTACGAGGCGAAGTTTGCAGAGTTATCCAGGTTTGCACCTCATTTGGTCGAAAATGAGGAACGAATGACGCGGATGTTTCTGAGAGGTTTAAAACCTGAGATTCGTCAATACCTTATCTCTCATAAATTTTCTCTGTATTCAGACGTTGTCAACAGGGCCCAATTATTAGAGAGAGATAATGAGTATACTCAACCGAGGGACCACCACCAGGGTCATACCGGTGACAGCAATCATCAGAGCGATGATAACCAACGAGGAGGGAAAAATACGAACAAAGGCGGTAACCACTCGAGTGGTCATCGTGGCCATGATAATAGGAGAGGTGAGTCAAGTGGAAATTTCAGAAAGAGGAGATTCAACAATGACGGGAAGACATCAGCAGCAGCACCAGCACCAACAACAAATTTTAGGGGAGGAGAACGACCACCAGTTAGATGTTACAAATGCGGGAAAGAGGGACATATCAGCCCAAACTGTCCACAACAATCCAAGGTGTGTTACAACTGTGGGAAGGAAGGCCACATCGCTCGAGATTGTACTATAGCGAAACCAAGTTCAGCGGGAGTGGTGATTCCAAGGGCTGTCCCGGATAAGGCGAAATCAGCGGTTCCTGGAAGAGCGTTTGTCGTAACTGGCCAAAACGTGAGAAACCCGAACGAGGTGATCACGGGTAAGCTAATCTTGAATTCTTGCGAAGTTTATACTTTACTAGATACCGGTTCTACCCATTCTTTTATCTCTCCTGCTTGTGCTCAACGTTTAAACTTGACTCCGGAGAAATTGGACTTTAACTTATCTGTTGAAACTCCGTTGGGTGAAACCTTCGTTACATCTACAGTTTATAAATCTTGCATGATCCAAGTTGGCACTATCACATTACCTGTTGATCTTATCTCTTTAAAGATACTTGCTTTTGATGTGATTTTAGGAATTGATTGGTTAACCACTCATCATGCTAAAATTGATTGTTTTCGTAAGGTTGTTAGTTTTCATATTCCTAACCAACCTGTCATACGAATTCAAACTACTAAACCACTAAAATCAGTCACTGTCATATCAAGCCACAAAGCTATTCGTTTATTGAAAAACGGATGTCAAGCTTTCTTAGCCCATGTTATGGATTTGAACAAAGACAAGTCAGATTTGAATAATATTTCTATTGTTAGAGAATTTTCCGATGTATTTCCTGAAGAACTTCCCGGTCTACCCCCGGAACGAGAAATTGAATTCTTTATTGACCTTGAACCCGGTACAAAGCCCATTTCTAAAACCCCATATCGAATGGCTCCTATTGAACTTCAGGAGTTAAAAGTCCAACTACAGGAGTTGTTGGACATCGGTTTTATTCGTCCTAGTACGTCTCCTTGGGGTGCTCCTGTTTTATTCGTAAAGAAGAAAGACGGGAGTATGCGACTTTGTATTGACTATCGAGAATTGAACCATGTCACCATCAAGAATAGGTATCCGCTACCTCGCATTGATGACCTGTTTGACCAGTTGCAAGGAGCACAATTCTTTTCAAAGATCGATCTTCGTTCTGGATATCATCAGCTGAAGATTAAAACTGAGGATATTCCAAAGACTGCCTTCAGAACTCGGTACGGGCATTATGAATTCTTAGTAATGTCTTTTGGATTGACTAATGCTCCTGCTGCCTTCATGGATATGATGAACCGTGTATTCAAAGAATATTTGGATCAGTTCGTTGTTGTCTTTATTGATGACATCCTCATCTATTCCAAAAGCCGTGAAGATCATGAGCGCCATTTGAAGCTGGTACTGCAAAGGCTTCGTGAAAACAAGCTATATGCCAAACTGAAGAAATGCGAGTTCTGGCTTGAGGAAGTAGCATTCCTTGGGCACGTGGTGTCAAAACATGGAGTATCTGTCGACCCGGCGAAGATTGAAGCCATACAAAGTTGGGAGCAACCGAAGTCGGTAACCGAAGTACGTAGCTTTCTGGGCTTAGCTGGTTATTATCGGAGATTTGTGGAAGGATTTTCTCGAATCGCTACTCCGTTAACTCAGCTGACTCGTAAAGATACAAAATTCGTATGGAGTGAGAAATGCGAGAAGAGTTTCCAAGAACTCAAGAGGAGACTCATTTCGGCACCTGTTCTGACAATACCATCTGGTTCGGATGGATTTGTTATCTACAGCGATGCTTCAGGCAAAGGGTTAGGATGTGTTCTCATGCAACATGGGAAAGTCATAGCCTATGCCTCACGACAACTCAAAGAATATGAGAGGAATTATCCTACTCATGATTTGGAGTTGGCAGCAGTCGTTTTTGCGTTGAAGATCTGGAGACACTACCTGTATGGGGAGAAAGTGGAGATCTATACAGATCATAAAAGCCTCAAATATTTCTTCACCCAAAAGGAACTCAACATGCGGCAACGACGTTGGCTTGAGCTGTTGAAAGATTACGATCATACCATCCAATACCATCCTGGAAAAGCAAACGTAGTAGCTGACGCATTGAGTAGAAGATCATATGCGGGTACGAGTGCAATGTTTTTAACACAAAGGCCCATTTTGTATGACTTGCAAAGGATGGAGATAGAGATGAAGGCTCCAAGTACCCACATGATGATATCAAATATACGAGTAGAACCGACTTTAATCGATAAAGTTAAAGCTGCTCAAGCTACGGATATAGAGCTGATGCGTATGAAGAAGAAAGTGCAAGAAGGTGCTATTCCAGAAGCAAGAATCGATGAAGAAGGAATACTTCGAGTCAACTCCAGACTTTGTGTTCCTAACGATTTTGACTTGAAGCATAGAATAATGATGGAGGCACACAACACACCGTTTGCAATCCATCCTGGGAGTACCAAAATGTATCACGATCTTCGACATACATTTTGGTGGAGCAATATGAAAAGAGAGATCGCGGAGTTTATCTCGAGATGTTTAACTTGTCAACGTGTAAAAGCGGAGCATCAAGTACCAAAGGGTCCATTGCAACCACTTGAGATTCCGAAATGGAAGTGGGAACACATTACTATGGATTTTGTTACAGGTCTTCCCAAGGTTTCTCAAGGCATAGATGCGATTTGGGTTATTGTTGATAGATTAACCAAGTCCGCTCATTTCTTGCCGATACGTGAGACTTATTCCCTTGAACGTCTTGCTAGTATGTACGTGAACGAGATTGTGAGATTGCATGGCATGCCAGTATCCATAGTTTCGGATCGTGACCCAAGATTCACTTCACGATTTTGGGTTAGCTTGCAGAAAGCTATGGGCACGGATTTACGATTCAGTTCAGCATACCATCCTCAAACGGACGGACAATCAGAGAGGACTATTCAAACTCTTGAAGATCTATTAAGACTTTGTGTCTTAGATCTCAAAGGGAGTTGGGATAAGTACCTACCATTGGTGGAATTCTCCTACAACAACAGTTATCAGGCGAGCATAGGTATGGCTCCATTTGAGGCGTTGTATGGAAGAAAATGTCGTTCTCCAGTATGCTGGGACGAGGTGGGTGAAGCAACATTGTTGGGACCAGAATTGGTACGCATTACTACAGAGAAGATCCAAACGATTCGACAACGTATACAAACGGCACAGGATCGACAAAAGAGTTATGCGGATCTTCATCGGAAGGACGTGGAATTTAATATTGGGGATCATGTATTGTTACGTGTTGCACCATGGAAGGGAGTTACAAGATTTGGGAAGAGAGGAAAGCTCAATCCAAGATTTGTTGGTCCATTTGAGATTCTTGAGCGAATAGGAAATGTGGCATATAGACTCGCATTACCTCCAAGCATGTCTCGTGTTCATAATGTTTTTCACATATCTATGCTTCGTAAATATGTTAAAGACCCGAACCACATTATTGAGTTAGAACCAGACGAGATAGCTGAAGATTTAACGTACGAGGAGGTACCTGTTAAGATCTTGGATAGGAAAGAGCATGTCCTACGCACGAAGGTTATACCACAAGTTAAGGTTTTGTGGAGAAACCATGCTATTGAAGAAATGACCTGGGAGTTGGAATCAGAAATGAAAGCGAGGTATCCTCACCTTTTTGAAACATCAGGTACGTACGTCAATTTCGAGGACGAAATTTCATAAGGAGGGGAGGTTGTAAGACCCCAACTTATTAATGAATAAAATCAAATTTTCTCTAAATATTATTGTGAATAATAAGGGGTTAATTTGATATAATACTTTGGTTATGGGTGAAATGTGCAAATTTTGCAAAATAAGCAAGTGGTTATAAAATATTCATTTTGTCGGGGAATATTCGTTTGGTCGTGGAATATTCTTGCTGTCGGGGAATATTCGTACGACGGCGCAGCCTTGTGTGGGCCCCATAACGGAAAGCGATTGGATGAAGAAAACGACAAGTATAAGTTGTTTATTAATAACGGCGTAGTTGTTACCGTTAACACTGTTGAAATACCCGGTGGTTAAAAATACAGTAATAACGCGTGGTTGCACAGTAGCACACGGATTGCACAGTATAGTTGAATTATTGATTCGTACGTTCACTACTCAATAATTGTTACAGTGATTACTGTTCAATATTTTATTTTATTGATTCAATAATTGCTGCATTGATATTTTATATTATTGTTGTTTCAATAATTGTTACTGCACAGTATTTCCCATTATCAGATCAATAATTCATATTATTTGAATAATATTATTAGATAACATTATTGACAATGTCTAGAAAGTTCTGTCTAAGGAGAGGTTTGGTCATCTAATTGCGCGCCAGTAAGGAGAAATCCTTATTGGAAAGCCCCCTCTTTCCTGGGAACGGCCTGGTTGTCATAAATGTGATTCTGTAATATTATTTGTGAATAATTAATTATTGATTCATATGATAAGGAAATATTTATTTTATGTGGATATAAATGAGGGATATATTTTGTTGGTTAAAAATGAAGGAGTTAATGTTGAGGTTTTTATCCATATTTTTGTCGGAATGGAGGTATTAAAAATCAGGGTTTTTGAGATATTTTACGGGGGTTATAATTTTTAATCCGACCGTTGGATCGTGGTAATTTTTGGATATGTTATACATATATAAGTTGAGTATATGTCCACAAATTTTGAACCGTTAAAAATGAACGTATGATTTATTACGAATTTTACAAGATGACTGGTTCAGAAATTGTTGAATTTTCGGAGTTTATCATTTTGGTGGAAAATTCTAGAATTGGTGGGCCCCACTTGTGGTTGGTGAAGAAATGTGCTGAATTATATTTCAAATGTGGTGGGTGGGAATAGTAGCAGGTAAAGCCATCAGGTTGCAGGTTAAACCTACCAAAATTTTCCTATAAATAGAGGGCTAAGTTAGAATTGAAAATCACACCAGAAACAAGTTTTCTCTCTTTCTCTCTCTAGATTATTGAGTGTATTTTGTGAGTATTTAGATACTTTGAGAGTTTCTATTCATCAGAGCAAGTTTCTTTCAGCCTTATACCGGTATTCCGACCAGAAGTACTGATATTTTGAGGTAAGGGATATTATTTTCTTCTTAATGATATTATTTTCTTCAATATCATTATGCCGAAATATTGATATGAGTTTTTATCAAATTTGGAACTTTTTGTGTCGAGGTTTTCTATTCACGTATACGGCACTATTCACGTATACGGTACTATTCACGAATACGGCACTATTCACCGAAAAATAAAATTTTCCCTTTTTGTCCAAGATGTCTATTATGGTTACTATCTTTGATTGTATCCATGTTTTGATCTTTATTTTTGAATTCTGCTTCACAATTGATTATTATGAAGTATTATTGATCTTGGATAAACTGTTATACGAATCCCTACTATTTGTCCTTCTGTCTCATTGGATTCGTTCTCTTTAAGATATTTTTCATCATCCTCAGTCCTAAATGATGATATTACTGAATATCTTTGGCCTGTAGTGCAAAGATGTATAATTACTTGATGAATATCTTTGGCCTGTAGTGCAAAGATGAACAGGTGTTGAGATGAACATGACCGACTGATGATACAAATGAATATCTTTGGCCTGTAGTGCAAAGATGAATATTTGGTTAAAGATGATTATTAATTGATGTTACAGGGATAAAATATTGATGATGGACTTTTAAATCTTAGAAGATAGTAGAATTCTTTCTCTACTTGACTCTTCTAATGGTTTGCTGTTTCCGCTGCAGTTGTTGATCTAAAACTTGTTGTCGATTATATTTTATCAGATTTTTCCCTGTTGAAGACTAACGATAATTTGTTGTATATTATCTTAGTCATAATATTCTTTACTGGGCTAGTTGAGCTCACCCTTTTCCTTTTTGTTCCATTTTTCTTCTCAGGAGGTGAGAACATAGCAGGATCTAGTCGGGGTATGGAGTGATGGTTCTAGAAAGATGTATTAGCAGTCCTCACTATTTCTGTAAAATAGTGTTTGAATAATTGTAATGAGGATTTATTTGAGTGTGGATATTGTCTAGAAGACAATATTTGTATTTAAACTCACAGTATGTGTTGTCGTATTTTGCACGACAATTGTATTATTGAAGTTGTAATTTGTTTTCTGTACCATGTATTTGGCGACTCAGAATGGGTGTTGTATACCTATTCTGGGGGCGTCACAGTAGAGGCATTGATGATAACGCCTTTATGACTAGCAAATCGGCCGTTGAGCATAACGACGGCCTTGTTTGGTTTCAAGAATTTCGTCATTTTCGCTCTTGTTTGCTTTGGCCGCTCTGTATCTCAGATTCTCAGTTTACCGAAAACCCTAGAATTATCAAAAACATATGTGATTTATAAGGTGGGGGTAAGTTATCAAATGGTCCCTATTTGTGTCCATAATTATGTAAACACCATTTTCTTTTTTGTTTTTTGGATTTCGAAATTCCTATTTTAGAAAAATATGAGTAAAAATAAATTTCCTAATCAACATCAACAATCTCTTAATTATAATATAAACAACTTTGATCACTCGTCCCTTTGCCTAAATTATACTCAATTATATTCATTTTGTTCAAATTTTTTTGGAATAAGCTCTTCTCTTAACCAAATTAATTAATTTAAGAACAATTTTTATAAATAAATAAAAAAATTTAAAAAAAAAGCTTTAATTTTTTTAAAAAAGATTTTATTTTTAAACGAATATTTTTAAAAAAAAATAAAAACTTCAATGACTGTCGTTGGGAGTAAAGGCTCTCACAATCTAATTTGGGAAAAACTATTGAACGCCATTTGAAATGGCGTTGAATTTTTGGATTTTTTTTTGGCTAAAAATCAGAAAGGCAACCAACGCTACTTTAAAAAATATATTTTTTTAAAACGAATTTAAAAAAATAAATTATATTTTATTTTTTTAAAGAAATTTAAAAAAAATAAAAATGTGATCCAATGTCAAACTAACCAGCATTGTAACTTTTTTAAAAATAATTTATAATGAAAATTTGTAAACAAAAAGAGTAAGATGTAACATCACTTTAACTTGCATTGAAATCTTTTTTTTTATTATTTTAATTTCTTTGATCTCTTGTACTTGTTTACAAACATCAATATTTTTTTATGTTTATTCTTTGTCATCGGCGTTGGAAATGAAGGAGTATATAAGACTTCAGCTATAAAAAAATGAAAACTAAAATTCTAACTCCAATTAAAGTGACATTTCATCTTACTCTTCTTTTTTACAAATTCGTTTTTTTAAAAAAATTAAATAAAATAGGGATAAAATTGATATTACATTAATATGTGTCAAACTAACTTATTAGGAATGACTTATAAGTCATTTTTAAATAACTTTATTCTGTTTTAGTTCATAAAACATAATAAATTTTTCTTTTATATTTTATGTTTTCTCTTAGAACTGATAGTATTATAATTTAATTTTATAATATATTTGGAAAAAAGGTAAAAGGAGAACTAGGAATAGCTAGGGGTATACCATTATTATTCTTTTTTTATGTTTTATTTTTGGACTTAAAAATATGTTCATGATTTAAGTTACTCCCTCCGTCTAAGAATAAAAGTTCTTATTACTTTATGTAATCTTAAGTTAACTATTTACTTATATTAAATAATCTATTTTTTTACAAGAATTTGTGCGTAATATCCTTAGTATTAAATGTCATATTTTTATTATTTATAAATATTTATATAATATTACTAGTCATGCATAGAAAAATATGTAATTAGATGAGAATTTAAATATGAATAATTTTATCATTTGACATTTTTTTTAAATTTGCATAAAATCAATCATCACTTTCATTATCGGAGTGAGGGAGTACTTGTAAGTATATATATATATATATATATATATATATATATATATATATATATATATATAAATTTAACTTTAATTATTCATATAAATATTTATAAACAAATATTTATTTATAAATTTATAAATATTTCATCTAAAAGCCAAATCCACCATTGCCAGAGAAATAAAACTAAGATCTGAACCACAAAAATAAAAGGCCGAAATTCATTTTACCCCAAAAGTTTCTTCTACCTTCTCTAACAACAATCTGAACCATTTACATGGTCACTATGGTATGAAACAAACATCAGATTTCTAGAAGTAATAATCAATTATATGCAAATTAAACATTGTAAGTAAGAAGGGGGTTTTTAGTGGAATTGAATGTTCGAAGTCGGAGGCGAAGGATGAGGTAGAGGCGATAGCGGGGGTGGTGGTGGTGGCGTCGATGGCGATGGCGATGGCGGATCTGAATGAGAATTTGTGGCGGTGAAGATCTATTACAGATCCATTACGTACATATTTATTGCAGATCTGGTAGTTTGTTAGTGCGTGTTTGAAATTGTAGGTGTGTATTTAGACTATGTTAAAACTGGAGAATTATTTTGTTCTGCACAAAATTGAAGTGCATTTTGGGAGAGGTGGAGGAAGAAGAGGAAGAAGAAGTGCTCTGATTTTGGGTTGTAAATCTTTTTCTTTTGGTTTTTAGTTTTTTTTCCGCTTGAATCTTTGGGTTAATGGTTATGAGAGCCTCAAATGTTTGTCTAGGTGTCAGCTCAGTCAGTAAAAAATGTCCGCATGTCAGTCACGTTAGTCTAGATGGCATATCCGTTAACGGGAAGAGCAGAGTTGACCTAAAATTTGTAACCTTAAGGACATTTTTGGAAGAAAAAAAATCAAGGCGAAAGTGAAATTACAAAAAAAAACGCCAGGAGCTTTTTTGGATCTTTACCACACACACACACACACATGTATATATATATATATATATATATATATATATATATATATATATATATATATATATATATATATATATATATATTAATCATGCACAGAATCAGGCAGGTCAAATGGGGGTCGTCACCTCGTTAGTTTTTTTTTCATCGTCTTCTATGATATATGCACATTTTTATTCTTAGTTCCTCATTAAGTTTATATACTATTTAATAAAAAGTTAATTTTATACGGATTGCCTGTAAATTAATAATTTCATGCCTTCTAATTCTGATAACTCTGTATTTTTAAAGAAAAATAAATAATTTTAATTTTTTTTAACAGATTATGCAATATTACTTACCATGGTAAAATTTATTTCATTATTTTAAAACAACCAAAACTCCTTAATTTTATCTCAACATATAAAATTTGACACGAGTTTACAGACAATCCTTACAAAATTTATTCTCTATTCCATATTCCATTAACTTTTACCTTAACTACGGGAATGAATTTATCCACTTTATATAAACTATAATAAAGATATTTCTCTTTTGTGATTAATGAATTCATGATAAAATAAAATAAAAAAGTATCTTATATATAGTGGTTAAATTTATAATAATTATTTATATAATTATTAAATATATAATTATACCAAAACTCGCCAACCCTAGACCGAAATCATGAATCCGTCCCTGTTCTTAATAGTGCTACAATTTTTATTTTATTTTATTATGCACACAATATTACTCTTTAAGAATTAATTTTAATCTGTACTCCTTCACTTTCACAAGAATGTCTAAAGGACATTCTCACAAGTATAACGAGTGTTTTTCTTTCTTAAAATACTGAATCTTACTTTTAAGCCTAAATTAGCCCTTTTAACATACGAGTGATGCTACAGACACAAACTATTCTATAAATATTTTACAAACTGCTGATGTGGCCTATTCCACCTCAGCACATTGATCAACAAATTATTTCAATGTAGTCTTCGACCCTGCACAACATACTAAGGTGGAGTATGCCACATCAACAGTTTGTAAACTATTTGTACAATAGTTTGTGTCTCTAGCATTATTCTTTAACATATTTAGTAGTACTCCATCTATCTAACAGGACCGGCCCTGGGCTAAAGTCTAAGGTGCCCTGGCTTTAGGCCCAAAAATTTTTAGCGCCCCCTAAATATATTGGTCCAATAGTAGTAGTCTCCTTCAAATCACGTTCATCTCCTTCGGGCTTCAGTCCTTCACAATTGCCGCGTTATCTCCGACTCTCCCTCATCTCAGTATCTTCGACTCGGCGAGTGGGCGACTCTCCTTCAACCACTTCACACAAATAGTTCATCTCCTTCACACAAATCAATCAATCTAAAAAGTAAATAATCAATCTTCTCCAGCGGACTTCGTCTCCTTTAATTTCATGTATTAATTCTATTTTTAGGATTTTGAAATTAATTATTTTGTTTATGAAATTTAAAACCATTGTTTAATTTAATTGGGCTTGATGACTGATTGAGTAGATTTGTTTATGCTACTGTGATTTTTTTTTAAATGCTATTGGGTATTGATGACTACTGTGGATTTTTGAATGCTACTGTGGTTTTTTGAATGCTACAATAGCAGTTTTAATTTTAACATAGCTGCAATTTTTAATTTAGAAGATGAATAAGAAAACAGAATCAGTAGAAATATCCAACTGATAAAATTCAGAAATAGGCTCAAATTGTTGCCTAAATTGTTTAAATTGTTAAAATTCCGAAATCCGAAATAGGCTCCCCTTCCTGCCTTATCAGCTTCTTAAATTATTGAGCATGTTTTGGGAAAAATGGACTAGCCATGAACATGACCATTTTCTGTTGCGTAAACAAACTATGTATCTGCTATTTGATTGTGACCAAATCATTCTCCATATACTCTTGTTTCTTTACAAGCCCCTGAACTTCCAATTTCAGTTGGTTCTGATCAGCCCTTAGATTTTCTAGGTGTGCCTCATTAACAAGATTTCCTGAGTTAATACAAGGCTTTATTCCCCTAAAAAATAAACATATTAAAGCATGTTGGAATTAATTTATAGATAATTACGAGATTATGTTGGAGTTTTGCAGATTTTTAAATTTTAATTCACCATGGCTCCTAAAAAGTATATGTCTGGATCTGAAAAAAGAAAAAGAAAGAAAAAAGCGGATTAATTAGTTTAATCTCAAGCGGGTTCACTTGATAAATTTTTTGGTAGTAAGAAACAAAAGGAGAGTTCTAGTGTGGTTGAACAGTCAGAGAATGAAGAACAAATAGTAGATACGGGGAATGAAGAGCACGAAAATTTAGCGGAAGATACGGAAGTCCTTGCAAAGGAACCAAATGAATGCATGAATGAGAGAGACCATGAAGATATGAATGATGAGGGTCACAATGAAGGCTTGGATTGTGAATACGGACCTACAGACATTGATGATCCAAGCAACTGGGACACAATTGATCAAAATTTTATTGACTTTGTAGTTGAAAGAGGGCCTTTAAGAAGAGATGGGGATCAATTTCCTAAGGATACAGAGGGTAGGCATTTCACTTCCTTTCATTACATCCGTCGTTTGTCAAACAGAGAGAAGAAAGATAGGAGGTGGCTTGTATATTCAAGTGCTTCCGACAAAGTATTTTGCTTTTGTTGTAAATTGTTTACGTAAGGTGAAATCAATACTTTGTTGGCTACTAATGGCTTGAAAAATTGGAGAAATATTGGTCAAAGGCTCAAAAGTCATGAAGGTAGTAACGAGCATATTGCTTGCATGAGCAAATGGATTGAATTAGAGAGGAGATTGAAAAAGAATGAAACAATCGACAAAAGTGTGCAAGATCAAATCAACAAAGAGAAAGAGCATTGGAAAGGGGTGCTAGTAAGGATAATTGCTACTGTGAAAGCACTTGCTAAAGTGAATTTAGTATTTCGTGGAGATAATGAGAAGATTTATCAAGAGAAGAATGGGATTTTTCTAACCATAATCAAAGTGGTTGTTGTATATGATCCAATAATGCAAGAGCACTGTCGCCGAATTTTGAAAGGTGAGATTCATTACCATTATCTTAGCCATAAAATTCAGAATGAATTGATACAAATGCTTGCTAATGATGCCAAAAGTGCAATGATTTGTAAGATAAAAAATGCAAAATATTTTGCCGTGATTCTTGATTGTACTCCAGATATAAGTCACGAAGAACAAATGTCACTTGCAATATGATGGGTGGATGTTTCAATGAGTACACCAAAAGTGGAGGAATTCTTCTTACAATTTTTGAAAGTGGAAGATACAACGGGATCCAGACTTTTTGGTGAACTAGAAGGAGTCTTGTTCACTCTTCAACTCGACATTAGTGATATAAGAGGGCAAGGATATGATAGCGGCTCCAATATGAAAGGGAAACACAAAGGTGTTCAAAAAAGGCTTCTCGAGAGAAATCCTAGAGCATTTTACACGCCATGTGGTTGCCATAGTCTTAACCTCATGCTTTGCGATATGGCCAATTGTTGCAACAAAGCTACATCTTTTTTTGGAGTTGTACAACGTATCTACTGTTTGTTTGCGGCGTCTACCAAGCGATGGCAAGTTTTGATAAAACATGTTACAAATCTCATTGTTAAGTCATTATCATAAACGCGTTGGGAAAGTCATGTTGAAAGTGTTAGAGCAATAAGATACCAAGCTCCAGAAATCAGAGAGGCTTTACTTGAATTGGCTGATTCTCGTGAAGATGTTGGCGCAAAGAGTGAAGTCGATGCCTTAGTAAGATATACAATTGAGGATTTTGGATTCTTAGTTAGCATGGTTGTTTGGCATACTATTTTATTTGTAGTTAATGTTGTCAGCAAGACCTTGCAAAAAGAAGATATGCATACTGATGTTGCCATTGATCAGTTAAATGGGCTTGTTTCCTTTCTTGAGAAATATAGAGAAAGTGGTTTGGCAGAGGCTATTGATGAAGTTAAGGCAATTGCGTCCAAAATGGGAGTTGAACCCGTATTTTACGAGAAGCATGTCATTCTTCGAAAGAAACATTTTGATGAGAATGGGAGTGAAGAGGTGACCCTTTCGGCTGAAGAATCATTTAGAGTTAACTACTTCTTATCTATAGTAGATCAAGCTCTTTCATCACTTAAGAGCCGGTTTGAACAGTTTGAGAAATATGAGGAAATTTGGGGTTTTTTGTTTGATGTGAACAAGTTAAAGTCTACAACCGATGAACGTTTAATGATGTATTGCTCCAAGTTAGAAGATGCTTTGAAACATGGAGGAACTTCCGATATCAACGGAAATGAGTTGTTTTCGGAATTGAAAGTCTTCAGAGAAGGTTTACCAAAAGAGATGACAAAACCAATTGAAGTGCTCAATCAATTGAAATTGATGGAGGATTGTTATCCAAATGTGTGGATTGCGTATCGGATATTATTGACTATTCCTGTTATGGTTGCTTCCGGAGAAAGAAGTTTTTCAAAGTTGAAGCTAATTAAGAACTACATCCGCTCAACTATGTCACAAGAAAGGTTGAATGGATTATCCATCCTATCCATTAAACATGAGATGGCGGATAAGATTGATTGTGCGGATATTATTAATACTTTTGCTGCTAAAACTGCAAGAAGGATGATATTCAAGTGATGTCTTTGAACTGATTACTTGTTTGACTTAGTGATAATGTAATATTTAAATGATGTTTTCGAAATATTGAAATAGTCGGTTATTATATTTGGTATTCTTTTGTATTGATGCTCTTTTGTTCAGTAAAAGTTCTTCATTTTTTTATGCCTATCTTAATATCAATTCGCAAAAGGCCCATTTTATTGATGTCCGCTTTAGGCCCTTCAAAACTCAGGGTCGGCCCTGCTGTCTAATTGTATTCGTCTTACTTTGAAATTACACGCATACTAAAAAAAATCTCTAAATTACCCTATATTAACTACTCTATTATTATTTTATTTGTTTTAATTAATCTTCTCTCTTTTTTAGAATAATAAAACATAAGAGAGAGAGTGTGTGTGTGTGGAAAAATGAGTGTAATTGTGCTCAGTGGCAAAGTCATGAATGCATTTTAGCGTTGTCAAAATTATTGCTAAACTATAAATAATTTGGCAGAATTCGAAAGCAGTGCCCCCGAGCCAATTTTTTTTAATAATTTTGTATTTTAGAGTTACACACACACACACGCGCGCGCGCGCGCGCACACACACACACACACACACACACACACACACACACACACACACACACACATATATATATATATATATATATATGACAATGACAATATAATAAGTAATAATATATTGTATTCATACATTATATTAACTTATAATATATTTTTTAAATCATAATTGTTCATAAGTAATTAATTTTTAATTATTTTTAAATATAATATAAATTATATTATTATTTAGTTTAAAATATTATAGAGAGATATGCATATATTGAGAGGATATGAGTCATATGTGGTTAAAATTTGATTGACAAAGTTATAAATTTTCAATTTGACCCCGTACAATAGAAAACTTATAAAATTTTAGTGGGGTCAATTTATATATAATACTTAAAATTTTTGAAATTTACCTTATATTATAAAGCATTTATTTTTTTTAGTGGGGTCAATTGACCCCACAATCTTGTATGTGGCTTTGCCATTGATTGTGCTTCAAATATCAAATTTAATAGTATTACATTTTCAACGTATGCCATGTTATTTTCAATAAAGAAATTTAATAAAGGTTAATGAGGGTAGTATTAGAAAAATAAGATCAAAAATAGTACTCTTCCGGGATAAAAGTCATAGTTAACTTTTTGCGCATATTAAAAAAGATAATAAAATGACAATTTTTCATATTTAAATTCTTATTTATTTGTATAATTTTTTGCACATGACTAGTGATGCTCCTTAAATATGCATAGAGAATATAAATATGACAATTAATACTAAGAGTATTATAGATAAATTATTGTAAAAATAAAGTATTTAGAATAAGTAGACATTTAACATATGACTACCTAAAATAATAATACAGACTTTATCTTAGGTCGGAGGGAGTATTAAAGTAGAGAGAGGACAAATAGATTTAAACATACCAAAAGAAAACTGGGACATGTAAACTTGAACAAGAGTATAAATTTATGTACTTTGACATTTTTTAGTTGACAAATTTATTACACTTTACGTCATCCTTTTAAAAACGGAGAGGGTCGTAATTTGTTAAATTTATCAAGCATAATTTAAAAGCATTGCTTCAAAAGATATAATCTATAAAAACGTATTATGTTGACGGATCTCATTATAATAATTATTAGCTTATTATTATTAAATTTTCCATGCAAAGAATTATATATATATATATATATATATATATATATATATATATATATATATATATATATATATATATATATATGATCATATTGTCTATTGAGTTATTCTTTTAATTTTAGTGTGAATTATAAATATATTTCTTCAAGTTATCACACAATTTAAATTTGTTCGGGAGTGTTTTACCGACCCTCCTGTGGGCTGAAGACCTGGGCCGAAACCAAAGAGCTCGAGACCATATGATCAAAGGTATATAGGAGGTCGGGGTCGGTTAACCGAGCCCTTTAGGTCTGGGTCTGGTGGAGATTGGGGAGATCGGGGTCGGAACCTCGCGGCCTTTGGGGCGAGGCCCAGACCGGGATTTTATGATGTCTGTGGGGTTGGGCCTATGCAGCCGGACGGCCCACATGCAGAGTTGGGAGTAATAAGGGGATTACGTGGTTAAGGGTCCTAACCCTAATTGTATATTAACAAGACAACTCCAAAGGTAGTATTGGAAAGTGATTCTACTTGCACCTTTCAAGGAGATTGTGTTGGACCCAAATATAGGTAACTACCATATTTGGGATTCCTATTCCAACTCGGAGAAAGATACTATGGTGGTGGGAGCTCTATAAATACAAGGCTAAGGTTACAATTAACAGGTAATACCTACTTTGAGCACTATACATATAACCTCCATTGTTAAACCTTATAAACGGCCTGTACTTATTCTCACACCGGAGCTATCCCCCGGCGGCACGGCCGTCAAGCTTCTGTGTGATCTGTTATTGTGCAGGTTTCAGCGCGTGGATTCTGTGATTGGACGCGCAGACGAAACTTGGCGTTAACATTGGCGCTAGAAGGAGGGCTTTTTAGTGCTTTCTTACAATCACCACCAACTTTTCCGGTAGTAGGATATGGCGAGCAAGGGAAACAATGCCTCTGCCCAGGGAAAGGCAAAGACCCAGCAGTCGCACCAGACCACGCAGGTGAGGGGGTCGGTGAAGGATCGACTGGGGTCTAAAATTTCAGAGGTTGAAGAGATACCAGCCCCTTCCCTCCGACGTAAGCTCTTCCATGACAGTCAATATACACCCCTTCAAGTGAGTCAGGCCGATGAGAATCACTCTCAGGCCCTCACAAGATAAGAAAGAGGAGACGGCAGCCGAGACCAACGGGAGGTCATCCTAAAAAGGAAGATGGAGCAGAACAAGGATGCCATGTTGGCACTGCGACTGCAACAGGAGGAACTCGAAGCCCAGATGGCTACAATGACCGGAGAGCAAGAGGCCTACTCGAAGAGGCGCAGGAGCCCTAGCCGATCCCGATCACCTCGACGGGAGGAGGGTAGAAAAGAAAGGAGCCGACCACGGAGTCGTTCTCGAGAAGGACAGAGTCGAATGAGGAGTCGATCAGATGACAGAAGATCCAGACATTTGAGAAGGTCGGATCAAAAGAGGAGGATCGCGTCTCCCGAATACGAGCGGGACGGACATCATTCGCCCCCTCGTAAAGAGGAGGTCGATCCCCTCGCCCGAAGAGTCACGGAATTGGAGAAACTGCTAGCAGCTAAAAATCCGACGGGGACCTCTTCAGGATGTCCGGGATTGCCCTTCTCACCAGAGATCAATCAAGTCACAACCGATCCAAAGAAAAAGATGCCCCCTATTAACACGTACGACGGGTTAGGGGATCTATATGATCACTCAGATGGGTATAACCGTTTGATGTCTTACTACGGACACTCAGATGTGGCCAAGTGTCATATGTTTGCCACGATGCTAAAGAAGAGCGCCAGGGAATGGATGGGGACTTTGGCAGTAGGATCAATCGGGTCGTGGAACGACCTCCGGGAAAAGTTCCATGCTCGATTCGGGAGTAATCGTAGACGAGGAAAGATCACGGCGTCCCTCATGCAGGTTCGACAGAAGTCGGAGGAGACCCTAGGCCAATACGTAAAAAGGTTTCGGGAGGCGGTGGGATCGGTAGAAGAGTTGAATTCGCCACAAGCCCTGGGATTCTTCACAACGGGTCTGGACATCGGGAGGTTAAAGAAGCTGATGAAAGACTTGGTGATCAATCCCCCGGTAGATCTGACCGAAGCCTTCCATCGGGCAGAAGGGTTTATTGCAATAGAAGAAGCTTTGGGTAATTTTAAACCACATTCTCAGTCCCAGGAGAAGTCTAAAGATTGGGACAAATCGCATTATCAGCGCTCGGACAATAACCAGTAGAGGTCAGACAATCCGGGGAAGAAAACCTACAACGGGGGAGGGTCAGGAAGTAACCGGCCTCCACTGCCCAATCGTAACATCAGCAAGGTCTATACCCCCCTCACAGTGGATCGGTCGAAGATTTTGGAGGAGATGAAGAACCAACCATTCTACGAGCCGTGCCCAAGACGAACCAAACCTAGGAGGAGGGGTCGGGATAAGTATTGCGAATACCATCAGAGTACAGGGCACTCGACCGAAGCATGCACCCACCTGATGGACTTGATAGAGAAAAATATTCAGAACGGACAATTGATACAGTATGTGGCCGGTGGGGATAATGCAGCGGTGCCTAGAGAAGAAAACAGAAATCAAGATCAGGACACCTAGCCTCCACAGAACCCCTCAGCCCGAGGCGTGATTGATGTTATCTCGGGAGGTTCTGTCGAACGGATGACAGGAAGGAAGAGAAGCGGGCATCTCGAGGCAGTGTTATCGGTTACAGGGTCAACTACTAGGAATGATCGAGCATATCCTGGAACATCTATCTCCTTCTCAGACGAGGATTACCCGATAGACATCATCGAGCCGCATGACGGAGCATTGGTGATAACTGCCCAAGTTGGGATCGTGGACATGAAACGGATGATGATAGACAACAGATCCTCAGTCGATGTACTGTACACTCACTCCTACCAGAGGATGGATCTACAAGGGAAGAAAATGGACCTGGGAGGTGAAGGACCTTTGTACGGGTTCAGTGGAGATCCGGTGTATGTGTCTGGTGCCATCGAACTGCCAGTCAAGTTCGGCACTACCCCCAATCAGGTCAAAATAACGGTCAGATTTTTTGTCGTACAAGTAGATTCGGCATATAATGCGATCCTTGGAAGACCAACCTTGGCAGCCCTACAAGCAGTCACGTCCATACCCCACTTCAAAATTAAGTTTCCAACACCGAACGGGTTCGGGGAGGTAAAAGGAGATTTAGACATAGCCCAAAGGTGCTATCGGAACAGCTTGATTTCTTCAGGGGTCGGGGTCAGTAAGCAGAAACAGACAATGGCCATTGAGATCGAGCCATTCACTGAGGGTAGTACAGAATCACTCGCTCTTCCTGTCAAAGAAACCGAGGATATAGAGCTGGTGCCAGGGAAGAAAGAAAAATTGATCAAGATCGGGTCAGGGCTAGCAGAACCCTTCAGGACCGGATTGATAGAATTATTCCAAGTCTACGTCAATATCTTCATATGGGAACCGAGTGATATGCCCAGGGTAAGTGAATCAGTGGCCCTACACAGACTACACGTAGACCCGAGCAAGAAACCAGTTATACAAAAACGAAGAATTTTCACCCCAGAAAAGCAAAAAATAATCGATGAAGAGATTGCCAAACTTCTGCAGGCCGAATTCATCTTCGAGATTGATTATCCAGAGTGGTTGGAAAATGTGGTATTGGTCCAGAAGCAGAACGGGAAGTGGAGGTTGTGCATCGACTACACAGATTTGAATAGGGCCTGTCCGAAGGATTTCTACCCTTTGCCCAACATAGATCAGTTGATCGACGCCACTTCGGGATACGGTATGTTGAGCTTCATGGATGCATTCTCAGGATACCACCAGATTTCAATGAGTAAGGAAGATATCTCGTAGACCAGTTTCATCACACATCGGGCAATATACGCGTACAGGAAAATGACCTTCGGGCTATTGAATGTCGGTGCGACTTACCAGTGGATGATGAATTTTGTGTTCACAAAACAATTAGGGAGGAGTATTGAGGTCTACATAGACGACATGATCGTAAAAAGCATGTCAGTCCGTGATCATCTCGAAGACCTAGATAACTATTTTGAGACTGTCAGAAGACGCAAGCTGAGGTTGAACCCGATTAAATGTACGTTCAGATTGGGATCGGGAAAATTCCTCGGGTATTTGGTCAGCAAAAGGGGAATAGAAGCTAACCCAGATAAAATCCAGGCAGTCCTGGATATGATATCTCCGAAGTCTTACAAGGATGTGCAAAGACTAACAGGTCGGATCGCGGCCCTTTGAAGGTTCGTCTCCAAATCGGCTGAGAGATGCCTTCCATTTTTTGACACCTTAAAAGGGCCCAAGAACGAGAAAAGCTTTCAGTGGACTTCAGAATGCGAAGACGCGTTCCAGGGGATCAAGCAATATTTGTCTTCGGCACCACTGTTGATGAAACCAATCCTTTCAGAACCTCTATATCTTTATTTGGCAGCAAGCTCGATGGCAGTTGGAGTAGCATTGGTTCGAGACAAAGGGGGAAATCAGTTCCCAGTATAGTACGTCAGCCATGTACTTCGAGATGTAGAAATTCGGTACCCAAACCTGGAGAAGTTCACCTACGCTTTGATCATAGCAAGCAGGAAACTTCGGCATTATTTCCAGGGTCGGGTGGTAGTGGTGTACACGGATCAGCCGTTGAAGAAAATCCTACACCGACCAGAGGTTTCGGGAAGACTGGCAGCATGGGCAATGGAATTAACACAGTTTGCATTGGAATATCTACCCTGGACAGCAATCAAATGGCAGGCATTAGCGGACTTCGTCGTGGAATGTTCGTTCTCAGAACCGGATGTGGGATCGGTCACCAAAACACAACATGTGAGGACTTCATGGACACTGTATATTGACGGCTCATCAACCTCGGACGTCAGTGGGGCCGGGGTCATACTGACAAGTCCCGAAGGGTTTAAAGTTTAATAAGCAATTCGGTTCCAGTTCAAAGCAACTAACAACGAAGCAGAGTACGAGGCCATTCTAGCCGGACTGAAGTTAGCCCGAAGCCTAGAAGTACAAAATCTAGTCATCTATAGTGATTCACAGTTGGTCATCAAACAGATATCGGGGTAGTATGAGGCCCGGGGGGTAAAAATGACGAGGTATTTAGCCGAAGCGAGGAGTAAACTAGCATACTTCAGTTCAGTCAGCTGTCAAGGAGTGGATCGATTCGACAACACCGTGGCAGATGCCTTGGCCCGACTAGCAATGACAGAAGCAAGTTCCTTCAGCGGATCGGTATATCCAGAAGTATTGGAGCAGCCAAGTGTCCCGAAAGAAGAGGTATTGTGTATTGATAGGCTGGACTATTGGCTTACACCATACATCTCCTACCTGGACGACGGGGTGTTGCCCTCAGATCGCATTCTAGTAGGGAAGATCAAACACAAAAGTTCAAACTTTGTACTGTATCGAAGGGCTTTCAGTTCTCCATTGCTCAAGTGCTTAACACCATCAGAGGCAGACTATACACTTCAGGAGGTACATGAAGGAATTTGTGGAAATCACATGGGAGCCAAGTCACTGGCACATAAGATTTTGAGGCAGGGGTATTACTGGCCGACTATCTACACAGAGGCAAGAGAATTCGTCAGAAGATGTCCCAAGTGTCAAATGAACAGCAACATCCCACATCAGCCTCCCGAAGAGCTTTACTTGGTCTTATCCCCGATTCCCTTCGCCGTATGGGGAATCGATATCTTAGGACCTCTGCCGAAGGCCAAGGGGCAAGTCAGCTTCGTGATCGTGGCTATTGACTACATGACGAGATGGGTCGAAGCCAAACCATTACAGAAGATCACCGAACAAGAATGCTTGAAATTCTTAAAGGAAGGAGTCGTTTACCATTTCGACATTCCTAGGGCAGTGGTCTCCGATAATGGCAGATAGTTTGTGGGGCCAAAGTTTGAAAGCTTTCCGAAAGAGTTGGGAATTCAACACCGTAAGGCTTCAGTTGCTCACCCTCAATTGAACGGTCAAGTAGAAGTGACCAACCGAACCCTACTCAACGGAATAAAAAGGAAATTGGATGAGTTAAAGGGGCGGTGACCCGAAGAGCTACTCAGTGTTTTATGGGCACATCGGACAACTCCGAGGACAACAACTGGAGACTCCCCCTTCCGACTGGCATACGGAACTGATGCACTCATACCAGTCAAGATCGGATCTCCCACTCTTCGAGTCAGTCAATACAAGGAATTATACAATAACGAAGGCTTGAAAACAAATTTGGATCTGCTGGATGAAGCTCAGGACTCTGCTATGTTGAGGTTGGCTATTTACCAGTAGAGAACAGCCCGACATTACAACCAGAAGGTGAAGCTGAGGAGGTTTGAGGTAGGAGATATGGTGCTTCGGGAGTCTGAGGCATCAACCCCCCAGAACGCAGGCAAGCTAATGCCAAACTGGGAGGGGCCTTACGAGGTAGTGGAGGTGCCGAAGCCAGGGACTTACCGGCTTCGAGCTATGGATGGATCTAAGGTAAAGAATATATGGCATGCTGGAAGACTTAGGTTGTGTTTGATAAATCTGGGAATTAAGATCTGAATGATTATGATGTCTTAATAAATTAGATCATCTGAATGGTTATGAGGTCTGAATCTAAAAAATTGTTTGATAACAAAAAAGTAAGTTGTCTCTTAATGACACTATTTTACCATTTTAAAGGGTAAAATTTTATTTAATAATTTTAAATATTCAATTTAATAAAAATGAGTGCATAATATTGTTGAATATATTTATAAAAAAAAATTATCAAAAAAAATTCATTAAGAGGTACCTCTTAATTATTAAGATTTCATTTTATGTCTTACCGATTAAGAGGCATTAAGAGATAACAATAAACAAAATAAACAGCATCATGCCTCTTAGCGAATAAGAGGCAGTCCATTAAGAGGCAATCAGAAGTAAACAAACAGCACCTTAGAAAATATTACCAGTAAATGCATGTATATTCTTCCCTTTATTTATGTAGTCTATGCAATTTGTCAACGAAATAAAAACTTCTCTTCGAGAACTACTTATACTTCATTCAGATTCGCACTACTTTACCAATCAGACAGTTAGAAAGGACTTAACTGATCGGTAAGTGTCACAAGTTAAATGATCGATATAGTTACAAATCCAATCCTGTAAGCTTCGGACATAAATTGACCAGGCAGTCAGAAATGACCTAACTATTCGATAAGAGTTACAAGCGAAATTAATCGTGATAACAACTAATAAAATTTATACTATTTCATTCATACGCAAACGTTTTACAATTTCTGATCAAACATGCTTCGGATACATATATCACTAGCATAACTGATCGAGCAAATTACGAAACTAAAAAAAAAAGTCGGGGGCTAGCTCCCGATCGCCTACGATTCAGGTGGAAAATATCAGTTACAAAAATTATGAGTCTTAACAGGACCTATTCAGGAGGAAGGTTGTCTTCGGCTTCAACTTCAGATTCTTCATCTGATAAGTTAAGGAGGGAGATATCGAGCCCAGCGGCCATCAGCTTTGCCTTAGCCTTTTCCCGATAAGTTTCATACCCTTCCCCAAACTGGGCCATGACTTTATCATTCAAGGCTTCGGACTCTTCATACTCTGCTTGGCCTCAGAGATCTTCCCTAGAAAGGAGTCGATTTCGGCCGATAGAGCATTATTCTCCTTTATCAGGTACCTCATCTTGGTAAGATTCTCGGCATATTTCTCGGCGATGGAGTCAACTGCCTTCTCCCGATCCTTGACCTCCACTGCCAGGTGCTCCTTCTCTTCGATCAGCTTCTTAGTATGACCCTCAAGACCTACGAACTCCTGTTGAAGTAGGGAGTATTGTTCTTTCAGTTTGTCGGCCTGACGTTGGAACTGGGTGACCTTATTTCGGGTCTCCGCATGACGGTCCCTTTCATTCTTCAGGTCTGAAGTCAAACCCCGAACCTCAGCCTCAAGCAACTGCAGATCTGTTCCCTGTTGAATCTCCTTTTTAGTTGTTCGAGCTAGTGGTGGGATGGCCCGAGCAAGAATGGCATTAGCCTGCAGCAAGCATATATATCAACCATGGAAATCATAGGATCAGTTATGAGATAAACGACCATGAAATTACCTGGCATTGGGCCTGGATGTACGACACCAGATAATCCTCAGAAGTGAATCCTCTGAACCGTTCGTCGTCGCCTGTAAGCTTGAACTGATCGAACAGATGGAAAGGAAAAACGTTCGAAGGACTCTTCGGCCAACAAGTAGTCGGCGTCCCTTGAGAAGAGCTCGCTCGGGAAGGGGGAGTGGCAGCTAGAAGGGAATCAACCTTAATAATTCGCTATTCGGAGTGTGGCGGCTATGGATCTTGGGAGAGTCGCGGCTTTTTCGGTCGGGGCTCGACAGGAACCCCCTCGGTATCCTCCGAATCCTCGACCACGGTGATTTGAGCAGGAGGGGGGGAGTAGATTTTACAATTGGAGGGATGACCCTGGTAGGGACTTTTGCAGAAAGTTTAGAAGGCTTCTTGGACCTCTTCAGAAAGGCCACTTTCTCTGCCCGGCTCATCTTTAAAGCTACCTTTTTGGTGGATGAGGGGTCGGGATCTGAAGTAGATCCCACCGATAATTCGGTAATGGGGATGGTTTCTTCGTCAGGGACGTCATCGATTATCGGTGGATGGATGGGTTTGGCAGGAACAGGCAGAGGAGCTAGGGATTCAGCGGTCCCTTCGGGTTTGAAAATTGTCACTGCACGGAAGAGAACAGGATAAGACGTGAAATATCTAAGGCAAACGATGAAAAATATGTGGGAATTGATCGGTAGGAAGGGAGATACTTACATCCATGTTTGTATAGCCAACCTTCACTAGACAAAATCGTCAGACTCCACTCAGTTTTGCTCCATTTTTTGAAGAAAGCCTTGAAGGCGTCGGCTCGACCCTTCGGAAACTTCAATACCTTGGCGATGGGATCCTCGGGATGAGCCCAATGGGGAAGAAGTTGAAGGTCGGTCCCTCAGACAAAGATCCATTTGTCATGCCACCCCTTGTTACTCGAAGGGGTTTTGATGATGACAGGGCGATTGGCCCGTTTGTTTAATTGTCGCAAACTGGGCTCTTTCGAGCCGGTAATGGTGAAAAGAGCGAAAAAGAAGTCGAGACTAGGAGTAATCCCGATCTCGTGGCATAGGGCAATGAAAGAGATGAGATGAATGTATGAGTTCGGCATGAGTTATACGAATCCAAGGCCAGCAAAGTTCAAAAAGGAGGAAATGAACTCATGAAGAGGGAATCGAATCCCATATTTCAGATTGTTAAGGGGGACGACAACCCACTCACCTTCGGGCCTCCAGAACATCTTCTCGTCTGGCTTCGAGACCCGAAGCTTGTATTCAGGAGGGATGTTGTAGAGAATCCGAACGTCAGAGAGTTGAGATGGGGTGATGGTGGATGGAGTATGCAGATGTGAAAACTCCTCGTGATAGTGATAAGCGTTTCGTATCCTAGCCTCGGAGCTACTTGAAGTAGGCAGGATCGTGGAGGGAGTGGCGTCGGAAGGAGTCACTGGCAGCTCGATTGGAACCAGGTCGCCGGTGGTGACGAAGGGAGGAACGGAGTCACCGGCCGGGGCTGGATCACTAGAATCAGCCATTAGATAAAGGATGCACACAGGAAAATGATTGAAAACGGCCGGAATCAACAAAAACGAGTGAGGTGTAGCTCGCCGAAAATCGTTGTAAGACCCCAACTTTTATAAAGATGAATTTTTTATAATTATCATTTTTGAATATTATGGAGTTAATTTGATATAATGTTATAGTTGTGGATAATATTTATAAATTTTACAAAGTACGCAAGTTGTTATATAATATTCGATTGGTCGGGGAATATTCATTTTAACATGGAATATTCGTACAACGGCAAAATCATTGGTGGACCCCATAACGGAATTATTGTCGGATTGAGAAAACGACAAAAATATTTTATTAAAAATAACGGCGGAAGTTTTACCATTGATATTGTTGAACTACTTGGTAGTAAAAGTACAGTAATACGTGTGGTTGCATAGTAGCACACGGTATTGATTATTAATGCTTATGTGAGAAGTCACTCAGTTTGATTCAATTATTGTCAGTTAATAATATGAATTATTTAGCGATAATGAAGTTTTGTTTTATTTGTATTACTAATGTAATAAAACAGAAACATCTTTTTATATAAAACAGAATACTTTATTAAAGTTATTCTATAAATAGAATATATTATATTTTATTTAAAAGATTTTTCTTTAAATATGGACCGTCAGATTAAAGTAATCAATCTGGACCGTTCATGGATTAGTTACTATGCATTCCATTTTTCTATAAATAGCGGCTCATTCTTTCATTATTTCTTACGAATTCACTGAACTCTAGAGAGAGAAACTATATAGAGAAACTATAGAGAGAGAAGAAAAGTATTCTGCTACTTAACTACTTCTTTATTTCAGTTCTTCTTTAAAATGGTAAGGGGTGTTATTCTTTCTTATTCATGAAGAGAACTGTTGTTATTCCATTTCTTATTATTCTGTTGGAATAACATGTATACGCGGTCTGCCCTATACTTGGTGACATTCTTCTATTATTCTGTTGGAACATCCTGTCTGTGTGTTTTACACCGGACCTGGTTCCGTCTTTATTATTATTCTGTTGGAACATCCTGTCTGTGTGTTTTACACCGGACCTGGTTCCGTTTTTATTATTATTCTGTTGGAACATCCTGTCTGTGTGTTTTACATCGGACCTGGTTCCGTCTTTATTATTATTCTGTTGGAATATCCTGTCTGTGCGTTTTACGCCGGACCTGGTTCCATTATTTATTATTCTGTTGGAATAACCAGTCTGTGCAGTCTATCGCATGCATGGTGATTTCTTTTGTTATTCCATTCTTAATTATACTTAGTTGGTTAAGTTTTGACTTCTATACTCCATGAAATTTGTGGAATATCCTTGATAATTGCGTTTCATCCAGTATCTTTTCATGAAAATATTATTCTAAGCATTCTTGAATTTTACTCCACAAAGCAGTATCATGTTGACAATTTGGACGTTGTTAATTCTTGGATAAATTAATTCTTGAACTTGTTTTATTGAATTCTTATATCATTGTCATTATCCTCATGTTTATAAAATGTTGAAAGTCATCTGTGGCCTGTAGTTCATAGATGGACTTGGTATGATTATGACCAGGGATTATTTGGTATAATCCTGATCGTAATATTACAAATGATGTAGTAAAAGTCCTCATTGGCCCGTAGTGCATTGATGGACAGTTGTTGGCATGATCATGACCATTAATGAATACACGAATATCCTTGGCCGTAGTGCAGGGGTGATTCGATGATGTGGATTATTAAGCTGAGTCTCAGCGCTAACAGTGTTGAAAAACCTTTTAAATCATAGAAGATAGTAGATTTTATTTTCTACTTGACTCTTTTAATGGATTGCTTGTTCCGCTGCAGTTAAACTTGATGTTCGTTATATTTTATCAGTTTAACACTGTTGAAGGCTAATGATAATTTATTCTGCATTATCTTAGTCATAATATTTCTTACTGGGCTAGTTGAGCTCACCCTTTCTTTCACTGTTCTCTTCAGGAAATGAGAATATGGCTGGGACGAGTCGGGGAACGGAGTGATGGACCAGATGATAGTATTAGTAGTCCTCACTATTCTATTAAATAGTGTGACAATAATTGTAATGAGGACTCCTTTTGAGTTTGTATAGTCTTTAGTAGATAATAATTGTATTCAAACTTACAGTTATGTTTTGTCGTATTGTACACGACAGTTATATTTGTATTCTGTACCATGTATCTGACGACCCAAGATGGGTGATGTATACCTAATTTTGGGGGCATCATAGTTGGTATCAGAGCCTAGGGATATGATCCCTGGCTAAGATGTGAGAACAGAACTAGGAGGGGAGAGACGGGGAATTCCTTCGCTAGTATGACCTACCTAAGTTTATTTGCATGATATTTAATTGGTCGGTCAGAATATAATGATAATATATGACATATCAATTTTGTGGCAGTATCTGAAAATGGCATCTGAGAATATTGAGAATAGCAATGGAGCACAGGCGACTGTTGATTCACCACATATCAATAATTAGGATAATGTGTATCAGGAAGGTGACAATCCTCATGCAAACAACAACACTGACCAGATGATGAATGATGGAATGTTCAGAAGCTTTATGCAGTTCATGGAATAGCAGGCGAGAGCGGCTCCTGTCCAAAATGTAGGTGGAAACACTGAAAACTCTCGGACGGTCACCGCTAAACAGTTCAAGGAGCTGGGACCACCGGAGTTTAAGGGAGAGCCAAAACCACTTATAGCAGAAACATGGATAAAGCAGATCACCAAGATATTTGATGTCTTGGGATGCTCCGAGGAGTAAAAGGTTCCCTTTGCCGCCTTTATGTTGCGAGGAGAGGCAGATTACTGGTGGGAATCGATTAAGCGTACTCAACCTGCCGCATTGAAGATGTCTTGGGAGAAGTTCCAAGAGTTGTTCAATGACAAATACTTTCCTGAAAGTGTTCGTCACATGAAGGAGGTGGAGTCCATCAAATTAGAGCAGAATAATATGACCGTGTCGTAGTATGAGGCTAAATTTGCTGAGTTGTCCCGGTTTACGTTCAACTTGGTGGACGATGAAGAGCGAATGACGCGAATGTTTTTGCGAGGTTTGAAACCTGAGATACGTCAACATCTTATTTCTCATAAACTGTGTTTGTATTCAGATGTTGTGAATAGGGCTCAGTTAGTGGAGCGCGATAACGAGTCAACGCAACAAAAAGAGAGCAGTCGACAAAATGATAATACCAGTGAGAGCAGTCATCGAAGCGGTGACAACAAGCGTGGACGGAATCAACAGGTCAGAAATGGTAACCACTTCGGTGGTAATTAGGGCTAAAACAATAAGAATGGTCATTTCAAGAAGAGGAGATTCAACAATGATGGAAAGACGTCAGCACCAGCACCCGTTATTGAGGAAGGAGAACGACCACCTATAATGTGTTTCAAATGCGGAGGGGAGGGGCACATCAGTCTAAACTGCGCTATGCCGTCTAAAGCATGTTATAATTGTGGAAGAGAAGGTCATTTAGCTCGATTTTATCTTTTACCAAAAATAAGTTCAGCCAGGATGGAGACACCAAATGCCATCCCAGAAAAGTTAAAACCGGTAGTGCAAGGGAGAGCGTTTGTTGTGACCTCCCAAAAAGTAAGGAACCCAAATGAGGTCATCACGGGTAAGCTTATCATAAACTCTAACGAAGTCTATACTTTATTTGATACCGGTTCTACCCATTCTTTTATTTCTCTTACTTGCGCTCATCGATTAAATTTGACTCCGGAGAAATTAGACTTTGACTTATCTGTTGAAACTCTATTGGGAGAAACCTTCATTACATCCACGGTTTATAAGTCTTATTTGGTTTAAGTTGGTACCCACACATTACCTGTCGATCTTATTTCATTAAAAATATATGCATTTGACGTGATTCTAGGGATTGATTGGTTAACTACTCATCATGCAAAAATTGATTATTTTCATAAGGTTGTTAGCTTTCATATTCCTAATCGACCTATTATGCGAATTCAAGCAACCAAACCATTAAAATCAATCACTGTCATCTCAAGCCATAAAGCTATTCGTTTATTGAAAAATGGATGTCAAGCTTTCTTAGCTCATGTCACGGATCTAAACAAAAATACGTCAGTTTTGAATGATATTTCTATTATTAATAAATTTCCTGACATATTCCCTGAAGAACTTCCTGGCCTACCTCCAGAGCGTGAAATTGAATTTTGTATCGACCTTGAACCCGGTACAAAATCCATTTCCAAAGCCCCATATCGAATGGCTCCTATTGAACTTCAGGAGTTAAAGATCCAACTGCAGGAATTGTTAGACATTGGCTTTATTCGTCCTAGTACTTCTCCTTGGGGTGCTCCTGTTCTATTCGTGAAGAAGAAATATGGAAGTATGCGACTTTGTATTGATTATCGGGAGTTGAATCATGTCACCATCAAAAACAGATACACATTGCCACGTATTGATGACCTGTTTGACCAATTGCAAGGAGCACAATTCTTTTCAAAGATTGATCTTCGTTCTGGATATCATCAGCTGAAAGTTAGAACTGAGGATATTCCAAAGACGGCTTTCAGAACTCGGTACGGGCATTATGAATTCTTAGTCATGTCCTTTGGATTGACTAATGCTCCTGCTGCCTTCATGGATATGATGAACCGGGTATTCAAGAAATATTTGGATCACTTTGTGGTCGCCTTTATTGATGACATCCTTATTTATTCTAAAAGTCGTGAAGATCATGAGCAACACTTGAGGCTGGTACTCCAAAAGCTTCGTGAATACAAGCTTTATGCCAAGTTGAAGAAGTGCGAGTTCTGGCTGGAGGAGGTAGCATTCCTTGGGCACGTAGTATCAAGTCGTGGAATATATGTTGACCCGATAAAGACTGAAGCTATTCAAAGCTGGGAGCAACCTAAATCAGTGACCGAAGTACGTAGCTTTCTTGGTTTAGCTGGTTATTATCGGAGATTCGTGGAAGAATTTTCTCGAATCGCTACTCCATTAACTCAGCTGACTCGAAAAGATACAAAGTTTGGTTGGAGCGAAGAGTGTGAGCAGAGTTTTCAAGAACTTAAGAGGAGACTCATTTCAGCACCTGTTCTAACAATACCATCTGGCTCGGAGGGATTTGTCATCTACAGTGATGCTTCGAGCAAAGGGTTGGGATGCGTTCTCATGCAACATGGAAAAGTCATAGCCTATGCATCAAGACAACTCAAGGAATATGAGAGGAATTATCCTACTCATGATCTAGAGTTGAGAGTTGTTGTCTTTGCACTTAAAATTTGGAGGCATTACTTGTATGGGGAGAAGGTGGAGATCTTTATGGATCATAAAAGCCTCAAATATTTTTTCACTCAAAAGGAACTCAACATGCGACAACGACGTTGGCTTGAACTGTTGAAAGATTATGATCATACCATTCAATACTATCCTGGAAAAGCGAACGTGGTAACTGACGCATTGAGTAGAAGATCATATGCAAGTACGAGTGCGATATTGTCAACACAAAGGCCCATTTTGTGTGACTTGCAAAGGATGGAGATAGAGTTAAAGACTCCAGGGACCCATGTGATGATGGCGAATATACGAGTAGAACCAACTTTAATCGATAAAGTTAAAGCTGCTCAAGCTACAGACCTGGAGCTGATGCGTATGAGGAAGAAAGTTCAAGAAGGTGCTATGCCGGAAGCAAGAATCTATGAAGAAGGAATACTTCGAGTCAACTCCAGACTTTGTGTTCCTAACGACCCTAATTTAAAGTATGAAATCATGATGGAGGCGCACAACACACCGTTTGTAATCCATCCTGGGAGTACCAAAATGTATCATGATCTTCGTCATACATTTTGGTGGAGCAATATGAAGCGAGAGATAGCGCTGTTTATCTCAAGGTGTCTAACTTGTCAACGAGTCAAGGCGGAGCATCAAGTACCAAAAGGTCCATTGCAACCACTTGAAATTCCAAAATAGAAGTGGGAGCACATTACCATGGATTTCGTTATCGGTCTTCCTAAGGTTTCTCAAGGTATATATGTGATTTGGGTCATTGTTGATAGATTGACCAAGTCTGCTCATTTCTTACCGATATGAGAAACTTATACACTTGAACGTCTTGCTCGTATGTATATAAACGAGATTGTAAGACTGCATGGTATGCCAATATCCATAGTTTCTGACCGAGACCCAAGATTCACTTCACGATTTTGGGTTAGTTTACAAAAAGCTATGGTCACGGATTTACGATTTAGTTCGGCATATCATCCTCAGACAAAAGGACAATCAGAGAGGACTATTCAAACTCTGGAAGATTTATTAAGACTCTGTGTCCTTGACTTCAAGGGAAGTTGGGACAAGTTCTTATCATTGGTGGAGTTTTCCTACAATAACAGTTGTCAAGCAAGTATTGGCATGGCTCCATTCGAAGCATTGTATGGAAGAAAATGTCGTTCTCCAGTATGCTGGGATGAGGTGGGTGAAGCAACGTTGTTGGGATCGGAGTTGGTACGTATGACTATAGAAAAGATTCAAACGATCCGACAACGTATAAAAACCTCACAAGATCGACAAAAGAGTTATGCTGATCTTCATCGAAAGGACATGAAATTTGATATAGGAGATCATGTGTTCTTACGTGTTGCTCCATGGAAAGGAGTTACGAGTGGAAAGAGAAGAAAGCTCAATCCTCGATTCATCAGTCCATTTTTAATCCTCGAACGAGTAGGAACTGTGGCTTATAGACTCGCTTTACCGCCAAGTATGTCTCGTGTTCATAACATTTTTCACATATCCATATTACGTAAATATGTGGAAGACCCGAACCACATTATTGAGTTAGAACCGGACGAAATAGCAGAGGATTTGACGTATGAAGAAGTTCCTGTTCAAATCTTGGATAAGAAGGAACATATTTTACGCTCTAAGGTTATACCTCAAGTCAAAGTTTTGTGGAGAAACCACGATGTTGAGGAAATGACTTGGGAGTTAGAATCTGAAATGAAGTCAAGGTATCCGTACCTCTTCGACATACCAGGTACGTACCCTAATTTCGAGGGCAAAATTTCATAAGAAGGGGAGGTTGTAAGATCCCAACTTTTATAAAGATGAATTTTCTATAATTATCATTTTTGAATATTATGGAGTTAATTTGATATAATGTTATAGTTGTGGGTAATATTTATAAATTTTGCAAAGTACGCAAATTGTTATATAATATTCGATTGGTCGGGGAATATTTGTTTTAACAGGGAATATTCGTACAACGACACAATCATTGGTGGACCCCACAACAGAATTATTGTTAAATTGAGAAAACGACAAAAATATTTTATTAAAAATAACGACGAAAGTTTTACCATTGATACTGTTGAACTACTCGGTAGTAAAAGTACAGTAATACGTGTGGTTGCATAGTAGCACACGGTATTGATTATTAATACTTATGTGAGAAGTCACTCAGTTTGATTCAATCATTGTCAGTTAATAATATGAATTATTTAGCGATAATGAAGTTTTGTTTTATTCGTATTATTAACGTAATAAAACAGAAACATCTTTTTATATAAAACAGAATACTTTATTAAAGTTATTCTATAAATAGAATATATTATATTTTATTTAAAAGATTTTTCTTTAAATATGGACCGTCAGATTAAACCAATCAATCTGGACCGTTCATGGATTAGTTACTATGCATTCCATTTTTTTATAAATAGCAGCTCATTCCTTCATTATTTCTTACGAATTCACTGAACTCTAGAGAGAGAAACTATAGAGAGAAACTATAGAGAGAGAGAAGAAAAGTATTCTGCTACTTAACTACTTCCTTATTTCAGTTCTTCTTTAAAACGGTAAAGGGTGTTATTCTTTCTTATTCATGAAGAGAACTGTTGTTATTCCATTTCTTATTATTCTGTTGAAATAACATGTATACGCGGTCTACCCTATACTTGGTGACATTCTTTTATTATTCTGTTGGAACATCCTGTCTGTGTGTTTTACACCGGACCTGGTTCCGTCTTTATTATTATTCTGTTGGAACATCCTGTCTGTGTGTTTTACACCGGACCTGGTTCCGTCTTTATTATTATTCTGTTGGAATATCCTGTCTGTGCGTTTTACGCTGGACCTGGTTCCATTACTTATTATTTTGTTGGAATAACCTGTCTGTGCGGTCTACCGCATGCATGGTGATTTCTTTTGTTATTCCATTCTTTATTATACTCAGTTGGTTAAGTTTTGACTTCTGTACTCCATGAAATTTGTGGAATATCCTTGATAATTGCGTTTCATCCAGTATCTTTTCATGAAAATATTGTTCTAAGCATTCTTGAATTTTACTCCACAAAGCAGTATCATGTTGACAATTTGGACGTTGTTAATTCTTGGATAAATTAATTCTTGAACTTGTTTTATTGAATTCTTATATCATTGTCATTATCCTCATGTTTATAAAATGTTGAAAGTCATCTGTGGTCTGTAGTACATAGATGGACTTGGTATGATTATGACCAGGGATTATTCGGAATAATCATGACCGTAATATTACAAATGATGTGGTAAAAGTCCTCATTGGCCCGTAGTGCATTGATGGACAGTTGTTGGCATGATCATGACCATTAATGAATACACGAATATCCTTGGCCGTAGTGCAGGGGTGATTCGATGATGTGGATTATTAAGCTGAGTCACAGCGCTAACAGTGTTGAAAAACCTTTTAAATCATAGAAGATAGTAGATTTTATTTTCTACTTAACTCTTTTAATGGATTGCTTGTTCCGCTGCCGTTAAACTTGATGTTCGTTATATTTTATCAGTTTAACACTGTTGAAGGCTAATGATAATTTATTCTGCATTATCTTAGTCATAATATTTCTTACTGGGCTAGTTGAGCTCACTCTTTCTTTCACTGTTCTCTTCAGGAAATGAGAATATGGCTGGGACGAGTCGGGAAATGGAGTGATGGACCAGATGATAGTTTTAGTAGTCCTCACTATTCTATTAAATAGTGTGACAATAATTGTAATGAGGACTCCTTTTGAGTTTGTATAGTCTCTAGTAGACAATAATTGTATTCAAAGTCATAGTTATGTTTTGTCGTATTGTACACGACAGTTGTATTAGTAAGTTGTATTTGTATTCTGTACCATGTATCTGACGACCCAAGATGGGTGATGTATACCTAATTTTGGGGGCGTCACAATCATCCTTGCCGAAAATTTGCTAAAAGATTTGAAAAATGTGAAGGCTCAAAAAAGTGATAGTGATGGGGGAATTGGGACTTATATAGCATGTCTGACACGGTTCCCCAAAGCGACCATTTATGGAAAGTGGGGTCCAGCCCTTGAGAAATGTGTACCAGCACGTTACTCGAAAAACAACCGTCCCAAGACAGCTCATCATCATGGCGTGACTATCCAAATTCATGTCCTTTCAAGTCTCATGTTATAAATATCTTATCTCGAGAGACTGGGGGGCAATGTTCGGGAGTGTTTTACCGACCCTCTTGTGGGCTGAATGCATGGGCCGGAACCAAAGAGCTCGGGACCATATGATCAAAGGTATATAGGAAGTCGGGGTCGATTAACCGAGCCCTTTAGGCCGGGGTCTGGTGGAGATTGGGGAGATCGGGGTCGGAACCTCGCGGCCTTTGGGTCGAGGCCCAGACCGGAATTTTATGATGTCTGTGGGGTTGGGCTTGTGCAGCCGGACGGCCCACATGCAGAGTTGGGAGTAATAAGGGGATTACGTGGTTAAGGGTCCTAACCTTAATCGTATATTAACAAGACAACTCCAAAGGTAGTATTGGAAAGGGATTCTACTTGCACCTTTCAAGGAGATTGTGTTGGACCCAAATATAGGTAACTACCATATTTGGGAGTCCTATTCCAACTCGGAGAAGGATACTAAGGTGGTGGGAGCTCTATAAATACAAGGCTAAGGTTACAATTAACAGGTAATACCTACTTTGAGCACTAAACACATAACCTCCATTGTTAAACCTTGTAAACGGCCTGTACTTATTCTCACACCGGAGCTATCCCCAGGTGGCACGGCCGTCAAGCTTCTGTGTGATCTGTTATTGTGCAGGTTCCAGCACGTGGATTCTGTGATTGGACGCGCAGACGAAACTTGGCGTTAACAAAACTCCTCAATCACCATATTGAATGGTGCCGAAGTAGTTGCATGAAGATGGATGGAAAGCCAATTCGAGTCGAAAAACCAAAAGAGGAAAGGACAAGAGAGTATGAGTTTAGTTCTGTCAGTATTCTAGGGAGATAATGAGAGAGATAAGAGGTGGCTTTCAATCGGCAGATTAAGGGAGAAAAGATACCAGCTTGGTGTTTATTTGGCATCATACAAAGCAGGCAGGTGTAGTTTCATGCATGGCATATTAGCCTTTTCCTCGAGCCTTAACAAACAAGGCATTTCTGATCATTACTCCTATAGCTATATAGCAAAATCCCTTGTTTTTCTCTTCTTCTCATTTCTCTCCTCTTTTTTTCCTCTCATTTCTCTCCTTTTTTCTGTCTCATTGCCTGAAACAATGGAGGGATCTTCATCCTCCTCTCCGAAGAACGGAATCAAGTCGAATGGATATCTTGATCTAACAAATGAACCGAAAACTCTCTCCCATGAGGAGTTGAATGCCCTGAGGGTATATATGTGTTCTCTTTTAATTGTTGCTTTGATTAATTAATGTTAATAATTTTAATTGTTGAGTTAATTATATGTAGGCAAGTGCCTTGGAGGTCATCAGAAAGTATGGTCATGAAGAAGCTGGGAGAATCTTTATGCAGGTAATTATGTTTCTTTTCTGTATATCTTGTGTGTGTGTGTGTGTGTGTGTGTATATATATATATATATATATATATATATATATATATATATATATATATATATATATCGATCTACCATATCTGTCTCTCTTTAAAAGGATAGAAAATTTACAAGGTGCTAAAAATGGCGGTTATGAATCTGATGATGCAATTAATTCATAATTTTGAGTTAACACCCCATGTCCATTAAATTAGACCCGAAAACTCATCATATAACTTGACAAGTCCTCTTCACTTGCTATCAATGATTTTAAAATTGGATGATTCAACAAATAAAAAGGTACGTAGATCTTTATATAGACAAATATGTATGCATGTGAACACACATATATATGTTAATATGTACAACAAATTAAGAAGAAATTATTTTTTTATGATTTAAGAATCTAACTATGACTACTAGGAGATCCCAAATTCTTTCGACAATTATTAAATAGTTCTCCAATATCTTGCAATAAAACATCGTTAATTATCGGGTAACCAATGAATATGATATAAAAGTCGCACTTTTTTTGTCCCAAGATATATCAGTTTTCACAAAATAAAAAATAAATTAATGTCTAGACAATTTTTACTTAAATGTTTCCTAATGTAATTAATATTTGAGAAATTTCTGATGAAGTTTTTATTAAATAATCAATATATATATATATATATATATATATATATATATATATATATAAGATTTTAATGATATATTTCTCAAATTTAATCACTCTCTTTTTTTTATGAAAATTCTACGCCGACCGGCGTTTTCCGACCGGGGTAGTGACCGGCCGGAAATTTTTTTTTTTTTTTTTTTTTTTTTTAGCTTTTGACTACAAAATAATTAATGTGATTTATTAGAACTGAAATTTTTATAAAATACAGTGATTTAGGCGTCCGTTTGGATACACGTAACAAACAGGGTTATACAGTCTGTATAACCCTGTTTGTTACGTGTATCCAAACGGACGCCTAAATCACTGTATTTTATAAAAATTTCAGTTCTAATAAATCACATTAATTATTTTGTAGTCAAAAGCTAAAAAAAAAAAAAAAAAAAAAAAAATTCCGGCCGGTCACTACCCCGGTCGGAAAACGCCGGTCGGCGTAGAATTACTCTTTTTTTTATGCTTTTGTCATACAGTCTATCTAACATAATCATTATATTCGTTTATTGTCTTCTTCTTTTTTGTCGTATATTGTCTGTCTGACATAGTCACCGTAATTTAAAATCTTCATTTTATCGTATTATGTTGGACATTTTATTTTTCCTACAAGCCACCATTGATTAATATTAACCTCCATTTCAATAGAGAGATCACTATAAATGATATCATTGGGGTTGCCTAATTAATTGATCGCTAGTACTATTAATTTTCCTAATAAGTAATTAGACTTAATCACCAAGATACTATATGTTTACTCTCGTCAAGATAAGGAAAAAAATATATAAATTATTTTTGCATATTAAAACCGTTGAATTTTCAAAAAATTAAAAAAAAATACACAAAAATTGACCTGACGTGTACACATGTCGTGACAAATTATGAAATAACCAAATAATTTCAAAATTCATAAAACTTTTGGATGCCCCGTATTAAGCTTTACCATGAGTTTTTCTTTGGGCTTAAAATAACATGGGTCGTGGCTAAGCAGCATGTTCGGCCCCATAACTCCAAGTGGGTATACACTGTGCAAACGAGCCTTTGGGTGCTTTATCTGCATTATGCTGGGCATATTGGTCCAAACCCATGAGGTTTATGGGCAAAAATCTAATTGGCAAAGAATTAGGGAATATAACACGGAATTGGTGATTGGAATAAAAACCGTGTGGACTTAATTCTATTTTAGGCAAGAAGTCAATAAGTTCTTTTTTTGGGGGGCATCCTGTGGGTCTCCGCCAAACATGCAGGGCCCGTAGTATGCATATGTGTGTATATAAACATTATGTGACCATTGTTTATGTGATAATAGCATTATTTGGGAAAATATCCAAAAATGCCCTTGACGTTTTTTCCGATGTTTAACGTGCACCATATACTTTTTTTTGTTCAAAAATACCCTTAATGTTACCAATTTTAGGTCAATTGTGTCCCTCCTGTTAAAAAAATTTCAGCTAGACAAATGGATGTACTAGGTGATTGACACATGGCAAAAATAAAATTTAATAATTTGTTTTATTCGTTTTTTTGCTTCTCTTTTCTTAAACAAATTTCACACAAAAACCCATCAGCAGACCAATCTAAAACACCAACTTAAACCATCTAGATCTCAAAATAGAACCAATATATGATAAATAGTGAGCTTTAAGCTCTTGTTTCTATGCCAAATCAAACAAACACCCATAGAAATAGATCTTAAATTCCAAATTATAACCACCTGCAGGCTGCATCTCACAAGAACCACATATAAGAAAGCTAAAGAGCTAAAAAATCAATTTTTATCCAACCCAATAATATTAAGTTACTATTCTTGACAAAATTCAAAGTCAAATCTAGAAACCCAGATAAGATTTTGCTCATTTTTATGGACGGTAGGTGAAGGGTTTAGGAACTGGTTCGGGTTTGGGAATGATGAGGGGTGTCAACGTCGGGATTTTTATTTATCCCTTTCTATTATTGTCTTTTGGTGTTCTCATGTTAGATGAGATTTATTTGAAAAAACAAGTTAGAAAAGGTCCGAAATGTATATGTCGACGATTTGACTGTAAGAGTCGCCAGTTGGTATTTTTAAATGGTTGCACCAACTCAATCGAGAAATGGTTTGCACATAGACCTAGTGATGTGACACTATTTAACTGGTCTGCAAAACTGAGATTCATTAGGGTCCGGGAGCTTGATTATGCGGAGGGAAGGTGTTAGGTACCCCCCGACATCCATGATAACACGGCTACCGCCACTATCTAATTTAAACTCTTATCTGAATGTGTGTGTGTAGGTCTATGTGTTGTTGTCTGAAAGTAGTGCTATGTCTCGTTTGCACCTATATACAAAGGGTTTGAATTTTGTATAAAAGTTCAGTTTTAACGAGATATGACAGTGATGTTTTGTAAAATAGGTTTTTTCAAACCCTTATGCTCAATAGTAATTGAGGCATTTGATACTTCTATTTTATTAAGTTTTCGGCTTGAATGCTTTTATTTTTGAGATGCGAAGCATCTTCGAGAAAATAATATACATAGCAGTGCCGAACTCCTTGTAGGCATGAGAGTCATCTAAGAAAATTCAGACACCATGAATAATGTACAAGCTGGCTGCAGGTGACAATGTCCATCACGGGAACCGAATCTAGATTAAGGAACTGAATCTGTGATCACAAGATTCCTAGGCTCACATGATAATGCAATATGTACAAAAGCTAAAAAACGCACTAGATTTGAGTAAATCTGTGCTTTCTAGCTTCAGCGGTTCCAATTTAGTCACTATGAACTGGTTAAAGTGGGAATTAGCTAGATTGAAGCAAATCTAACCCGCTGGCTGACAAAACAGTTATATATATATATATATATATATATATATATATATATATATATATATATATATATATATATATATATATATATATATGCGTGTGTGTGTGTGTGTGTATATATATGAACAATCAACTGCCACGAAGTGAACTCCAGGCAGGACCTGAAATGTAAATATATATATATATATATATATATATATATATGTATGTATGTATATATAAGTAAAAGCGGCAAATGGCCACGAAGTGATCTCCAGGCCTGACTGAAAGCCTATTTCTGGTCTACCACCAGAGCGTGAAGTTGAATTCTTTATTGACCTTGAACCTGGTACAAAGCCCATTTCTAAAACCCCATATCGAATGACTCCTATTGAACTTTAGGAGTTAAAGGTCCAACTACAGGAGTTGTTGGACATCGATTTTTATTCGTTCTAGTACATCTCCTTGGGGTGCTCATGTTTTATTCGTAAAGAAGAAAGACGGGAGTATGCGACTTTGTATTGACTACCGGGAATTAAACCATGTCACCATCAAGAATAGGTATCCACTACCTCGCATTGATGACCTGTTCGACCAGTTGCAAGGAGCACAATTCTTTTCAAAGATCGATCTTCGTTCTGGATATCATCAGCTGAAGATTAAAACTGAGGATATTCCGAAGACTACCTTTAGAACTCGGTACGGGCATTATGAATTCTTAGTCATATCTTTTGGATTGACTAATGCTCCTGCTACTTTCATGGATATGATGAACCGTGTGTTTAAGGAATATTTGGATTAATTTGTTGTTGTCTTTATTGATGACATCCTCATCTATTCCAAAAGCCGTGAAGATTATGAGCACCATTTGAAGCTGGTACTTCAAAGACTTCGTGATAACAAGCTATATGCCAGGCTGAAAAAATGCGATTTCTGGTTTGAGGAAGTAGCATTTCCTGGGCACGTGGTGTCAAAATATGGAGTATCCGTTGACCCGGCGAAGATTGAAGCAATACACAGTTGGGAACAACCGAAGTCGGTGACCGAAGTACATAGCTTTTTGGGCTTAGCTAGTTATTATCGGAGATTCGTGGAAGGATTTTCTCGAATCGCTACTCTGTTAACTCAGCTAACTCGAAAAGATACAAAATTCGTATGGAGCGAGGAATACGAGAAGAGTTTCCAAGAGCTTAAGAGGAGACTCATTTCGGCACCTGTTCTGACAATACCATTTGGTTTGGGTGGATTTGTTATCTACAACGATGCTTCAGGCAAAAGGTTAGGATGTGTTCTCATGCAACATAGGAAAGTCATAGCCTATGCCTCGCGAAAACTCAAAGAATATGAGAGGAATTATCCTACTCATGATCTAGAGTTGGCAGCAGTCGTTTTCACGTTGAAAATGTGGAGGCACTACCTGTATGGGGAGAAAGTAGAGATTTATACGGATCATAAAAGTCTCAAATATTTTTTTACCCAAAAGGAACTCAACATGCGGCAACAATGTTGGCTCGAGCTGTTGAAAGATTACGACCATAACATTCAATATCATCCTAGAAAAGTAAATGTTGCAGCTGACGCATTAAGTAGAAGATCGTATGCGGGTATGAGTGCGATGTTGTTAACACAAAGACCCATTTTGTACGACATACAAAGGATGAAGATAGAGTTAAAGGCTCCAATTATCCACGTGAGGATATCAAACATTCGAGTATAACCGACTTTAATCGATAAAGTTAAAGCTGCTCAAGCTACGGACTTGGGACTGATGCGCATAAAGAAGAAAGTGCAAGAATGTACTATTCCATAAGTAAGAATCGATGAAGAAGGAATACTTTTAGTCAACTCTAGACTTTGCATTCCTAACGATTCTAACTTGAAGTATAGAATCATGATGGAGGCACACGACACACCATTTGCAATCCATCCTGGGAGTACCAAAATATTTTATAATCTTCGACATACATTTTGGTGGAACAATATGAAGAGAGAGATCACGGAGTTTATCTCGAAGTGTTTAACTTGTCAACGAGTAAAGGCGGAGCATCAAGTGCTAAAGGGTCCATTGCAACCACTTGAGATTCCGAAATGGAAGTGGGAACATGTTACCATGGATTTCGTTACGGGTCTTCCTAAGGTTTCTTAAGGCATAGATGTGATTTGGGTTATTGTTGATAGATTAACCAAGTCTGCTCATTTCTTGCCTATACGGGAGACTTATTCCCTTGAACGACTTGCTCGTATATACGTGAATGAGATTGTGAGATTGTATGGCATGCCAGTATCCATAGTTTCGGATCGTGACCCAAGATTCACTTCACGATTTTGGGTTAGCTTGCAGAATGCTATGGGCACGGATTTATGATTCAGTTTGGCATACCATCCTCAAACGGACGGGCAATCAGAAATGACTATTCAAACTCTTGAAGATCTATTAAGACTCTGTGTCCTAGATTTCAAAAGGAGTTGGGATAAGTACTTGCCATTGGTGGAATTCTCCTACAACAACAGTTATCAAGCAAGTATAGGCATGGCTCCATTCGAGGCGTTGTGTGGAAGGAAATGTTGTTCTCCAGTATGCTGGGACGAGGTGGGTGAAACAACGTTGTTGGGACCAGAATTGATACACATAACTATAGAGAAGATCCAAATGATCCGACAACGTATCCAAACGGCACATGATCGACAAAAGAGTTATGCGGATCTTCATCGAAAGGACGTGGAATTTAATATTGGGGATCATGTATTGTTACGTATTGCTCCATGGAAGGGAGTTACAAGATTTGAGAAGAGAGGAAAGCTCAATCCATGATTTGTTGGTCCATTTGAGATTCTTGATTGAATAGGAAATGTGGCCTATATACTCGCATTACCTCCAAGCATGTCTCGTGTTCATAATGTTTTTCACATATCTATGCTTCGTAAATATGTGAAAGACCCGAACCACATTATTGAGTTAGAACTAGATGAGATAGCTGAAGATTTAACATACGATGAGGTACATGTTAAGATCTTGGATAGGAAAGATCATGTCCTACGCACCAAGGTTATACCATAAGTTAAGGTTTTATGGAAGAACCATGTTATTGAAGAAATGACCTAGGAGTTGGAATCGGAAATGAAAGCGAGGTACCCTCACCTTTTTGTAACACCAAGTACGTACGTCAATTTCGAAGACAAAATTTCATAAGGAGGGGAGGTTGTAAGACCCCAACTTATTATAAATAAAATTGAATTTCCTCTATTCATTATCTTAAAATAATAAGGAGTTAATTTGATATAATGCTTTGGTTATGGGTGAAAAATGTGCAAATTTTGCAAAATAAGCAAGTGGTTATAAAATATTCATTGTTTTTGGGGAATATTCGTTTGGTCGTGGAATATTCTTGTTGTCGGGGAATATTCGTACGACGGCGCAACCATTTTTGGGCCCCATAACGAAAAAAGGTCGGATGAAGAAAATGACAAGTTTGAGTTTTTATAAATAACGACGTAGTTGTTACCATTAACACTGTTGAGATACCCGGTGGTTAAAATATAGTAATACGCGTGGTTGCACAGTAGCACACGGTATTGCACAGTATTGTTGAATTATTGATCCTTACGTAAGAAGGCACTACTCAATAATTGTTACAATAATTACTGTTCAATATTTTATTTTATTGATTCAATAATTGCTACGTTGATATTTTATATTATTGTTGTTTCAATAATTGTTATTGCACAATAGTTCTATTATCAGATCAATAAATTATATTATTTGAATAATATTATTAGATAGCATTATTGGCAATGTCTAAGGAAGTTCTGTCTAAAGGAGAGGTTTGATCACCTAATTGCGCGCCAATAAGGAGAAATCCTTATCGGAAAGCCCCCTCTTTTTTGGGAAAGACTTAGTTGTCATAATTGTGATTCTATAATATTATTTGTGAATAATTAATTATTAATTTATATAATAAGGAAATATTTATTTTATGTGGATATAAATGAAGGAATTAATGCTGAGGTATTTTATCAGTATTTTGTCGAAATGAAGGTATTAAAAATCATCCGTATGTGGATTTTGGACATTTTCTGTTTGGAATTTGGAAAAACATAAATATACAAAGTTGTAGATAATTTAATTTCGTATGGAATGGACATAAAATTCGTATTTTTCTTATAAAAGGATCATTTATTATGAATTATTAAAGTTTCGGATATAAATATTTTTATTAAAAATATAGGTGGGCCCCACTTTTGTATTTTGTGGAAAAATGCTAAATTCAAGTGTGGTGTGCTGTAACGTGGGAATTGTTTTTACAAAATAGCATGCCATCCTTTCATTTTGTCAACTATGACGTTCTAGCCTTTTTCCTATAAATAGGGTGCTTAGTTAGAATTGAAAATCACACCAGAAACAAGTTTTCTATATATATATATATATATATATATATATATATATATATATATATATATATTATCGAGCGTATTTTGTGAGTATTTAGATATTTTGAGAGTTGTCATTCAGTGTAAGTTTTTTTCAGCGCTATATCCGATATTCCAGTCATAAGTACTGTTCTTTTGAGGTAAGTGATGTTATTTTCTTCGTAAATGATATTATTTTCTTCAATATCATTATGCCGAAATATTGATATGAACTTTATTGTGGAATTTCTACCTTTTTGTGTCGGGGTTACTATTCACGTATACGACACTATTCATGTGTACAGCACTATTCATAAATACGACACTATTCACAGAAAAATAAAATTTTCTCTTCTTTGTCCAAGATGTCTATTATGGTTACTATCTTTGATTGTATCTATATTTTGATCTTCATTCTTGAATTTTGCTCCACAATTGATTATTATAAGGTATTTTTAAACTTGGGTAAACTAAAGTACGAATCCCTAATCTTTTATCGTTTATCTCACTGGATTCATTTTCTTTAAGATATTTTTCATCATCTCAGTCCTAAATGATGATATTACTGAATATATTTGGCCAGTAGTGCAAAGATGAATGATTAACTGATGAATATCTTTGGCCCGTAGTGCAAAGATGAACAGGTGTTGAGATGAACATGACCAACTGGTGATACAAATGAATATCTTTGGCCTATAGTGCAAAGATGAATATTTGATTCAAGATGTATATTGATTGATGTTACAGAGATAAAATATTGATGATGAACTTTTAAATCTTAAAAGATAGTAGAATTCATTCTATACTTGACTCTTCTAATGGATTGTTGTTTCCGCTACAGTTGTTGATCTAAAACTTGTTGTCTATTATATTCTATCAGATTTTTCCCTGTTGAAACCTAATGATAATTTGTTGTATATTATTTTAGTCATAATATTCTTTACTGGGGTAGTTGAGCTCACCCTTTTTCCTTTTTGTTCCATTTTTCTTCTCAGGAAGTGAGAACATAGCAGGAACTAGCCGAGGTATGGAGTGATGGTTCATGATAGTTGTTTTAGTAGTTCTCACTATTTTGTAAAATAGTGTATCAATAATTGTAATGAGAACTCCTTTTGAGTTTGAATACTGTCTATTAGACAATATTTGTATTTAAACTCACAGTATATGTGTTGTCGTATTTTGCACGATAATTGTATTAATGAAGTTGTATTTATTTCTGTATCATGTATTTGACGACTCAGAATAGGTGATGTATACCTATTTTGGAGGCGTCATAATGTGTGTTTATTGGCTATGGAAATATATATAGAATTTGGGTACATGTTATGGGATACAGTTTAGAAAAAAATATTCAGAAGTAGAGATGTAGTGTTTTATGACCACCAGAATTATAAGGATTTTGATAATGTTACATATCCCAAAGATAATAGAGTTCTAGAACTCAGCGGAGTTCGTTCTCCATTACAGAATTCCACAGTTAAAGAAGGAGGTCAGAATGAAGATGTGACGGATACAGATTTGCACGATGGTGATGAGTCAGATGCAGAGAGTGTTGAGTAGGGGGAGCAACCCCCTCATCTTGATATTGAAAAATCTCAGTTAAGAAGATCAACGAGAGAATGTGTGCAATCAGTCATATATCCTTCATTTGAATATCTTTTAGTTGTTGAGGAGGGGGAGCCAGAGAATTTTCAAGAAGTCAAAACTCATAAGGACAAGAGCAATTGACTGAGAGGTATGCGGGATGAGATGTATTCTTTACATAAGAATCACATTTATGAGTTGACTACATTTCCAAAAGGAAAGAAAGCATTGAAGAGTAAATGGGTGTTCAAGTTGAAAAAGGATATTGAAAAACTAATGAAGTACAAGGCTCGATTGGTCGTCAAGGGTTTTTCCCCAAAGCAAGGTATTGACTTCGATGAGATTTTTTCTCCGATTGTAAATATGACTTCTATTCGAGCGGTGTTGAGGTTAGTAGCTAGTATGAATCTTGAGCTTAAGCAGCTAGATGTGAAAACTACATTCCTTCATGGTTATTTAAAGGAGGAAATCTATATAGAGTAGCCAGAAGGATTTGAAGTTAAAGGGAAAGATCACTTGGTTTGCAAGTTGAAGAAAAATTTGTACGACCTAAAACAAGCCATAAGGTAGTGCGGTACATGAAATTTGATTTATTCGCATTATGGACCAATGTTAGAGTAGAACAATTGTGGATCATTGTGTGTATGCTAAAAAGTTCCCGGATTGTAACTTCATTATTTTGTTGCTATATGTAGATTATATGTTGATAGTTGGGTAAGATGCTAACATGATTCACAGAAGTGTGATTTGTTCAAGTCCTCTGATATAAAGGACTTAGGCTCGACTAAGCAGATTTATGGGTATAAAAATTATTTGTGACAAGAAAGCCAAGAGGTTGTGGTTGTCACAAGAGAAGTATGTTGAACAGGTGCATGCAAGGTTCAACACATGGTGATGTTAAACCAATTAGTACACTACTGGTCAGTCATATTAAGTTAACGAAGCATATGTGTCCTTGTACTAAGGAAATGAGAGATGATATGGCAGCAGTTCCCTACTCCTTAACTGTAAGGAGTCTTACGTATGTAGTGGTTTGTACACGCTCAAATATTGCTCATCCAGTTGGCGTTGCGAGCAGGTATTTGTCAAATCCTGATAGAGAACATTGAGAAGCAGTTAAGTGAATTCTTAGATACTTGAAAGCTACTTCCAGTTTGTGTTTGGATTTTGGTGGATTGAGTCTAGTTTTGAAGGGTTTTACAAATGCAGACATAACAAGTTCTGGAGAGAAGAAGTCTACTTCGGAGTATTTGTTTACTTTTGCAGGGGAGCTCTATCATGATAGTCCAAATTGCAGAAGTGTGTTTCTTTATCTACAACTAAGTAGGAATACATTGCCGCTACGGAAGCATACAATGAGATGTTATTGTTAAAATGACTTTTCTTAGAGTTGGGTTTGACACAGGATGAGTACGTGGTTTATTGTAATAGTCAAAGTGCAATTGACTTGACTAAGAACGCCACTTATCATAATATTACCAAGTACATTGATGTTCGTTATCACTGACTTCAAGAAATGATAGAAAAGGAATCGATGAAAGTGAATAAAGTTCATACCGATCAGAAATCTTAAGACATGTTGACAAAGGTTACAACTCTTGATAAGTTGGAGTTTTGCAAGGTGTTAATCGAGATGGACTCTAAGTGACGATGTCAAAATAAAAAATACTCTCTGCTCATGGATCAAAAGAGGAGATTGTTGGACATATTAATCCAAACCCAAGAGGCTTATAGGCAAAAGTCAAATTAGAAAAGAATTGGAGTGTATAACACATAATTTGTGATTGGAATAAAAACTGTGGGCGCAATTGTAACACCCCCTTTCCGAAATAGAAAGAGATGTTACTCAAAACACAACAAAATAAATGAATTTAATAGCAAGACTCAAAGCCACAAAAGAATAGTCTTAGTGTGATAACCCAAAAATAGGTCCATTCCATCCAACCCATTCTGAGTCGCCAAATACATTGTACAGAAAACAACTACAACTTTATTACAACAATTGTTGTGCAAAATACACCAACACATATGCTGTGTGTTTGGATACAAATATATACCAAATGTGACTCATGTCCCAATCGTGGATAGCACCTCACAATGATACCTTACATAAAGGTATAGTCAAAAACTGTTTTAGAAATTAGAATATTTGGGAAGTGCTCAAGGAAACCTTCGTACATGGGAGGCCATGCGTCTAGGTTATGATAGATATCATATGACCACAGAATTATCCTTGGTTGACCCAATAGACCCCAAAGAAAAATGAGAAGATTACGATCATATTCTTCTCAATGGTGAGTCTTCTCTTGACTTATCATTATCTCCACTTTCTCTAATTGAGAATTATACTTCAAACAAACACCAAGATTATATAGGTAGTGCTCGTAAATATACTCACCAAGTGAATGAGCACAATCCTGTCTTATAATGACACGAGGTTGTATATCATTAGACATCTTGTATGATAGTGACAAAACACCCTTCCAACGTTGGGTTCACCTCACCCTATTGGATTCACCAAATATAACTACTAAATGATGACCACCGTTCTATTCCCTTGTTACCCCCGCTCGACCCAGCTTGTGACGCCCCCAAAATAGGTATACAACACCCATTCTGAGTCGCCAAAATACATGGTACAGAAACAACTACATCTTTATTATTACAACACAAGAACTGTGAGTTTAAATACAAATATTGTCATTTAGACAATATCCACACTCAAATAAGCCCTCATTACAATTATTGATACATTATTTCACAAAAATAGTGAGGACTACTAAAGTAACTTCTAGAACCATCATTCCATACCCCGACTAGTACTCGCTACATTCTCGCCTCCTGAGAAAAATGGAATAAAAAGGAAAAGGGTGAGCTCAACTAGCCCAGTAAAGAACATTATGACTAAGATAATACAGAACAAATTATCGTTAGTCTTCAACAGGGAAAAATCTAATAGAATACAATAGACAACAAGTTTTAAATCAATAACTGCAGCGGAAACAGCAAACCATTAGAAGAGTCAAGTAGAGAATGAGTTCTACTATCTTCTAAGATTTAAAAGTCCATCATCAATATTTTATCCCTGTAACAACAATCAATAACCATCTTTAATCAAATATTCATCTTTGCACTACAGGCCAAAGATATTCATTTGTATCACCAGTCGGTCATGTTCATCTCAACACCTGTTCATCTTTGCACTACGGGCCAAAGATATTCATCAGTTAATCATTCATCTTTGCACTACGGCCAAAGATATTCAGTAATATCATCATTTAGGACTGAGGATGATGAAAAATATATTAAAGAAAACGAATCCAGTGAAACAAAATAACAAATATTAAGGATTCGTATTTCGATTTATTCATGTCCAAAAAAAATACCTTATAATTATTCATAGTGAAGTAGAATTCAAGAATGATCAAAATATGGATACAATCAAAGCTAGTACCCAGAATAGATATTTTGGACGAAAAGAAGAAAATTTTATTTTTCGGTGAATAGTAACTCGTGAATAGTAACTCATGAATAGTAACCCCGACGTGAAAAGTTCCAAATTTGATAAAATTTCCAACCAATATTTCGGCATAATGATATTGAAGAAATAATATCATTTTTGAATAAAATAACATCCCTTACCTCGTACAGACAGTACTTCTGGTCGGAATACCGGTATAAGGCTGAAAGACACTTGCTCTGATGAATAGAAACTCTCAAAGTATCTAAATACTCACAAAATACACTCAATAATCTAGAGAGAGAAAGAGAGAAAACTTGTTTCTGGTGTGTTTTCAATTCTAACTTAGCCCTCTATTTATAGGAAAATGTTAGCACGCCGAAGCAGACTTAACCTGCAACCTGATGGCTTTACCTGCTACTATTCCCACCCACCACATTTGAATAAAAATCTCAGCACATTTCTTCACCAACCAAGAGTGGGGCCCACCAATTCTAGAATTTTCTACCAAAATGATTAACTCCGAAAATTCAACAATTTCTGAACCAGTCATCTCGTAAAATTCATAATAAATCATACGTTCATTTTTAACGGTTCAAAATTTGTGGACATATACTCAACTTATATATGTATAACATATCCAAAAATTACCACGATCCAACGGTCGGATTAAAAATTATAACTCCCGCAAAATATCTCAAAAACCCTGATTTTTAATACCTCCATTCCGACAAAAATACTGATAAAAACCTCAACATTAACTCCTTTATTTTTAACCACAAAAATATATCCCTCATTTATATCCACAAAAATAAATATTTCCTTATCATATGAATCAATAATTAATTATTTACAAATAATATTACAGAATCACATTTATGACAACCAGGCCGTTCCCAGGAAAGAGGGGGCTTTCCAATAAGGATTTTTCCTTACTGGCGCGCAATTAGATGACCAAACCTCTCCTTAGACAGAACTTTCTAGACATTGCCAATAATGTTATCTAATAATATTATTCAATAATATGAATTATTGATCTGATAATGGGAAATACTGTGTAGTGACAATTATTGAAACAACAGTAATATAAAATATCAACGCAGCAATTATTGAATCAATAAAATAAAATACTGAACAGTAATTACTGTAACCATTATTGAGTAGTGCCTTCTTACGTAAGAATCAATAATTGGTTTAATACAGTGTGCTACTGTGTAACAACGCGTATTACTGTGTTTTAACCACCGGGTATTCCAACAGTATTAACGGTAACAACTACGCCGTTATTAATAAAAAACATATACTTGTCGTTTTCTTCATCCAATCGCTTTCCGTTATGGGGCCCACAAAAGACTGCGCCGTCGTACGAATATTCCCCGACAGGAAGAATATTCCACGACCAAACAAATATTCCCCGACAACAATGAATATTTTATAACCACTTGCTTATTTAAAATATTTACGCATTTTACCCATAACTAACCTCATTAATCAATTTAACACTTACTATTTCAAAATAATAAATAGAGAGAATTTAAATTTCATTTATTAATAATTTGGGGTCTTACAACCTCCCCTCCTTATGAAATTTCGTCCTCGAAATTAACGTACGTACCTGGTGTTTCGAAAAGATGAGGATACCTCGCTTTCATTTCCGTTTCCAACTCCCAGGTCATTTCCTCAATAGCATGGTTTCTCCACAAAACTTTAACTTGTGGTATGACCTTCGTGCGTAGGACATGCTCCTTTCTATCCAAGATCTTGACAGGTACCTCTTCGTACGTTAAGTCTTCAGCTATCTCGTCCGGTTCTAACTCAATAATGTGGTCTGGGTCTTTTACATATTTACGTAACACAGATATATGAAAAACATTTTGAACACGAGACATACTTGGAGGTAACGCAAGTCTATAGGCCACATTTCCTACTCGGTCAAGAATCTGAAATGGACCAATAAATCGTGGATTGAGCTTTCCTCTCTTCCCAAATCTTGTAACTCCTTTCCATGGAGCCACACGCAACAATACATGATCCCCAATGTCAAATTCCACGTCCTTCCGATGAAGATCCGCATAACTCTTTTGTCGATCCTGTGCCGTTTGTATACGTTGTCGAATCGTTTGGATCTTCTCTGTAGTCATGCGTACCAACTCTGGTCCCAACAATGTTGCTTCACCCACCTCGTCCCAGCATACTGGAGAGCGACACTTTCGTCCATATAATGCTTCAAATGGGGCCACACCTATACTTGCCTGATAACTGTTATTGTAAGAGAATTCCACCAATGGTAGGTACTTATCCCAACTCCCTTTGAAATCTAGTACACAAAGTCTTAATAGATCTTCAAGAGTTTGAATAGTCCTCTCTGATTGTCCGTCCGTTTGAGGATGGTATGCCGAACTAAATCGTAAATCTGTGCCCATAGCTTTTTGCAAGCTAACCCAAAATCTTGAAGTGAATCTTGGGTCACGATCCGAAACTATGGATACTGGCATGCCATGCAGTCTCACAATCTCATCTACGTATATACGAGCAAGACGTTCAAGGGAATAAGTCTCCCGTATCGGCAAGAAATGAGCAGACTTGGTTAATCTATCAACAATAACCCAAATAGCATTTATGCCTTGAGAAACCGTGGGAAGACCCGTAACGAAATCCATGGTAATGTGTTCCCACTTCCATTTCAGAATCTCAAGTGGTTGCAATGGACCCTTTGGTACTTGATGTTCCGCCTTTACACGTTGACAAGTTAAACACCTCGAGATAAACTTTGCAATCTCTCTCTTCATATTATTCCACCAAAATGTATGTCGTAGATCACGATACATTTTGGTACTTCCAGGATGGATTGCAAATGGTGTATTGTGTGCTTCCATCATGATCTTGTACTTCAAATCAGAATTGTTAGGAACACAGAGTCTAGAGTGAACTCGAAGTATTCCTTCTTCATCGATTCTTGCTTCTGGAATAGAACCTTCTTGCACTTTCTTCTTCATACGCATCAGCTCTATGTCCGTAGCTTGAGCAGCTTTAACTTTATCGATTAAAGTCGGTTCTACTCGTATATTTGATATCATCATGTGGGTACTTGGAGCCTTCATCTCTATCTCCATCCTTTGCAAGTCATACAAAATGGGCCTTTGTGTTAACAACATTGCACTCGTACCCGCATATGATCTTCTACTCAATGCGTCAGCTACTACGTTTGCTTTTCCAGGATGATATTGGATGGTATGATCGTAATCTTTTAACAGCTCGAGCCAACGTCGCTGCCGCATGTTGAGTTCCTTTTGGGTGAAGAAATATTTAAGGCTTTTATGATCTGTATAGATCTCCACTTTCTCCCCATACAGGTAGTGTCTCCAGATCTTCAACGCGAAAACTACTGCTGCCAACTCCAAATCATGAGTAGGATAATTCCTCTCATATTCTTTGAGTTGTCGCGAGGCATAGGCTATGACTTTCCCATGTTGCATGAGAACACATCCTAACCCTTTGCCTGAAGCATCACTGTAGATAACAAATCCATCCGAACCAGATGGTATTGTCAGAACAGGTGCCGAAATGAGTCTCCTCTTAAGCTCTTGAAAACTCTTCTCACATTCCTCGCTCCATACGAATTTGATATCTTTCCGAGTCAGCTGAGTTAACGGGGTAGCGATTCGAGAAAACCCTTCCACGAATCTTCGATAATAACCAGCTAAGCCTAGAAAGCTACGTACTTCGGTCACCGTCTTTGGTTGCTCCCAACTTTGTATTGCTTCAATCTTCGCCGGGTCAACAGATACTCCATGTTTTGACACCACGTGCCCTAGGAAAGCTACTTCCTCAAGCCAGAACTCGCATTTCTTCAACTTGGCATATAACTTATTTTCACGCAGCCTTTGGAGTACCAGCTTCAAATGATGCTCATGATCTTCACGGCTTTTGGAATATATGAGGATGTCATCAATAAAGACAACAACGAACTGATCCAAATAATCCTTAAATACTCGGTTCATCATATCCATGAAAGCCGCAGGAGCATTAGTCAATCCAAAAGACATAACTAGGAACTCATAATGCCCGTACCGAGTTCTGAAGGCAGTCTTTGGAATATCCTCAGTTTTAACCTTCAGCTGATGATATCCAGAACGAAGATCGATCTTTGAAAAGAACTGCGCTCCTTGTAACTGGTCAAACAGGTCATCAATACGAGGTAGCGGATACCTATTTTTAATAGTGACATGGTTTAATTCCCGGTAATCAATACAAAGTCGCATACTCCCGTCTTTTTTCTTTACAAATAAAACAGGAGCACCCCAAGGAGATGTACTAGGACGAATGAAACCGATGTCCAACAACTCTTGTAGTTGGACCTTTAACTCCTGAAGTTCAATAGGAGCCATTCGATATGGGGTTTTAGAAATGGGCTTTGTACCAGGTTCAAGATCAATAAAGAATTCAATTTCTCGTTCCGGGGGTAGACCGGGAAGTTCTTCAGGAAATACGTCAGGAAAGTCAATAACAACAGGAATATTATTCAAATTTGACGTGTCTTTATTCAAATCCATAACATGGGCTAAGAAAGCTTGACATCCGTTTTTTAATAAACGAATGGCTTTATGGCTTGATATAACAGTGATTGATTTTAATGGCTTAGTTGTTTGAATTCGTACAACAGGTTGGTTAGGAATATGAAAACTAACAACCTTACGAAAACAATCAATTTTGGCATGATGAGTAGTTAGCCAATCAATCCCTAAAATCACATCAAAAGCAAGTATCTTTAAAGAGATAAGGTCAACAGGTAAGGTGATGGTACCAACTTGGATCACACAAGATTTATAAACAGTGGATGTGATGAAAGTTTCTCCTAACGGAGTCTCCACAGATAAATCAAAGTCTAACTTCTCCGGAGTCAAGTTTAAACGTTGAGCACAAGCAGGAGAGATAAAAGAATGGGTAGAACCGGTATCTAATAAGGTATAAACTTCGCATGAATTTATGATTAGCTTACCCGTGATCACCTCGTTTGGGTTCCTCGCATGTTGACCGGTCACGACAAACGCTCTTCCAGGAACCGTTGACTTTATCTTTTCTGGGACAGCTTTTTGAGTCACCATCCCCGCTGGACTTGGTTTTGCTACAGTGCAATCTCGAGCGATATGTCCTTCCTTTCCACAATTATAACATACCTTAAACTGTTGTGGGCAGTTTGGGCTGATATGTCCTTCTTTTCCGCACTTATAGCATATAACCGGTGGTCGTTCTCCTCCCTTGGAACCAATTGCTGTTGGTGCTGACGTCTTCGTATTGTCATTGTTGAATCTCCTCTTTTTAAAATCTCCTCCCGACTCGCTTCTTCTATTTTCATAGCCACGATTACCACCAGAGTGGTTGCCGTTCTTGTCTGTATTTTTCTTTCTCCGCTGGTTATCATTGTTCTGATGACTGTTGTCACCGATATGATCCTGGTTGTGATCCCTCAGTTGACCGTACTCATTATCTCGCTCTAATAATTGAGCCCTGTTGACAACATCTGAATAGAGAGAAAATTTATGAGAAATGAGATATTGACGTATGCCGGGTTTCAAACCTCTCAGAAACATCCTTGTCATACGTTCCTCATTCTCCACCAAATGAGGTGCAAACCTGGACAACTCTGCAAACTTTGCCTCGTACTGAGATACCGTCATATTATTCTGCTCTAGTCTAATAAACTCTACCTCCTTCCTATGACGAATACTTTCAGGAAAGTACTTGTCATTGAACAGTTTTTGAAATGTCTCCCAAGACATGCTGAGTGCGGTTGGATGGGTACGCTTCACAGACTCCCACCAGTAATCTGCCTCGCCACGGAACATAAAGGTGGCGAATGGAACCTTCTGTTCCTCCGTGCATCCCAAGACATCGAATATCTTGGTAATTTGCTTGACCCACGTTTCCGCCATGATCGGATCCGGCTTTCCCTTAAATTCTGGTGGTCCCAATTCTTTGAACTATTTGGCTGTGACAAACCGTGAATTGCTATCATTTCCTCCTGTATTTTGAACACGAGTCTCCCTTGTCTGGTTTTGCATGAATTGCAAAAAACTTCTAAACATTCCATCGTTCATCATCTGCTCATTGGTGTTGTTCACAGGAGGAACATTGCCAGCCTGTTGCACGTTCTCCTCGTTGGTAAGCACCGGTGTCTCCACGGTCTCATTTACTCCACTATTAACATTCTCAGTCGACATTCTCAAATACTGCCATAAAACAAGGGTTAATTAAATAAATTAACAAATCACATAATACCCCTATATTATGACTGACCAATAAATAAGCTTAGGTAGGACACACTAGCGAAGGATTCGTCTCTCCCCTCCTAGTTCTATTCCCCGATCTCCGCCAGAGATCATATCCCTAAGCTCTGATACCAACTGTGACGCCCCCAAAATAGGTATACAACACCCATTCTGAGTCGCCAAAATACATGGTACAGAAACAACTACATCTTTATTATTACAACACAAGAACTGTGAGTTTAAATACAAATATTGTCATTTAGACAATATCCACACTCAAATAAGCCCTCATTACAATTATTGATACATTATTTCACAAAAATAGTGAGGACTACTAAAGTAACTTCTAGAACCATCATTCCATACCCCGACTAGTACTCGCTACATTCTCGCCTCCTGAGAAAAATGGAATAAAAAGGAAAAGGGTGAGCTCAACTAGCCCAGTAAAGAACATTATGACTAAGATAATACAGAACAAATTATCGTTAGTCTTCAACAGGGAAAAATCTAATAGAATACAATAGACAACAAGTTTTAAATCAATAACTGCAGCGGAAACAGCAAACCATTAGAAGAGTCAAGTAGAGAATGAGTTCTACTATCTTCTAAGATTTAAAAGTCCATCATCAATATTTTATCCCTGTAACAACAATCAATAACCATCTTTAATCAAATATTCATCTTTGCACTACAGGCCAAAGATATTCATTTGTATCACCAGTCGGTCATGTTCATCTCAACACCTGTTCATCTTTGCACTACGGGCCAAAGATATTCATCAGTTAATCATTCATCTTTGCACTACGGCCAAAGATATTCAGTAATATCATCATTTAGGACTGAGGATGATGAAAAATATATTAAAGAAAACGAATCCAGTGAAACAAAATAACAAATATTAAGGATTCGTATTTCGATTTATTCATGTCCAAAAAAATACCTTATAATTATTCATAGTGAAGTAGAATTCAAGAATGATCAAAACATGGATACAATCAAAGCTAGTACCCAGAATAGATATTTTGGACGAAAAGAAGAAAATTTTATTTTTCGGTGAATAGTAACTCGTGAATAGTAACTCGTGAATAGTAACTCATGAATAGTAACCCCGACGTGAAAAGTTCCAAATTTGATAAAATTTCCAACCAATATTTCGGCATAATGATATTGAAGAAATAATATCATTTTTGAATAAAATAACATCCCTTACCTCGTACAGACAGTACTTCTGGTCGGAATACCGGTATAAGGCTGAAAGACACTTGCTCTGATGAATAGAAACTCTCAAAGTATCTAAATACTCACAAAATACACTCAATAATCTAGAGAGAGAAAGAGAGAAAACTTGTTTCTGGTGTGTTTTCAATTCTAACTTAGCCCTCTATTTATAGGAAAATGTTAGCACGCCGAAGCAGACTTAACCTGCAACCTGATGGCTTTACCTGCTACTATTCCCACCCACCACATTTGAATAAAAATCTCAGCACATTTCTTCACCAACCAAGAGTGGGGCCCACCAATTCTAGAATTTTCTACCAAAATGATTAACTCCGAAAATTCAACAATTTCTGAACCAGTCATCTCGTAAAATTCATAATAAATCATACGTTCATTTTTAACGGTTCAAAATTTGTGGACATATACTCAACTTATATATGTATAACATATCCAAAAATTACCACGATCCAACGGTCGGATTAAAAATTATAACTCCCGCAAAATATCTCAAAAACCCTGATTTTTAATACCTCCATTCCGACAAAAATACTGATAAAAACCTCAACATTAACTCCTTTATTTTTAACCACAAAAATATATCCCTCATTTATATCCACAAAAATAAATATTTCCTTATCATATGAATCAATAATTAATTATTTACAAATAATATTACAGAATCACATTTATGACAACCAGGCCGTTCCCAGGAAAGAGGGGGCTTTCCAATAAGGATTTTTCCTTACTGGCGCGCAATTAGATGACCAAACCTCTCCTTAGACAGAACTTTCTAGACATTGCCAATAATGTTATCTAATAATATTATTCAATAATATGAATTATTGATCTGATAATGGGAAATACTGTGTAGTGACAATTATTGAAACAACAGTAATATAAAATATCAACGCAGCAATTATTGAATCAATAAAATAAAATACTGAACAGTAATTACTGTAACCATTATTGAGTAGTGCCTTCTTACGTAAGAATCAATAATTGGTTTAATACAGTGTGCTACTGTGTAACAACGCGTATTACTGTGTTTTAACCACCGGGTATTCCAACAGTATTAACGGTAACAACTACGCCGTTATTAATAAAAAACATATACTTGTCGTTTTTTTCATCCAATCGCTTTCCGTTATGGGGCCCACAAAAGACTGCGCCGTCGTACGAATATTCCCCGACAGGAAGAATATTCCACGACCAAACGAATATTCCCCGACAACAATGAATATTTTATAACCACTTGCTTATTTAAAATATTTACGCATTTTACCCATAACTAACCTCATTAATCAATTTAACACTTACTATTTCAAAATAATAAATAGAGGGAATTTAAATTTCATTTATTAATAATTTGGGGTCTTACACAGCTACACTCTTATTACCTGAAAGGAATTGAGAAACAGAAGGGTGAGCACAACTAGCCTAGTAAAGAATATCATGACTAAAGATAAATAAATTATCAATAGTCTTCATCAGTAATAAATCAGAGATTTAGAACGTATGGTAGATAATAAAAATTTCAACCATAGTTGCAGCGGAACGAGCAATCCATTAGAAGAGTCAAATAGACTATAAAGTCTATTATCTTCTCCATGATAAAAATCCACCAACAATGTTTTATCCCTGTAATATCACTCAGCAGTTCATTTCTACAATCATATGAATAACTCATAATCATAATTGTGATTCTAAATTTTTCTTCGCACCCAGGACGAAGAATATTTTCATCACCTGTCTTTACCTGAAACATCAAAGATCATGGTTATACCAAATCACAGTTCATGTTTATAATCATACTAACAATTTCATCTTTCCACTACGGCCATAGATATTCATCAACAGTTCATCTTTGCACTACAGGCCAAAGATATTCAACAACAGGTCATCTTTGCACTACGGGCCAAAGATATTCATCAACAATTCATCTTTGCACTACAGGCCAAAGATATTCCTCAACAGTTCATAATCATTTTAGAATTTATATAAATAATAATTATAACCATGTTAATCAATTCATCTTTACACTTAAGCTAAAGATATTCACTTATAAATTCAATGGTCATGATCATACCAGTCAACAATTCATCTTTGCACTACATGCCAAAGATATTCCTCAGTCACGATCATACCAATAATTTACCCATCTTTACACTCAAGTGAAAGAGAAATCAATATCATCATTAGAATTATAAAAATGTTATATATGATAATAAAAATAATATGATCAACATATAGTTTTAATCTCAAGAGTAATATTCGTAACTCATGAATAGTAAATCGTGAATAGTAACTCATGAATAGTAAACCTGACACAAAAAGGTAGAAATTCCACAATAAAATATATACTAATATTTCGATATAATGATATTGAAAGAATAATATTTCTTAAGCTTATAAATAATTTATTTTAATTATTTACACTTTACTAATTAATGCATTTAATCATCATAAAATGCCAACTCTTAAGATTTCATCATCAATAACCAAAACCCTCATCAAAAATCTGCATATATCTCATATAGGATTCTCAAGTAATAAAATCCTATTTTTTTAATTTTCTTACTTCACATAACATATTTAATTTATTTTCTCATAACTAGTCCATTTTCATGAAAAATACCAAATCAGTTCCAAAAATATTTCTTTTCTGGGATTTAGCAGAATATAGTCCCATATTGAACATATATTTTTCTCAGAATTTTTAAAACTCATTTACTATTTTTCATATAGCCAAAATAGCCGAATATTTAGACATTTATCAAAAATTATACTTTTATCTAAAAATTCTGAAATTCACAGAGTATACTCCTATCATATTCATGTACTCCCAATAAAAATTTTATCAATTTTGGAGTTAACCACAAGGAATTATAAGCGGTTACTTTTAAAATAGTCTTTTCTCATAAAATTCATAACTCTCAATCTATACATCCAAAAATCACCATTTTTGGACACAATCAATAAAACTCATCAAAATATCATTTCAAATTTTTCCAGAATTTTCTGAAGGTCAGAAAAATTACAAAACTGAAAAATATAATAACCTTAAAATCCCTTACTATCCCTTACTATCCCTTACCTCAAAAGTGCAGTATTTCTGACTGGGATGCAAAGCCGAAGGAAACTTGCACTGAATAGTAACTCTCAAAGTATCTAAACACTCACAAAATATGCTTTATAATATAGAGAGAGAAAGAGAGAAAGCTTATGTTTCTGGTGTGATTTTCAATTCTAACTTAGGCCTCTATTTATAGGAAAATGTTAGCACGGCGAAGCAGACTTAACCTGTAACTTGATGGCTTTACCTGCTACTATTCCCACCCACCACATTTGAATAAAAATCTCAGCACATTTCTTCACCAACCAAGAGTGGGGCCCACTAATTCTAGAATTGTCCACCAAAATGATTAACTCCAAAAATTCAACAATTTCTAAACCACCCATCTCGTAAAATTCATAACAAATCATACGTTCATTTTTAACGGTTCAAAATTTGTGGACATATACTCAACTTATATATGTATAATATATCCAAAAATTACCACGATCCAACGGTCGGATTAAAAATTATAACCCCCGTAAAATATCTCAAAAACCCATGATTTTTAATACATCCATTCCGATAAAAATACAGATAAAACACCTCAACATTAACTCCTTCATTTTTAACCACAAAAATATATCCCTCATTTATATCCACATAAAATAAATATTTCCTTATCATATGAATCAATAATTAATTATTCACAAATAATATTACAGAATCACATTTATGACAACCAGGCCGTTCCCAGGAAAGATGGGGCTTTCCAATAAGAATTTCTCCTTACTGACGCGCAATTAGGTGACCAAACCTCTCCTTAGACAGAATTTTCTAGACATTGCCAATAATGTTATCTAATAATTTTATTTAAATAATATGAATTATTGATCTGATAATGAGAAATACTGTGCAGTAACAATTATTGAAACAACAATAATATAAAATATCAACACAGCAATTATTGAATCAATAAAATAAAATATTGAACAGTAATTACTGTAATAATTATTGAGTAGTGCCTTCTTATGTAAGAATCAATAATTTCAAAAATACTGTGCAATACCGTGTGCTACTGTGCAATAACGCGTTTTACTGTATTTTAACCATCGGGTATTCCAACAGTGTTAACGGTAACAACTACGCCGTTATTTGTAAAGACTCAAATTTGTCATTTTCTTCACCCGATAGTTATTCTGTTATGGGGCCCACAAATGGTTGCGCCGTCGTACGAATATTTCCCGACAGAAAGAATATTCCACGACTAAACGAATATTCCCCAATAACAATGAGTATTTTATAACCACTTGCGTATTTTAAAAAATTTCATATATTACCCTTAACTTTAACTTGTTATCAATTTAACCATTTACTAAATAGAAAAATTAAATACTTTTATTTCATAAAATTCGGGGTCTTACACTTAGTATCTGATTAATACCACAAGTTAACCATAATAAATATCAAACTGCCTCAAACCACAATCTAAAATAATTATTACAATTCCAAACAAACTAATGTATCACAACCAAAACATAATATATCTAAATCATTTGGATAAAAGGGAGCTCTCGTCACACTTGCCCTTGATTCTCCTGATTACTTGCCGAAAGAAAAATATAGCAAGAGCCAAATGCACAGTACGGATATAAAATACAAATAATGAACCGAAATAACTAACTCAATTTAATGAACTGAACTGAAACAAACAAAACTAACATAACGAAATAATAGGCTGAATCAAATGGCTGGGTGTTATTTCATATCGAGCTCAAAAAAATAGTAATATAACTTGCCACACAGGTAATCACACATCGGACTGCGCAATCCAGATGCATGCAAAATTGGAAGGCGTGTTTGGCACAAACATCACCACTCCGCAGAACAGAACAGAACAAAAAACTAGGATCGATCCATACGCCTCCCACAACAAAACACCAAATGGCCAACTCCCACCGGAGCACAAAACAGAGACGCCGTGGACTGATCACACCGCCACGAAAGGTGTCATACCTCGGTGCCAAGAGGACATGCCTGTGGTACCCCCACAGGTGGTTATAGCTTCGGTATACCCTACAGTATTCTAACAAAATATCATGTCGCAACACATGTGACACAATATCAATACAAAGGGGTTATAACGTGTACATGTTAAACTGAAACGAATTATCAACACAAAGTCTCCAAAAATATTAACATGTACTTTCTACAAAGATCGAAATAAATACTAACCATGATACACTAGATCAAGAGTACACCATGAATTCTAAGTATCAATACCAAGACGAAACTATCACATGAATTTGAGAAGTAATATTTATGGGAAACAATAACTAATTTCGAAACGAGAAACAAAACAAACAAATTAAATTTAATAAGAGTATCACTGAAGGAGTACAAAATTCGTACCTGGATTAAGCAATGTAATACCCAAAATTTAAATAAGATTATGCTAATCTCCTTCAAATCAATCTAATAAAATAAAATAAAATTTTATTACAAATTTATCCATTAACAACATAATATTGTTAAATGTATTACCAAGTAAATTTTATAATTTTATTAATAAGATTAACTAGTTCAAATTAATATACATAACTTTCAATTTAATTTACTAATTCGATTTATATGATTCATAAATCAAATACATATTAAAATATAAATTCTAAATATATATATATATATATATATATATATATATATATATATATATATATATATATATATATATATATATATATATATATATATATCAACTCATCCTGGCAAACAAACTTGTTATATATATAATTCTTATTATACCACAAAAGTCAGTAGCTTTCATCCTGCATCACGTTAACTTTTTTCTTTTCTTAAAATTTTGAGACCAATCCGTAGTTCTATTATATATATAAAAATATATATAGACTATGAATATTGTTATAACAGTAGGCTTTAAAAAAAAGTTACGAATTCCTTTTTTTTAAAAAAAAATATACATACATACATACATATATATATATATATATATATATATATATATATATATATATATATATATATATATATATATATATACCAATCAATGATTAGCAGGACCCTATGATGTGAATTATGCCTCTAGATTTCAATTGATCAAACCAAGAATTCCTAGTACACAATATTCAGTAGACACATAAAAGAAAAGTACCTGTTTTGTTTCTTGTTCTTACTGCCGCCGTTTCTCTCTTACCCTTCTCCCCTTGGTTTGTATCAGATATGAGGAAGATTAGGTTTTAGTTATTATTTATATATTTTATTATTTATTTTACTTTTAATAGGATTTTAATATCATACAAAAATAAATTAGACCCAATTAATTTTAAGGCTCAATTTTACCAAATTAATTTACCCAACACTTACTAATACATTAGCCCACAAAAAAATTAAATGACTATTTTGACCCAAATAAAAGACAAAGTACAATTAATATGTTTTAAAACAAACTATTTTTTTATTATTTAATATTTTTTTTCGGGTATTACATCACCTACCCCTTAAAAAGGATTCCGTTTCCAGAATCAAAAGAATAGAACGTATCTAATTATCAAAAAGATGCGGATACTCCGTTCGAATAAACTCCTCCATCTCCCAAGTAGCTTCCCGCTCCGAATGATTCTTCCACAAAACCTTAACAAACAGAATTGTCTTCCTTCTCATAATCTGCTCTTGACGATCCAAAATCGCCTCGGCTTGCTCCTCACAAGTAAGATCCTCTTGAATCTTATCAAATGGATATTGCACCACGTGCAACGGATGATAATGATAACTCCTCAACACCGACACATGGAACACATTGTGTACATGAGTTAGCTGCGGAGGCAAAGCTAACCGATATGCAACCTCACCAACCCTTTTCAAAATCTCAAATGGGCCAATATAACGCGGACTAAGCTTCCCTTTCAACCTAAATCGCCGAATACCCTTCCAAGGAGAAACTTTTAGAAACACATTCTCATCAGGTTCAAACTCTAAGGTCCTCCTATGCCTATCAGCATAACACTTCTGTCGTGAACGAGCCGACTTCAATTTTTTCTTAGCCACCGCTACCTTTTTCGTAGTGATTTGAACTAACTCAGGCCCTTCTATGGCCTTTTTCCCAACCTCATCCCAACAAGTTGGTGCCCGACACTTCCTACCATACAACGCCTCAAAAGGAGCCATTCCAATACTTGCACGCCAACTGTTGTTATAAGCAAACTCAACTAGGCTCAAGTAATCATCCCAATTACCCGACCACTCAAGTGCACAAGACCTCAACATGTCTTCCAACGTCTGAATAGTCCTTTCGGATTGTCCATCAATTTGCGGATGAAAAGAAGTACTGAAGTTTAGCCGAGTACCCCAAGCTCGTTGAAACCCTTTCCAAAATCGTGAAGTAAATCGTGGGTCCCGATTTGAAACAATAGACACCGGAGTACCATGAAGTCTAACAATCTCCTGCTGAAAGATATTGTAAGATCCCAACATTCATAAATAAAGATTAATTTTTCTCGAAATATATTTTTGAATATTATGGTGTGGTTTTGATATAATGTTATAGTTGTGGGTAATATTTATAAATTTTACAAAGTATACAAGTTGTTATAAAATATTCGATTGGTAGTGGAATATTCGTTTTAAACAAAAAATATTCGTACGATGGCACAATCATTGGTGGACCCCACAACGAAATTATTGTCGGAGTTAGAAAATGGCAGAAATATCTTTTTATAAAAATAACGGCGAAAGTTTTACCGTTAACTGTTGAACTACCCGGTGGTAAAAGTGCAGTAATACGCGTGGTTGTATAGTAGCACACGGTATTGATTATTGATGCTTACGTGAAAAGTCACTCAGTTATACTCAATTATTACTATAGTATTTGCTGCATAATATCTTTCATATTTTTTATTCAATTATTGTCACAATATCATCTGCATAATATTTTATATTATTAAATCAATAATTGAGATAATAAAGTTATTCATATTATTATTTACAATATTGACAATGTCTAGAAAGTTCTGTCGAGGAGAGGTTTGGTCATCTAATTGCGCGCCAATAGGGAGAAATCCTTATCGAAAAGCCCCCTCTTTCTTGGGAATGATCTGGTTGTTAAATATTGTGAGTTATAATATTAATGATGAATAATTGTTGAAGTATTAAGAATGTGTTTATTGAAGATAAGTGAATTACAAAAGTTAGAGGGGAATAATACAAACTTAGAAAACTTTATGGGTACTAAAGTGTAATAAGTTAAATCAATCTGGACCATTGGTGGTGGTTTTAATAGTAAAATAATCTGGACCATTGATGGTGGTTTTAATAGTAAATCAATCTGGACCATCGGTGTTGGTTTTAATAGTAAACCGTCGGTGGTGGTTTTAAAAGTAAATCAATCTGGACATTCGGTAGTGGTTTTAAAAGTAAATCAATCTGGACCGTCGATTGTGATTTTAATAGTAATCAATTTGGACCGTCCGTTCTAATAGTAAATCAATCTGGACCGTTCGTGAATTAGTTAATATTTAGTCATTTCTCCTATAAATAGAAGCTTAATTCTTCTTTTATTCTCACCAATTCACTGAGACTCACAAGAGAAACTATAGAGAGAGAAACTATAGAGAGCAAGAATAAGAGTATTTTGCTACTTCACTATTGCAGTATCCAGTCTTCTACTAAGGTAAGGGGTATTATTTCTTTCGTATTCATAAGGAATACTATTTTTTCGTATTCATCCTTTAATATGTCAGAATAACCTGTTTACGCGGATTACATACCGTATGACAGGTAAAAATCTATTTGCAGTTTCTTATGTTATTTCTTTTCATATTCTGAAATCTAAACTTACTATGGTAAGTATTGCTTCTATAATCCCTGAAATTAGTGGGATATCCTTGAAGTTTTATCCAGTATCGTTTCATTGGAATATTGATCTGAACTTTCTTATTAAATATCAATATTTTCACCCAGGGTACTATTCACGGGTTACTATTCACCCGGTTGCTATTTACTAGAATATTATTCATTCGAGTATTCGGGATACTTTTCATGCTGGAGTACTATTCATGGGTTACTATTTATAAGTTACTATTCACTCGATTACTATTCACTCAAATATTATTCATTCGGGTATTCGGGACACTTTTTATGCTAGGGTACTATTCTCGGGGTACTATTCCCGAAGTACTAGTCACATGATACTATTCACCAAAAAATTTATTTCTTTTCTATCCAAATTATTTTTGATACATGGATATTATTCTTGAATTTTACTCCACAAAGCAGTATTATGTTGACAATTTAGACATTATTGAATTCTGGATAAATTAAATTATAAATCTTAAAAATTTATCCTTTGCTTTTATTTAATTGAATTTTTATATCATTGTCATCATCCTCATGCTTATATTGTGATGAAAGTCATCTTTGGCTTAAGTGCATAGATAGGCTGTTGATTAGTATGATTATGACCAGGGATCATTTGGTATAATCATGACCTGTAATGTTATAAATGATGTAGTAAAAGTCCCCATTGGCCTATAGTGCATTGAGGGACAGTGGTTGGTGTAAGACCCCAACTTATTAATAAATGAAATTAAATTTCCTCTATTTATTATTTTGAAATAGTAAGGGTTGATTTGATTAATGTGGTTAGTTATGGATAAAATGCGCAAATATTTCAAATAAGCAAGTGGTTATAAAATATTCATTTTGGTCGGTGAATATTCGTTTGGTCGTGGAATATTCTTGCTGTCGGGGAATATTCATACGACGGCGCAGCCTTGTGTGGGCCCCATAACGGAAAGCGATTGGATGAAGAAAACGACAAGTATAAGTTGTTTATAAATAACGGCGTAGTTGTTACCGTTAATACTGTTAGAATACCCGATGGTTAAAATACAGTAATACGCGTTATTACACCAATTATTGATTCTTACGTAAGAAGGCACTGCTCAATAATTGTTACAGTAGTTACTGTTTAATATTTTATTTAATTGATTCAATAATTGCTGCGTTGATATTTTATATTATTGTTGTTTCAATAATTGTTGCTGCATAATATTTTCCATTATCAGATCAATAATTCATATTATTTGAATAATATTATTAGATAGCATTATTGGCAATGTCTAAAAAATTCTGTCTAAGAAAAGATTTGGTCATCTAATTGCACGCCAGTAAGGAGAAATTCTTATTGGAAAGCCCACTCTTTCCTGGGAACGGCCTGGTTGTCATAATTGTGATTCTGTAATATTATTTGTGAATAATTAATTATTGATTTATACGATAAAGAAATATTTATTTTATGTGGATATAATTAATGGATATATTTATTTTATGTGAAGGAATTAATGTTGAGGTATTTTTGTCGGAATGGAGGTATTAAAAATTAAATCGCTGTTCTTGAGATATATTGCGTGAGTTATAATTTTTAATCTGACTGTTGGATCGTTGTGATTTTTGGATATGTTATACATATATAAGTTGAGTGTATGTCCACAAATTTTGAATCGTTAAAAATAAATGTATGATTTGTTATGAATTTTAAGAGGTGACTGATTCAGAAATTATGTTATAAATAATATTTGGGGGGAAATTTTAGAATTAAGTGGACCCCACTTTTGGTTAGTGAGAAATGTGCTTGAATTTTTATTCAAATGTGGTGGGTGGGAATAGTAGCAGGTAAAGCCATCAGGTTGCAGGTCAAGTCTGCTTCGACGTGCTAACATTTTCCTATAAATAGAGGGCTAAGTTAGAATTAAAAATCACACCAGAATTCATAAGTTTTCTCTCTTTCTCTCTCTATATTATCGAGCGTATTCTTGTGAGTATTTTGATACTTTGAGTGTTGCTATACGGTGCAAGTTCCTTCAGCACTATATCCAGTATTCAAGTTAGAAGTACTGTCTTTTTAAGGTAAGGGATGTTATTTTCTTCTTAAATGATATTATTTTCTTCAATATCATTATGCCGAAATATTGGTTTAAACTTTTTATCAAATTTAGAACTTTTTGTGTTGGGGTTACTATTCACGTATACGGCACTATTCACGTATACGACACTATTCACGAATACGACACTATTCACCGAAAAATAAAATTTTTCCTTTTTGTCCAAGATGTTTATTATGGTTACTATCTTTGATTGTATCCATATTTTGATTTATTTTTGAATTCTACTTCACAATTGGTTGTTATGGAGTATTATTGCACTTGGATAAACTATAATACGAATCCCCAATATTTGTCCTTCTGTCTCACTGGGTTCGTTTTCTTTAAAATATTTTTCATCATCCTCAGTCCTAAATGATGATATTACTGAATATCTTTGGCCAGTAGTGCAAAGATGAATGATTAACTGATGAATATCTTTGGCCCGTAGTGCAAAGATGAACAGGTGTTGAGATGAACATGACCGACTGGTGATACAAATGAATATCTTTGGCCTGTAGTGCAAAGATGAATATTTGATTAAAGATGATTATTGATTGTTGTTACAGGGATAAAATATTGATGATGGACTTTTAAATCTTAGAAGATAGTAGAACTCATTCTCTACTTGACTCTTCTAATGGTTTGCTGTTTCCGCTGCAGTTGTTGATCTAAAACTTGTTGTCTATTATATTTTATCAGATTTTTCCCTATTGAAGACTAATGATAAGTTGTTGTATATTATCTTAGTCATAATATTCTTTACTGGGCTAGTTGAGCTCACCCTTTTCCTTTTTGTTCTATTTTTCTCAGGAGGCGAGAATATAGCGGGAACTAGTCGGGGTGTGGAGTGATGTTTCTAGTCAGTGGTGTTAGCAGTCCTCACTATTTTATTAAATAGTGTTTCAATAATTGTAATGAGAACTTATTTGAGTGTGGATATTGTCTAGAAGACAATATTTGTATTTAAACTCACAGTATTGTGTTGTCGTATTTTGCGCGACAAGAGTTTTAATAAAGTTGTATTTGTTTCTATACCATGTATTTGGCGACTCAGAATGGGTGATGTATACCTATTTTTGGGGCGTCACAGTTGGTATGATTATGACCAGGGATTATTCGGTATAATCATGACCATTGATGATTACATGAATATCCTTGGCCCGTAGTGCGGGGATGATTCGATGATGTGGTTTATTTATTAATCTGAGTCTCAGCGATAAAGTTGATGAAAACCTTTTTAAATCATAGAAGATAATAGATATCATGCTCTACTTGACTCTTCTAATTAATTTCTTGTTCCGCAACAGTTAAACTTGTTGTCTATTATATTCTATCAGTTTAACATTGTTGAAGGCTAAAGATAACTTATTCTGCATTATCTTAGTCATAATATTTCTTACTGGGCTAGTTGAGCTCACCCTTTTTCTTTCATTATTCTCTTCAGAAAATGAGAACATAGCCGGGACTAGTCGGGGAACGGAGTGATGGTCCGAGATGGCTATTTTAGTAATCTTCACTATTTAGTGTGATAATAAATATAATGAGGATTGAATTTGAGTTTGGATATTGTCTATGAGACAATATTAGTGTAAAAACTCTCAGCTCTTGTTGTATAATTAAGTTTGTATTTATAGTTTGTACCATGTATTTGGCGACCCAAGATGGGTGATGTATACCTATTTTGGGGGTGTCACAGTTGGTATTAAAGCTTAGGAATATGATCCCTGGCTTAGATGTGAGACTAGAACAAGGAGGGGAGAGACGGGAATTTCTATCGCTAGTATGACCTACCTAAGTTTATTTGGTATTTATTTGGTCGGTCAAAGTATAGGGATAATATGTGACATATCAATTAGGCAGTATTTAAAAATGGCATCCGAAAATGTTGAGATAAGCAATGAAGCACATGAGATCGTTGAGTCACCAACGATCAATAACCAGGATAATGTGATGTCAGGCGAAGAAGGAATTAGAGATATCCATGTGGTGAGTGAAGAATTAATAGTTGCACCCGAGCTAGTCGCAGAGGTAGTAGCTAAGAGTGAGGAAGAAGAGGAACCTGAGGAGAATTTATTAGAAGAACTTTATGATCAAAATGTAGAATTGCAAAATCGTATTCATAAGTTAGAAGAACAGGCTGAAGAACGGCAGGCGGTCGTGGAGAAAAGGGATGCAACAATTCAAACTTGTGTTACCCGATGTGCGATGCTTGAACAGAAGCACTCTTTGGCAGAGTATAAGATATTAGAGCTGGAATCTGAGAATTCTATGATCAAAATGTTGATAAAAGAAGAAATAACTGAATGAATGAGAATGGATGATGCATGGGTAAAAGCCGCATGATGAGCTAATATTGTAGAAAAAGACGTCCGATCCGATAAGGCCAAAATAGATGAAATGGATTTTGCTTTTTGCACAGCAATTGGGAGAATCCAACATCAAGTTCGGAATTACCCTGTGCAGAGCGGTCAACCCCAATTCAATATGGATTGGAGAGTAATGATTCAAATCATGGATCAGAAATGCGACGAAACAATTGAGGGTGGAATGTACTCCATAGCGAAGTCAAGTCCAGCTGAGATGATGGCACCAAAGGCGGATACGAACAAAACAAAGTCGGTGGTTTCAAGAAGAGCATTGTTCGTGACGACGAACCCGAACGAAGTTATCACGGGTAAGTTAATCATAAACTCTAGCGAAGTCTATACCTTATTTGATATCGATTCTACCCATCGTTTTATTTCTCTTACTTGACCTCAACGTTTAAATTTAACTGTGGAGAAATTAGACTTTGACTAATCTGTTGAAACTCCGTTGGGAGAAACCTTCGTTACATTCACTGTTTATAAATCCTATTTAATTCAAATCGACACTTTCACATTACCTATCGATCTTATCTCTTTGAAAATACTTGCATTTGATGTGATTTTAGGGATTGCTTGGTTAACTACTCATTATGCTAAAATTGATTGTTTTCGTAAGGTTGTTAGCTTTCATATTCCTAACCAACCTATTATGTGAATTCAAGCAACCAAACCACTAAATTCAATCACTGTCATATCAAGTCATAAAGCTATTCGTTTATTAAAAAATGGATGTCAAGCTTTCTTAGCCCATGTCACTAATTTAAACAAAAATACGTCATATTTGAATGATATTTATATTGTTAATAAATTTCCTGACATATTCCCCGAAGAACTTCCTAGCCTACCCCTAGAGCGTGAAATCAAATTTTGTATTGACCTTAAACCCATTCTAAAACCCTCAAATATTTCTTAACCCAGAATGAACGTAACATGTGCCAAAGACGTTGGCTCGAGCTGTTGAAGATTAGGATAATACGATTCAATATCATCCTAGAAAAACGAACGTGGTAGCTGACGCGTTGAGTGGAAGATAGTATGCGAGTGCGATATTGTTAACACAAAGACCCATTTCGTACGACTTACAAAAGATTGAGATAGAGTTAGAGACTCCAAGAACCTACGTGAAGATAGCAAATATATAATTAGAATCGACTTTAATCGATAAAGTTAAAGCCGCTCAAGCTATAGATTCTGAGCTGATGAATGTGAAGAAGAAGGTTCAAGAAGGAGTTATTCTAAAAGCAAGAATCGAAGAAGAGAGGAAATCTCAACCCTCAATTTTATTGGCCCATTTGAAATCCTCGAGCGAGTAGGAACTGTGGCCTATAGACTCGCTTTATCGCCAAGTATGTCTCGTGTTCATAATTTTTTTCACATATCTATGTTACGTAAATATGTGGAAGACCCGAACCATATTATTGAATTAGAACCGGACGAGATAGCAGAAGATTTAACGTATGAAGAGGTACCTGTTAAAATCTTGGATAAGAAGGAGCATATTCTACACTCCAAGGTTATACCTCAAGTCAAAGTTTTGTGGAGAAACCACGATGTTGAGGACCTGGGAGTTAGAATCTGAAATGAAATTGAAGTATCCTCACCTCTTCGACATACCAGGTTTGTACCCTAATTTTGAGGACGAAATTTCATAAGAAGAGGAGGTTGTAAGACCCCAACTTTTATAAATAAAGATTAATTTTTCTCGAAATATATTTTTGAATATTATGGTGTGATTTTGATATAATGTTATAGTTGTGGGTAATATTTATAAATTTTACAAAGTATGCAAGTTGTTATAAAATATTCGATTGGTCGGGGAATATTCGTTTTAAACAGAAAATATTCGTACGATGGCACAATCATTAGTGGACCCCACAACAAAATTAATGTCGGAGTTAGAAAACGACAGAAATATCTTTTTATAAAAATAATGGCGAAAGTTTTACTGTTAACTGTTGAACCCGGTGGTAAAAGTACAGTAATACGCGTGGTTGCATAGTAGCACACGGTATTAATTATTGATGCTTACGTGAGAAGTCACTCAGTTATACTCCATTATTGCTACAGTAATTGCTGCATAATATCTCTCATATTTTTTAGGGTAAAGTTCAGATCACCACCTGGGGTTTGGGCGCTTTCCCACTTAACCACATGTAGTGAGTAAAGCTACATTTGAACTCTAAACTTTTTGAGTTGAAGTGAATAAATGTTTTCCGTCTTAACTCCGTTACTTGAGTTGGCTAAAGACTTAATTACCCTCCATATATATATTGAAAGCTTCCATCTTCCTTCTCATCATCTCCAGTCCCAATTTCTTCAATTTCTCTGTCTAACTCCTCAGCATCAACTGAATCACTCCCACTATAATGTCCAAAATACCCCACTCATCATTCTCTCTTTTTCTCTGTCTCCAAGCCAGAGTCTACAAACAGTAAAGCAAACACATTTCAGTTCTTGAGCATCTTAAATCAGATTAGTTAGATCAAGAATCTCATCAAAATGACCCACAACAGCCCAAATTAGCTAGGTCAAATTCTGTTCTCAAGCATCTCAAATTTATCACTCTCAAAGTAAACCAAAAATAGAGTAAAAACGCATTAACTGTTGAAATATATTTCATAATCTAAAAATAATGGAATTTAAGATTACAAATCATCTACTGCACCAATAAAGATCGACTTCAAATATCATTTGCACATTCCCTATTTAAGTCACAATTATAAAGATAAACTAATCAGGAAGAGAAGAAGATCATATTTCCAAAACTTGGCATCCTTGCTGCAAATTTTTGTTTTAGTACTCTTCATCATCTGCTGCATTGCACTAAAGCTAATGCATTTAGACATTGCTGCTATTCTGTATTGCATAACCTATTTTTGTCAATTCTAGCTGCTCCTAATTCTTTCTATATTGCTGCTAGCTGCATGTTTCAAGCTATATTCAATACTACAAAATGAAAACTTAACAACTGCTCTTCAACATTTTGTATACCCAGACAAACTCAAGCATCTAGAAATTCTCCATCAATAATCATTCTTTGATGAAAAGGCCATGTTTCAGAATCATCTACATATGTTTAATTTTCCTGCTGCACACATATTTGGGACATACCCACCATTTCAATTCATAAAATCAAAGAACCACAACCAAGCCTGGATATGAAAAAACATTATTCCTCAAAAATGAATGATACCCAATTTGCCGACATCCATTATATAGCATCAAAAGGCGGCTAAGCCTCAGAAATGTACATAAACTCACATAAATCGATTAAAAAAATATGATAACCAATTTGCCATTCTTTACCAAGCAGCGGCAGAATTTTGCTTTCTTCCCAATAGCAGTGGGAGCCAAACAGCAGCTTATGATAAATTCACTGCTGATTTATTTTCCAGGCAGCCCTTTTTCTTTCTTCAGTATTTGAGAGAGAAAAGATGTGGGTGGAAATTGAATTAAAAGGATCAAGATTATCAAAGCAACAACACCAACCACAAAATCAAGAAAAATAACCAAATAAAGAAAAACAAGAGCAAGAATCTCATCAAAATGACCCACAATAGCCCAAATTAGCTAGATCAAATTCTGTTCTTGAGCATCTCAAATTTATCACTCTTTATAACTTCAGATCCCAAGAATCAAAACCCACTACGGAGACACAATTCATTTTTGGGCATTTTCATGAAGAAAACCCCACAAAATCTCAGACCCATTTCGTTGTTGAACAAATTCATGAAGAAAAAGCCTCCGAATCACATACCCAATTCAATTTTGAGCAAACCCATGAAGCAAAAATCACAAATACACAGACCCATGAAGCTAATGAAGAAATTAGTGAAGAAGAAGACGAAGAGCCACAAAGCCTAGATGAAGCTAATGAAGAAATTAGTTTGGACATTTTGAGGAGAGGGACATTGTGGAGAGCTGCCGGCCAGCAACGGTGAGGGAGAGGAGTGCTAGAGTAATCGAGGATGATGAGGGAGTTGATGCAAAAGCTGATGATTTCATCAACAAATTCAAGAACGAGTTGAAGTTGCAGAGAATGTTAAAGTTGTGATTTATTTATTTTAAAAGTTAAGAGGAAGAAGAAGGGGGTATTTCAGACATTTACCAGTCTTTTTTGATCGTTACAATCTCTTCTCATGCGCTTTTGGTGTCTGACATACACACACGGTTAAATTGGATGGAAAAAGTGACGTTTTCACTTCAACTCAAAAAGTCAGGAGTTTAAATGTAGCTTTACTGACTACAGGTGGTTAAGTGGAAAAGCGCCCAAACCCCAGGTGGTGATCTGAACTTTACCCTATTTTTTATTCAATTATTATCACTGTATTAAGAATGTGTTTATTGAAGATAAATGAATTACAAAAGTTAGAGGGGAATAATGCAAACTTGGAAAACTTTATGGGTACTAAAGTGTAATAAGTTAAATCAATCTGGACCATTAGTGGTGGATTTAATAGTAATCAATCTGGACCATCCTTTCTAATAGTAAATTAATCTGGACCGTTCGTGAATTAGTTACTATTTAGTCATTTCTCCTATAAATAGAAGCTTAATTCTTCTTTCATTCTCACCAATTCACTGAGACTCACAAGAGAAACTATAGAGAGAGAAACTATAAAGAGCAAGAAGAAGAATATTCTGCTACTTCACTATTGCAATATCCAGTCTTCTACTAAGGTAAGGGGTATTATTTCTTTCGTATTCATAAGGAATACTATTTTTTCGTATTCATCCTTTAATATGTCAGAATAACCTGTCTATGCGGATTACATACCGTATGACAAGTGAAAATTCATTTGCATCTACATAATATATATTGATCAAGAGAGAGAAATGTTACTAACTTTGCTTATGTTACTTACAAACACTCAACCAATTTCTCTCAACTCAAAACCCACGAAATTTTAGTGCTAGATCAGTCCCAAACCAAGCCCCTCTATCTCCTCTATCAGATCATAAACATAGAATCAAGATTTGTTCATTTCTTTTCATATTCTTAAGTCTAAACTTACTATGGTAAGTATTGCTTCTATAATCCCTGAAATTAGTGGGATATCCTTGAAGTTTTATCCATTATCGTTTCATTGGAATATTGATCTGAACTTTCTTATTAAATATTAATATTTTCACCCAGGATTCTATTCATGAGTTACTATTCACCCGATTACTATTCACTAGAATATTATTCATTCAGATATTCGGGGCACTTTTCATGTTGGGGTACTATTCATGAGTTACTATTCATAGGTTACTATTCACCCAGTTACTATTCACTCAAATATTATTCATTCGGGTATTCGGGACACTTTTCATGTCGGGGTACTATTCTCAAAGTACTATTCATAGGATACTATTCACCGAAAAATTTATTTCTTTTCTGTCCAAATTATTTTTGATACATGGATGTTATTCTTAAATTTTACTCCACAAAGTAGTATCATGTTGACAATTTGGACATTATTGAATTCTGGATAAATTAAATTATAAATCTTTAAAATTTATCCTTTGTTTTCATTTAATTGAATTCTTATATCATTGTCATCATCCTCATGCTTATATTGTGATGAAAGTCATCTTTGGCTTAAGTGCATAGATGGACTGTTGATTAGTATGATTATGTCCAGGGATCATTCAGTATAATCATGACCCGTAATGTTACAAATGATGTGGTAAAAGTCCTCATTGGCCTATAGTGCATTGAGGGACAATGGTTGGTATGGTTATGACCAGGGATTATTCGGTATAATCATGACCATTCATGATTACATGAATATCCTTGGCCCGTAGTGCAGGGATGATTCGATGATGTGATTTATTTATTAAGCTGAGTCTCACTGATAAAGTTGATGAAAACCTTTTTAAATCATAGAAGATAGTAGATATCATGCTCTACTTGACTTTTTTAATGGATTGCTTGTTCCGCTGCAGTTAAACTTGATGTTTGTTATATTGTATCAGTTTAACACTGTTAAAGGCTAACGATAACTTATTCTGCATTATCTTAGTCATAATATTTCTTACTGGGCTAGTTGAGCTCACCCTTTTGCTTTTATTGTTCTCTTCAGGAAATGAGAACATAGCCGGGACTAGTCGGGGAACGAAGTGATGGTCCAAGATGGCTTTTTTAGTAATCCTCACTATTTAGTGTGATAATAAATGTAATGAGGATTGAATTTGAGTTTGGATATTGTCTATTTGACAATATTCGTGTAATAACTCTCAGCTCTTGTTATATAATTAAGTTTGTATTTGTATTCTGTACCATGTATTTGGCGACCCAAGATGGGTGATGTATACCTATTTTGGGGGTGTCATAGATATGTGCCAACCTATTCGCCGAGTAACCCTCATGGATAGCCAAAAAGTGTGTTGATTTGGTCAACCGGTCCACCACTACCCAAATGGCATCATTCTTCTTGAAAGTCTTTGGCAAACCAGTCACAAAGTCCATCGTGATATCCTTTTATTTCCACACTGGAATGTCTAACTGTTGCAACAACCCACTAGCTCGTTGATGTTCTATCTTCACTTGTTGACAAGTGAGGCACTTCCCAACATATTCAGCCACGTCGTTTCATCCCATTCCACCAAAAATTCTTCTTCAAATCCCTATACATCTTTGTAGAACCTGGATGAATAGAAAATGGCAAACTATGAGCCTCAGCCATCACAACCTCCCAAATGATTGGATCTGACGGTACACACAACCGCTCACCCATCCAAATCACACCATGGTCATCAATACGAAACTTGGGCTGCTTGTCATCCTCTAAATTATGCGTCATACTCCACAACTCCCCATCTTCTTTTTGAGCTTCTTTGACCCGCGAGATAAGAGAGGGCTCCACTCTCATACCCGCCAAATGCCCATCTGAACCTCGTACATACAATTCCATCTCGAGTCGCTCCATATCTAAAATAAGCTGAGGTTGTGTAATAAGGGCTGCTACACTCCCTGAACTCTTTCGGCTAAGAGAATCTGCAACCACATTTGCCTTCCCCGGGTGATACTGAATCCTCGCATCATAATCTTTTAGAAGCTCCAACCAACGTCTCTTCCTCATGTTGAGCTCCTTCTGAGTGTAGATGTATTTAAGACTTTTATGATCGGTGAAGATATCACATGTCGCTCCATACAAATAATGCCTTCAAATCTTTAGGGCAAAGATCACCGCTGCCAACTCCAAATCATGAGTAGGGTAGTTCACCTCGTAAGGTTTAAGCTGCCTAGAAGCATAAGCAATCACCTTACCGTGTTGCATCAAAACACACCCCAAGCCCTTCTTAGAAGCATCACTATAAATCTGGTAACCTCCTCCCCAACCGCAACGCAAGTATAGGAGCTGTCACAAGTCGTTTCTTCAACTCCTCGAAACTCTTCTCACCCTCCTCATTCCACACAAACTTCATGCCCTTTCTCATCAACTGTGTGACAACCCCAAAACAGGTCCATTCCATCCAACCTATTCTGAATCGCCAAATATATGGTACAGAAAATAACTACAACTTTATTACAACAATTGTCATGCAAAATACAACAACACATATGATGTAAGTTTAGATACAAATATATACCAAATGTGACACATGTCCCAACCGTGGACAGCACGTCACAATGACACCTTACATAAAGGTATAGTCAAAAACTGTTTAAGAAATTAGAATCTTTGGGAAGTGCTCACGAAAGCCTTCGTACATAGGAGGCCATGCGTTTAGGTTATTATAGATATCATATGTCCACAGAATTATCCTTAGTTGACCCAATAGACCCCAAAGAAAAACGAGAAGATTACTATCATATTCTTTCCAATGGTAGGTCTTTTCTTGACATATTATTATCTCCACTGTCTCCAATTGAGAATTATACTTCAAACAAACACCAAGATTATATAGGTAGTGCTCGTAAATATACTCAGCAAGTGGATGAGCATAACCCTGTCTTATGATGACACGAGGTTGTATGTCATTAGACATCTTGTATGATAGTGGCAAAACACCCTTCCAATGTTGGATTCGCCTCACCCAATTTGATTCACCAAATATAACTACTAAATGATGACCATCGTTCTATTTTCCTGTTACCCCCGCTCGACCCAGCTACACTCTTATTACCTGAAAGGAATTGTGAAACAGAAGGGTGAGCACAACTAGCCTAGTAAAGAATATCATGACTAAAGATAAATAATTTATCAATAGCCTTTAACAGTAATAAATCAGAGATTTAGAACATATGGTAGATGATAAAAATTGTCAACTATAGTTGCAGCGGAACGAGCAATCCATTAGAAGAGTCAAATAGACCATAAAGTCTATTATCCTCTCCATGTTAAAAATTCACCAACAATGTTTCATCCCTGTAACATCACTCAACAGTTCCTTTTCACAATCATATGAATAACTCATAATCATAATTATGATTCTAAATTCCTCTTCGTACCCAGGACGAAGATAATTTTCATCACATGTCTTTACCTAAAACATCAAAGATCATAGTTATACCAAATCATAGTTCCTGTTCATAATCATACTAATAACTTCATCTTTGCACTACTGGTCAAAGATATTCGTCACCAGTTCATCTTTGCACTACTGGCCAAAGATATTCAACAACAGGTCATCTTTGCACTACGAGCCAAAGATATTCATCAACAATTCATCTTTGCACTACAGGCCAAAGATATTCCTCAACAGTTCATATTTGCACAACAGGCCAAATATATTCATCAACAGTTCATATTTACACTACAGGCCAAATATATTAATATCTCAAAGAAATATATAATCATTTCATAATTTATATAAACAATAATTATAACTATGTTGATCATTTCACATTTGCACTTAAGCTAAAGATATTCAATTATAAATTCAATGGTCATGATCATACCAGTCAATAATTCAACTTTACACTACTGGCCAAAGAGAACCCAAAGTCATAATCATACCAATAATCTACCCATCTTTACACTCAAGTGAAAGAGAATTTCAACATCAGGGTTATAAAAATGTTATATATAATAGTAACTCGTGAATAGTAACTCATGAATAGTAACCCCGACATGAAAAAGGTAAAAATTTCACAATAGTATACATACCAATATTTCGGTATAATGACATTGAAAGAATAATATTTTTTAAGCTTATAAACAATTTATTTTAATTGTTTACACTTTACTAAATAATGCATTTAATCATCCTAAAAGGCCAAACACATAAGATTTCATCACCAATAATCAAAAACCCTTATAAAAAATCTGTATATACCTCATATAGGATTCTCAAGCCATAAAATCCTATTTTCCAATTTTCTTACTTCACATAACATATTCAATTCATTTTCTCATAACTAGTCCATTTTCATGAAAAATACCAAATCAGTTTTAAAAATATTTCTTTTCTGGGATTTAGCAGAATATAGTCCCATATTGAACATATATTTTTCTGAGAATTTTTAAAACTCATTTACTATTTTTCATATGGCCAAAACCGCCGAATATTTAGACATTTATCATAAATTGTACTTTTATCCAAAAATTCCAAAATTCATAGAGTATACTGATATTATATAGATATACTTCCAATAAAAATTTCATCAATTTTGGAGTTAACCATAAGGAGTTATAGGCGATTACTTTTAAAATAGTCTTTTCCCGTAAAATTCATAACTCTTAATATATACATCCAAAAATCACCATTTCTGGATACAATCAATAAAACTCATCAAAATATCATTTCAAATTTTTTCAGAATTTTCTGAAGGTCTGAAAAGTTACGAACATGAAAAACATAACAACTCTTAAAATCCCTTACCTCAAAAGAGCAGTATTTCTGACTTAAATATCGGATATAATGCTGAACAAACTTGCATCGTATAGCAACACTCAAGATATCTAAATACCAACAAAAATATGCTTGATCATATAGAGAGAGAAAACTTATGTTTTTGGTGTGATTTTCAATTCTCACTTAAGCGCTTATTTATAGGAAAATACTAGAACGCCAAAGGAGACTAAAATAATAAAAAAATTATTATTTTTTCTTTTTCTCTACGCATGCCAGCCATCCAAGACCAGCATGCCAATTCTGAAAATCAATTTTGCAGCCCAAATGTGTTCAACAACCAAAGTGGGTCCCACCCATAAATTTAATAAAAATTATTTTATTTTTCGAAACTTCAATAATTCATAGAAAATAGCTCGTTTATCAGAAAAATACGAATTTTATGTCCATTTCGCATGAAATCGAATTCTCTACAACTTTGCAAAAGAAAGTTTTTCCAAATTCCAGACCGAAAATATCCGAAATTCATAAACGGATGATTTTAAACATCGTTTCAACACCTTGTAAAATTCATAACAAATCATGCGTTAATTTTCAACGGTTCAAAATTTATGGACATATTCTCAACTTATATATGTATAACAAATTCAAAAATCATAACGATCCAACGGTTAGATTAAAATTATAACTCACGCAATAGAGCTTTATGAACACCGATTTGATCTTTTAATAACTCCAATCCGACAAAATGTTGATAAAGCACCTTAACATTAATTCCTTCATTTATAACCATATAAATAAATTCATCATTTATATCTACATCAAATAAATATTTCCTTATCATATAAATCAATAATTAATTATTCACAAATAATATTACAGAATCACAATAATGACAACCAGGCCGTTCCCAGGAAAGAGGAGGCTTTCCGATAAGGATTTCTCCTTATTGGCGCGCAATTAGATGACCAAACCTCTCCTTAGACAGAACTTTCTAGACATTGTCAATAATGTTATCTAATAATATTATTCAAATAATATGAATTATTGATCTGATAATGGAGATGATGTGTAACAACAATTATTGAAACAATAATAATATAAAATATCAACGCAGCAATTATTAAATTAATAAAATAAAATATTGAACAGTAATTACTGTGACAATTATTCAGTAGTGCCTTCTTACGTAAGAATCAATAATTTCAAAAATACTGTGCAATACCGTGTACTACTGTGCAATAACGCGTATTACTGTATTTTACCCACCGGGTATTCTAACAGTGTTAACGGTAACAACTACGCCGTTATTTATAAAAACTCAAATTTTTCGTTTTCTTCATCCGACAGTTATTCTGTTATGGGGCCCACAAATGGTTGTGCCATCGTACGAATATTCCCCGACAGAAATAATATTCCACGACCAACGAATATTTCCCGACAACAATGATTATTTTATAACCACTTGTTTATTTTAAAAAAATTTCACATTTCACCCATAACTTTAACTTTTTATCAATTTAACCATTTACTGAATTGTAATTATAAGAAAAATTGAATACTTTTATTTTATAAAATTCGGGGTCTTACAATCTCCCCTCCTTATGAAATTTCATCCCCGAAATTTACGTACTTGGTATTTCGAAGAGTTTAGAATACCTTGCTTTCATTTCAGATTCTATCTCTCAGATAATCATGATTTCTCCATTGCTCATCTCCCATGATAACTTCATTTGGGTTCCTCATTTGTTGGAAAGTCATGACAACCGCCATCCCTCGAACTACCCGGCTTTGACTTGTCTGGGGCAGCATTTGGCGTCATCACTACCGTTGGAATATACTTTTCTATAGGACATATTCCTCCCTCAACTGCCTCGTCGTACTCCTGATTCATGATTCGAATCATCAATCTTCGATCCATATCGAATTCAGATTGACCGCTCTGTACAGGGTAATTCAAAACTCGATGTTAGGTTCTCCCAATTGCTTTCCAAAAAGAGAAATTCATATCATTTATTTTAGCCTTCTTAGATCGGACATCTCTTTCCACAATATCTACGTGTCGTGCGACTTTTGCCCATGCATCACTTATTCTCACTCGTTCAGTTTTTTCTTCTTTCAGCTCAGATTCCATCTTTATCATCTTATACTCTGCCAAAGAATGCTTCTGTTCAAGCATCACATATCTGGTAACACAAGCTTAAATTGTTGCATCCTTTTGCTCCACGACCGCCTGTCGTTCTTCAGCCTGCTCTTCTAACTCATGAATACGATTTTGCACTTCTATATTTTGATCATATAATACCTCTAACAAACTCTCCTCAGGTACCTCTTCTTCCTCTTCTTCCTCACTCTCAGCTGTTACCTCTGCGACCATTTCGGGTGCAACTATCAATTCTTCACTCGCCATATGGATTTCTCTAATTCCTTCTTCGTCTGACATCACATTATCATGGTTAGTGATTAGAGGTATCCCCACAGTCTCATTCACTCCATTGTTAGCATTCTCAGCTACCATTCTCAAATACTGCCATAAAACAAGGGTTAATTAAGTAAATTGACGTATCACATAATATCCATATATTATGACCCACCAACAATTAAGCTTAGGTAGGACACACTAGCAAAGGATTTACTAATCTCTCCCCTCCTAGTTATATTCCCCGATCTCCGCCGGAGACCATATCCCTAAGCTCTGATACCAATTGTGACAAATGTCCCATCAGTGGGCAGCACCTCACATTGGTACCTATCAGTTTGCTACCGCAGAACGGCGTCCCCTACGGAGAGTCTGGCTTCGATGCATCCCCCATCAACAGGAAGTCACCAGCGAGAGGCTCGGGGCTCTTTAATTATAGCTCTGATACCAACTGTGACAACCCCAAAACAAGTCCATTCCATCCAAACTATTCTGAATCGCCACATACATGGTACATAAAATAACTACAACTTTATTACAACAATTGTCGTGCAAAATACAACAACATATATGTTGTAAGTTTGGATACAAATATATACCAAATGTGACACATGTCCCAACCGTGGACAGCACGTCACAATGACACCTTACATAAAGGTATAGTCAAAAACTGTTTTAGAAATTAGAATATTTGGGAAGTGCTCAAGGAAACCTTCGTACATGGGAGGCCATGCGTCTAGGTTATTATAGATATCATATGTCCACAGAATTATCCTTGGTTGACCCAATAGACCCCAAAGAAAAACGAGAAGATTATTATCATATTCTTTCCAATGGTAGGTCTTTTCTTGACATATCATTATCTCCACTGTCTCCAATTGAGAATTATACTTCAAACAAATACCAAGATTATATAGGTAGTGCTCGTAAATATACTCAGCAAGTGGATGAGCACAACCCTGTCTTATGATGACACGAGGTTGTATGCCATTAGACATCTTGTATGATAGTGGCAAAACACCCTTCCAACGTTGGGTTCGCCTCACCCTATTTGATTCACCAAATATAACTACTAAATGATGACCACCGTTCTATTTTCCTGTTACCCCCGCTCGACCCAGCTACACTCTTATTACCTGAAAGGAATTGTGAAACAGAAGGGTGAGCACAAGTAGCCCGGTACAGAATATCATGACTAAAGATAAATAATTTATCAATAGCCTTTAACAGTAATAAATCAGAGATTTAGAACATATGGTAGATGATAAAAAATTTCAACCATAGTTGCAACGGAACGAACAATCCATTAGAAGAGTCAAATAGACCATAAAGTTTATTATCTTCTCCATGTTAAAAATCCGCCAACAATGTTTTATCCCAGTAACATCACTCAACAGTTCCTTTCCACAATCATATGAATAACTCATAATCATAATTGTGATTCTAAATTCCTCTTCGTACCCAGGACGAAGATAATTTTTATCACATGTCTTTACCTAAAACATCAAAGATCATAGTTATACCAAATCACAGTTCCTGTTCATAATCATACTAATAACTTCATCTTTGCACTACGGGCCAAAGATATTCGTCACCAGTTCATCTTTATACTACTGGCCAAAGATATTCAACAACAGGTCATCTTTGCACTACGGGCCAAAGATATTCATCAACAATTCATCTTTGCACTACAGGCCAAAGATATTTCTCAACAGTTCATATTTGCACAACAAGCCAAATATTTTCATCAATAGTTCATATTTGCACTACAGGCCAAATATATTAATATCTCAAAGAAATATATAATCATTTCAGAATGTATATAAACAATAATTATAACCATGTTGATCATTTCACCTTTGCACTTAAGCTAAAGATATTCAATTATAAATTCAATGGTCATGATCATACCAGTCAATAATTCAACTTTGCACTACTGGCCAAAGAGAACCCAAAGTCATGATCATACCAATAATCTACCCATTTTTACACTCAAGTGAAAGAGAATTTCAACATCAGGGTTATAAAAATATTATATATAATAGTAACTCGTGAATAGTAACTCATGAATAGCAATCCCGACATGAAAAAGGTAGAAATTCCACAATAGTATGCATACCAATATTTCGGTATAATGATATTGAAAGAATAATATTTCTTAAGCTTATAAATAATTTATTTTAATTATTTACACTTTACTAAATAATGCATTTAATCATCCTAAAATGCCAAATTCATAAGATTTCATCACCAATAATCAAAAACCCTCATCAAAAATCTGCATATACCTCATATAGGATTCTCAAGCCATAAAATCCTATTTTTCAATTTTCTTACTTCACATAACATATTTAATTCATTTTCTCATAACTAGTCCATTTTCATTAAAAATATCAAATTAGTTCCAAAAATATTTCTTTTCTGGGATTTAGCAAAATATAGTCTCATATTGAATATATAATTTTCTGAGAATTTTTAAAACTCATTTACTATTTTTCATATGGCCAAAACCGCCGAATATATACATCCAAAAATCACCATTTTTGGACACAATCAATAAAACTCATCAAAATATCATTTTAAATTTTTCTAGAATTTTCTGAAGGTCTGAAAAGTTACGAACATGAAAAACATAACAACCCTTAAAATCCCTTACCTCAAAAGAGCAGTATTTCTAACTTGAATATCGGATATAACGCTGAACGAACTTGCGTCGTATAGCAACACTCAAGATATCTAAATACCAACAAAAATATGTTTGATCATATAGAGAGAAAACTTATGTTTCTGGTGTGATTTTCAATTCTAACTTAAGCGCTTATTTATAGGAAAATGCTAGAACGCCAAAGGAGACTAAAATAATAAAAAAATTATTATTTTTTTCTTTTTCTCTACGCATTCCAGCCATCCAGGACCAGCATGCCAATTCTAAAAATCAATTTTACAGCCCACATGTGTTCAACAACCAAAGTGGGTCCCACCCATAAATTTAATAAAAATTATTTTATTTTTTGAAACTTCAATAATTCATAGAAAATAGCCGGTTATCAGAAAAATACGAATTTTATGTCCATTTCGCATGAAATCGAATTCTCTACAACTTTACAGAAGAAAGTTTTTTCAAATTCCAGACCGAAAATATCCGAAATCCATAAACGGATGATTTTAAACATCGTTTCAACACCTTGTAAAATTCATAACAAATCATGTGTTAATTTTCAACGGTTCAAAATTTGTGGACATATTCTCAACTTATATATGTATAACATATTCAAAAATCATAACGATCCAACGGTTAGATCAAAATTATAACTCACGCAATAGAACTTTAAGAACACCGATTTGATCTTTTAATACCTCCAATCCGACAAAATGCTGATAAAACACCTTAACATTAATTTCTTCATTTATAACTATATAAATAAATTCATTATTTATATCTACATCAAATAAATATTTCCTTATCATATAAATCAATAATTAATTATTCACAAATAATATTACAGAATCACAATAATGACAACCAGGCCGTTCACAGGAAAGAGGAGGCTTTCCGATAAGGATTTCTCCTTATTGGCGCGCAATTAGATGACCAAACCTCTCTTTAGACAGAACTTTCTAGACATTGTCAATAATGTTATCTAATAATATTATTCAAATAATATGAATTATTGATCTGATAATAGAAATGATGTACAACAACAATTATTGAAACAACAATAATATAAAATATCAACGCAGCAGTTATTGAATCAATAAAATAAAATATTGAACAGTAATTACTGTGACAATTATTCAGTAGTGCCTTCTTACGTAAGAATCAATAATTTCAAAAATATTGTGCAATACCGTGTGCTACTGTGCAATAACGCGTATTACTGTATTTTAACCACCGGGTATTCTAACAGCGTTAACGGTAACAACTACGCCGTTATTTATAAAAACTCAAATTTGTCATTTTCTTCATCCGACAGTTATTCTGTTATGGGGCCTACAAATGGCTGTGCCGTCGTACGAATATTCCCCGACAGAAAGAATATTCCACGACCAACGAATATTCCTCGACAACAATGATTATTTTATAACCACTTGTTTATTTTGAAAATTTTTTACATTTCACCCATAACTTTAACTTTTTATCAATTTAATCATTTACTGAATTGTAATTATAAGAAAAATTGAATACTTTTATTTCATAAAATTCGGGGTCTTACAAACTGAGTCAACAGCAAGGCAAGCAAAGAAAACCCTTCCACAAACCGCCTATAATACCCTGCCAAACTCAAGAAACTCATAATCTCCGTCACTGTAGTAGGTCTCGGCCATTTAGTAATAGCCTCAACCTTCGCAGGATCCACCTTAACGCCTTCAGTAAAAACAACATGTCCCAAAAATGCGACATGCTCCAACAAAAACTCACATTTAGAGAATTTAGCATACAGTTTCTCTTTCTAAAAAATCTCCAACACTGTGTGAAGATGCTCCTCATGCTCTTCCTTAGACTTGGAGTAAACCAAAATGTCATCAATAAAGACAATAACAAATTGGTCCAAGTACTCCCTGAACACCCGATTCATTAAATCCATAAACACTGCCGGAGCGTTAGTCAACCCGAATGGCATCACCAAAAACTCGTAATGCCCATATCGAGTACGAAAAGCTGTCTTAGGGATATCCTCATCCCTCACCCTCAACTGATGATAGCCCGACCTAAGTCTATCATCGAAAAATATATTTCCCCTTGAAGTTGGTTAAATAAATCATCAATCCTCGGTAATGGATACCGATTCCTAATGGTAATCTTGTTCAACTCCCTGTAGTCTATGCACAGCCTCATAGACTTATCCTTCTTCTTCACAAACAAGACCGGAGCACTCCACGGCGAAACACTCGGTCGAATTACACCACGATCTAACAGTTTCTGTAACTGCACCTTCAACTCCTGCAACTCCAATGGTGCCATCTGATACGGTGCCTTAGAGATAGGCTCCGCACTAGGAACAAGCTCAGTAGCACCTTCAACTCCCTGTAGTCTATACACATCGAAAGAATCACGAACAATTGGAACATCCTCAATACAGGACTCACCCTTAGAGGTATCCTTCATAAAAGCCAAATACCCCTCACAACCCTTTGCCACCAACTTCCTAGTCTTCAAAGCTGAAATTAACTTCACCACCCTACTCGGCTGTGAACCCAGAAATACGAACTCCGGAGACTTCACATCTCCAAATATAACCTTCTTCGCCTGACAATCGATAGTGGCCCGGTGCTTTTCCAACCAGTCCATCCTAAGAATTACATCAAAATCGTGCATACTCATCAAAAAAAGATTAGCCCTACGAATCTTATCCCTAAAACTGATCGCACACCCTCGATACAAATCAGAAATAATAATAGCAGTCCCCATCGGGGTAGCATTAGACATAACAGAATCTAATAACTGAGATGGCACACCCAGGTGTCGAACGAAAGACTGAGCAACAACGGAATGAGTAGAACCCGTATCAAACAAAATAGACGCCTCACGATTACCAACTAAAAGAGTACCAGAAATAGTGCCTGGTGCACTTGCCGCCTGGTTATGAGTCAAAGCAAAAACTCAACCACCCTAACGCTGACTTCCATTGCCACCATTTTCACCACCTCCACCATTACCATGCGGACCTGTACAATCCCTAGCAATATGACTCATCTGTCCATATAAAAAACATGCACCAGTGAGTCTGTGGCGCTGCCTCCCCGGATGATTAGCCCCACAAATAGCACAAGGAGTTATCGGAATAAGATTTCGGTTACCACCACCAACTGGTCCCGAATAACGACCCTGATTCTGCCCCTGTTGACAATTCTGCCACGACTGACGATTTTGACCATGCCAAGGTAGTTGAAGTTGACGATTCTGCCTTTGTTGAGGCAACTGCTGATAACCCCTATTCTGATTCTGACCACGCCATTGCCCCTGCTGGCAGCCATAATTTCTGTTCCACTGACCACCCTAATTCTTTCCATGCTGACCCGATGCTTGACCCTGCTAGGCATCTCTGTCCCTCTTTCGACTCCCTTCCGGTTTAGAAGACCAAAAGTCCTGTTGCTCAATCTCAATATTTTTGGCTGCATTGGCCACTGCTGACACATCTGCAAACTTGGTGTTAATGAGATGCTGCCGATATCTATAATGAATTCGCCACTTAAACTTCTCCACATGTTCTGCTGCAATCCCTGCTGAGGTTCCCGCAAAGCCTACCAACCTAGTGAACCTCGTCATGAAATCCGTGATGGACTCATCATCTTTCTGTCGGATGGACAAATATTCTCTGGCATAAGCATCTTTATCAGCAGCTGGAAAGTACTGCTGATAAAAGACCTCACAAAACTCTGCCCAGCTAAGTGCCTCGGCATAACCATCACCTTTTGTTACTTTCATTGCCTTCCACCACCTCTGTGCATCCCCTTCCAGCTTGTAAGCAGCAAGCAACACTCTCTGATTATCTGAGCACCCCAACACATCAAAAATCTTCTCCAGGTGGGCAATCCAATTCATTGCATCAATTTGAGTCGGAGCGGGACTGAATGATTGTGGTTTCTGCTTCTGAAACCTTTCCAACCACACATACATTGGAACCACCTGCTGATCAAGACCCATCTGCATTCCTTTCCTCAACATTTACAATCTGACCATTATTTCCTGAATTCCCTGGTTTAGGAATTTATGGTGGCGATTGCTACATTGCCTGTACAACCTGTGCCACCAACTGAGGTAAAGCCTGATTCACTGCTTGATTCACCAAGGTAGCCAATTGAGCATTAATTTGATCATTAGGTTGCTCATTGGGCTGACCCTCACCTCTTCCCTTAGTGTTACCTCGCCTCCCAGCAACTTTGGCGGATCTATGAGCCATCTAAGAAATAGATCACAAATATAAACAAAGTAGATTAGAGACAAATTCGAATATAGCGTATATGATAGCTGAACAAAAATTAAACGAAACAGAAACCTAACCCAGAAGTCTTCCCATAACTCACATGTCAAATCTAAATAGGTTTTCTACAAGAAAGAACCTAAGCTCTGATACTAACTCTATAACACCCTCTTTCCGAAATAGAAAGAGAGGTTACTCAAAACACAACAAAACTAATGAATTCAATAGCAAGACTCAAAGCCACAAAAGAATAGTGTTAGTATCTGATTAATACCACAAGTCAACCATAATAAATATCAAACTACCTCAAATCACAATCTAAAATAATTATTACAATTCCGAACAAGCTAATGTATCACAACCTAAACATAATATATCTAAATCATTTGGATAAAAGGGAGCTCTCGTCACACTTGCCCTTGATTCCCCTAAGTACCTGCCAAAACAAAAACACAGCATGAGCCAAATGCCCAGTACGGATATAGAATACAAATAATGAACCAAAATAACTAACTCAATTTAATGAACTGAATTGAAATGAACAAAACTAACATAACGAAATAATAGGCTGAATCAAATGGTCGGGTGTTATTGTAATATTATTTTAGGCAGGAAACCAATATGTTGTTTTTCTTGGGGAATTCCGAATCAGTTTAGGAGACAGGAGGATATGCTATATGCATTATGATTTTCAAAAGCCAATCAGGATTTGGGAGTATATATATGGTATATGTGGCGTGAACTCACTGAATAAGAAAGTATAAGGAATCCAATAGTGAGTTCAATATAATCAGTTTGTGAGATAATATAGCATCAGTTTTGAAGAGAGAAATTGAGGGTTCTACAATTTGTTTGAAAAGAATGTTTGTCTTGTTCATCATCTATTAGGATTGATTAGCAGCTGTAGCTGTAAGACTTTAATCAGTTCGAAAGTTCCGACTAGTGAGGTAATTTGAGTGATATTAATTTTTTTTTGTATTATCTTAATTTCATAATATTTTAAGTTTTTAATTATAAAACTTGGAAAAACTATTTATACTCACACTTGATTATAGTGAAATTTTTTCGGAGTTCGGCCCGTGATTTTAACTTTTTAGTTTTAGAAGGTTTTCCACGTAAGATTTGGTGTCTTGTGTTTGATTTATTTTTCGTAATATTATTTTTGCGATTATAATTTATTTGGTGAAATTGAATTATTTATTTGACGTAATTTGTTATTTAATTTATCAAAAACAATTAAAATTAGAGGAGTTTTCCCAACACATTTTGCCCTATAATTCACTAAACCTTTTTTTTTCAAAGCCATAATAACTTATACTAAAAAAACCACACTTGAATTTTCGGTGTAGGTGCTATATAGCTGGTTATTATTCTTCAGAGACTACGGGTGTAATAGGAACATCCGTCGACAAAAGAATCACCCTAAAATAATCATCTCATAACTATTGAGAACGAATCAAATCAAATAATTCTATTTGTCAATTTTTTTGATTTGCTCCTACTGAACCAAAGTGATTCTTCCTTTAAGACAATAAAATATGGTATATAAAGGTTTGTAATTCACAATAAATGATATAAACTCTGTTTTCACTTGGTAAAATTTATACTTGTTTGGACGATACATTTTAAAGAAATTTTAGACCACTTGCTCTAGAAACAACATTTTCGAATTTATTTGCACAAGAAAATAATAAAATATGAAACCTAGATTTAGTTTAATTAGACCAACAAATTCGTAAAAGGAACTCGAGTTCTACATGGAGGAAATCATTTATACTTACTCCCTCGGTTTCACCAAAGCTTGCGTAGTTTAACTTTTTTTTTATAAAAAAATTAACTATTTTATTTTGTAATCAAAATTTATATTATTTTCTTATAAATAGACGTGGAGGAACTATAATTATAAGAAATTATATTAAATTCTCTATTATCTCCAATTTTAGAAGTATAAAAATATGAATAAATATGCTTAATTCTGAATTCTAAAATTAACAATTTTGCGAGAAAAGTTAAACTAAACCATTTTTCTTTGGAAAGGAGGTAGTTATATATAATACAGCTTTCAGCAATATTTATATATACATATTGGTGTGCAGGGTTTCAAACCCGTGGCCTCTGAGAAGCCGAAACCGGAGGCAAGGATCAATGAATCAAAACAGCCAAGTCGTTGGAATAGCTGCTTCAGGTTGACGGGATTCTATTTCGAAGGCAAATAAATAAATACCAGGGTTTTATATATTTCATTTATGTGTTTTTCTCAGTCTGTTGGCATGGCTTTGCTTAATTTATTGTTTCGTAATAAGAGAATAAATAGTGGTCACCATGAGCACTTATATAGTGACTTTTTTTCCATGTTATAAAAATTTGATGTTGTGATGTTTGTATAATGCACCACATATATTCAAGGGATATTTGTACGAAGAATAAGTTGGTGTACCTATGTCCTATGATAATGTTTTAAATCTAAATTTATGAGTCTTTATTTAAGGAAATTGATATTTTCATATGATTTTTTGATATTTCTAAATGAAAATTGTCGTTATAAATCTTATAACGACGATTTTTACCGTCACTACAATTATAGTAATACTTTTTTATATAAAAATATCAAAAAATTATATAAAAATATCAATTTCTTTATTTAAATATGGTATCAAAGTGGTCAATCATTTACATGGATGCAAGGTCGGATGACTTGCATGTGCATGCCACTCTATAAATTGTCTATGTAATATATAATCTTAGAAGGCTACTCCACTCACTGCAAAAGATTTTTAATTTGATACTTCGACAAAGACAAACCCTAGTACGTAGTATGCTAAGAGTAAACAATATAATAACTAATATTTAGAGTTTTGATTTATCGCATCATGTCGAACATTATACTTTTTATTTTGTCGCATTGTGCTGAACATTGTAATTTTTATTTTGTCGCATTATGTCAAACATTATAATCTTTATTTTGTCGCATTATGTCTAAGATTTAAATCTATTTTGTCACATTATATAAAAAATTATGATCTTCAATTTATCACATTATATCGAATATATATTATGATTTACATTTTGTTGGTAATCTATTGAACATTATAATCTTTATTTTATTGCACTATAATTAACTATTGACTTGATCATAAATATTATTTCTACGGATCAAAGGGTTATAATCGTGGGTTAATTGTACTTTAAACTCTCTAAGTTCTAACAATTTAATTTAGGGATATTTACATTTTTCAGTACATTTTTTTAAAATAATTACAACAAAAGTGTATCACTAAAATATTTACATAATTAATACATTTTAAATATTTTATTTACTTAATTAGTGAATTTGTTTTTCCTTTAATTTAGTTGTGTGTTTTAATGAGATGATGATGTGGCAAATTAGTTTTTCAAAAATTAATTGTTCACGGTTTTTGTGGGTATCGTGTTTTAATTTGAATTTCATGTATATCTTATTTGCCGTTTACATCTCTTTCAATTGGGAACCCTTATTTTATATTTTGGGAACTTTGTAACCAAAATTCTGTTCTTCAAGTTGAGTCGGTCGTTTTTTTCGATAGGTCGTCGCCGTTCTCGTCTGCTACTTCAGTTCGTGGTGGTTCGTCCTTTGTGGTAGTGCGTGGTGATTTCTCCTCTCTTTTTAGTACATTTTTTGCTCTTTGTGATTTCTTCCGGTTTTGTATAGGATGGTTTCTACAAGGAAGAGTTTGGAGGGAATGGTTGATAAGAAGAGTGATGGGAAGAGGAAAAGAATTAGGGATGATGATTATGTTAAGAATGAGAAGGATAGCGTGGCAAAGTCCCCAAAGCAGGGGAAGAAGTTAGTGGTCAAATCACCTGTTAAGGATAAGAAATCGAGGAGTCATGTGTCTAAGAAGGCTAAGAAATTGATGTATTTGGATTCTGATTTCGAAGATTCGCCAAACAAAGTTGGGAAAGCGGCTGAAGATGATGCTTATAGCCAGAATATTATTCCCCACCAAAAATATCTTAAGGTTTGTTATTTTATTTGTTATTAAGAATCTGGAATAATTAATTATTTTTGGTTACTTGTGTATTTGTTTTGGTACCTGGTGCTGTTCAATTTGATTACTGATTAATGTTTATTCATTAAAATGGTTATGTACACTGCAAGTGAAGGTTTGGTTACTATTATATTGTGTTTTAGTTACTAATGCTAATATATTTGGTTAATTGTATAGATGTTGAAATGTGTTTTGTTAGTATAAAGTTGTAGTGTCATGGTTGTTCAACTTGTATTTGATAAAATGGTTATTTTCACTCTGAGTGGAGGTTTGATTACTATTATATTCTGGTTTGGTTACTAGATACCTTTTTACATTACAGAGGTTGATTAATTTGGTTTTTGGTAACCTGCTGATTGTGTTTTGGTTACTATTGTTAATATATTTAGATACTTTTGATTGAATAGTTGTTAAAATGGGTTTTGTTACTCTAGAGTTGTAGTTTGATGAATGTTCAGCTTGTATTTGTTAAAATGGTTATGTTCCCCCCCCCTGAGTGCAGTTTTGGTTAATATTATATTCTAATTTGGTTACTAGATACTTTGTTACATTACAAAGTCAAATTATGTTAGTTTTGGTAACTTTATGATGTTTTTGGTTACTAATGCTATTATATTTGGATATTGTTGATTGTATAGTTTTGGTTTTATAGTGTGACGAATGTTCCATTCTTATTTGGTTAATGTGTACGTAATGTAATGTATTGTAATATATTGTATTTTCAGATTTGGGATCTATATTATCAGGAGCACCATAGCAATTTTACAGCAAAAATCATTTATTGGTCTGATATGGAAGTGCCCAGTGTTATTAAGAATAAATTGTCTGAAGTTCAGTTGAGTAAGTTTAAATTAACTTATTTTGGGAAATTTCTAGATGCTAGGGAGCTCCAAATGCTTTCCCAAATAATCCATCATGCTTTGGCGAGAGAAGTTTATCAAAGGGATAATGGGGAGATGTGGTTTCTGTTTGGTGAGAAAAGGGTAAGATTTGGATTACCAGAATTTTGTTTAATCTATGGTTTGTGTTGGCAAGGAGATGAGGATATTGATGGATTTAAGGGAATGAAAAATCAGTTGGTGGAAAATTTTTTTGGAGATGAGGTTATGACCCGTTCTAGTATCGAGAGTGTGACGCCCCCAAAATAGGTATACAACACCCATTCTGAGTCGCCAAATACATGGTACAGAAAGCAAACTACAACTTCAATAATACAATTGTCGTGCAAAATACGACAACACATACTGTGAGTTTAAATACAAATATTGTCTTCTAGACAATATCCACACTCAAATAAATCCTCATTACAATTATTCAAACACTATTTTACAGAAATAGTGAGGACTGCTAAAACATCTTTCTAGAACCATCACTCCATACCCCGACTAGATCCTGCTATGTTCTCACCTCCTGAGAAGAAAAATGGAACCAAAAAAAAAGAAGGTGAGCTCAACTAGCCCAGTAAAGAATATTATGACTAAGATAATATACAAATAAATTATCGTTAGTCTTCAACAGGGAAAAATCTGATAGAATATAATCGACAACAAGTTTTAGATCAACAACTGCAGCGGAAACAACAAACCATTATAAGAGTCAAGTAGAGAAAGAATTCTACTATCTTCTAAGATTTAAAAGTCCATCATCAATATTTTATCCCTGTAACATCAATTAATAATCATCTTTATCCAAATATTCATCTTTGCACTACAGGCCAAAGATATTCATTTGTATCACCTGTCAGTCATGTTCATCTCAACACCTGTTCATCTTTGCACTACAGGCCAAAGATATTCATCAAGTAATCATACATCTTTGCACTACAGGCCAAAGATATTCATTAATATCATCATTTAGGACTGAGGATGATGAAAAATATCTTAAAGAGAACGAATCCAATGAGACAGAAGGACAAATAGTAGGGATTCGTATAACAGTTTATCCAAGATCAATAATACTTCATAATAATCAATTGTGAAGCAGAATTCAAAAATAAAGATCAAAACATGGATACAATCAAAGATAGTAACCATAATAGACATCTTGGACAAAAAGGAAAAATTTTATTTTTCGGTGAATAGTGCCGTATTCGTGAATAGTGCCGTATACGTGAATAGTGCCGTATACATGAATAGTAACCCCGACACAAAAAGTTTCAAATTTGATAAAAACTCATATCAATATTTCAGCATAATGATATTGAAGAAGATAATATCATTTAAGAAGAAAATAATATCCCTTACCTCAAAATATCAGTACTTCTGGTCGGAATACCGGTATAAGGCTGAAAGAAACTTGCTCTGATGAATAGAAACTCTCAAAGTATCTAAATACTCACAAAATACACTCAATAATCTAGAGAGAGAAAGAGAGAAAACTTGTTTCTGGTGTAATTTTCAATTCTAACTTAGCCCTCTATTTATAGGAAAATTTTGGTAGGTTTGACCTGCAACCTGATGGCTTTACCTGCTACTATTCCCACCTACCACATTTGAAATATAATTCAGCACATTTCTTCACCAACCACAAGTGGGGCCCACCAATTCTAGAATTTTCCATCAAAATGATAAACTCTGAAAATTCAACAATTTCTGAACCAGTCATCTTGTAAAATTCATAATAAATCATACGTTCATTTTTAACGGTTCAAAATTTGTGGGCATATACTCAACTTATATATGTATAACATATCCAAAAATTACCACGATCCAACGGTCGGATTAAAAATTATAACACCCGCAATATTTCTCAAAAACCCTGATTTGATTTTTAATACCTCCATTCCGATAAAAATACTGATAAAACACCTCAACATTAACTCCTTCATTTTTAACCACAAAAATATATCCCTCATTTATATCCACATAAAATAAATATTTCCTTATCATATGAATCAATAATTAATTATTCACAAATAATATTACAGAATCACATTTATGACAACCAGGCCGTTCCCAGGAAAGAGGGGGCTTTCCAATAAGGATTTCTCCTTACTGGCGCGCAATTAGATGACCAAACCTCTCCTTAGACAAAACTTTCTAGACATTGTCAATAATGTTATCTAATAATATTATTCAAATAATATGAATTATTGATCTGATAATGAAAAATACTGTGCAACAACAATTATTGAAACAACAATAATATAAAATATCAACGCAACAATTATTGAATCAATAAAATAAAATATTGAACAATAACTACTGTAACAATTATTGAGTAGTGCCTTCTTACGTAAGAATCAATAATTGGTGCAATACCATGTGCTACTGTATTTTAACCACCGGGTATTCCAACAGTATTAACGGTAACAACTACGCCGTTATTTATAAATAAATTATAGTTGTCGTTTTCTTCATCCAATCGCTTTCCGTTATGGGGCCCACACAAGGCTGCGCCGTCGTACGAATATTCCCCGACAGCAAGAATATTCCACGACCAAACGAATATTCCCCGACAAAATGAATATTTTATAACCACTTGCTTATTTTGCAAAATTTGCACATTTCACCCATAACCAAAGTATTATATCAAATTAACCCCTTATTATTCACAATAATATTTAGAGAAAATTTGATTTTATTCATTAATAAGTTGGGGTCTTACAGAGAGGATATATCGGAGTGCTATTCGATGATGATGATGAGGCTGTCAGGATGTCAATCATATTCTTAGTTTTTAATTTCATACTAGCTACTGTCTCGGATAATTATGTTGATGAAGCTTTGACTAACTTTCTGTCTTATGGCGACCTTGAAAGTTATCCGTGGGGGAAATTTGCATTTGAACAGACGAAGAATTCTTTATCGCTTGTTGTGAAGGGACATTTAAAGAAGGGTAAAAATGGGGGTGTGATATACAATTTTTACAAGGACAGTTATTATAAATCTTACAAGTTGAATGGATTGCCTTATGTTTTCCAAGTTTTCTTGTTTGAAACCATTCCTACACTGAAAGTCAGGGGTTTCTGTATTGATGATCATGTATCAAAAGTTAGATTATTTAGATGGAATGAATTAGGGAAGGCTTCTAAAAATGAGAAGTTGAATGATTTATTATTTGGTTCTGGTCAGGTATGTTGGTTACGATTAATATTATGTTTGGTTACCTTTATATATATATGGTTACTGACTTTAATTTATTGGTTTTTTGTGTATTGTTTTGTTTCTTTTATTTGTTCAATGTTTTTGACATGATATATATATTGTGATTACTATGTTTTAGTTGATGATTCAAAATCTCATTCCTACGGACGATGAGAAGGAGCCTTTAGATTTGGGTGGTTTTCACCTTTTTAATGGAAATGATGGTTGCTCTAATATTGCTGATATTAAAGTGGAGAAATCCAAGAAGGATAAAGACTTTTGATTTTCACTTTCTGATGTGAAAAATATTATCAATGCACGGGTGAGGCCTTTGGAAGAGAAGATAACTGAAGTTAAGAAAGAAATTAAGAAGCTAGGGGTTGATTTGAAAGATGAATTGCATGGTTTTCATATAGAGATGTGCAGGGACATAAAGAAGATTTTGAGAAAGCAGATACGTGGCCGCCCTAGTGCTAGTCAAGGTAGCACTGAAGGTGATGATGACGATGATGATGATGATGATGATGGTTCGGAAGGTATTGAGTTAGATGATGATGGTGATGATGCTGGTAATGTTAATGATTTAGATGATGATGTTACGTGTGATGAGCATGATGTTGTAATCAAAGGTTCTGATAATGCAAAACAGTTTCATGGAAAAATTGATGATGATGTTGGTTGTTTGGGTGAGGTTCAGAGTGATGAAGATGATGAAAAGGTTAACATATATGTTTGTTTTTTTTGTGTGTTTTATGTTTTTAGAATCAATGCTGATTATTTAATGTTTTTTTTTACAAATTGATAATAAGAATGATAACCCAACTTTTGATAATTTAAGGCACACTCATGGGAAAGAAATTATTATTTTTACCCCTAGTGGGGTTCACATTGATGGGGATGATGAAAAGGTTAAGCATTTTTGTTTGTTTTTCTTGTGTTATATTTTTGTGTTATATTGATCAATTAATGTTTTTTATATTTACAGATTGACAAGAACATTGACATTCCAAATTTTGATATTTTAAGTCAGTCTTTTGGAAAAGAGATCGTTGTTTTTACCCCTACCGAGGTTCGTATTTTTTTCAACATTAGTTACCTTCACAGTTTTTATTGGTTACTTCGTTACAGTATTTCTGTTACTGGTCAATCAGTTTGGATTTTGTAGTTGATATTATATTTGTGCTTTGTGACCTGTTTTGTATATTGTTAAAGGGGAGTAAAATTGAATCAGTAGACAAGTCGTTACTTGATGAAATGGTTTTAACGACACATGATATACTTCATTGTGTTGAAGTTGAGAAAAGTGCTTCTAAGCCATGTGGTAGACCCGTCCGTGCGTCTGCAAAGAGTGTTGTGTTGAGGAGTCCATATACATCAAAGTTTGGTTCAGCTGATTCATCTTCTTCTGTTGTGGTTCCTAGACAAATAAGCAGAGGTCTTTCTGCATTCCCCAATGTTTGTATGGGTATGCCATCGAAATTTGAAGATGTTATGTTTGATCAATGGTTTAAGATTGGCATAAATAATAGGAAAATGTATGTTATTTGTAGTTTAAGATTTATATAGTCTATTTTTTTATAAAAAAAATCATTTGTGTTAGTTCCCAGAGGCATAATAGTTATCTAGAAGGGGGGGGGGTTTGAATAGATATTTTAAATTTCTTTTTCAAAATACTTTGTCAGATATGTTGATAAATTAATCACATCAAAATATATGATTTGTTTGTTCCCCTTTAAGATAAACTAAGTTAATGGTTGACAAGCAGTTATAACAACTATAGTAGTTAAAGCAAGAATATAAAAGACACAGAATTTAAGTGGTTTAGAGCACTCAAGGCTCCTAGTTCACTCGTTTATTCCTCGAGTAGAAAATCCACTAAGGATGTCTTTACAATCTTTGAGTCTCACATATTCCTTCAAGACCAGCAGTCTTGGAACTACTTAGTTCACTTAGAACTCTTCAAGTCCAGTAGACTTGGAATACACTTGATGAGAGTTGAGTTCTTTGGGTTGTGCTACTCATTTGCTATTAGGCATATGTTCAAAAGAACTGAGTAGCTGAGCAAGCTTTTTTTCTTGATCGTAGAGTTGAGCGTTGAGTGTTCTTTAGCTTTTTGTTATGTGTTTGCTTGATTTCTTGCATCTACATCTAATTTGTATATAAGGTACCTTTCAAATATGTCCGTTTGAAGGCATCCGTTGAAGCATTAATTGTATTTGACATTTCTGAGCACTGCTGGTGACTTCCTAGAAATCTTCTATTCAGGCGTCTGGCCCACTGACGCAGCAGACTGTAATCTCACCTAACACCTGAAAAGGTGTTTCCATCTGACATATAGTACTTTCCTTAGCTTCTTCAATACATTTCTTTGTTATATACAAAGGATGAGTGTTGGGTCATTGGAATTCCTGAGAGTCTCAACGTCTATAATCCATTCCACATTTATTGTAATTGATTCTTCAACAAATGGACAAAGCTCGATGCTTCTGATGCAGACATATGAGGCACTACAATCATGATCGTGGTGTCTTGTCACATTCGTGCTTGATATGGACTAATAAAGGATAACACTACGATTTCTCTTAAGCACTGGTAAACTACGATCTTTGCTTGGTTGATTTGTAGACTCTACGCTTTCGAGAACAGATTACTATTATTGATTTGGCTCGACAGGCATTTGGACCATTCTACGATACTGGGAGAAGCCCTCCAAAGCAGACAGACTACGATTCTTGATACTCTACGATTCTGCCTTGGCTTTTGCAATGTCTCGGCTGGCTTCTGTTGATGCCTATCTATTACATCTCAAAATAGATCATCCTAACATCCTTGATTTTTTCTTCTATACATTCATTTACAAAATGACAAACATAAAGCACAGATCAACCTAACAATTTTGATCTATCATCTAAGTCCTTGTACATATGTTCTTTGAAGGACTTTACATATAAGCATGACTATTTACTTTCAACATCAAATTTAAATATGCAATACCCAACAATCTCTCCCTATTTGATGTTGACATAACTAAGGAGATTTGTATCATAATCATCAAGTTGTAGATGCAGTTGATAGAAAGTAAATATGACTTAGTGTTTCAGTGAGAAGCTGAAATCTCTAGAGAATAAGTATGAATTTATTGATGTTTGTAGAGACAGATATTACAATAAAGCATAGTTACATCCATAAGAAATAAATTTCAACTTATTTCTATTACTTTTGCCTTTTGCTTCTTGGAGGATTGACATGCTCTGCAGCTCTCCTTCTCCGGCTGGCTTCATCTCTCCATGCAATATCTTCTAGCTCGCTTTGACTTAGCCTTTCTCTATGATCATTTCTATTCATAAAGGCAGGATCTCCAATCGACATGTTCAAACCAGTAGTGGTTACCCCTTGTGAGCTAGGAGATGGCCCTCGACTCCTTAGCAGTTGCGCCATGAGAATTGGCTGGTTCCTGGATTGTGCAATGTCTTCACAATTTTCTTTAACCAGAGAGTCAGTTTGAGCGTTGTGCTTTTGTAGAATGGCCAAGGCAGTGTCTGTTTGTTATATTTAATTCATAGAGTATTATTTGAATTCTTTAATAGAAAATCGTAGGCTTGAGAGACTTTCCATAATAAGTTTGGTTTGAGTTTCCTGAGTCTTCTGCAGAAGGATAACTGCTTCCTTGTGCTTCCGGGTATACTGAAAGTGAATTTAATTCCTTTCATTAATGTTGTGGATCATTTCCTTGATGATTTTCCTAAGTTTGTTTGGGAGCTCAGAACTCAGATTGTGAGGAAGAGTGTTGGCAGCATCTATCAAGTGGTTCAGCCCTTGTATGATCAAGCAGAGAATGAGATTCAAGATCTTCTTGAATATCTCTAGTCATTTTCTGTGATACATTAATCAGCTCAAATTTGGTAGGAAGATCTGAGAGAAGCTCAAGAATTTGCTGAGTGTCCTAAGGAGAGGCTCTTGTATTTTTATTTTGCAGATTGTAGAGAGCAAGATCAAGATCAAAAGAATTATTGGTTGAGGAGGAAGGAACATCTGAAGGAGGTGCAGGTATTGGGGTTTGGGTTTTGGGATGAGGTGTTGGTTGAGTGGTTGACTCTATGATTAGAGTAGGTGTAAGACCCCGAATTTTAAGAAATAAAAGTATTCAATTTTTCTATTTAGTAAATGGTTAAATTGATAACAAGTTAAAGTTAAGGGTAATATATGAATTTTTTTAAAATACGCAAGTGGTTATAAAATACTCATTGTTGTCGGGGAATATTCGTTTAGTCGTAGAATATTCTTTCTGTCGAAAAATATTCGTACGACGGCGTAACCATTTGTGGGCCCCATAACAGAATAACTATCGGGTGAAGAAAACGACAAATTTGAGTTTTTACAAATAACGACGTTGTTGTTACCGTTAACACTGTTGGAATACCCAGTGGTTAAAACACAGTAATACGCGTGGTTGCACAGTAGCACACGATTTTGTACAGTATTTTTGAATTATTGATTCTTACGTAAGAAGGCACTACTCAATAATTGTTACAGTAATTACTGTTCAATATTTTATTTTATTGATTCAATAATTGCTACGTTGATATTTTATATTATTGTTGTTTCAATAATTGTTGCTGCACAGTATTTCCCATTATCAGATCAATAATTCATATTATTTGAATAATATTATTAGATAACATTATTGGCAATGTCTAGAAAGTTCTGTCTAAGGAGAGGTTTGGTCATCTAATTTCGCGCCAGTAAGGAGAAATTCTTATTGGAAAGCCCCCTCTTTCCTGGGAACGGCCTGGTTGTCATAATTGTGATTCTGTAATATTATTTGTGAATAATTAATTATTGATTTATATGATAAGGAAATTTTTATTTAATGTGGATATAAATAATGGATTTATTTATGTGGTTATTATTGAAGCATTTAATATTGAGGTGTTTTATCAGTATTTCTGTCGGAATAGAGGTATTAAAAATCAATCAGGGTTTTTTAGATATATTGCGAGGGTTATAATTTTTAATTCGACCGTTTGATCGTTGTGATTTTTGGATATGTTATACATATATAAGTTGAGTATATGTCCACAAATTTTGAACCGTTAAAAATAAACGTATGATTTGTTATGAATTTTAAGAGATGACTGGTTCAGAAATTATTGAAGTTCCGAAATTTATCATTTTAGTGGAAAATTCTAGAATTGGTGGGACCCACTCTTGGTTGGTGAAGAAATGTGCTGAGATTTTTATTCAAATATGGTGGGTGGGAATAGTAGCAGGTAAAGCCATCAGGTTGCAGGTTAAGTTTGCTTCGGCGTGCTAATATTTTCCTATAAATAGAGGGCTAAGTTAGAATTGAAAATTACACCAGAAACATAAATTTTCTCTCTTCTCTCTCTATATTATGAAGCATATTTTGTTAGTATTTAGATACTTTGAGAGTTTCTATTCAGTGCAAGTTTCCTTCGGCTTTGCATTCCAGTCAGAAATACTGCACTTTTGAGGTAAGGGATAGTAAGAGATTTTAAGGGTTGTTATATTTTTCAGTTTCATAATTTTTCTGACCTTCAAAAATTCTAAAAAAATTTAAAATGATATTTTGATGAGTTTTTCTTGATTGTGTCCAAAAATGGTAATTTTTGGATGTATAGATTGAGAGTTATGAATTTTATGAGAAAAGACTATTTTAAAAGTAATCGCTTATAATTCCTTGTGGTTAACTCCAAAATTGATAAAATTTTTATTGAAAGTATATCTATATAAATCAGTGTACTCTGTGAATTTCAGAATTTTTGGATAAAAGTACAATTTATGATAAATGTTTAAATATTCGGCGGTTTTGGCCATATGAAAAATAGTAAATGAGTTTTAAAAATTCTGAAAAAAATATATGTTCACTATGGGACTATATTATGCTAAATTCCAGAAAAAAAAAATATTTTTGGAACTGATTTGGTATTTTTCATGAAAATGGTCTAGTTATGAGTAAATGAATTAAATATGTTTTGTGAAGTAAGAAAATTGAAAAATAGGATTTTGTGACTTGAGAATCCTATATGAGGTATATGCAAATTTTTTTATGAGAGTTTTGGTTATTGGTAATGAAATCTTACCAGTTTGACATTTTAGGATGATTAAATGTATTATTTAGTAAAGTGTAAACAATTAAAATAAATTGTTTATAAGCTTAAGAAATATTATTCTTTCAATATCATTATACCGAGATATTGGTATGTATTTTATTGTGGAATTTCTACTTTTTTGTGTCGAGTTTACTATTCACGAGTTACTATTTATGAGTTATTATTCACGAGTTACTATTCACGAGTTACTATTCACGGGTACTATTCACGATAAAAATTGGTTTCTTTTTCTGACCAAATTATCGTTGATTTATGATTGTTGCTCTTGAAAATAAATGCAGTTGTTGATCATATTATTTTTATATATAACATTTTTATAACCTTGATGTTGAATTTCTCTTTCACTTGAGTGTAAAGATGAGTAAATTATTGGTATGATCGTGACTGAGGAATATCTTTGGCCTGTAGTGCAGAGATGAATTGTTAACTGGTATGATCATGACCATTGAATTTATAATTGAATATCTTTAGCTTAAGTGTAAAGATGAATTGATTAACATGGTTATAATTATTGTTTATATAAATTCTGCAAATGATTATATATTTCTTTGAGATATTAATATCTTTGGCCTGTAGTGCAAAGATGGTCTGTTGATGAATATCTTTGGCCTGTAGTGCAAAGATGAACTGTTGTTGAATATCTTTGGCCGTAGTGCAAAGATGGATTTATTAGTATGATTATAAACAGGAACTGTGATTTGGTATAACCATGATCTTTGATGTTTCAGGTAAAGACATGTGATGAAAATTATCTTCGTCCTGAATGCGAAGAGGAATTTAGAATTACAATTATGATTATGAGTTATTCATATAATTGTGGAAAGGAACTGTTGATTAATGTTACAGAGATAAAATATTGTTGGTGGATTTTTAACATGAAGAAGATAATAGACTTTATGGTCTATTTGACTCTTCTAATGGATTGCTCGTTCCGCTGCAACTATGGTTGAAATTTTTATTATCTACCATATGTTCTAAATCTCTGATTTATTACTGATGAAGACTATTGATAATTTATTTATCTTTAGTCATGATATTCTTTACTGGACTAGTTGTGCTCACCCTTCTGTTTCACAATTCCTTTTAGGTAATAAGAGTGTAGCTGGGTCGAGCGGGGGTAACAAGGGAATAGAACGGTGGTCATCATTTAGTAGTTATATTTGGTGAATCCAATAGGGTGAGGCGAACCCAACGTTGGAAGGGTGTTTTGTCACTATCATACAAGATGTCTAATGATATACAACCTTGTGTCATCATAAGACAGGATTGTGCTCATCCACTTGCTGAGTATATCTACGAGCACTACCTATATAATCTTGGTGTTTGTTTGAAGTATAATTTACGATTAGAGACAGTGGAGATAATGATAAGTCAAGAGAAGACTCACCATTGGGAAGAATATGATAGTAATCTTCTCATTTTTCTTTAGGGTCTATTGGGTCAACCAAGGATAATTCTGTGGCCATATGATATCTATCATAACCTAGACGCATGGCCTCCCATGTACGAAGGTTTCCTTGAGCACTTCCCAAAGATTCTAATTTCTAAAACAGTTATTGACTATACCTTTGTGTAAGGTGTCATTGTGAGGTGCTATCCAAGGTTGGGACATGAGTCACAGTTGGTATATATTTGTATCCAAACCCACAGCATATGTGTTGTTGTATTTTGCACGACAATTATTGTAATAAAGTTGTAGTTGTTTTCTGTACCATATATTTGGCGACTCAGAATGGGTTGGATGGAATGGACCTATTTTGGGGGCGTCACAGGTGGTATCAGAGCTTAGGGATATGGTCTCTGGCGGAGATCGAGAAATAGAACTAGGAGGGGAGAGATGAATAAATCCTTTGCTAGTGTGTCCTACCTAAGCTTATTTGTTGGTCAGTCATAATATCGGGATATTATGTGATATGTTAATTTGTTAAATTAACCCTTGTTTTGAAGTTGTATTCTAGAATGATATCTGAAATTCAGAAAGTGAGCAATGAAGAAATTATGATGACAGGGAAGATGGAATTTAAAATGAAAGCAAGGTATTCTCACATTTTTGAAATACCAGGTACGTAAATTTTGGGGACGAAATTTCATAAGGAGGGGAGATTGTAAGACCCCAAATTTTATGAAATAAAAGTATTCAATTTTTCTATTTAGTAAATGGTTAAATTGATAACAAGTTAAAGTTAAGGGTAATATATGAATTTTTTTAAAATACGCAAGTGGTTATAAAATACTCATTGTTGTCGGGGAATATTCGTTTAGTCGTGGAATATTCTTTCTGTCAGAAAATATTCGTACGACGGAGCAGTCATTTGTGGGCCCCATAACAGAATAACTGTCGGGTGAAGAAAACGATAAATTTGAGTTTTTACAAATAACGGCGTAGTTGTTACCGTTAACACTGTTGGAATACCCAGTGGTTAAAACACAGTAATATGCGTGGTTGCACAGTAGCACACGATTTTGTACAGTATTTTTGAATTATTGATTCTTACGTAAGAAGACACTACTTAATAATTGTTACAGTAATTACTGTTCAATATTTTATTTTATTGATTCAATAATTGCTACGTTGATATTTTATATTATTATTGTTTCAATAATTGTTGCTGCACAGTATTTCCCATTATCAGATCAATAATTCATATTATTTGAATAATATTATTAGATAACATTATTAAAAATGTCTAGAAAGTTCTGTCTAAGGAGAGGTTTGGTCATCTAATTGTGCGCCAGTAAGGAGAAATTCTTATTGAAAAGCCCTCTCTTTCCTGAGAACGGCCTGGTTGTCATAATTGTGATTCTGTAATATTATTTATGAATAATTAATTATTGATTTATATGATAGGAAAATATTTATTTAATGTGGATATAAATGATGGATCTATTTATGTGGTTATTATTGAAGGAATTAATGTTGAGGTGTTTTATCAGTATTTCTGTCGGAATGGAGGTATTAAAAATCAATCAAGATTTTTGAGATATATTGCGGGGGTTATAATTTTTAATCCGACCGTTGGATCGTTGTGATTTTTGGATATTTTATACATATATAAGTTGAGTATATGTCCACAAATTTTGAACCGTTAAAAATAAACGTATGATTTGTTATGAATTTTAAGAGATGACTGGTTCAGAAATTATTGAAGTTCCGGAATTTATCATTTTGGTAGAAAATTCTAGAATTGGTGGGTCCCACTCTTGGTTGGTGAAGAAATATGCTGAGATTTTTATTCAAATATGGTGGGTGGGAATAGTAGTAGGTAAAGCCATCAGGTTGCAGGATAAGTCTGCTTCGGCGTGCTAACATTTTCCTATAAATAGAGGGCTAAGTTAAAATTGAAAATCACACCAGAAACATAAATTTTCTCTCTTCTCTCTCTATATTATGAAGCATATTTTGTGAGTATTTAGATACTTTGAGAGTTTCTATTCAGTGCAAGTTTCCTTCGGCTTTGCATTCCAGTCAGAAATACTGCACTTTTGAGGTAAGGGATAGTAAGGGATTTTAAGGGTTGTTATATTTTCCAGTTTCATAATTTTTCTGACCTTCAAAAATTCTAAAAAAAATTTAAAATGATATTTTGATGAGTTTTCTTGATTGTGTCCAAAAATGGTGATTTTTGGATGTATAGATTGAGAGTTATGAATTTTATGAGAAAAGACTATTTTAAAAGTAATCGCTTATAATTCCTTGTGGTTAACTCCAAAATTGATGAAATTTTTATTGGAAGTATATCTATATAATATCAGTGTACTCTGTGAATTTTAGAATTTTTGGATAAAAGTACAATTTATGATAAATGTCTAATTATTCGGCGGTTTTGGCCATATGAAAAATAGTAAATGAGTTTTAAAAATTCTAAAAAATAATATATGTTCATTATGGGACTATATTATGCTAAATTCCAGAAAAAAATATTTTTGGAACTGATTTGGTATTTTTTATGAAAATAGTCTAGTTATGAGTAAATGAATTAAATATGTTTTGTGAAGTAAGAAAATTGAAAAATATGATTTTATGACTTGAGAATCCTATATGAGGTATATGCAAATTTTTTATGAGGGTTTTCGTTATTGGTAATGAAATTTTACCAGTTTGGCATTTTAAGATGATTAAATGTATTATTTAGTAAAGTGTAAACAATTACAATAAATTGTTTATAAGCTTAAGAAATATTATTCTTTCAATATCATTATACCGAGATATTGGTATGTATTTTATTGTGAAATTTCTATCTTTTTGTGTCGAGTTTACTATTCACGAGTTACTATTCACGAGTTACTATTCACGGGTACTATTCACGACAAAAATTGGTTTCTTTTTCTGACCAAATTATCGTTGATTTATGATTGTTGCTCTTGAAAATAAATGCAGTTGTTGATCATATTATTTTTATATATAACATTTTTATAACCTTGATGTTGAATTTCTCTTTCACTTGAGTGTAAAGATGGGTAAATTATTGGTATGATCGTGACTGAGGAATATCTTTGGCCTGTAGTGCAGAGATGATTGTTAACTGGTATGATCATGACTATTGAATTTATAATTGAAAATCTTTAGCTTAAGTGTAAAGATGAATTGATTAACATGGTTATAATTATTGTTTATATAAATTCTGAAACGATTATATATTTCTTTGAGATATTAATATCTTTGGCCTGTAGTGCAAAGATGGTCTGTTGATGAATATCTTTGGCCTGTAGTGCAAAGATGAACTGTTGTTGAATATCTTTGGCCGTAGTGCAAAGATGGATTTATTAGTATGATTATAAACAGGAACTGTGATTTGGTATAACCATGATCTTTGATGTTTCAGGTAAAGACATGTGATGAAAATTATCTTCGTCCTGAATGCGAAGAGGAATTTAGAATTACAATTATGATTATGAGTTATTCATATAATTGTGGAAAGGAACTGTTGATTAATGTTACAGAGATAAAATATTGTTGGTGGATTTTTAACATGGAGAAGATAATAGACTTTATGGTCTATTTGACTCTTCTAATGGATTGCTCGTTCCGCTGCAACTATGGTTAAAATTTTTATTATCTACCATATGTTCTAAATCTCTGATTTATTACTGATGAAGACTATTGATAATTTATTTATCTTTAGTCATGATATTCTTTACTGGGCTAGTTGTGCTCACCCTTCTGTTTCACAATTCCTTTTAGGTAATAAGAGTGTAGCTGGGTCGAGCGGGGTAACAAGGGAATAGAACGGTGGTCATCATTTAGTAGTTATATTTGGTGAATCCAATAGGGTGAGGCGAACCCAACGTTGGAAGGGTGTTTTGTCACTATCATACAAGATGTTTAATGATATACAACCTCGTGTCATCATAAGACAAGATTGTGCTCATCCACTTGCTGAGTATATCTACGAGCACTACCTATATAATCTTGGTGTTTGTTTGAAGTATAATTCACGATTAGAGACACTGGAGATAATGATAAGTCAAGAGAAGACTCACCATTGGGAAGAATATGATAGTAATCTTCTCGTTTTTCTTTGGGGTCTATTGGGTCAACCAAGGATAATTCTGTGGCCATATGATATCTATCATAACCTAGACGCATGGCCTCCCATGTACGAAGGTGCTAATTTCTAAAACAGTTTCTAAACCCACAACATATTTCTAACCTCCTTGAGCACTTCCTAAAGATTCTAATTTCTAAAACAGTTTTTGACTTTACCTTTATGTAAGGTGTCATTGTGAGGTGCTATCCAAGATTGGGACATGAGTCACAGTTGGTATATATTTGTATCCAAACCCACAGCATATGTGTTGTTGTATTTTGCACGATAATTATTGTAATAAAGTTGTAGTTGTTTTCTGTACCATGTATTTGGCGACTCAGAATGGGTTGGATGGAATGGACCTATTTTGGGGGCGTCACAGTAGGATTGATATTCGTAGAGTGAGAAATGGTGGGAGATTGTATCAATATAAAGTTTGGTATATTTGGTTCATCAGTTGCAGAATGTTGGGATTCTATAGTTGGAGATTGGTTTAGTGGGTGAAGAATCACTTCCGACCATCTTGGCAATTCGTAGAATTGGTTGAAATTTGATGGAGGACAGTGATTAACTCTGAAAGAGATGGGAATTGATTGTACCTCACGCCCAGTTTCTGAAGCTGGATGGTTAGTGATTAGCTTCTGAGCAAATGTGAGGTTGCTTGAGAATCCATGAGCTAGCACTGAGATTGCTGAATAGGCTTTGAAAGTCCAGAACATGTAATCCCAGGAGTTAAGAATTTGGGCTCTGTGAAAGGGCATCATTGGTAAGTAGGAGAACAGTTGATTATAGTTTGCACTCCAATATCCATCCCAGCCCACTGCTATAATCTCAACTTCATCATCCTCTTCTTCTTCCCGATCTTCATTTTCTTCATTTAAAATTTCCACCACTTCAAATATATCCTCATTTCTTGTCTGATCTTCAGCCCTTTCTCCCTCCATAGCTTTCACACCTTCGATTTCCATATCTTCTTATATCTCCCCCTCAGCTATAGCACTTTCTGGCACAGGGACTTCGAGAGTCTCCCCCTCAATCTAATCATCTATTTGTTCTTCAGGCAGCTTCCCCTTAGTTGGAGCATTTACTAGTGCAGAAACTTTAGGAAGCTCATTTTCTGCAGCTATTTTCCTTTCTTCTTCCTTCAAGGCTTTCTCATTTTCAAGCATATATTTCTTGATAAGCCTTCTCCTTATATTTCTGGGCTGAGGTGCAGCCTCGATGCCCTCTTCAGCTTCAGCCCTGACAGTTGGTTCAGGCTGAGATATTGTTGGAGCATCCACTTCTGGAGTGATTGTAAGTCTGGACTCTACAATCGGTAATCACTTTACGATCGAGGAGAGTGAAGACTTCTTTATCTTGTGGCTGCGTTTTCCCTTTTTAAGTAGCTGAGAGATGGTGGCTCTGTCTTCTTCCTCTTCAGACTGCAGGTTCTTCTTCTTCATTTCCTTCAAAATTTTAGTGCTCGAGCTTTCTTGAGGCACATTAGTGGTTGAGCCTTGAGGCTCTTCTGCTGCTTGAACTTTCATTTTCCTCTTACCATTGCTTTTTCTGATCAAAGCAATAGGTTCTTCTTGATTAATTTCTCCTTCTTCATCAACTTCCTTCATAACCGACATGTTTCTTGGTAGTTTAGACACCTTTCCTTCACCAGTCCTTCCACTGGATTCAGACATCATTTTTACGTTTTCTACTGGGTTTCTTTTCCAGTTTTGAAATAGCTGCTGGGTCATTCTTCTGTTGGGGTTGACGGGTTCCCCTTCCTTGTACCCAATTTTATCACCCAAAGAAGATTGCAGGATTATGCTCTGTACGTCCCATAAAGCATTTTCCTAGGGCTCTTTGATTTCTTTGAGTTGAGTATCCACTTCCCGATCCAATCTATAAGCAGAGCCCCATAGTTGAGTTATATTCTGAAGCAGATTGCTGTCATGGGCTTTAGTTGAACTTCATTTATAGAGTCGTGGCCAGAGCTTTTACAGCATATGCACTTCCAAATAATGTCGGCCAGAAATTCATACTTTTGGAGAAACTCTTTCTTCTTGTATCCCTTGACGTTTTGAAACTTCATGTGGTGCATCTTCTTCAGACCTTCATGGAAGTTAATGACATCTATAGATATGAGTCCCTTTGATTTTATATCTTCAACTTTGAGTTTAATTTGTTTCCCCTTGACCCGTGTAGTGATAATGTCATCCTCAAAGACTCCATTGCTATAGAACTCTTTCACCAGCTTCGGGTAGATCCTTGTGCTGGTGCTCAGAGCTACTTTAAGACTAGCTTTCTTCAAAAGAGATAGAATCTTGTGGAACTGAGGGCCAGCTGTCTTGAATTCGTCAAAGTAGAGTTTGTAACCAGATATAACATTGGAAGCAGCCATTGATTTTCTTGAACTGAGGTTGGTTGATCATTCTGAAAGCTAGGGTTTCCTCCACACGAATTGCATAGTGGGGCACATGTCAAGTTTTGCCGAGCTCCATGATTTTAAATAATATGGAAAATACTGATCTGCCATTAGCTCCCCCTGAGCTAGTGTTTCCTTTAGGAAGACTACGATAGTCATGGTTGCTCTACGATTGTTGAGTTCACTACTGATTCTACTGTACGATCATTGTTTGTCCTGGTCCTTGTGATGAGATCTGACTTAGCATTCCTTCTAGGTTAAGGTAGCTCAGGAAGGGCCAACCTCTTAGACAGAACTAAGGGCCAGGTTTGTCCCTGCGGCGCTTATCAGAAGGGTTGCTTAGATTTGATAGGAATGATGTCGTCATAGGATTCTTTTGTGACGCCCCCAAAATTAGGTATACATCACCCATCTTGGGTCATCAGATACATTGTACATAATACAAATATAACTTACTAATACAACTGTCGTGTACAATACGACAAAATATAATTGTGAGTTTGAATACAATTATTGTCTACTAGAGACTATACAAACTAAAAAAGAGTCCTCATTACAATTATTGTCACACTGTTTAATAGAATAATGAGGACTACTAATACTATCATCTGGTCCATCACTTCGTTCCCCGACTCGTCCCAGCTATATTCTCATTTCCTGAAGAGAACAGTGAAAGAAAGGGTGAGCTCAACTAGCCCAGTAAGAAATATTATGACTAAGATAATGCAGAATAAATTATCATTAGCCTTCAATAGTGTTAAACTGATAAAATATAACGAACATCAAGTTTAACTGCAGCGGAACAAGCAATCCATTAAAAGAATCAAGTAGAGAATAAAATCTACTATCTTGTATGATTTAAAAGGTTTTTCAACATTGTTATCGCTGGGACTCAGCTTAACAAAATAATCCACATCATCGAATCACCCCTGCACTACGGCCAATGATATTCTTTAGTATCACGACCATAATTATCCATGCACTACGGGCCAAGAATATTTGTGTATTCATTAATGGTTATGATCATGCCAACAACTGTCCATCAATCCACTACGGGCCAATGAGGACTTTTACCACATCATTTGGGACATTACGGTCATGATTATACCGAATAATCCCTGGTCATAATCATACCAAGTCCATCTATGCACTATAGGCCACAGATGACTTTCAACATTTTATAAACATGAGGATGATGACAATGATAGAAGAATTCAATAAAACAAGTTCAAGAATTAATTTATCTAAGAATTAACAACGTCCAAATTGTCAACATGATACTGCTTTGTGGAGTAAAATTCAAGAATGCTTAGAATAATATTTTCATGAAAAGATACTGGATGAAACGTAATTATCAAAGATATTACACTAATTTCATGGAGTATAAAAGTTAAAACTTAACCAACTGAGTATAATAAAGAATGGAATAACAAAAGAAATCACGCGGCATGCGACAGACCGCACAGACAGGTTATTCTAACAGAATAATAAATAATGGAACCAGGTCCGGCGTAAACACACAGACAGGATATTCCGACAGAATAATAAATAATGGAACCAGGTCCGGCGTAAACGCACAGACAGGATATTCCGACAGAATAATAAATAATGGAACCAGGTCTGGCGTAAACGCACAGACAGGATATTCCGACAGAATAATAAATAATGGAACCAGATCCGGTGTAAAACACACAGACAGGATGTTCCAACAAAATAATAATAAAAACGGAACCAGGCCCGGTGTAAAACACACAGACAGGATGTTCCAACAGAATAATAGAAGAATGTCACCAAGTATAGGGTAGACCACATATACAGGTTATTCCAACAGAATAATAAGAAATGGAATAACAAAAGTTCTCTTCATGAATAACAAAGAATAACACCCCTTACCGTTTTAAAGAAGAACTGAAATAAGGAAGTAGTTAAGTAGCAGAATACTTTTCTTCTCTCTCTCTATAGTTTCTCTCTCTAGAGTTCAGTGAATTCGTAAAAAATAATGAAGGAATGAGCTGCTATTTATAGAAAAATGGAATGCATAGTAACTAATCGATGAACGTTCCAGATTGATTACTTTAATCTGATGGTCCATATTTAAAGAAAAATCTTTTAAATAAAATATAATATATTCTATTTTTAGAATAACTTTAATAAAGTATTCTGTTTTATATAAAAAGATGTTTCTGTTTTATTACGTTAATAATACGAATAAAACAAAACTTCATTATCGCTAAATAATTCATATTATTAACTGACAATAATTGAATCAAACTGAGTGACTTCTCACATAAGCATTAATAATCAATACCGTGTGCTACTATTCAACCACACGTATTACTGTACTTTTACTACCGAGTAGTTCAACAGTATCAATGGTAAAACTTTCGCCGTTATTTTTAATAAAATATTTTTGTCGTTTTCTCAATCCGACAATAATTCTGTTGTGGGGTCCACCAATGATTGTGCCATTGTACGAATATTCCCTGTTAAAACAAATATTCCCCGACCAATCGAATATTATATAACAACTTGCGTACTTTGCAAAATTTATAAATATTACCCACAACTATAACATTATATCAAATTAACTCCATAATATTCAAAAATGATATTTATAGAAAATTCATCTTTATTTATAAAAGTTGGGGTCTTACATCTTCTCTATCACGTGGAGACTATTCTACGATCGTGGTTTCTCTTTAGTCATCTCTACGATTTTAACATAGCCTTTTTATCTGCATGGTTAGCACAAACTAGAGCATAAAGTTTATGGTTGTAGATTTAGCATACCTAAATCACTTATCAATTTATTAAATCTGGATTCATCTAAAGGTTTTGGGAAGATATCAGCAAGTTAATTTTTAGTAGGGATGTATTGTAAAGATATAGTTCTATTTTGGACATGATCCCTAATAAAATGATATCTTATCTCTATATGCTTAGTCCTAGAATGCATGACAGGATTATGTGTTATTGCTATGGCACTTGTGTTATCACAATGAACAGGTATAGATCTAAAATCAAACTCATAGTCTGCTAGCTAATTTTTCATCCATAAGATTTGAGTACAGCTGTCAGTGACAATGTATTCAGCTTCTGCTGTTGAGCTAGATATTGAGTTTTACTTCTTGCTAAACTAGGACACAAGTCTATTTCCTAGCAACTGACAAGTGCCACTGGTACTTTTTCTATCGATCTTGCAGCCTATAAAATCAGCATCTATATATCTTGTCAGTTCAAAGGAGGACTCCTTGGGATACCAAAGTCCCAGGTGAGGTGTGCCTTTGAGATACCTAAAAATTCTCTTTACAAGTTAAGTGTGATTCATTAGGATTAGCTTGAAGTCTAGCGCATATGCATGTTGCAAATATTATGTCTGGTCTACTGGCAGTTAGATATATGAGAAAGCCTATCATACCTCTGTATTGAGTAATGTCAATACTTTTACCTTTCTCATCTTTGTCAAGCTTAGTTGTTGGAGCAATTGGTGTTTTCATGGGAGAGGCTGATTCCATTCCATATTTCTTAAGTAAGTCTTTATTGTATTTGGCTTGGTTAATGAAGATACCTCCATCAGTCTGCTTTACAGGTAGTCCAAGGAAGAAATTCAGCTCACCCATCATACTCATTTTGAACTTGCTCTGCATAAGCTTGGCAAATCTCTTACATAGTTTTTCATCAGTAGAACCAAAGTTAATGTCATCTACATATATTTGAACTAATAAGACTTTACTTTTGTGCTTTCGAAGAAATAATGTGGTATCTACTCTACCTCTAGTGAAGCCATTTTCAATAAGAAAGTTAGTTAGTGTTTCATACCATGCTCTAGGTGCTTGTTTAAGTCCATATAAGGCTTTATCTAATTTATAGACATAATTAGAGAGAGTTGGATTGATAAAACCCGGAGGTTGCTCCACATATACTTCTTCTTCAGAAATGCACTTCTGACATCCATTTGAAAGACTTTGAACTTTATGTGGGCAGCAAAAGCAAGGAATATCCTGATGGCTTCTAATCTGGCAACATGTGTGAAGGTCTCGTTATAGTCAATGCCTTCTTCTTGGGAATAACCTTTGGTTACTAGTCTTGCCTTGTTCCTTGTTATTACCCCATCTTTATCCATCTTATTTCTGAAGACCCACTTGGTGCTAATAACTGGGTGGCTTCTTGGTCTTAGAACTAATCTCCATACTTTGCTTCTTTCAAACTGATTTAGTTCCTCTTGCATGGCTTCTATCCAACTTGAGTCTTCCATAGCATCTTCTATCTTCTTGGGTTCCATTTGTGACAAAAAGCTTAGATAGAAACACTCATTCTAGGTGGCAGATCTTGTCTTGACTCTTGCATTTGGATCTCTAATGATTAGGTCTTGAGTGTGATCTCTTTTCCATTTGTTTTTTGTTGGAACATTTGTCCTGATGCCTTCTTATCTGAATTCTTCAAGATCAACCTCTGCTTCTTGATGTGGAGGTTCGTCGTTTGGCATAGCTCTCTCTACGATCTCTTCTTCAGGCTCGACGATTTCATCTTCTGGGATTGCGATCGTGGTGTTGAGCTCAACTACCTTATTCGTAGAGTCTGAGTCGTCGATAGTAGTGTCTTGAGGCATAGATTTGTCTAAGTCTATTTCATCGAAGATGATGTCAATCGAGACTTCAACACTTAACATCTTTTTGTTGAATACTCTATAAGCCTTACTGTCTATGTCATATTCGAGAAAGATTCCTTCGTCTGACTTGGGTTGAAACTTAGTCAGATAATGTTTTCCATTGTTGAGAGTATAACATGCACAACTAAACACATGGAAGTAATTGACATTTGGCTTTCTTCCTCTCCACAGCTTGTAGGGAGTCTTTTTTAAGGTAGAGTGCACAAGAGACCTGTTCTGAGTGTAGCACGCAGTGTTGACAGCTTCTTCCTAGAAGAATTCAGGCAGGAGAGCTGCTGCTAGTAGAGTTTTTCCTGCTTCAATCAATGCTCTGTTCTTTCTTTGTAGCTACTCCATTTTGCTGTGGAGTTCATGGAGCTGAGAAGTTGTGACTGATGCCATTGTCTGTGCAGAACTGATCCATCTTAGAGAAGTCAAATTCTCTACCATGATCATTCCTTATAGCCTTGATTTTCTCCCCTTTTTCGTCCATCACCAGCTTGAACATCTTGATAAGTTGGGAGATTATTTCATCTTTTGAGTTTAGAAAGAATACCCACATCAATCTGGTCTAGTCATCCACTATGACCAATGAGTATCTCTTCCCTCCAAGGCTTGTTGTTGGAATTGGCTCAAATAGATCCATGTGAAGTAACTGCAGGGGCTTGCCAATTGAGTTGGCAGTTTTGCTTTTGAATGAGCTTCTAGTTTGTTTTCAAGTTAACAGGCGTTGCATGACCTTTCTTTGACAAAGCTGAGCTTGGTTAAGCTTGCTACTAGATCCTTGGAGGCCAGTTTTGACATGCTTTTGAAGTTGAGATGAGACAGCCTTCTATGCCATAGCCAGCTCATTTCTTTAGAGGCTTTAGCCAAAAAGCATATTGTCTCGTCAGAACTCAGTTGACCAAGATTAACAGTGTAGACGTTTCCTTCTCTTGTTCTGGTCAGCTTTATAGAAGAGGTCTTCAGATCTCTGACTTGACATTGATTGTTGAGGAAGGTAACTTGATGTCCCTTATCGCAGAGCTAGCTTATGATCAGAAGATTGTGCTTTAGTCCTTCAATAGAGGCTACTTTGCTGAAGGACACTGCACCATTCCCAGCTGAGCCATAACCTCTTGTCTTGCCAGAGCCATTGTCTCCAAAGATAACTGTTAGACCCTCCTTCTCCATGAAGTTAGACATGAGGGCTTTGTTCTTGGTTATGTGTCGTGAGCATCCACTGTCCAGGTACCAAGTTGTGATCGTGGATGTAAGACCCCGAATTTTATGAAATAAAAGTATTCAATTTTTCTTATAATTACAATTCAGTCAATGGTTAAATTGATAAAAAGTTAAAGTTGTGGGTGAAATGTGAACTTTTTTCACAATAAACAAGTGGTTATAAAATAATCATTGTTGCCGGGGAATATTCGTTGGTCGAGGAATATTCTTTCTGTCGGGGAATATTCGTACGACGGCACAGCCATTTGTGGGCCTCATAACAGAATAACTGTCGGATGAAGAAAATGATAAATTTGAGTTTTTATAAATAACGGCGTAGTTGTTACCGTTAACACTGTTAGAATACCCGATGGTTAAAATACAATAATACGCGTTATTGCACAGTAGCACACGGTCTTGCACAATATTTTTGAAATTATTGATTCTTACGTAAGAAGGCACTACTGAATAATTGTCACAGTAATTACTGTTCAATATTTTATTTTATTGATTCAATAATCGCTGCGTTGATATTTTATATTATTGTTCTTTCAATAATTGTTGCTACACATCATCTCCATTATCAGATCAATAATTCATACTATTTGAATAATATTATTAGGTAGCATTATTGGCAATATCTAGAAAGTTCTGTCTAAGGAGAGGTTTGGTCATCTAATTGCGCGCCAATAAGGAGAAATCCTTATCGGAAAGCCCCCTCTTTCCTGGAAACGGCCTGGTTGTCATTATTGTGATTCTGTAATATTATTTGTGAATAATTAATTATTGATTTATATGATAAGGAAATATTTATTTGATGTAGATATAAATGAAAAATTTATTTATGTGGTTATAAATGAAGAAATTAATGTTAAGGTGTTTTATCAGCATTTTGTCGGATTGGAGGTATTAAAAGATCAAATCGGTGTTCTTAAAGCTCTATTGCGTGAGTTATAATTTTGATCTAACCGTTAGATCGTTGTAATTTTTGGATATGTTATACATATATAAGTTGAGTATATATCCATAAATTTTGAACCGTTAAAAATGAACATATGATTTGATATGAATTTTAAAGGTGTTAAAAATCATCCGTTTGTGGATTTCGGATATTTTTGGTCTGGAATTTGGAAAAACTCAAAACTACAAAGTTGTAGAGAATTCGATTTCAGGCAGAATGGACATAAAATTCTCTGATAAACGGGATATTTTCTATAAATTATTGAAGTTTCGGAAAATAAAATAATTTTTATTTAATTTATGGGTGGGACCCACTATGGTTGTTGAACACATGTGGGCTGCTGGGATTTTTTTTCCAGCATTGGCATGCTTTGATTGCTGATGGTTGGTGTGTAGAAAATAGAGAATAAATAATATTAATTTATTATTTTAGTCTCCTTTGGCGTTCTAGCATTTTCCTATAAATAGGTGCTTAAGTTAGAATTAAAAATCACACCAGAAACAAGTTTTCTTTCTCTCTATATTATCAAGCATATTTTTGAGAGTATTTAGATACTTTGAGAGTTGCTATTTAGTAAAAGTTTCTTTCGATTTTTTATCCGATATTCAAGTCAGAAGTACTACTCTTTTGAGGTAAGGGATTTTAAGGGTTGTTATATTTTTCATGTTTGTAACTTTTCAGACCTTCAAAAAATTTTAGAAAAATTTAAAATGATATTTTGATGAGTTTTATTGATTGTGTCCAAAAATGATGATTTTTGGATCTATATATTAAGAGTTATGAATTTTACGGGAAAAGACTATTTTAAAAGTAATCGCTTATAACTCCTTGTGGTTAACTCCAAAATTGATAAAATTTTTATTGGAAGTATATCTATATAATATCAGTGTAATCTGTGAATTTCGGAATTTTTAGATAAAAGTACAATTTATGATAAATGTCTAAATATTCGGCATTTTTGGCCATATGAAAAATAGTAAATGAGTTTTAAAAATTCTGAAAAAAATATATGTTCAATATGAGACTATATTCTGCTAAATCTCAGAAAAGAAATATTTTTGGAACTGATTTAATATTTTTCATGAAAATAGACTAGTTATAAGAAAATGAATTAAATATGTTATGTGAAATAAGAAAATTAGAAAATAGAATTTTATGGCTTGAGAATCCTATACGAGGTGTATACAAATTTTTGATGATGGTTTTTAGTTATTGGTGATGAAATCTTATGAGTTTGGCATTTTAGGATGATTAAATGCATTATTTAGTAAAGTGTAAACAATTAAAATAAATTGTTTATAATCTTAAGAAATATTATTTTTTCAATATCATTATACCGAAATATTGGTATGTATACTATTGTGGAATTTTTACCTATTTCATGTCGGAGTTACTATTTATGAGTTACTATTCACGAATTACTATTTATGAGTTATTATTCACGAGTTACTATTCACGACAAAATTGGTTTCTTTTTCTAACCAAATTATAGTTGATTTATGAATATTACTCTTAAGATTAAATCTAGATGTTTTGATTATATTAATTTTACTATTATATATGACATTTTTATAATCCTGGTGAAGAAATTTCTCTTTGACTTAAGTGTAAAGATGGGTAGATTTTTGGTATGATCATGACTATGGGTTCTCTTTGGCCAATAGTGCAAAGTTAAATTATTTACTGGTATGATCATGACCATTGGATTTATAATTGAATATCTTTAGCTTACGTGCAAAGGTGAAATGATCAACATGATTATAATTATTGTTTATATAAATTCTGAAATGATTATATATTTCTTTGAGATATTAATATCTTTGGCCTGTAGTGCAAAGATGAATTATTGATGAATATCTTTGGCCTGTAGTGTAAAGATGAACTGTTGTTGAATATCTTTGGCCTATAGTGCAAAGATGAATTATTGATGAATATCTTTGGCCTGTAGTGTGAAGATGAACTGTTGTTGAATATCTTTGTCCTGTAGTGCAAAGATGGTTTGTTGATGAATATCTTTGGTTGTAGAGGAAAGATGGATTTATTAGCATGATTATGAACATGAACTGTGATTTGGTATAACCATGATCTTTGATATTTCAGGTAAAGACAGGTGATGAAAATATTCTTCGCCCTGGGTGCGAAGAAAAATTTAGAATCACAATTATGATTATGAGTTATTCATATGATTGTGGAAAGGAACTGTTGAGTGATGTTACATGGATAAAATATTGTTGGTGGCTTTTTAACATGGAGAAGATAATAGACTTTATGGCCTATTTGACTCTTCTAATGGATTGCTCGTTCTGCTGCAACTATGGTTGAAATTTTTTATCATCTACCATATGTTCTAAATCTCTGATTTATTACTGTTAAAGGCTATTGATAAATTAAGAGTGTAGCTGAGTCGAGCGTGGGTAACAGGAGAATATAACGGTGGTCATTATTTAGTAGTTATATTTGGTGAATCAAATAGGGTGAGGCGAACCCAACGTTGGAAGGGTGTTTTGCCACTATCATACAAGATGTCTAATGACATACAACCTCGTGTCATCATAAGACAGGGTTGTGCTCATCCACTTGCTGAGTATATTTACGAGCACTACCTATACAATCTTGGTATTTGTTTGAAGTATAATTCTTAATTGGAGACAGTGGAGATAATGATATGTCAAGAAAAGACCTACCATTGGAAATAATATGATAGTAATATTCTCGTTTTTCTTTGGGGTCTATTGGGTCAACCAAGGATAATTCTGTGGACATATGATATCTATAATAACCTAGACGCATGACCTTCCATGTACGAAGGTTTCCTTGAGCACTTTCCAAATATTTTAATTTTTAAAACAATTTTTGACTATACCTTTATATAGGTATCACTGTGAGGTGCTGTCCACTGATGGGACATTTGTCACATTACGGTTGGGACAATAGTCACAGTTGGTATATATTTGTATCCAAACTCATAGCATATATGTTGTTGTATTTTGCACGACAATTGTTGTAATAAAGTTGTAGTTATTTTCTGTACCATGTATTTGGCGACTCAGAATAGGTTGGATGGAATGAACCTATTTTGCAGTTGTCACAGTTGGTATTAGAGCTTAGGGATATGGTCTCTGGCGGAGATCAGGGAATATAACTAGGAGGGGATAGATGAGTAAATCCTTTGTTAGTGTGTCCTACCTAAGTTTAATTGTTGGTTGGTCATAATATATGAATATTATGTGATACGTCAATTTGCTTAATTAACCCTTGTTTTATGGCAGTATTTGAGAATGACAGCTGAGAATACTAACAATAAAGTGAATGAGACTGTGGGGATACCTCTAATCACTAACCATGATAATGTGATGTCAGACGAAGAAGGAATTAGAGAAATCCATGTGGTAAGTGAAAAATTGATAGTTGCACCCGAAATGGTCGCAGAGGTAACAGCTGAGAGTGAGGAAGAAGAGGAAGAAGAGGTACCTGAGGAGAGTTTGTTAGAGGTATTATATGATCAAAATATAGAATTACAAAATCGTATTCATGAGTTAGAAGAGCAGGCTGAAGAACGACAGGCGGTCGTGGAGCAAAAGGATACAACAATTCAAGCTTGTGTTACCCGATATGTGATGCTTGAATAGAAGCATTCTTTGGCAGAGTATAAGATGATAAAGATGGAATCTGAGCTGAAAGAAGAAAAAACTGAACGAGTGAGAATAAGTGATGCATGGGCAAAAGCCGCACGACACGTGGATATTGTGGAAAGAGATGTCCGATCTAAGATGGCTAAAATAGATGATATAAATTTCTCTTTTTAGAAAGCAATTGGGAGAACCCAACATCGAGTTTTGAATTACCCTGTATAGAGCGGTCAACCTGAATTCGATATGGATCGAAGATTGATGATTCGGATCATGAATCAGGAGTACGACGAGGCAGTTGAGGGAGGAATATGTCCTATAAAAAAGTATATTCCTACTATAGTGATGACGTCAAATACTGCCCCAGACAAGTCAAAGCCGGGTAGTTCTAGGGATGGCGGTTGTCATGACTTCCCAACAAATGAAGAACCCAAATGAAGCTATCATGGGAGATGAGCAATGGAGAAATCATGATGATCTGAGAGATAGAATCTGAAATGAAAGCAAGGTATTCTCAACTCTTCGAAATACCAGGTACGTAAATTTCGGGAACGAAATTTCATAAGGAAGGGAGATTGTAAGACCCCGAATTTTATGAAATAAAAGTATTCAATTTTTCTTATAATTACAATTCAGTCAATAGTTAAATTGATAAAAAGTTAAAGTTGTGGGTGAAATGTGAACATTTTTCAAAATAAATAAGTGGTTATAAAATAATCATTGTTGTCGGGGAATATTCGTTGGTCGTGAAATATTCTTTCTGTCGGAGAATATTCGTACGACGGCACAGCCATTTGTGGGCCCCATAACAGAATAACTGTCGGATGAAGAAAATGATAAATTTGAGTTTTTATAAATAACGGCGTAGTTGTTACCGTTAACGGCGTAGTTTTTATAGGTGGGACCCACTTTGGTTGTTGAACACATGTGGGCTGCTGGGATTTTTTTTCCAGCATTGGTATGCTTTGATTGCTGATGGTTGGTGTGTAGAAAATAGAGAATAAATAATATTAATTTATTATTTTAGTCTCCTTTAGCGTTCTAGCATTTTTCTATAAATAGGTGCTTAAGTTAGAATTAAAAATCACACCAGAAACAAGTTTTCTTTCTCTCTATATTATCAAGCATATTTTTGAGAGTATTTAGATACTTTGAGAGTTGCTATTTAGTAGAAGTTTCTTTCAGTTTTTTATGTTTTTCATGTTCGTAACTTTTCAGACCTTCAGAAAATTCTGAAAAAATTTAAAATGATATTTTGATGAGTTTTATTGATTGTGTCCAAAAATGGTGATTTTTGGATGTATAGATTAAGAATTATGAATTTTACGGAAAAAGACTATTTTAAAAGTAACCGCTTATAACTCCTTGTAGTTAACTCTAAAATTGATGAAGTTTTTATTGGAAATATATCTATATAGTATCAGTGTACTCTATGAATGTCAGAATTTTTGGATAAAAGTACAATTTATGATAAATGTCTAAATATTCGGCAGTTTTGGCCATATGAAAAATAGTAAATGAGTTTTAAAAATTCTGAGAAAAATATATGTTCAATATGAGACTATATTCTGCTAAATCCCAGAAAAGAAATATTTTTGGAATTGATTTGATATTTTTCATGAAAATAGACTAGTTATGAGAAAATGAATTAAATATGTTATATGAAGTAAGAAAATTGAAAAAATAGGATTTTATGGCTTGAGAATCCTATATGAGGTATATACAGATTTTTGACGAGGGTTTTTGGTTATTGGTGATGAAATCTTATGAGTTTGGCATTTTAGGATGATTAAATGTATTATTTAGTAAAATGTAAACAATTAAAATAAATTGTTTATAAGCTTAAGAAATATTATTCTTTCAATATCATTATACCGAAATATTGGTATGTATACTATTGTGGAATTTCTACCCTTTTCATGTCGGGGTTACTATTCATGAGTTACTATTCACGAGTTACTATTTACGAGTTACTATTTATGAGTTACTATTCACGAAAAAATTGGTTTCTTTTTTTAACCAAATTATAGTTGATTTATGAATATTACTCTTAAGATTAAATCTAGATGTTTTGATTATATTGATTTTACTATTATATATGACATTTTTATAATCTTGGTGAAGAAATTTCTCTTTGACTTAAGTGTAAAGATGGGTAGATTTTTGGTATGATCATGACTATGGGTTGCCTTTGGCCAGTAGTGCAAAGTTGAATTATTGACTGGTATGATCATGACCATTGAATTTATAATTGAATATCTTTAGGTTACGTGCAAAGGTGAAATAATCAACATGTTTATAATTATTGTGTATATAAATTCTGAAATGATTATATATTTCTTTGAGATATTAATATCTTTGGCCTGTAGTGTAAAGATGAATTATTGATGAATACTTTGGCCTGTAGTGCAAAGATGAACTGTTGTTGAATATCTTTGGTCTGTAGTGCAAAGATGAATTATTGATGAATATCTTTGGCCTGTAGTGCGAAGATGAACTGTTGTTGAATATCTTTGGCCTGTAGTGCAAAAATAGTTTGTTGATGAATATCTTTGGCCGTAGTGCAAAGATGGATTTATTAGCATGATTATGAACATAAACTGTGATTTGGTATAACCATGATCTTTGATATTTCAGGTAAAGATAGGTGATAAAAATATTCTTCGTCCTGGGTGCGAAGGAAAATTTAGAATCACAATTATGATTATGAGTTATTCAAATGATTGTGGAAAGGAACTGTTGAGTGATGTTACAGGGATAAAATATTGTTGGTAAATTTTTAACATGGAGAAGATAATAGACTTTATGGTCTATTTGACTCTTCTAATGGATTGCTCGTTCCGCTGCAACTATGGTTGAAAATTTTTATTATCTACCATATGTTCTAAATCTCTGATTTATTGCTGTTAAAGGCTATTGATAAATTATTTATCTTTAGTCATGATATTCTTTACTGGGCTAGTTGTGCTCACCCTTTTACTTCACAATTCCTTTTCAGGTAATAAGAGTGTAGCTGGGTCGAGCGTGGGTAACAGGGGAATAGAACGACGATCATTATTTAGTAGTTATATTTGGTCAATCAAATAGGGTGAGGCGAACCCAATGTTGGAAGGGTGTTTTTGTGACGCCCCCAAAATTAGGTATACATCACCCATCTTGGGTCGTCAGATACATAGTACAGAATACAAATACAACTTAATAATACAACTGTCGTGTACAATACGACAAAACATAAACTGTGAGTTTGAATACAAATATTATCTTCTAGAGAGTATTCATACTCAAAAGGAGTCCTCATTACATTTATTAACACACCATTGCATAGAATAGTGAGGACTACTAACTAATACTATTCTTCGGACCATCACTCCGCTCCCCGACTTGCCCCAGCTACGTTCTCATTTCCTGAAGAGAACAGTGAAAGAAAGGGTGAGCTCAACTAGCCCAGTAAGAAATATTATGACTAAGATAATGCAGAATAAATTATCATTAGCCTTCAAAAATGTTAAACTGATAAAATATAATAGACATCAAGTTTAACTGTAGCGGAACAAGCAATCCATTAAAAGAGTCAAGTAGAAAATAAACTCTACTATCTTTTATGATTTAAAAAGTTTTTCAACACTGTGATCGCTGGGACTCAGCTTAATAAAATAATCCACATCATCGAATCACCCCTGCACTACGGCCAAGGATATTCGTATATTCATTAATGGTCATGATCATGCCAACAACTGTCCATCAATGCACTACGGGCCAATGAGGACTTTTACCACATCATTTGTAACATTACGGTCATGATTATACCGAATAATCCCTGGTCATAATCATACCAAGTCCATCTATGCACTACATGCCACAGATGACTTTCAACATTTTATAAACATGAGGATGATGACAATGATATAAGAATTCAATAAAACAAGTTCAAGAATTAATTTATCCAGGAATTAACAACGTCCAAATTGTCAACATGATACTGCATTGTGGAGTAAAATTCAAGAATGCTTAGAAGAATATTTTCTTGAAAAGATACTGGATGAAACGCAACTATCAAGGATATTCCACAAATTTCATGGAGTATAGAAGTCAAAACTTAACCAACTGAGTACAATAAAGAATGGCATAACAAAAGAAATCACCATGCATGCGATAGACCGCACAGACAGGTTATTCCAATAGAATAATAAATAATGGAACCAGGTCCGGCGTAAACGCACAGACAGGATATTTCGACAGAATAATAAATAATGGAACCAGGTCCGGTGTAAAACACACAGACAGGATATTCCAACAGAATAATAATAAAACGGAACCAGGTCCGGTGTAAAACACACAGACAGGATGTTCCAACAGAATAATAAACGGAACCAGGTCCGGTGTAAAACACACAGACAGGATGTTCCAACAGAATAATAGAAGAATGTCACCAAGTATAGGGTAGACCGCGTATACTGGTTATTCCAACAGAATAATAACAAATGGAATAACAAAAGTTCTCTTCATGAATATAAAAGAAATAATATTCCCTACCTTAAAAGAACTAGATATTGGAAAAGTGATGTAGCAGAATACTTTTATTCTCTCTCTCTCTTATTCTCTCTATACTTTCTCTCTCTATAGCTTGAATGAATTCGTGAAAAATAATGAAGCCCTAGGCCTCTATTTATAGAAAAACCGAGGGTGGCTCTTGGTCTTAACGAAGGGTCAAATGACTCTTGGTCTTATCGAAGGGTCAAATGACTCTTGGTAATATTGAAGGGACAACTACTATTAACGAAAGTAATTACTATTGACCAAGGTAAATACTATTGACGAAGGTAATTACTATTGACCAAGGTAAATACTATTGACGAATGTAATTACTATTGACCAAGGTAAATACTATTGACGAAGGTAATTACTATTGACCAAGGTAAATACTATTGACGAAGGTAATTACTATTGACCAAGGTAAATACTATTGACGACGGTAATTACTATTGACGACGGTAATTACTATTGACGAAGAGACTCTTAGATGATGACATATGGCCCCCCATAAAATAACCAAACTTACCACAACGTCTCAATTATTGATTTAATAATATAACATATTATACAGATGATACTATGACAATAATTTAAGAGATATGATGCAGCAATTACTGTAGCAATAATTGAGTATAGCTGAGTGACTTCTCACGTAAGCATCAATAATCAATACCGTGTGCTACTATGCAACCACGCGTATTACTGTACTTTTACTACCGAGTAGTTCAACAGTTTTAACGGTTTTAACGGTAACACCTCAGCCGTTATTTTTATAGAAAGATAATTCTGTCGTTTTCTCAATCCGACAATAATTTCGTTGTGGGGTCCACCAATGATTGTGCCGTCGTACGAATATTCCTCGACAAAAAGAATATTCTCCGACCAAACGAATATTTTATAACAACTTGCTTACTTTGCAAAATTTATAAATATTACCCACAACTATAACATTATATCAAATTAACTCCATAATATTCAAAAATGATATTTATAGAAAATTCATCTTTATTTATAAAAATTGGGGTCTTACAACCTCCCCTTCTTATGAAATTTCGCCCTCGAAATTAGGGTACGTACCTGGTATGTCGAAGAGGTAAGGATACCTTGATTTCATTTCTGATTCTAACTCCCAAGTCATTTCCTCAACATCGTGGTTTCTCCACAAAACTTTGACTTGAGGTATAACCTTGGAGCGTAGAATATGTTCCTTCTTATCCAAGATTTGAACAGGAACTTCTTCATACGTCAAATCCTCCGCTATTTCGTCCGGTTCTAACTCAATAATGTGGTTCGGGTCTTCCACATATTTGCGTAACATGGATATGTGGAAAACGTTATGAACACGAGACATACTTGGCGGTAAAGCGAGTCTATAAGCCACAGTTCCTACTCGATCGAGGATTAAAAATGGACCGATGAATCGAGGATTTAGCTTTCCTCTCTTTCCAAATCTCGTAACTCCTTTCCATGGAGCAACACGTAAGAACACATGATCTCCTACATCAAATTCCACGTCCTTTCGATGAAGATCAGCATAACTCTTTTGTCGATCTTGTGAGGTTTTTATACGTTGTCGGATCGTTTGAATCTTTTCTGTAGTCATACGTACCAACTCCGGTCCCAACAACGTTGCTTCGCCCACCTCATCCCAGCATACTGGAGAACGACATTTTCTTCCATACAATGCTTCGAATGGAGCCATGCCAATACTTGCTTGATAACTGTTGTTGTAGGAAAACTCCACCAATGGTAAGAACTTGTCCCAACTTCCCTTGAAGTCAAAGACACAGAGTCTTAATAGATCTTCAAGAGTTTGAATAGTCCTCTCTGATTGTCCGTCCGTCTGAGGATGATATGCTGAACTAAATCGTAACTCCGTGCCCATAGCTTTTTGTAAACTAACCCAAAATCGTGAAGTGAATCTTGGGTCTCGATCAGAAATTATGGATACTGGCATACCATGCAGTCTTACAATCTCGTTTATGTACATACGAGCAAGACGTTCAAGTGTATAAGTTTCTCGTATCGGTAAGAAATGAGCAGACTTGGTCAATCTATCAACAATGACCCAAATCGCATCAATACCTTGAGAAACCCTAGGAAGACCGGTAACGAAATCCATGGTAATGTGCTCCCACTTCCATTCTGGAATTTCAAGTGGTTGCAATGGACCTTTTGGTACTTGATGCTCCGCTTTGACTCGTTGACAAGTTAGACACCTTGAGATAAACAACGCTATCTCTCTCTTCATATTGCTCCACCAAAATGTATGACGAAGATCATGATACATTTTGGTACTTCCAGGATGGATTGCAAACGGTGTGTTGTGCGCCTCCATCATGATTTCATACTTTAAATCAGGGTTGTTAGGAACACAAAGTCTGGAGTTGACTCGAAGTATTCCTTCCTCATCGATTCTTGCTTCCGGCATAACACCTTCTTGCACTTTCTTCCTCATACGCATCAGCTCCAGGTCTGTAGCTTGAGCAGCTTTAACTTTATCGATTAAAGTCGGTTCTACTCGTATATTCGCCATCATCACATGGGTCCCTGGAGTCTTCAACTCTATCTCCATCCTTTGCAAGTCACACAAAATGGGCCTTTGCGTTGTTAATATTGCACTTGTACCCGCATATGATCTTCTACTCAATGCGTCAGCTACCACGTTCGCTTTTCCAGGATGGTATTGAATGGTATGATCATAATCTTTCAACAGTTCAAGCCAACGTCGTTGTCGCATGTTGAGTTCCTTTTGAGTGAAGAAATATTTGAGGCTTTTATGATCCGTAAAGATCTCCACTTTCTCCCCATACAAGTAATGCCTCCAAATTTTAAGTGCAAAGACAACAGCTGCCAACTCTAGATCATGAGTAGGATAATTCCTCTCATATTCCTTGAGTTGTCTTGATGCATAGGCTATGACTTTTCCATGTTGCATGAGAACGCATCCCAACCCTTTGCTCGAAGCATCACTGTAGATGACAAATCCCTCCGAGCCAGATGGTATTGTTAGAACAGGTGCTGAAATGAGTCTCCTCTTGAGTTCTTGAAAACTCTGCTCACATTCTTCGCTCCAACCAAACTTTGTATCTTTTCGAGTCAGCTGAGTTAATGGAGTAGCGATTCGAGAAAATCCTTCCACGAATCTCCGATAATAACCAGCTAAACCAAGAAAGCTACGTACCTCGGTCACTGATTTAGGTTGCTCCCAGCTTTGAATAGCTTCAATCTTTGCCGGGTCAACCGATATTCCACGACTTGATACTACGTGCCCAAGGAATGCTACCTCCTCCAGCCAGAACTCGCATTTCTTCAACTTGGCATAAAGCTTGTATTCACGAAGCTTTTGGAGTACCAGCCTCAAGTGTTGCTCATGATCTTCACGGTTTTTGGAATAAATAAGGATGTCATCAGTAAAGACGACCATAAAGTGATCCAAATATTCCTTAAATACCCGGTTCATCATATCCATGAAGGCAGCAGGAGCATTAGTCAATCCAAAGGACATGACTAGGAATTCATAATGCCCGTACCGAGTTCTAAAAGCCGTCTTTGGAATATCCTCAGTTCTAACCTTCAGCTGATGATATCCAGAACGAAGATCGATCTTTGAAAAGAATTGTGCTCCTTGCAACTGGTCAAACAGGTCATCAATACGTGGCAATGGGTACCTGTTTTTGATGGTGACATGATTCAACTCCCGATAATCAATACAAAGTCGCATACTTCCATCTTTCTTCTTCACGAATAGAACAGGAGCTCCCCAAGGAGAAGTACTAGGACGAATAAAGCCAATGTCTAACAATTCCTGCAGTTGGATCTTTAACTCCTGAAGTTCAATAGGAGCCATTCGATATGGGGCTTTGAAAATGGGTTTTGTACCGGGTTCAAGATCGATACAAAATTCAATTTCACGCTCTGGGGGTAGGCCAGGAAGTTCTTCAGGGAATACGTCAGGGAATTTATTAACAATAGAAATATCATTCAAAACTGACGTATTTTTGTTTAGATCTGTGACATGAGCTAAGAAAGCTTGACATCCGTTTTTCAATAAACGAATAGTTTTATGGCTTGAGATGACAGCGATTGATTTTAATGGTTTGGTTGCTTGAATTCGCATAATAGGTCGATTAGGAATATGAAAACTAACAACCTTACGAAAACAATCAATTTTTGCATAATGAGTAGTTAACCAATCAATCCCTAGAATCACGTCAAATGCAAGTATTTTTAATGAAATCAGATCGATAGGTAATGTGTGGGTACCAACTTGAACCAAACAAGACTTATAAACAGTGGAGGTAATGAAGGTTTCTCCCAATGGAGTTTCCACAGATAAGTCAAAGTCTAATTTCTCCGGAATCAAATTTAATCGATGAGCGCAAGTAGGAGAAATAAAAGAATGGGTTGAACCGGTATCAAATAAAGTATAAACTTCTTTAGAGTTTATAATAAGCTTACCCGTGATGACCTCATTCGGGTTCCTTGCTCTCTGGGAGTTCACAACAAACGCTCTCCCTTGCACAACCGATTTTGACTTTTCTGGGACGGCTTTTGGTGCCTCCATCCTAGCTGAATTTGTCTTCGGTAAACGACAAAATCGGGCTAAATGACCTTCTCTTCCACAATTATAACATGCTTTGGACGGCATCGCGCAGTTTGGACTGATGTGCCCCTCCCCTCCGCATTTGAAACATATGATAGGTGGTCGTTCTCCTTCCTTAACGACAGGTGCTGGTGCTGACGTCTTTCCATCATTGTTGAATCTCCTCTTCTTGAAATGTCCATTCTTATTGTTTTGGCCCTGATTACCACCGAAGTGGTTACCATTTCTGGCCTGTTGATTCCCTCCACGCTTGTTGTCACCGCTTCGATGACTGCTCTCACTGGTATTATCATTTTGTCGGCTGCTCTCTTTTGGTTGCGTTGTCTCGTTATCGCGCTCCACCAACTGAGCCCTATTTACAACATCTGAATACAAACATAGTTTATGAGAAACAAGATGTTGACGTATCTCCGGCTTCAAACCTCTTAAAAACATCCGCGTCATTCTTTCTTCATTATCCACCAGGTGGGACGCAAACCGGGATAACTCCGCAAATTTTACCTCGTACTGCGACACGGTCATATTATTCTGCTCCAATTTGATGAACTCCACCTCCTTCATGTGACGAATACTCTCGGGAAAGTATTTGTCGTTAAACAGCTCTTGGAACTTCTCCCAGGACATCTTCAGTGCGGCAGGTTGAGTACGCTTTATCGATTCCCACCAGTAATCTGCCTCTCCTCGCAACATAAAGGCGGCAAAGGGAACCTTTTGCTCCTCGGAGCAACCCAAGACATCAAATATCTTGGTGATCTGCTTTATCCATGTTTCAGCTACAAGTGGTTTGGGTTCTCCCTTAAACTCCGGTGGTCCCAGCTCCTTAAACTGTTTAGCGGTGACCGCCAGAGAGTTTCCAGTATTTCCACCTACGTTGTGGACAGGAGCCACTTTCACCTGTTGTTGCATGAATTGCATAAAGCCTCTGAACATTTGATCATTCATCATTTGGTCAGTGTTGTTGTTTGCATGAGGATTGACACCTTCCTGATGCACATTATCCTGATTATTGATATGTGGTGAATCAACAGTCGTCTGTGCTCCATTGCTATTCTCAACGTTCTCAAATGCCATTTTCAGATACTGCCACAAAATAAAAATTAATTGATATGTCATATATTATCCTTATATTATGACCGACCAATTAAATACCATGCAAATAAACTTAGGTATGTCATACTAGCGAAGGAATTCCCCGTCTCTCCCCTCCTAGTTCTATTCTCACATCTTAGCCAGGGATCATATCCCTAAGCTCTGATACCAACTGTGACGCCCCCAAAATTAGGTATACATCACCCATCTTGGGTCGTCAGATACATAGTACAGAATACAAATACAACTTAATAATACAACTGTCGTGTACAATACGACAAAACATAAACTGTGAGTTTGAATACAAATATTATCTTCTAGAGAGTATTCATACTCAAAAGGAGTCCTCATTACATTTATTAACACACCATTACATAGAATAGTGAGGACTACTAACTAATACTATTCTTCGGACCATCACTCCGTTCCCCGACTTTCCCCAGCTACGTTCTCATTTCCTGAAGAGAACAGTGAAAAAAAGGGTGAGCTCAACTAGCCCAGTAAGAAATATTATGACTAAGATAATGCAGAATAAATTATCATTAGCCTTCAACAATGTTAAGCTGATAAAATATAATAGACATCAAGTTAAACTGTAGCGGAACAAGCAATCCATTAAAAGAGTCAAGTAGAAAATAAACTCTACTATCTTTTATGATTTAAAAAGTTTTTCAACACTGTGATCGCTGGGACTCAGCTTAATAAAATAATCCACATCATCGAATCACCCCTGCACTACGGCCAAGGATATTCGTATATTCATTAATGGTCATGATCATGCCAACAACTGTCCATCAATGCACTACGGGCCAATGAGGACTTTTACCACATCATTTGTAACATTACGGTCATGATTATACCGAATAATCCCTGGTCATAATCATACCAAGTCCATCTATGCACTACATGCCACATATGACTTTCAACATTTTAGAAACATGAGGATGATGACAATGATATAAGAATTCAATAAAACAAGTTCAAGAATTAATTTATCCAGGAATTAACAACGTCCAAATTGTCAACATGATACTGCATTGTGGAGTAAAATTCAAGAATGCTTAGAAGAATATTTTCTTGAAAAGATACTGGATGAAACGCAACTATCAAGGATATTCCACAACTTTCATGGAGTATAGAAGTCAAAACTTAACCAACTGAGTACAATAAAGAATGGAATAACAAAAGAAATCACCATGCATGCGATAGACCGCACAGACAGGTTATTCCAATAGAATAATAAATAATGGAACCAGGTCCGGCGTAAACGCACAGACAGGATATTCCGACAGAATAATAAATAATGGAACCAGGTCCGGTGTAAAACACACAGACAGGATATTCCAACAGAATAATAATAAAACGGAACCAGGTCCGGTGTAAAACACACAGACAGGATGTTCCAACAGAATAATAAACGGAACCAGGTCCGGTGTAAAACACACAGACAGGATGTTCCAACAGAATAATAGAAGAATGTCACCAAGTATAGGGTAGACCGCGTATACTGGTTATTCCAACAGAATAATAACAAATGGAATAACAGAAGTTCTCTTCATGAATATAAAAGAAATAATATTCCCTACCTTAAAAGAACTAGATATTGGAAAAGTGATGTAGCAGAATACTTTTATTCTCTCTCTCTTATTCTCTCTATACTTTCTCTCTCTATAGCTTGAATGAATTCGTGAAAAATAATGAAGCCCTAGGCCTCTATTTATAGAAAAACCGAGGGTGGCTCTTGGTCTTAACGAAAGGTCAAATGACTCTTGGTCTTATCGAAGGGTCAAATGACTCTTGGTAATATTGAAGGGACAACTACTATTGACGAAAGTAATTACTATTGACCAAGGTAAATACTATTGACGAAGATAATTACTATTGACCAAGGTAAATACTATTGACGAAGGTAATTACTATTGACCAAGGTAAATACTATTGACGAAGGTAATTACTATTGACCAAGGTAAATACTATTGACGAAGGTAATTACTATTGACCAAGGTAAATACTATTGACGACGGTAATTACTATTGACGACGATAATTACTATTGACGAAGAGACTCTTAGATGATGACATATGGCCCCCCATAAAATAACCAAACTTACCACAACGTCTCAATTATTGATTTAATAATATAACATATTATACAGATGATACTATGACAATAATTTAAGAGATATGATGCAGCAATTACTGTAGCAATAATTGAGTATAGCTGAGTGACTTCTCACGTAAGCATCAATAATTAATACAGTATGCTACTATGCAACCACGCGTATTACTGTACTTTTACTACCGAGTAGTTCAACAGTTTTAACGGTTTTAACGGTAACACCTCAGCCGTTATTTTTATAGAAAGATAATTCTGTCGTTTTCTCAATCCGACAATAATTCCGTTGTGGGGTCCACCAATGATTGTGCCGTCGTACGAATATTCCTCGACAAAAAGAATATTCTCCGACCAAACGAATATTTTATAACAACTTGCTTACTTTGCAAAATTTATAAATATTACCCACAACTATAACATTATATCAAATTAACTCCATAATATTCAAAAATGATATTTATAGAAAATTCATCTTTATTTATAAAAATTGGGGTCTTACAGTTTTGCCACTATCATACAAGATGTCTAATGACATACAACCTCGTGTCATCATAAGACAGGGTTGTGCTCATCCACTTGCTGAGTATATTTACGAGCACTACCTATATAATCTTGGTATTTTTTTGAAGTATAATTCTCAATTGGAGACAGTTGAGATAATGATATGTCAAGAAAAGACCTACCATTGGAAAGAATATGATAGTAATATTCTCGTTTTTCTTTGGGGTCTATTGGGTCAACCAAGGATAATTCTGTGAACATATGATATCTATAATAACCTAGACGCATGGCCTTCCATGTACGAAGGTTTCCTTGAGCGCTTTCCAAAGATATTAATTTTTAAAACAGTTTTTGACTATACCTTTATGTAGGTATCACTGTGAGGTGGTGTCCACTGATGGGACATTTGTCACATTACGGTTGGGACACGAGTCACAGTTGGTATATATTTGTATCCAAACCATAGTATATGTGTTATTGTATTTTTCACGACAATTGTTGTAATAAAGTTGTAGTTATTTTCTGTACCATGTATTTGGCGACTCAGAATAGGTTGGATGGAATGGACCTGTTTTGGGGTTGTCACAGTGGAGCTCTATTCCTACAGTGAGGTTTAAGCTCTCATTTTTGTATCCATACTTGCATGGGCCCTATCTTGTTAGTACCCTTGGGGACCTAAATCTGTTTGATTTTGGGTTCAATATGCAGAAGATTATTGTAACATACTGCAACCTTATGATCAATTTTATTACATACAAAATATCTAGCATGATGCATGCTTATGTGTGTGTAAATTCTTTCTCCATTTGAACTTATGTGGATTTTTGGTAGTCCTTCCTTTATACTAATTCTTCTTTTTCAATGTGTCCTTATGATTTATGATTAGTGAAGAGTGAAACTTAACTCTACTATTCCTACCTGGTTGGTTCGTGGAGTTGATTTTGCTCGACTCTACAATCCTTTGAGGTTGGACAGTAGTGACTAAGTTACTCTTTTCTTTTCTGAACCTTAGGCCAACATGAGATCCGTTATACCTTGTAGCATAGATTGGATCAGAAGAGAAGGGATGGACTGGTTCTTCTTTCTGTGAGGATTTCACAAATGCAATGCTTCTATTGAAGTTTGAAGCACTACTGATGTTAGTTTCCTTTGACTTTTCCACATATGGTTCTGAGGTGGATTCCCCAAAACCTAAACTTATTATGTCAGATGCACTTCTCTAACTGGAGATCACGGAGTCCATAGATGAAGAGGATCTATTCCATATTAAGATTGTATTTTCTAGTTCCTCAATCTTCGAGGTTAAATTTGACTCTCTTTGTGCATTAAGTTCATTGGCCTGTCTTAAGAGTTTATTCTCAGCTTCAAATTTAGAGATAGAGTTAGCACTTAGAAGAGCTGTTTCTAGTTCTTCTTGAACTTTCTCTTTCTCTTTTTGAAGAAGAGAATAATCTTTAGACAGAACTCTGAATCATTTCATGTATTGATGCAGATCAGATGTTATGCCATGTAGTGCAGTTCTTAAACCATTAATATCTACATCAAGAGAGTTAAATTCAAATACCTCATCGATACTTACTTCATGATTGTCAGTACTTTTCTTATCCTTTGCATTTTTGGCCATTAAACAAAGATTTGCTATTTGAGGATCTTCATCATCTCCAAACTCAGGAGTTATGTCGTTGTCTGAGTCACTCCATGATCCTCCGGGCACAAGACCTTTTTCTTTCTTCTGGAGCCTCTTGTTGCCTTTAAACTCTTTCTTTGGATTTGTTTTCCTCTTCAGTTCTTCTCTAAGAGGTTTGTTGCAGTTTGTAATAAAATGGTTAGGTTTCTTGCAGTTATAGCATAAGTCATTGATCTGCTCCTTGCTGTTGTTGTTGTTAAATCTCTTAGGTTTGCTGCTTCTGCCTTTACGCATGAACCTCTTGAGTCTTCTTACCAGCATTGCAATATCCTCATCATCATCTTCCTCAGAGTCAGAGTCATTTTCAGTGTGAGCTTTGGAGATGGCTTCTGTTGCTTTGAGAGCAACTCCTTTGTCCTTCTTTCTTTCTTCAGATAGAGTCTCTGCTCGCTGAGTCAGCTCCAATTAGTATGTGAGAAGGTTGCCATAGAGTTGTTGAAAAGTCATTTCATGAAGATTCTTTGATTCTCTAATGGCAGTGGTTTTGGCATCCCACTTGCTTGGTAAAGCTCTCATGAACTTTATGATCAGATCTTTGTTTAGATAGATCTTTCCAAAAGCTCGAAGAGAGTTGAGCAGAATGTTGAATCTTTCATAAGTGGAAGTGACATTTTTCCATGGAACATGGGCGAACATTTCATATTGTTGAGTCAGAAGAGATTACTTGTTTTCTCTGACTTCTTCAGTTCCTTCATGCATAATAATCAATGCTTCCCAGACTTCCTCTGCAGTTTTGCTATTGACCACATTTTTAAATAGATCATCTTCTAAAGACCGGAATAGAATGTTCTTGACCTTTTTGTTGAGTTGGACAACTTTCTTTTCATTGTCAGCCCATTTAGCTTTGACCTTGATTTAAACTCTGTTTGGATCTTCTGGAGTTGGTGCAAGCTGTGTTGGAATGCAGGTCCCATTCAAGACAGTTTCAAATAGCTCTTCATCTATTGAGTCCATGTATATTTGCATACAAACTTTCTAGTTGGCAAATTTATCTTTGTTGCACATTGTTGGCTTGCTGCCTCCTCCAGTCTCAGATTCGCTTATCAAATGTGCCATTGGATCTACTCAAGCTTTGTAGGCTGATTTAGAGAACATGCTCTGATACCAATTGTTAGTTCCCAGAGGCACAATAGTTATCTAGAAGGGGGAGTATGAATAGATATTTTAAATTTCTTTTTCAAAATACTTTGTCATATATGTTGATAAATTTATCACAGCGGAATATATGATTTGTTTGTTCCCCTTTAAGATAAACTAAGTTAATGGTTGACAAGCAGTTATAACAGTTATAGCAGTTAAAGCAAGAATATAAAAGACACAAAGAATTTAAGTGGTTCAGAGCACTCAAGGCTCCTAGTCCACTCTTCTACTCCTCGAGTAGGAAATCCACTAAGGATGTCTTTACAGTCTTTGAATCTCACAAATTCCTTCAAGACCAACAGTCTTAGAACTTCTTAGTTCACTTAGAACTTTTCATGTTCAGCAGACTTGGAATACACTTGATGAGGGTTGAGTTCTTTGGGTTGTGCTACTCAGTTGCTGTTAAGCATATGTTCGAAAGAACTGAGTAGCTGAGCAATCGTTCTTTCTTGATCATAGAGTTGAGCATTAAGTGTTCTTCAACTTTTTGTTGTGTGCTTACTTGATTTCATACATCTGCATCTGATTTGTATATAAGGTGCCTTTGAAATATGTCTGTTTGAAGGCATCCATTGAAGCATTAATTGTATTTGACATTTTTGAGAACTGATGATGACTTCTTGAAAATCTTCTACTTAGCCGTCTGGCCTACTGACACAGCAGACTGCAATCTCACCTAACACCTGTAAAAGTGTTTTCAGCTGACATGTAGTACTATCCTTAGCTTCTTCAATACATTTCTTTGTTATATCCTAAGGATGAGTGTTGGGTATTAGGAGTTGCATATAGTTCTATTGCATGTTTAGGTTGCATAGTAGTGGTATTTTAGTATCTTACTAGTTAAATTTTAGTTCGGATGCAAGAGTTATGATATTTGTACCAACGGACGTTGAACTTCACTGTTTTGGGTGGCCATTTGCATAGTAGCCACTTCCAACCAAATTTCGACCTTCATCCGTCCATTATTTCTCAATTCTCAAAGAACGAAAATTGTAGAGCTCGTCGCGTGCTTTAATTTAATAGGTGGAAGGCCCCGTAACTCCTCCCGGATCAAAAGTTATAGCAATTTTACCAGAGGACACTGCAGTAGAAAATCAACAGCGCAGGCGCACGGATTCCTAGGCCATTTCCTGCGCGGCCGCACTAATCCCTGGAGCAAAAAAACATCATCTGTTACTTGAACGTGAGCGCGCCCAACTCCAGGCCATTTTCAGCGTGGTCGCGCCACTTCAAAAGTTGACCAGGGCTGACTTTTTCACTAAACAGTGCAATTGGAGCATAACTAGGAGGAGGGTTCAATTAGGGCTTATATATTAGACTTATACCAGTTTTGCAAAGGGGGATTCCAGCCTTTGGGGGAACTAGTAGCTATTGTTGCTTTCTCTCTTTAATATCTTTAATAAGTAGAATAGAGTAGATTAGAGTAGTTATTTCTAGATTTGATTAGATGAAGACTTGAAGCAATTGGAAAGCATCAGAGATTCCATCTTGGAGCAGGAGAACATATTTGCATTTCAATTCTCTACTCTGAACCTCTTTTTGATTCCTATTTGTAATTTTATGATGTTTATTCAATATATGGATGGTAGGTTTGATTCAACTATGATCTAAGCTCTATTCTGAGATTGCAATGAACTCTATGGATTAGTTTATTCTGATATATTTCATTGTTAGCCTTATTGATTGTTATGAGATTGTCTATTAAGATTCATGCTTATTTGCTTAGTTGATTGGCCATCGATTACTATGATAACCCATATGAACTTGAAAGACAAAGTATGGGTTTAGATCTGATCTTGATAGCTTGTGTTTGTATGTTCTACATGGTGATGGAATGTATGATTCGTGCTTAGGATAGACATATACCGAGGCATTGCTCGTAGTCAATTGAGAATTTGGGCTTAAACCCTAATTATTTATAAATCACATAGACATATAGTGGTTTTGGTAATGTGGGTGTTCATGTGTATTTTATCAATTGTGGATTATATGTGATATGGGTATGGTACATTGAGATATGGCTATACCTTACTTTTGTGTTCTCGACTAGCAATCTAGTGCAAGTAATTTGGCTTAACATGGAGTGCGTTGATTTAAATGATTCAATAGGTGAAATTATGATCTCAGGTCTTCATTATCTAGTCTCACTCTAAGAATAGTTAGGTTTATTTAATTTCACATTTTAAATATAAAATATCAAATCATTCGTTTAAATAGGACTGAAATGGTTATGGGCTAGTGCTTGGTGAACTTTATTAGTTAATTCTCCTTGGGAACGATGTTTTATTTACTCTTTATTACATGTTGACCGTGTATACTTGCACACATATATTGATCGGTAAAACGACCAACAAGTTTTTGGCGCCGTTGCCGGAAAATTAGTTTAATAATTTTTGCTAATATTAATTTCAATCAAATTAGTCTTAATTTAAATATTTTATTTTATTTTAATTCTCTTCCTATATTCTCTCTTTTCAGGTACCATGGATTAATGTGCTTACAATGGTCATACACGAGGATGGATCAACTAAGAAAAACAGGGATTGATGGACTCAACACAATTGCTACATTATCAGCATAACTTGAGATTTTTTTGAGGAAGTTGGACATTATTGCAAGCCAACGTACTCGAGAGATAGTAGTTACATGTGAATATTGTGCTGGCAAGCATCCGAGTTATCAGTGCAACATCAATATTGGACAAGTACAGTATGGGGGTGATTATCTCAACAACTATGCTTATCCCAATTATCATCAAGGTTGGGGGTATCACCTAGATTCTACATGGAGTTATAACTATCAAGACCAATAATGCATCCTAAGTCCAAGATATCCATTGGAATTCTCATATCCACCTCCAATGCAACAAGAGGAAAATTCAGAGTTGAAGGAATTCATGTCAATGATCATAGCAGACCAGGAAGAGATGATAATGAGTCAGGAGTTATCAACCCAAAATCTTAATAGACAAATGGAACAACTCATTAACTCCTCAATGAATGGTCCTCAATACATGGATTTTAAAACTAAAAAAGTTAATTCAAGACTGGAGGATCAATGGTTCAAGTTTATAGTGTTAACTGAGGAGAAGATGATTGAGCAAGAGAGGTCAATTTGAAATCTTCATAATCAGATAGATCAAATGTTCAAAGCCTTGAACAATCACCCTCAAAACAATTGGTGCTATGACATGGATGATGAAACTGATGGAGAACCAGAAGTGTACATGCCATTGGATGAGCTTAAAGAAGTTTTCATCGAGGAGACAACTGGGGAAATGGAAAATGCAGAACATGAGCTGACTTGTATAATACCCTAAGTGCCTTCTCAGTCAGAGTTAAAAAATTCAATGGACTTTGCACACCCATGTCCCCTTGGTAATCACATCCAAAGCAAAGATCTCTACAATTATGAGGCCTCTTATACACCATGGTGGGCTGAGGAAGAGAAAATAGAAGATGAAAAGTCCGTTGTATTTTTCATGCCTCAATGTAATAATTTATTCACAAATACAATGGACGAAGCACCTAGCTATGCAATAGAACTGGAGGCATCATGTATAGGAAATATGCTAGGTTGTTTCAATTCACAGACTCGCAAGATGGGGAACCTACCTACGCACATTGCAGTTCTAATGGATGGAGGATTCCTAACTTATCATAGAGGAATCGGATAGCGGTGTCATGAAAAGAGTCCAGCTAACGGACTATAAATTGATCTCTAGATTGGAGGCACCCCATCCAATCTTTCTCCCTCCTTGTTAAATTCTTATTTACATTTCCAATTACTTTTTTCTCTATGTTTAATTCTTCATGCTTTCCATATTTAGTAGATGTTTAATAGTTGTAAGTCTTAATAATAGTTTGATTCCTCCTAGTTCTAATCTCAGATCTCCGCCAGAGACCATATCCCTAAGCTCTGATACCATTTGTGACGCCCATAAAATAGGTTTACACGACCCATTATGAGTCTCCAAATACACGGTACAGAATTAATTACAAACTTCTTTAATACAATACGACAAAAGCATAACTGAGAGTTTTTACACGAATATTGTCTTCTAGACAGTATTCAAACTCAAATGGAGTCCTCATTACATTTATTATCACACTATTTCATAGAATAGTGAGGACTTGTAAAAGCCCCAAATCCGGGTACTAATCACCACGAATCTAGTATACTAATTCTATACTATTTGCGAAAGATATAAACATAAATTGTTTATACATTAAACTTTACACATTAATCCTCAAGGTCGAGTAACCTTAACTTATACACATTTCATAACCTATTTGACTTACAATGTCATTATCATACAATTCTATTACAAACTTTATCTACACATACAATCCAAAGTTGGACTTGTCTTTGACTTTTTCTTGTATCCAACGTATTTGTCTTAATATGTAATGTTTAATCATGATATAGCAAGGGTGAGCAAAAAGTTTGCCCAGCAAGTTTAAATTTAATTGAGGATATATCATGATTGAAAGAATATGAATAAAGCTGGCTAAAGTTCTACAATATGATTGTGAACTAGCATGAACAAATTTTCATAGCTGAACGAACATTTAACATAAACAAATATATCTGGACCGAATGGTAATGAAGTTGATCAGCCTTTCATACCTGATGAACACATGCAATATGCATAGAGTGCGAATCAATAATTCATAGACATGGTAATCAGCAATGATTAACCATAAGCATATTCGAATGAAACAACTCAAGGTCGAGTTTAAGAAATCTTGCACATTAATTAGAAGTTCAAGATTAGGAACTTACTCAATAAAAGAGTATAGTTCAAGGAACTTGCCTATTTCACCGACTATTGCTACACAGTTTATATCATTTTATCCGAAAACCTAATATTAATAATATTGATCCTCATATTAGAATAATATCATCACAGTATAATACTATTATTTATATATATATATATATATATATATATATATATATATATATAAAGTAACTTAGACACATAAACACATAATCCTATCAGTCCACAAACTACTTAAGACTCGGTATCAAGTCAAACAATTTCAGTCTGAGTTGAACCCGACACAATTCTAACATCCCGACGGTCTAGTCGGATAATTCTTGAGCCTGATATCACTAAGACTCGGTCTAAACACTTAACAATTAACTTAGATAATTTTATTATCAGTTAAAATAATTTTTCATAGGCTCGTAATAATTTTTAAGTAATTATTACCATTTATCATAATTTTTCAATCACTTATATCGTATTTATATAATATAAATACCACCTTATTCTCTTATCATTAATATTTATTTAATATAAAATATTAATAAAAATTATAACATAATATTATAATATATTTATAATATTACAAAGTATTTTTAATACCTTAAAATTATATTTATATGATTTTTAAACATTTAAATCTATTATCCGATAATTGATATTAATATTAAAATATTAATATTTTCAAGACAAAATATCAAAAGTTATATTTTATAACTTAAAATAATTTTCTAACCCTTAAATCATTTTTATATAATTTTTGAAACATTAATTCTATTTTTCCACAATTTATTTAATATATTTATTAAATAAATCAATTACCATTAATATTAATTTATTAATGAAATTCATCACAAAATATGAAAAGCCATTAAAAATAACTCAAAATATTTTCTTACACCATAATATAATTTTAAATAATTTTTCAAGTATGAAAATTATTTTTAAGTAATTTATTTAATATTATAATTAAATAAATTAAATACCATTAATATTCCAAAAATATTAAATATTTATGAAATATACTCAAAATTATTAAAAACTCATGTTTAGGCTTTAAAATAATTTTTAGGAATTTATTTTGTGTTTTTAATAATTAAAAACTAATTTTCTCTATGTATTAAATAAAATAATTCATTTTCCGAAATTAAATATCGCTAAAGGTGCTATAGGCGACAAAACCGTCGCTGAATGTGTTCTTAGGCCAAGCCCAGATCTTCATAGCCAGTTATCGGGTGCTTAGTTTGACCAATCATAGATCTTGGATCTTCATGTTTTTGGGCAGTCAATGTGTCATGATTGTAGTACTTATGTAGTACTACAACTACAAACAACTTTCATGGCCATTCTGCATCCTAACATCAAGTTATAGGCCATCAAATTCCTTGTTAGACATGTTCTTCATTTTCTGGGTTACCCAGAGAATGAAGAACAGTTAAGGTACCTACTTTGGATCCTTATAGTTTGCAGTCTAGGTCTTGTTTGTGTGATATAAAGGTTCACACTTGTAGTCTTGATGTCAGAGTACAACTACATAACATCAGATCATTCTAACAACATCACCAACTCAAGATTTGAGCCAGTCAAAGTACCGGTCAGGAGCTGTTCTTGAACTTTCTGGGTAACCCAGAAATGTTCATCAAGTAGTTGGTCAACCTAGGTTTGACCATCATTATTTTTGATTATGTTAAGGATCTAAGTGATCTAAAGGCATAAGTGTGTAGTCCATATGTCAGACTACAACATCGAAACAACAATATGGCCAAACTATCAAACAGGTGCAAGATAAGAGCCTTCAAAAATGGCTGTCAGGCTTTCTGCGTTTCTAGGTTGCCCAGAAAATCAATTTTCGTGGTCGGTTAACTGACTTTGACCACTTATAACTTGTAATCTACACATGATCTGACCATATTTCCAGTTCCAGATCATAGTCCATATGACATAATACAGGTCTATAACTTAAAACACCATAAACATCTTACACAGAAGAATCTAGAGGCCCTGACATTACACTGTCAGGCCTTAAAAATTAGGGTTCATAGTCAGTTGCTAAAAACCCATTTTCTCGCATCTAGATGTTATGGATCCTTGATGTAATACCTTGGATCACTAAATAACATCCCCTAACACACATCTAAACAACAAACAACAACAAATAACATGAAACACATGGATTTCTAAGTTTAGGGGTTTTATACCTTTTTTCTTTGATCCTTGAACTTCTGATCCTTGTTGCTATTTTTGGAAAGCTAAAGCTTATCTTCTCACTCTCTCTCACTCTAGATTTCGAAAAGTTAGAGAGAGAATAGGCTTGGATAGAATGGTAAGTAAAGTAAGTAACTTTACTTAAGTTTTATCTTTTGATTTTTGTATACAATGTATGTAATGTTGCAAGGTGGAATAACAAATCTGTTCTTGGGAGATTTAGATCACATGGGATAAGTCTCAAGGTGGTGACTCACAAGATTTCACAAATCTTTTGCTTAAGTTTTAAGTAAAAGGGTATTTCGGTCATTTCGCATTCACTAAGGGCAATTTGGTCTTTTTCCCTATAATTTGAAGGGTATTTTGGACTTTTTTTTTTATCCCATAACATTTAACACTTAGCCATTTACACTTAACATTTGAATTCCCAATTTAGGATTTCGGATTTTCGAAACTAAAATTAGGGTTTCCGGACATATCGCTAGGGTTACTAAACATTCGTTAGAGTTTTCTAACTTAATAACCATATTCTTAACATAACTTTAGGGTTTGATAAAGTTTTAACTTATCCAATCAATTCCTTGATCTTAGATCACAACTGTACACATAAAATCACTAATTAGGGTTTATTAACTTAACCTTAACGTTCTCAATATAATTTTAGGGTTTGTCATTAATGTAACTCATCTGATCAAAATTTGATCCTTAAACCACAACTGTTCACATATATGATCACATATACCGACTCGTATACACTTAGATACTTAACCTTGTACATCTTCACCAAAAGATTTTAAATCCACCAAAATCCTTCACAGAATTTTGAAATCCTAAAAATTTCTTCACAGAAACTTCAAATCCATACACTTATTTTTAGTCTAGGTCTATCATATAACATTTAATCCATCATTTTAGGATTTTAATAATTATCTAAATTCTTGGGTTGTCACAGGACTACTATAACAACCATCTCGGACCATCACTCCATTCCCCGGCTACAAACTTCCTCATATAACTGTCGTACAAAATACGACAACACATATGTTATGGATACCAACTGTGACTCTCATCCCTTTACTTGGATAGTACCTCACAGTGATACCTTACAATGGTACCTTACATAAAGGTACAGTCAATAACTGTTTTAGAAATTAAAATCTTTAGAAAATGCTCAAGGAAACCTTCGTACATGGGAAGTCATGCATCTAAGTTATAATAGATATCATATAACTCGAGAATTATCCTTGGTTGACCCAATAGACCCCAAAGAAAAAAAGAGAAGATTGCTATCATGTTCTTTCCAATGGTGAGTCTTCTCTTGACATATAATTATCTCTATTGTCTCCAATTGAGAATTATATTTCAACCAAACTCCAAGATTATATAAGTAGCGGTCGTGGATATAATTAGCAAGTGGATGTGCACAACCCTGTCTTATGATAACATGAAGTCGTAGGTCGTTAGACATCTTGTATGATGGTGGCAAAACACCCCTCCAAAGTTGGGTTCACCTCACCTGTTTTAGGGAAAACCTCAACAGTTATAGACCATTGTTCTATTCCCCTGTCATCCTCGCTCGACCCAGCTACACTCTTATTACCTTAGTAGAAGACTGGATACTGCAATAGTGATGTAGCATAATACTCATCTTCTTCCTCTCTATTGTTTCTCTCTCTATAGCTTCTCTTGTGAGTCTTAGTGAATTGGTGAGAATGGAAGAAAAATTAGGCTTCTATTTATAGGAAAATGGACTAAATAGTAACTAATTCACGGACAGTCCAGATTGATTTACTATTAAAACGGACGGTCCATATTGATTACTTTTAAAACCACAACCGACGGTCCATATTAATTTACTATTAAAACCACAACCAACGGTCCATATTGATTTATTAAAAGCACCACCTGCGGTCCAGATTGATTTACTATTAAAACCACCACTAACGGTCCAGACTGATTTACTATTAAAACCACCACCGACGCTCCAGATTGATTTACTATTAAATCCATCACCGACGGTCCAGATTGATTTACTATTAAAACCACCACTGGCGGTCCAGATTGAATTACTTATTATACTTTGGTACCCTAAAGTTTTTCAAGTTTACATTATTCTCCTCTAACTTTTGTAATTCACTTATCTTCAATAAACACATTTTTAATATATTAACAATGATTCATCATTAATATTACAACTCACAATATTTAACAACCAGATCATTCTCAGGAAAGAGGGGGCTTTTCGATAAGGATTTCTCCCTATTGGCGCGCAATTAGGTGACCAAACCTCTCGTCGACAAAACTTTTTAGACATCGTCAATATTGCAAATAATAATATGAATAACTTTATCGTCTTAATTATTGATTTAATAATATAAAATATTATACAAATGATACTGTGACAATAATTGAATCAATAATATGAAAGATATTATGCAGCAACTACTGTAGTAATAATTGAATAAACTGAGTGACTTCTTACGTAAACATCAATAATCAATACCGTGTGCTACTATGCAACCACGCGTATTACTGTATTTTTACCACTGGGTATTTCAACAGTTTAACGGTAAAACTTTCGCTGTTATTTTTATAAAAAAATATTTCTATCATTTTCTAACTCCGATAGTTATTCCGTTGTGGGGTCCACCAATGATGGTGTCGTCGTATGGATATTCCCTGACAAAAAGAATATTCTCCGATCAAACGAATATTCCCCGACACAACGAATATTTTATATCAACATGTTTACTTTAAAAAAAATCACATATCACCCTTAACTTTAACCCTTTATCAATTTAACCATTTACTAAATAAATTAATAATCATAAGAAAATTGAATACTTTCATTTCATAAAATTCGGGGTTGTACAACATAACTAAAATGCGGACACTGAGTATATTTTTAATTATTCTTTTAACGGTGGTGTTTTAACGTAAATCACTATCCACAAAAATAAATTAGGGATGATGAGTCCTTCTATACCAGATTCATTGTTGTTCTTTCATCCTCATCTGAGATCTAAACACCCAAAGAGAATTTGAAAGAAAAGCAACCAAGTAAAAGAAGATTGGCAAATCCCTATTACAAACTTACATTTTTTTTTTCTAAATTCAACTTATGTAAGTTATAAATTTGTCATATGTATATATTTTCTATTATTCTTTATTATATACAAACTCTGTAATAACCCGATATTTTCTATATAAATAAATAAAAAAATTTACATATAATTTTTTTTAAGGTAGGAATATGTATAAGATAAAGAGTATGTATTTATGTGATAAATAAAAATATATCTATTACATGATAATTATAAATAATTTTATTTTTGAATTATTGATCATTATAAAGTATATTCTTATAATAATTAATTTTATAGTAGAAATGATTTTATTATTTATTTTTCATGAAAATATGATTATTATATTATTTAAATAATATAGGAAATGATTATAGAATTATTATAATAATTATTTTGTTATATGAATTTATTTCAAATTAGTTAAGTTAATTATTTTTAACTTAATTAATAATGGTGTATGTATATGAAAGATAAATCAGACATGGAATTCAAACCCTAATTCTGGATTTGAAATAAGGAATGAGAATAATTGTGACGAACGAGAATTTTGTAAATTAATTTAAATATTTATTGAATTAAATAAATATTTTTCAAGGATTTAATTATTAGATTTAATAATTAATTGATGCAATTGTGGTACATTAATTTAATTTTATGTGTTACATTTATTAAATTAATGTAGAGAATTTTTATTATTCAAGTATGTGATTATGTGAGCTTATTGAATCAAATAAAATAATTTAATTAAGCATGATGTTATCTAATTAATGTAATTATTAATTAGAGATTTAATAAATTGTTATTATTTATTAAAGAGAAATTTAATTATGTGACTATGTGCATTATTGAGAAATTATTATATTTAATTTAAAGTAAATTAAATAAAATATTGATTTATTTTATATGGTTGTGACATTATTTAAACTATATAATAAAGCTTTATTAAATTAAATGATTTTTAAAACCTATTTTTAGCTAGCCAAACATGGCCTTAGTGAAAGTTACCACCAGTTAACCATGACTGGGTTAACTGGCATTGACGCACGCCAGTTCTTATACGATGTCTTGTTCTTTATTTTGTTCTAAGTCTGATAAAGATACCAGAGAGAATTAGAAGAGAAAATCAGAGAGTTTTGCTAAGAGGTTGGGTGAGTCATGAAGAATCGGAAGGAATTCATCCCCGATTACTTTATCTACTCTAGGTAATTTCTCCAAACCCAATTCCTATTTCACGTCTTTTAGTTTTCATAAATTGGCTTCACAGTTTTCTGTAAATCCTTGTAGATTGGAATATGATATGATTATAAGTTTATATGTGTGTTATGTTGTATCAAATCATGTTTTATTATATATATTTCACAAACCATAACATCAGTATTGTGAAAATATGTCGTACATATGTTATTTCAAAATAAACAGAGTACGTGATATGGCCTGTGAGGGCCCCGAATCCAGGTCCTAAATCACCTCGGATCCGGTTCGATCATTCTATACAACTATTACTATTTGCGAAAGATATAAACATAAATTATTTATACAATACATATACTCACTATTCCCCAAGGTCGAGTAACCTTAACTTAATACTCATTTCATAACTTTTCTAACATATAACAGCATTATTATCATACAACACTATTACAAAACTAATCGCATACTTATACTAAAGCTTGAACTGTCTTTGACCTTTTCTTGAATCCGACGCATTCGCTTTAATCTGCAATGTTTTATCATGATATAGCAAGGGTGAGCATAAGGATTGCCCAGCAAGTTTAAATTCAACAATATAACGATATATCATGATTGAAGAGTTTGAATAATAAGCTGGCTACAATTCAACAATATAATTGTGAACTAGCAGGAACAAGTTTATGACTGAACAAGTATTATACATGAACAAATATATTTTGACCAACTGGTAATGAAGGTGATCAGCCTTTCATACCTGACTTATACATGCAATATGTACAGAGTACAATTTATACATGACAATCAGCAATGATTAACCATAAGCTTATCCGAATGAAACATCTCTTATTAGAGTTATTAAAAATAAACTTGCCTGATCCGTTGATTACCGCAACACAATTTATAACGCTTTATCCGAAGACCTAATATTAGTAATATAGATCTCCAATATTAGAATAATATCATCACAATATAATACTAGTATATATATAGTTATACATAGAATAACCTAAACACATAACTCATAATACATAATCCTATCAGTCTATAACACACATAAGATTCGGTGTCAAGTCAAACTATTGCAATCTGAGTTGAACCCGACACAAAACTGGCATCCCGACGGTCTAATCGGACAAATATCGAGTTTAAGTTCAATTAAACTCTGCCTAAACACTTAACAATTAACTCAGATAATTTTATTAACAGTTGAAATAATTTTCTAACTCTCATAACAATTTTCACATAATTATTACCATTTATCATGAATTTTAAATCATTAAAAACGTATTTAAATGAATTAAATACCACATAATTCTTTTATCATTAATATTTTTTTTATCAAATATTAATGAAATACATGTCATAATATTATAATATATTTATAATATATCAAAGTATTTTTAATACTTTAAAAATATTTTTATATGATTTTTAAATAATTAAATTCATTATCCGATAATTGCTATTAATATTAAAATATTAATATTTTCATGATAAAATATCAAAAGTTATATTTTATAACTTAAAATATTTTTATAACACTTAAATCATTTTTATATAATTTATAAAGCATTAAATCCATTTTTCCTTAATTTATTTAATAAAGTTATTAAATAAATTAATTATCATTAATATTGATTAATTAATGAAATTCATCACACAATATTAAAAGTCACTGAAAATAACTTAAAATATTTTCTTATAACATAATATTATTTTTCATGATTTTTCATGAATTAAAATTATTTTTAAATAATTTATTTAATATTATAATTAAATAAATTAAATACCATTTATATTCCAAAAATATTAAATATTTATGAAATATACTCTAAATAATTAAAAACTATTTTTTAGAATTTAAAATAATTTTTCAGAATTTATTTTGTATTTTTAATAATTAAAAACCATTTTTATCAATTTTTAAATAATTTTCGAAAAATAATAATAATAAACTGTCGCTAAAGGGCCCTATAGCGACAGAACCGTCGCTATAGGTGTTCTTGGTGTTCTTGAGTTCTGCCCAGAAACCATGTTAGAGATCGAGGTTGCCAGTTTGACCGTGGATAACTTTCTTTCTAGATTGTTTCTGTCCCATCTAAGCCTTATATCGTGTAGCAGGAATGTAGTACTACAATATTAAACCATAACTTCGGTCAAAACACATCACAAATAGGAGATCAGAGCCTCTAATATAGTTGTCAGACGTGTTCTTCGGTTTCTGGATTTTCCAGAATTGAAGGCACCTACTTTCGATCCTTAAATCTTAGCTTCCCAGACTCGGTTTGTGTAATATAATGATTTTATTGTATAGAACACATTTCATAGTACACGTTTATTACATCATAACATAATAACATCATAACACAAGAACGATTAAGGCTGGTCAAACCTCTGACAAAAACTCGTACATGAAGATTTCTGGGTTTTCCAGAAATCTTCAAGAACAGTCGGTCAACCCTACTTTGACCCTACTTATCTCCGATTCTATACATAATATGTGAGTTATATAAGCAGGAACATAAACCTAAATGTCAGTCTACAAATACATTACACACACATGGCCAGATCGCTTAACAGAAGGAAGATCAGAGGCCATCAAAAGGTTGTCAGAGTTACCTGGAAATTCTGGGTTTGCCCAGAAACTCTATTTCGTGACGGGTCAACGCTGTTTGACCGCTTGTATCCCTTAATTTACTAAAGCTCTGGACTTGTTTCTTGTTTTAGATCATAGTCCTTACAACATAGAATGGATTAAAAACATTAAACACATAAAACATCAAACACATAAACATCTAGAGGGCCGGACATTCGACTGTCAGGCCACTTTTCAACCTTTTTCCAGATTTTTTAAAATGCTTGATTCGTGCATCTAAGTGTTATAGATCCATGATCTATCAACCCAGATCAATTGTTAACACCCTAATACATAACTTTAAACAATCAATTACAACAACTAACATCAAATCAAAAGATTTTAAAATTTAGGGTTCTTTACCATTTTGAGCTTTGATTCTGATTTCTGATCCTTGAATCTGTTTCGGCCAAGTTAAGGAATGATATTGACTTATCTCATCACTCATTATCACTCTTGGTCACGAATTTTAGAGAGAGAAAAGAGGTTGGCTAGTTTGCTAAGTAAAGTGAGTTTTCTCTCACTTTATTCTACAAATTATTTGATGCAATAATGTGGCTGAGATGTTGGCTGATATGTATGTATATCTCAGTCAAATGGTGAGTCATGGAGTAGTTGAGCAACTCAATCTTGGCTAGATTTACAAGAAACCTTCAATTATGCATTAAGGGCATTTTAGTCTTTTCCATTTTAATTTTAATGGCATTTTAGACAATTGCCAAACCCTTAGGGTTTAGGGTTTGGTTAGGGTTTAGGGTTTGAGCCAATTTAGTGCTTAGGGTTTGAAACCCTTAGGGTTTACACATTTAATTTTCTAAAATTTCCAATTTAGGTTTTAAAAATAGAAAATTAATATTTCTAAATTATAATTAGAATTTTCTAATTATATTAAAATTTCTTAATCATAATTTAAATCTTACTAATTAGGAATAGTATTTCCTAATTAAAATCGCTAATTACGCAATTAGGGTCAAAATGGTCATTAGGGTTTATACCCCAAAATTTAGAGTTTCTAATATAAAATAAATTTCTAATTAAAAATTAGATTTCGTAATTAGATTAAAGTTTTCTAATTACCATAACTTGAAAAGTAAGATTAATATATCATAATTAACACTAAAACTATTTAATTAACACCTAGGTTTTTTTTCCTATTTACAAATTAGGGTTTCAAATCCGTAATTAGAGTTTTCAAATTAAGAATTAGGGTTTTTTTTAACCAATTTGTTAAGATTAACCCTAATTAATCTTTTAATTATTTACACTTACGCCATTAAGCTCCCGATTTAAGGTTTTATACACCGAATTAGGGTTTTAAATTCTCGAAACAGAAATTAGGGCTTCTAAAACCGATTTTAGTGTTTCTTATTAAACACTAGGGTTTTCTAACCGAACGTTGACGTTCTTAATATATATCTAAGGTTTGTTACAGATATCAATTATCTGGTCATCCCTTGACCCTTAACCACATATTGTACACATATCCACATAATATATTCTCATATTTCTTAATCCTGAATAATTCACCTAAATCCTTCACAGAATTTTGAAATCCTCAAAATTTCTTTTTAAAAATATCAAACGCATACACTTATTTTCTGTCTAGGTTCTAATTTTGAACCTTAAATCAATAAATAAAAATTTTAAAAATATTCAAAATTCTCGGGTTGTCACATTCACCCCTTCTTCTAAAAATTTTGTCCCCGAAATTTACCCTACACCTTACACCATACATCATACACCATACACCATACATACCCAGCATCTCATGCTACCCAATACACCACTCACAAGAGTAAAAGTTTTCAAATTGTACTGAGGGATCATATAGACCATGAACTATTGAGGTTTATAGGTATTACTACCTGCTACCTATTTCAATTAAGAAAAGGGTATTCTACCCCGTACAAAGGTTAACAGTATGTTTACAATCACAAAGAAGGTAAACTACCGATGCTGGTACTTTAGATGATCAATCTATTGTACCTTAGTAATCGGAACGACTATATGCGTTCTTAGATTGGAATATTTTATCCAATTAGTATATTCCCATTTTCAGGGTTGTTCACCTCAAACTTATCATAAGATTACGCACCAAAACAATTTGGTTTGGAAAATTTCTTTCAATGAACACTTAGAGTTTTCATAAACTTTAGTCTAGCTGAATCGAATAGCATAGACTCATATCAATAATTCAATTCAATCAAATTATTTAGGTGTAGCCAAACCCCGTTGGCAAATTAAACTTTTGAAAACATTTTTGAGAATGACGTCATGATGCCGTACTGTATTAACAGTCCGTTTGAGGATGCCGTCATTATATGACTTTGTCATAACACATCATATAATAGTGGAACAACGATTTTAGATCAAATTCACACTAAGTATTCCTGTATTTACAACTCCATCAAATTTTATCATCTCTGCACCAGGTTACATGGTACATGAGTGATAAATAAAAGTTATTTTGGATATTTCAAATCATTTGCGTCTAGCTGAAATAAGTAGCATAGACTATACTTTAAACCGTTTCAAAAATGATTACGAGTCTACATATTTTTTTTAAAGGCACATAGTGCGTATTTAGCTTGATGTCAATCATTTTGAAGTTTAGCATAGCTAGGAGTTTTAGAAAACTTATGTCTCCACTAATAATCATTTGCTTAACCATCTATCTGTTCCTATTATCCTCAATATTCTGTTTACACACAACTATACCCAGTTCGTCACACCACACTTATGAGTTCATGAACTTGCCACAATCATATGAGTTTAAGAACTTGTCCTAATCTGACCTTTGGCGTCCGTTCGCTGAGGGGTTCATAAACATTTCATATAACTATGAGTCAAGTATGTCACATAAGTATGAGTTTTAAGAACTCGTACTTAACCTTATATCCTCTACCTATGACCTATCTATCTTTTATACACACGAGAAAGGAATCACCCTCTTAACATGCATATAGTAAATAGCGCGACACAACATTTCAATGATTATCAGTATCAAAAACTAAGTGTCGTCAAACCAAACTTAGCCACTAATCAATATAGGAAGCTAAGCGCACAATTCCCCGCCCATACAAAGAATTGATCAACCTAACCACTATATCGATCAGGAAGCTAAGTGATTCTAAAACCAAGTACAAATTTCCTGCCCATACAAGGAATCATACAACTTAGCTGCTGACATGAGTCCTCAATTGAAATTCCCACCTAATCTTAACACCCTTCTCAATACGAATTTCATTTAATCCGTATCCATAATCCATAACTCTTTTATGAGTTTTCATAGTACAATTTCATGGTACAACTTACAGACAATATCTTGCTGTAAACTTTTCAATCATTAGATTGATTCTTATCCATGCTATCACTTTATCAGATCACGGAGTGATCTCATCGTATATGTTACGATTTATTTCTATGGCTTGATCGTTTTGTTTTACGATCTTTTATCACTGCACTATTAGTCTTTTAGACTTTATCTATTCACCATTAATGTTCAACTTTATTATCAGAGTTAGGGAACTCTTGTATCTTATAACTAGCCGAGATTCGTCTTTGAATCTTACCTACCCAACTAACTCTATGTGAGTTAGTAATTATCTTAATCACTGCGGTTATTAGTCTCAAGTATTCCTACCTAAGCTTCATAACCAACAGCTCTGATACAAACTGTGAGGGCCCCGAATCCAAGTCCTAAATCACCTCGGATCCGGTTCGATCATTCTATACAACTATTACTATTTGCAGAAGATATAAACATAAATTGCTTATACAATACATATACTCACTATTCCCCAAGGTCGAGTAACCTTAACTTAATACTCATTTCATAATTTTTCTAACATATAACAGCATTATTATCATACAACACTATTACAAAACTAATCGCATACTTATACTAAAGCTTGAACTGTCTTTGACCTTTTCTTGAATCCGACGCATTCGCTTTAATCTGCAATATTTTATCATGATATAGCAAGGGTGAGCATAAGGATTGCCCAGCAAGTTTAAATTCAACAATATAACGATATATCATGATTGAAGAGTTTGAATAATAAGCTGGCTACAATTCAACAATATAATTGTGAACTAGCAGGAACAAGTTTATGACTGAACAAGTATTATACATGAACAAATATATTTTGACCAACTGGTAATGAAGGTGATCAGCCTTTCATACCTGACTTATACATGCAATATGTACAGAGTACAATTTATACATGGCAATCAGCAATGATTAACCATAAGCTTATCCGAATGAAACATCTCTTATTAGAGTTATTAAAAATAAACTTGCCTGATCCGTTGATTACCGCAACACAATTTATAACGCTTTATCCGAAGACCTAATATTAGTAATATAGATCTCCAATATTAGAATAATATCATCACAATATAATACTAGTATATATATAGTTATACATAGAATAACCTAAACACATAACTCATAATACATAATCCTATCAGTCTATAACACACATAAAACTCGGTGTCAAGTCAAACTATTGCAATCTGAGTTGAACCCGACACAAAACTGACATCCCGACGGTCTAATCGGACAAATATCGAGTTTAAGTTCAATTAAACTCTGCCTAAACACTTAACAATTAACTCAGATAATTTTATTAACAGTTGAAATAATTTTCTAACTCTCATAACAATTTTCACATAATTATTACCATTTATCATGAATTTTAAATCATTAAAAACGTATTTAAATGAATTAAATACCACATAATTCTTTTATCATTAATATTTTTTTTTATCAAATATTAATGAAATACATGTCATAATATTATAATATATTTATAATATATCAAAGTATTTTTAATACTTTAAAAATATTTTTATATGATTTTTAAATAATTAAATTCATTATCCGATAATTGCTATTAATATTAAAATATTAATATTTTCATGATAAAATATCAAAAGTTATATTTTATAACTTAAAATATTTTTATAACACTTAAATCATTTTTATATAATTTATAAAGCATTAAATCCATTTTTCCTTAATTTATTTAATAAAGTTATTAAATAAATTAATTATCATTAATATTGATTAATTAATGAAATTCATCACACAATATTAAAAGTCACTGAAAATAACTTAAAATATTTTCTTATAACATAATATTATTTTTCATGATTTTTCATGAATTAAAATTATTTTTAAATAATTTATTTAATATTATAATTAAATAAATTAAATACCATTTATATTCCAAAAATATTAAATATTTATGAAATATACTCTAAATAATTAAAAACTATTTTTTAGAATTTAAAATAATTTTTCAGAATTTATTTTGTATTTTTAATAATTAAAAACCATTTTTATCAATTTTTAAATAATTTTCGAAAAATAATAATAATAAACTGTCGCTAAAGGGCCCTATAGCGACAGAACCGTCGCTATAGGTGTTCTTGGTGTTCTTGAGTTCTGCCCAGAAACCATGTTAGAGATCGAGGTTGCCAGTTTGACCGTGGATAACTTTCTTTCTAGATTGTTTCTGTCCCATCTAAGCCTTATATCGTGTAGCAGGAATGTAGTACTACAATATTAAACCATAACTTCGGTCAAAACACATCACAAATAGGAGATCAGAGCCTCTAATATAGTTGTCAGACGTGTTCTTCGGTTTCTGGATTTTCCAGAATTGAAGGCACCTACTTTGGATCCTTAAATCTTAGCTTCCCAGACTCGGTTTGTGTAATATAATGATTTTATTGTATAGAACACATTTCATAGTACACGTTTATTACATCATAACATAATAACATCATAACACAAGAACGATTAAGGCTGGTCAAACCTCTGACAAAAACTCGTACATGAAGATTTCTGGGTTTTCCAGAAATCTTCAAGAACAGTCGGTCAACCCTACTTTGACCCTACTTATCTCCGATTCTATACATAATATGTGAGTTATATAAGCAGGAACATGAAGCCTAAATGTCACTCTATTTCGTGACGGGTCAACGCTGTTTGACCGCTTGTATCCCTTAATTTACTAAAGCTCTGGACTTGTTTCTTGTTTTAGATCATAGTCCTTACAACATAGAATGGATTAAAAACATTAAACACATAAAACATCAAACACATAAACATCTAGAGGGCCGGACATTCGACTGTCAGGCCACTTTTCAACCTTTTTCCAGATTTTTTAAAATGCTTGATTCGTGCATCTAAGTGTTATAGATCCATGATCTATCAACCCAGATCAATTGTTAACACCCTAATACATAACTTTAAACAATCAATTACAACAACTAACATCAAATCAAAAGATTTTAAAATTTAGGGTTCTTTACCATTTTGAGCTTTGATTCTGATTTCTGATCCTTGAATCTGTTTCGGCCAAGTTAAGGAATGATATTGACTTATCTCATCACTCATTATCACTCTTGGTCACGAATTTTAGAGAGAGAAAAGAGGTTGGCTAGTTTGCTAAGTAAAGTGAGTTTTCTCTCACTTTATTCTACAAATTATTTGATGCAATAATGTGGCTGAGATGTTGGCTGATATGTATGTATATCTCAGTCAAATGGTGAGTCATGGAGTAGTTGAGCAACTCAATCTTGGCTAGATTTACAAGAAACCTTCAATTATGCATTAAGGGCATTTTAGTCTTTTCCATTTTAATTTTAATGGCATTTTAGACAATTGCCAAACCCTTAGGGTTTAGGGTTTGGTTAGGGTTTAGGGTTTGAGCCAATTTAGTGCTTAGGGTTTGAAACCCTTAGGGTTTACACATTTAATTTTCTAAAATTTCCAATTTAGGTTTTAAAAATAGAAAATTAATATTTCTAAATTATAATTAGAATTTTCTAATTATATTAAAATTTCTTAATCATAATTTAAATCTTGCTAATTAGGAATAGTATTTCCTAATTAAAATTGCTAATTACGAAATTAGGGTCAAAATGGTCATTAGGATTAATACCCCAAAATTTTAGAGTTTCTAATATAAAATAAATCTCTAATTAAAAATTAGATTTCGTAATTAGATTAAAGTTTTCTAATTACCATAACTTGAAAAGTAAGATTAATATATCATAATTAACACTAAAACTATTTAATTAACACCTAGGTTTTTTTTCCTATTTACAAATTAGGGTTTCAAATCCGTAATTAGAGTTTTCAAATTAAGAATTAGGGTTTTTTTAACCAATTTGTTAAGATTAACCCTAATTAATCTTTTAATTATTTACACTTACGCCATTAAGCTCCCGATTTAAGGTTTTATACACCGAATTAGGGTTTTAAATTCTCGAAACAGAAATTAGGGTTTCTAAAACCGATTTTAGTGTTTCTTATTAAACACTAGGGTTTTCTAACCGAACGTTGACGTTCTTAATATATATCTAAGGTTTGTTACAGATATCAATTATCTGGTCAACCCTTGACCCTTAACCACATATTGTACACATATCCACAGAATATATTCTCATATTTCTTAATCCTGAATAATACACCTAAATCCTTCACAGAATTTTGAAATCCTAAAAATTCCTTTTTAAAAATATCAAACGCATACACTTATTTTCTGTCTAGGTTCTAATTTTGAACCTTAAATCAATAAATAAAAATTTTAAAAATATTCAAAATTCTCGGGTTGTCACATGGCCATATGGCCATATACGTGAAAATTTATGTATTGATCATATATTATCCCTAAATTTTACACTTGTAAGTTGTTATGTACGTTAACACGAAGAGATTAAGCCTTAAACAAACGGATTCGGTGTTATAACGAATCCGTAGTGTTAAATTATATATTTTATATTCAAAAATCACCAAGAACATCAAAGTCAGTGAATTCACATGTTTTAATTATGTGATTATGTGTTTTGATTGGTTAAAATCACTTTATATATGTTGGGTTATGATTATACATGAATTATAACATGTGGGTATATGTGATTTGGTGAAATTAGTGATAAAAGGTGTTGTTTTCGCTGAACTTTGTGTTCTTCGCGAACTGAGAATCAGTTTCTGGAGTCTCGCGCCGCGGCGCCAACTCCAGAACTGAAGTCCCGCGCCGCAGCGCCACTGAGCCGCAGCGCCAAGACCCAAGCCACGGCGCCATAGCGTCGCAGCGCCAAGGGCCCGGCCACAGCGCCACGGCACCGCAGCGCGAATCCTTAGTTCAATAGTGGCGCCGCAGCGCCACTCTCCAGAAAATGTCAGAAATGTATTTTTAAAATGTTAAAGTCTAACAAGTGTTAGTGGATTGATGTAATGAACATGTAATCATGTTAGAGGTATTATGAGATGATAAAATAGTTGTTTAACATGTAATAAAATATTACATGTGAATTGAATTATTAAATACATAATTAGTTTGATAATTCATGAAGTATAAATCATGTGACGTGATAATTTGACTAAGTTTAGTCAATAATTAAGTAGACAACGAGAATGGGTTATGTTGATTAGTTAGTAATTAACTGGTATTGAATGTGAATGGTATGTAGGATTTAATTCAAAGAACGTGCTTAGTTAAAGTGTAATCTACGCACGAGGCAAGTATCCTATCCCTAACTCCATTCTATTGAGCAAGTTTATTTAAACTTAAACGTTACTTTTATGTCGAGCAAGTTTCCCTAACCCCACTTGTCATTATTGTTCAAGTTTATTATTTACCTTGAATAAATTATCCTTGTTATTATTCAAGTTCAAGTATGATATTAAAGATTAATTATCTTTCCAAAGCATGATTCAGTTATACAATAATTGTCATATTGTATACTTTTGAGGTTATTATTCAAATCGAATATCAATTATTGTTGAACTTTATTAGACTAGTGAACCTTATTGATTCAACTAGTCCATAGTTGATGAGCGTTCTAAATTTCAGAACCCTTGATGATTTATCCAAACCAAACTTCCTTTGGTGCAGACTCGAATGTCAAACTGCGATGAACAACCCTGTATAGGGGATTATTTACGCTTTAGCGTTAAGATATTGTGCACAGTATGGTACTAAGGGCTGATCCCCCTAAGTACGAGAAGAATGTCCATAGTCTTATGACTGTTAAAGGTTTCAAGTATAATTCTTGATAACCTAGGACATAGTTCAAGGTCTTATGACCCTCAGAATTCTTTTGATTCTTGTTAATTATTCTTGATTCAAAAGTTGAACTTTATTCAGATGTTTTGATTATTCGCATGTTATTATACTATTGTTTCATTATTATACTTGTGGGCATTTGTGCTCACTCTTGCTTAATAATAACATTGCAGTTAAGAATGAAAGAAGCGATGAACCCTCCACTAGTAAAGGCAAGGGCAAAGTTAGCAAGTGATGAAGACTTGTTATTTTAATTGATGATGTATTTATGTTTAACACTTATGATATTGTTTAAGACTTATTTGTTTAGAATTTCGCACAGATGTTTTAAGGTTAGAGTAACCTGGGATTTATTTATGATTTAGTTGATGTAACCCTTAAGGGAAGAGATTTATTTATGATTTCTATCTATTGTATGGTTTGATATTATTTATGGGTAGATAGATTGATGATGCTTGTACAGTGAACACCAAATCCCGTGGAATCAAAGTACCCGGATTTGGGGGTGTCACAGGTTGGTATCAGAGCTGTAGGTTATGAACCTTAGGTGGGAGAACAACCTTAGGTAGTAACCTTATAGAAAGAAGATAGTAAAGGAAAACTCTTATCGAGTTTTAAGAAATGAATTTTTGTAATTCATTGAAGATAATAAAATACATTATGTGTCTATGTGTTAATTTATGTGCTCGTTAGTACGACTTAGTAACTAAAACTTAAAATTTTGTTGTCAGGATGACGAATGTTGGAGAAGCTAGTCAAGCTGGGGAGGAAGAACCCCGATTACCTATAGTACCTACAGAGGAGGAGACCCGAGACATACATGTTGTTAGGGAACAGTTAGTTCAGAGGGTTTCATCTCCATTGATCACCGTTGTTGGTCAGGAACATGAACCTAAGATTGATCCTGAGGAGGGTCCTGAGGAGGAGTATGATGAGGAGGAAGAAGAAGAGGAGCTACCACGGTACACTGTTGATGCTGAGATGTATGACACACTATATGATCGTAACGTGGAGTTACAAGATGAGGTTCAGGAATTGACTGAGCGAGCGACTGTTCAGCAGTCTACTTTAGAAGAGAAGGATAGAGAGATTGTGACCCTTCATACACGTTTAGGAAACTTGGAGTGGGATCTGGTTCTTGAGAAGGGTCAAACCGAAGATAAGACTGAGGAGATAGAGAAGCTGAAGAAGGAACTGAAGGAAACCTCCGGAAGACTGAAAATAGCAGAGGAAGGATGGGTAAGAGAATCATATCGAGCAGATCGTGCAGAAAATGATAGTCGTGCAAAGAAGGCAAAGCTTGAAGACACGTACGCCACACTTAATCATGCGATGGATGAGGTTCAATAGCGAGTGTTAAGGTACCCCATCCAGTTTGAAGGACTTCCATCGTATATGTTGGATCGCAGGACGATGTCTCGTATCATGAATGAGGAGCGTGGCAAGGCTATTGAGCACCTTGGAAGACAGGAATAGAATCTGTTTATTCATGTGAAAGACTTATATAGTTTTATGTAAATTCTGATGTGTTTATGAACTAAGGAATATGTTAATATTTGAATGTTTTAAATCATGTGGATTCTTTATTCCTGGATAGATGATGTAAATAGCAGTATGCTATAGTTTAATGTTAAAACTTTTTATTTGAATGAAAAGATATCAAGTTATTTGAGATGATGTGTTAAGTGATATGTTAAATTGTTGAGTAATGTCTTGACTATGTAGAGAAATAAATAAAGTTCTAATAAACGTTTATTTAACAGAAAAATACTGCCAAGGAGAAGACAACAACGTCAACCGACTCAGGAAGAGTCAACCAATAATAACATTAACGCCAACGCTAATCCTGTTCAGCAGTTGGTGAATTTACTAACTGGAGTCATGAATAACCAACCGCAAGCTCCACCTAGCACAACGTTTAAAGATTTTAAGGCGGTGGGACCGCCAGAGTTCAAAGGTTCCAGAAACCCGATCGAGGCTCAAACGTGGGTGATGGAAATGGAGAAGGTTTTCGACGTTGCTAGGGTTAGAGAAGATCAGAAGACCGCTTTCGCAACGTTCATGCTGAAGTCTGAGGCTAGCTACTGGTGGCAGGTAAACAAGATGCGAGGAGGTCAAGGTGTAATTACGTGGGAGAGATTTAAAGAAATGTTTTTCGAAATGTACTTCCCAACTAGTTCGCAGAATCAGATGGAGATTCAATTTCTGGAACTGAAGCAAGGAAACATGAGCGTACCTGATTACGCGGCTAAATTCGATGAGTTGGCAAGGTTTGCCCCGTACCAAGTACACACTGACGAAAGAAAGGCCAGAAGATTTGAACAAGGACTAAAGCCTTGGGTTTATAGTAAGGTGTCAATATTTCAGATAAACACATTTGCCGGAGTACTGGAAAAGGCCATCCTCGCTGAAGGAGGAAGCGATGCGGTGACCAAGTACAATCAAGAGCAGAAGAAGAAAAAGAGTGAAGGTGAAGGAAATAGCAAAGCCAGTGGAAGTGGCACAGGAGGTGGAAATTTCAATCATAAGAAAAGGTGGAATGATAACTCATCATCGGGAAATCAACAAGGTAATCAGAAGAAATGAATCGAGGCATGCCTGACTTGCGGGAAAGCTCATCTAGGAGTTTGCATGAAAGGAAAGAGAGTTTGCTATAATTGTGGTCAGGAAGGCCACATAGCACCAAATTGTCCAAATCCAAAGAAGGGTGCTTGTTTCAACTGTGGTTCGAAGGATCATCTAGCAAGAGACTGCCCTAAGAAGGGATCAGGAGGACCAGTGCAAAAAGGTAATCGTGGAAATAGCAGTGGAAATACCTTAACCATCACCGGACCACCTACAACAAACCGACCAACCACCAGAACTTTCAACATGACGGTGCAGGATGCAATCCAGTCTCGTGAGGTGGTGTCAGGTATCATTCCGATCAATGAAATTAATGCTTATGTTTTATTTGATTCGGGTGCTACTTGTTCCTTTATATCCGAAGACTTTGCTAATAGTTTAGATTTGCTTATGAATGAATTGGATTACCCCATGAACATAGAAATTGCGAATAGAGAAATAATCCCTGTTAAGTATGTGTTTAAGAACTGTAGGGTGGATATTAAGGGTAATATCATGAACGTAGATCTTATCCCTATTCGATTGGGGGAATTCGACGTTATATTGGGTATGGATTGGCTATCCAATTATGGGGCTATAATTGACTGCCAAAAGAAGCGTATTAACCTTTTGACTCCGTCAAAGGTTGTGTTTTATGGTAGCAAGTCACCTAGACAAGCGAGTTGTCTGACGATGTTGCAGGCCAGGAAGTTATTAAGACAAGGTTGTGTAGGATATTTAGCTTACATAGTCGACAGTCGAAAAGAGAACCTGAAGGTAGAGGAGATACCGATTGTGAGAGACTTCGTCGATGTATTTCCAGACGATTTGCCAAGACTTCCACCAGATAGGGAAGTAGACTTTGTGATTGATTTGGCGCCCGGAACTGCTCCAATATCGAAGGCACCCTATCGAATGGCGCCAGTAGAGATGAAGGAATTAATGGTACAACTACAAGAATTATTGGACAAAAAGTACATTCAATCGAGCGTATCGCCGTGGGGAGCGCCGGTGTTGTTCGTGAAAAAGAAGGACGGATCGATGAAGCTCTGCATTGACTACAGAGAATTAAATAAGGTCACGATTAAGAATAGATATCCATTACCGAGGATCGATGATCTGTTTGATCAATTGAAGGGAGCAAAATATTTTTCCAAGATTGACTTGAGGAGTGGTTATCACCAACTGAAGGTGAGGCCAGAGGACGTACCGAAGACAGCGTTCCTAACGCGATATGGTCATTATGAGTTTTTAGTAATGTCGTTTGGTCTTACGAATGCTCCTGCAGCATTTATGGGACTAATGAATGGTGTATTCAAGCCGTTTTTGGACAAATTCGTGGTGGTATTTTTAGACGACATTTTGGTATATTCCAAAACCAAAGATGAACATGAAGAACACTTGAGGTTAACGTTGGAAGTATTGAGAAGGGAGAAGTTGTATGCTAAATTTTTGAAATGCGAATTCTGGATCGAGAGAGTATAATTTCTTGGTCACGTAATCGATAAAGATGGAATTTCGGTAGATCCATCCAAGGTAGAAGCTGTGATTAACTGGGATCAGCCGAGAACGCCGTCAGAAGTAAGAAGTTTTCTTGGATTAGCAGGATATTATAGAAGATTCATACAAGATTTTTCTAAGATCGCAACTCCGTTAACGAATTTAACTCGAAAAGCTGTGAAATTTGTTTGGACGGAGAAGTGTGAGGAGAGTTTTCAAGAATTAAAGAAGAGGTTGAGTACAGCGTCTGTGTTATCTCTTCCGGATGATACAGGAAATTTTGTTGTTTTTAGCGATGCGTCGCATAAAGGACTTGGTTGTGTGCTGATGCAAAATGGCAAAGTCATTGCGTATGCATCATGGCAGTTGAAGGATTACGAGAAGGGTTACCCAACCCATGATTTGGAGTTAGCTGCAGTTGTTTTTGCTTTGAAAATTTGGAGGCACTATCTATACGGGGAGAAGTGTGAAATATATACGGACCACAAGAGTCTGAAATATATATTTACACAGAAAGATTTGAATATGCGTCAAAGAAGATGGTTGGAATTAATCAAGGATTATGACTGTGAGATTTTATACCATCCGGGTAAGGCTAATGTGGTCGCCGACGCCTTAAGTAGAAAGGGTCGTGAGAAATTGATGATGTTGACTGCTCAGCAGGAGCTAATTACAGATATGGAGAAACTGGAGTTAAAAGTGAAGTATCCTATGGAGATTGATGAGAAGCTATTTCAGATGCAATCTGGTACAACTCTACTAGATAGAGTGAAGGAGGCTCAGCTTCAGGATGATGAATGCAAAAAGGTAACATCGAAGATATCTGAAGGAACCGAACCAAGATTTAAGATGGATAAGGAAGGAATATTGAGATTTGAAAGCAGAATTTGGGTTCCGCCAGTACAAAAAATTAAGGAAGAAATTTTGAGTGAGGCTCATAATTCAAGATATTCGATTCACCCTGGTAGTACAAAAATATATCAAGATCTTTGACAACATTTCTGGTGGCCGAATTTGAAACGTGATGTTGCAGAATGTGTTGCCAAATGCCTGACATGTCAGAAAGTTAAAGCAGAACATCAGAGACCGAGTGGATTGCTACAACCGTTTGAGATCCCAGAATGGAAATGGGAACATATTACGATGGACTTCGTGGTTGGCCTTCCGACGACTCAGAAAGGCTACGACGCAGTATGGGTTATCGTTGACCGACTGACGAAATCCGCGCACTTCCTTCCTATCAAAATCAGATTTAACTTAGATCAGTTGGCAAGATTATATGTGAAAGAGATTGTTTCGAGGCACGGAGTGCCGGTGTCTATTGTTTCCGATAGGGATCCGCGCTTCACATCAAATTTCTGGAAACGTCTTCAGGAATGCATGGGTACGCAACTGCGAATGAGTACAGCTTACCACCCTCAAACAGACGGACAGAGCGAACGAACGATTCAAACACTAGAAGATATGTTACGAGCCTGTGTAATGGACTTCAAAGGAAATTGGGATGATCACCTACCGTTGGTAGAGTTCGGCTACAACAACAGTTACCACGCTAGTATTGGTATGCCGCCTTACGAAGCGTTATACGGTAGAAAGTGCAGAACTCCGCTTTATTGGGATGAAGTTGGTGAAAGACAATTGCTAGGGCCAGAATTGGTACAGCAGACGGCAGAAATAGTCAAAGTGATCCGAGCACGACTGATAGCAGCTCAAGATCGACAGAAGAAATACGCTGATCCACATCGTAAAAATATCGAGTTTGAACCAGGTAGTTATGTCTTCTTGAAGGTCTCTCCCTGGATGGGAAAGATCAGGTTCGGAAAGAAAGGAAAATTGAGCCCAAGATTTATTAGACCCTTTGAGGTACTGCGAAGAATTGGAGAAGTTGCGTACGAGGTAGCCTTACCTCCAGCACTCGAGAATATCCACAACGTCTTCCATGTTTCTGTGTTACGACCTTACAAACCTGATTACAAGCATGTAATTGAATACGAACCCCTATATTTTGAGAAAGACTTATCTTATGAAGAAATTCCTGTCCAAATTGTCGACCGAAAAGAACAAGTTCTTAGAAATAAAGTTATACCTTCTGTTAAGGTAATTTGGAGGAACCACAACGCTGAAGAAGCTACGTGGGAACTCGAAGAGAATATGATGAAGAATTACCCTCATTTATTTACTTAATTATGTGTATGCGATTCTGGGGACAGAATCTTTGTAAGGGGGGAGAATGTAACGGGTCGAATTTATTGAGTCGTGATTCTGGGGACAGAATCCTTTTAAGGGGGGAAAGATGTGACGAACGAGAATTTTGTAAATTAATTTAAATATTTATTGAATTAAATAAATATTTTTCAAGGATTTAATTATTAGATTTAATAATTAATTGATGCAATTGTGGTACATTAATTTAATTTTATGTGTTACATTTATTAAATTAATGTAGAGAATTTTTATTATTCAAGTATGTGATTATGTGAGCTTATTGAATTAAATAAAATAATTTAATTAAGCATGATTTTATCTAATTAATGTAATTATTAATTAGAGATTTAATAAATTGTTATTATTTATTAAAGAGAAATTTAATTATGTGACTATGTGCATTATTGAGAAATTATTATATTTAATTTAAAGTAAATTAAATAAAATATTGATTTATTTTATATGGTTGTGACATTATTTAAACTATATAATAAAGCTTTATTAAATTAAATGATTTTTAAAACCTATTTTTAGCTAGCCAAACATGGCCTTAGTGGAAGTTACCACCAGTTAACCATGACTGGGTTAACTGGCATTGACGCACGCCAGTTCTTATACGACGTCTTGTTCTTTATTTTGTTCTAAGTCTGATAAAGATACCAGAGAAAATTAGAAGAGAAAATCAGAGAGTTTTGCTAAGAGGTTGGGTGAGTCAGGAAGAATCGGAAGGAATTCATCCCCGATTACTTTATCTACTCTGGGTAATTTCTCCAAACCCAATTCCTATTTCACGTCTTTTAGTTTTCATAAATTGGCTTCACAGTTTTCTGTAAATCCTTGTAGATTGGAATATGATATGATTATAAGTTTATATGTGTGTTATGTTGTATCAAATCATGTTTTATTATATATATTTCACAAACCATAACATCAGTATTGTGAAAACATGTCGTACATATGCTATTTCAAAATAAACAGAGTACGTGATATGGCCATATGGCCATATACGTGAAAATTTATGTATTGATCATATATTATCCCTAAATTTTACACTTGTAAGTTGTTATGTACGTTAACACGAAGAGATTAAGCCTTAAACAAACGGATTCGGTGTTATAACGAATCCGTAGTGTTAAATTATATATTTTATATTCAAAAATCACCAAGAACACCAAAGTCAGTGAATTCACATGTTTTAATTATGTGATTATGTGTTTTGATTGGTTAAAATCACTTTATATATGTTGGGTTATGATTATACATAAATTATAACATGTGGGTATATGTGATTTGGTGAAATTAGTGATAAAATGTGTTGTTTTCGCTGAACTCTGTGTTCTTCGCGAACTGAGAATCAGCTTCTGGAGTCTCGCGCCGCGGCGCCAACTCCAGAACTGAAGTCCCGCACCGCAGCGCCACTGAGCCGCAGTGCCAAGACCCAAGCCACGGCGCCATAGCGTTGCAGCGCCAAGGGCCTGGCCACAGCGCCACGGCGCCGCAGCGCGAATCCTTAGTTCAATAGTGGCGCCGCAGCGCCACTCTCCAGAAAATGTCAGAAATATATTTTTAAAATGTTAAAGTCTAACAAGTGTTAGTGGATTGATGTAATGAACATGTAATCATGTTAGAGGTATTATGAGATGATAAAATAGTTGTTTAACATGTAATAAAATATTACATGTGAATTGAATTATTAAATACATAATTAGTTTGATAATTCATGAAGTATAAATTATGTGACGTGATAATTTGACTAAGTTTAGTCAATAATTAAGTAGACAACGAGAATGGGTTATGTTGATTAGTTAGTAATTAACTGGTATTGAATGTGAATGGTATGTAGGATTTAATTCAAAGAACGTGCTTAGTTAAAGTGTAATCTACGCACGAGGCAAGTATCCTATCCCTAACTCCATTCTATTGAGCAAGTTTATTTAAACTTAAACGTTACTTTTATGTCGAGCAAGTTTCCCTAACCCCACTTGTCATTATTGTTCAAGTTTATTATTTACCTTGAATAAATTATCCTTGTTATTATTCAAGTTCAAGTATGATATTAAAGATTAATTATCTTTCCAAAGCATGATTCAGTTATACAATAATTGTCATATTGTATACTTTTGAGGTTATTATTCAAATCGAATATCAATTATTGTTGAACTTTATTAGACTAGTGAACCTTATTGATTCAACTAGTCCATAGTTGATGAGCGTTCTAAATTTCAGAACCCTTGATGATTTATCCAAACCAAACTTCCTTTGGTGTGGACTCGAATGTCAAACTGAGATGAACAACCCTGTATAGGGGATTATTTACGCTTTAGCGTTAAGATATTGTGCACAGTATGGTACTAAGGGCTGATCCCCCTAAGTACGAGAAGAATGTCCATAGTCTTATGACTGTTAAAGGTTTCAAGTATAATTCTTGATAACCTAGGACATAGTTCAAGGTCTTATGACCCTCAGAATTCTTTTGATTCTTGTTAATTATTCTTGATTCAAAAGTTGAACTTTATTCAGATGTTTTGATTATTCGCATGTTATTATACTATTGTTTCATTATTATACTTGTGGGCATTTGTGCTCACTCTTGCTTAATAATAACATTGCAGTTAAGAATGAAAGAAGCGATGAACCCTCCACTAGTAAAGGCAAGGGCAAAGTTAGCAAGTGATGAAGACTTGTTATTTTAATTGATGATGTATTTATGTTTAACACTTATGATATTGTTTAAGACTTATTTGTTTAGAATTTCGCACAGATGTTTTAAGGTTAGAGTAACCTGGGATTTATTTATGATTTAGTTGATGTAACCCTTAAGGGAAGAGATTTATTTATGATTTCTATCTATTGTATGGTTTGATATTATTTATGGGTAGATAGATTGATGATGCTTGTACAGTGAACACCAAATCCCGTGGAATCAAAGTACCCGGATTTGGGGGTGTCACAATAATAATATTATATTAAATATATTTCAGTACTATAAATGTGTACTGTATGTATAGACTGGTAATGATTGGTCAATTATGGTGTATCATGACAAAACCTTGTATTATTGTAATAAACCCTAATTTAAAACTCAAACCGGAGTTTAAGATCAGTCAGAAATTGTGTTAATGTGATTAATAACAAGTATTAGAATTATAATCTAAATTAGGAAATCCTAATTATTAATTAGGAACCCTAATTATTAGAAACCCTAAATTCTAGAATTAAAAATCCTAATTATTATTTAGGAACCCTAATTATCAAATTGGATGCCCTAATTGTTAAATTAGCAATCTTAATTATAATTTGTAAAGCTTAAACCTAATTTTCATGTTGTATGTAATTAGAAACCTAAACTAATTAAGAAACCCTAATTTATATTTTTAGGAAACTAATTTTTTTATTTATTTGGCCCTAATTGCCAAATCCTAGAAAACCAAATTGTATAACCTTAGGGTTAAACCTTAAGGGCTAAACCCTAAGGGTCAAACCCTAAAGGTTAGCCAAATGTCAAAATTACCATTAAATTTGCTAGCATGAGGACCAAACTACCCTTTTAGCATTCTTTAATAAATTGCTTGCAAATCTTTCCATTCTTGTAGTTGGTGAACCACCCTTGACTTCCATGTGACTGAAAATTTATACATATCAGCTATATATCATCTGCCAATGCATTGAATCCAAGCTATATATAAATCAAGAGAGAGAAAAGTACTTATTTTATCTTATTTGCTCACCAAATACTCAGCCAAGCTATCCTCTCTCTAGCCCACAAATTTTCTAAGTAAATCAGTCCCTAAATCAAGTCCCATTATCACTCATATCAAATCAGAAGCCCAGATTCAAAATAGATCAAAGAAAGGTATAAAACCCTAGTCAAGAATCTGATCTTGATTGTCATGTTAAATGTTAGTTTTTTTGTGTTAAACATGTTATATGTAGTGTATATTGATGATCTGGGTTGCTAGATGTTAGATCCATAACATCTAAAGGCTCGGATTTGATATTTTAAAAAATCTAGAAAATTTTTAAAATGAAGTCTGACAACAGAATGTCAGACCTCATAGATCTTTGTATGTTATGTGTTTTTGTTGTTTAAACGTCTGAACATGTAGTATGTTATGCGATCTTTGATCTGGAACTGGAAGCATGCTTAGATCATGTATATATTACAAGTTATTAGTGGTCAAAGGCCATTGACCGGCCATGACTGGACACTTCTGGGTAACCCATAACTTGCCCAAAACCGTCTGACAAGATATTCATGCGTCCAGATCTGTCAGTTGTTTGTTGCTATGTAAGTTGATAATAAATAGACAATGTCTATAAAAAGAGAATGATAAAGAAGTTTAGAATAAAAAGTTATATTTAAGTATGGTACAATCGTACTCTTTAATAGTTGATGTATGGTATCTGGGCTAAACGATTCTTTCATAGAGCGGAGGTATATACGAACTAGCAACTCGGAACCTAGTTTTTTGGTTATTTGTGGGAAACCACTCAGCATACCATATTGAAACTGTTAGAGACTCGATGTGTACCAAGTATAGAAAATGGATACGTATGATGAAAATGTAGAACTCGAATAAAATGTTGAGCAATAAAAATGAAGTTAGAAATTCTTAAAAGGAAGAATTGGTATATAAACAAGAAAATTCAAAGAAGAATCTTGAAGAGATATAAAGATAAGAATTGGGAGTTACCTAACTCCAGTAGCCAAGATAACAAATAATGATGAATAGATAGAGCCTGTAAGATTAAAAGTATAAATGAAATCGTAAATGATGAAAAAGGAAAGAAAGAGAATCGTAAAACAAAACGATCACGAGTTAAGAAAAGACTTTTAAGTGAGATGATTATAGAATAAGATCATGATGTGATCTGTTTAAGTTATAAAAGGAAGATGGTATGTAATGTTTGAATAATTATAGCTTGATGTTATGAAGATGATGTACTATGAAATAGTACAAGATAAACTCACGAGGAGTTATAGATAATGTGATACGAGGAATTTGTATTGAGCAAGTTAAGGGCAAGTTGTTAAGAGTAAGGTAATGTTAGGTGGGGATTGCAATTGAGGACTCATATGGTGACTAAGTTGTACAAACCTTTGTATGGGTAGAGATTTGGTGCATGTACTTGGTTTATCACATTGATAATCATTGGAATGTCGGTGTCGCGCTATCAATGTATATGTGGTGGAAAGGTGATTCTTTTCTCATGTGTATATTTGATAGTTAGAGGCTTTTAAGGTTAGGATAGACGATATTAAGATTATGTATGGCTCTTAAAACTAATTTTTATGATAAGTTTGTGACTCATAATAATATAGTATATTTTTGAACCCCTCAGCGAATGGACGCCTATGGTCTGACTAGGATAAGTTCTTAAACTCATATTATTGTGGCAAGTTCCTGAACTTCCAAAGTGTGGTAAATTTGATGAGCTGGGGTATAGATAAGTATGAATGGAGTAGTGAGTATGATAGGAATAGATAGACTATTAAGCAATTGATCATTATAGAAAATAGAGTTAATGGTGGAGACATAGGTTTTCCAAATCTTCTAGCTATGCTAGACTTCAAAATTTTTGACATCAAGCTAAATTCGCACTGATGTGCCTTTAAAAATACAAATGAATTTTTGTTATCAGCATCATACCGTGACAAGGGTGTGTATGTGGACTGTGAGCCACTAACATCTCGTTATCTGTTACTACATTATAACACTAAAACTGATTTTTAATGGTTTTGAACTATTTAAAGAAGAGTTTATGATAATTGCTTCGGCTAGACGAAAATGATTTAAAAATATCAAAATATATTTTATATCATTAATGCATCATGTAACTTGGTGCAAAGATGATAAAAACGATGGAGTTGTCAAAGCAGAATTTCTTAGTGTTGGATGTGATCTAAGGATCATTAGCCCATTATGGTATGATGTAGCATGACAAAGTCACAAAATGATGGAATTCTCAAACGGACTATAAATACAGTGATGTATCATGACGTCATAAAATAATTTTCAGAATTTTAAAGATAAATTATTGCCAATTAAATTTGGCCAGATATGTTTCGATTGATATTCGAATTATTGGTATGAGTCTAAGCTATTTGATTCAGATAGACAAATGTTTATATGAAATTCAAGCGTTTCTTGAGAAGTTATGCCAAACCAAATTATTTTGGTGCGGATTCAGATGTTGAAAAGCTGAGATGAACAACCCTTTTATAAGGGATTACGCTGAGGCGTTTAGATGTTTGTGCACAATACATTGTACGAAGGGTTGATCCCCTAAGTACGAGGAGTCCCTATAGTCTTATGACTATTAAAGTTTAAGTTAAAAGATTACTTATAACTATGGATATACGCATAGCGTTTAAATATTTGTGCACAATACATCATTCGAAGGGCTTAACACCCTAAGTATGGGAGTCCCTATAGTTTAATAACTGTTAAGGTTTAAGTAAAAAGAGTACTTATAACCGTGGATGTAGTTCAAGGTCTTATGACCCCTCAGCATGATTTGAATTCTTTTAAATTCTTGAGTTATTCATACTGCTTCCTAATTATTGAGCAATTGTAGAAGATTCTTGCTATTCTAAAAGGCGAATGTGGTAAGGATGATATTCCTTAGAAAGAAGTAAGTCGTAGAATGCGACACTGAATGATGAATATATTGAATAAGTGAGAAAAGAAATTTTGAAATGAGAAGAAGATGAGTTATCAAAGAATAATGTAAAACTTTTAATAGAAAAGTTAATAATTGTAGAAAGATCTTTGTGGAAAGAAAGTAGTTATAGAACCCAATGAATGAATAAAGTATTAACGTAAAATCTATTTTGATAGATTGAATGAATAAAGATTAATAGATAAAATTTCGAGGACGAAATTCTTAGAAGAAAGAGTGAATGTAATATCCCGAGTGTTTATGATAACGATCCTTAGAAAAGGAAATGAATGGGTTAAAGAATATATAATACTCAAAATATAATTGAGTTCAAGTGAAAGTTATGAAATAAAACCTATAATTTGTTGAAGATATGAATGTAGTAGGAAATTTAAAACTTATATTAAGGTAATGTGTTGAAGATATTCAACGATAAATTTTGAAAAGAGATTTGGTGAAAACCGAGTAAGGGAGGTTTCTTTGATTTCGAGGACGGAATCTTTATAAGGAGGGAAGGATGTGACAACCCGAATTTTTATAAGTTAATAAGAATTTAATAATTAAAATTCTTATTATGAGGTGTATATATTTTGAATTATGTGATTTGGTGTGAAGAGAATTATATATTCATATGTTGGAGAATGTGAGATTTAATAGTTAGTTAAACTATTAAAGAAATTAAATAATATTAGTTAATTTAATTAAGTTGAAATTATGTTATGAGATAATATAATTTTAATTGTTATGCCTTGTGGGCAATGGAAATTATTATGAGTTAAGTTTCATAAATAGTGTGAATAATTCACTTAATTAAAATAGTGAATTAATACAAGTATAATTGATTTAATAAAGTGAGAAGGTAATATATTGCATAAAAATGTAAATGTTAGTATAATGCGAGTAAAATATTTATTCAGTACATTAAATATTTTAGTTGGAAACTTTATGGAATAAAATGAATATTTATGATATTAAATAAATATTTGATGAAAATTGGTATGGGATAGTTTATTTAAGTGTGATAAAATAGATGAGATTTATACGCATTTTATTACACGAGTATAATTGTGATATTCTAATTTAATTAAATAATTAATTAAATTAGAGGAGTGAGAATTTGTTAAATAATGTTATGATTATAATGGTTGAATAGAAATTATAATTTTACTGATAAGGTTAATTTTATTTCTTAAGGAATTAAATGTGCATAATCTAGTTTATATTTCTAGTTTTATGTGTTCTTGAGTTTCTTTTAAAATTAGAGTTTTGGTTAATGAATTTGTGGGTTACGATGTTATATATGTTATTAGATATTTATAATTTGATAATGGTCATCTAGAAACAAATTTTCAAAAATCAAATTCATGTATTTATACTAAAGAAGATGAATTTGGATTTTGATTGTAATGTGTGTTTTGGTGTAGTTTAGGGCTAAAGTTGATGATGAATTCGTGATGGAAACATTAAATTGATGGATGATTGTTGTTCTCCTCTATAAAATGAAAACAACGCAACTTGAACGGATCGAATTGGTTAAGAAACAAATTTGTGATGAATGAATACACTTAACATGTTGAAAATAGAAAAAATTAGTATAAACAAATTAGAATTAGTATAAACCTAGTCCCACATCAATTAAATTGAGAACTTTACCCTTTGCTAAACCTATAAATGGAAGGGTTTGATCCTTTGTTTCATTCACCAACAATAAGGCCTCTAATTTTGAGAAAGGCTTTGTTGTGGGAGGACTTTTTATAAAGACCTCCTTAGTTAAATTTTGGCGTGGAAGTGCGTATTCAGTTTGTGAAACTCGTATTTTTGGGTATGTTTCTTATTTAATTTTTGGTAATGTTATTATTTTAAATATTGTATTTAGTTTTTTAGTTAAAGTTTAAATTTTGGAAGTTTAGTTAGTTTTGTTAGTAAACTAGTTAGTTTACTATGTTTATTTAGGCTTTGAATTTATTATGTAAATGAGTTCTAATAATTATAATTAGAGATATGGAGTCCAGACCTTAGAAGAGTCTGATTATGTTAAATAAGACTTATTTATAAAGAAAGTTGGGTTGGAACGAGTCGAGGCGAGTTTTGTATATCAAAACGAGAAGTCCGAAAAACTAGTGGACTACTGATCCAAAAACAAAAATTCGGGGTTAGCTAGAATGTTTAGAAAATTATGGCCTTTTAGTATGTTATAGTACACTGAATAAGCTTTCCATAAACTCCAGAACGGACTAATTCCGACTTCGGAGCAAAGAGTTATGACCATTCAAAATAGTCGCGTCAAAACTGTCTAACCAACTCGGGGCAGTCACCTTGAACTAAGTTTCTGAAATTTTGTGTTTAGAATTTGGAAAAGGTCAAAGAATAAAAGTTGTAGTCCCGGAAGTTAGCTTCACGTGGGCTCAAGAGTCGCTCAAAAATGTTTTGAAACGGAAAAGTTATGACAGTTTTAGCGAGAGAGGGTAAAGCTGGGAAAGAATGAAAAACAGTTTGAACGCTCCTGTTTAAGGTTCCGAATAATGTACTAATGTTGAATTGTAATATCGTTTTGCGATGTAAACTCTTGTAGTATTAAAATGATTCTGAGACAGTTAGATGTAAAGGTTGAAGGTTTTGGGAACGAGAATAGTTTGTAATAAAAAATTTTAATTATTCCGCAAATTTCAATGGTTGTATTATCATTTAATGATGTAAAATTTGAGGTTGAATGTATTGTTAACGACCGAAGTTGAGAATTTAATTGTATGAAATTTGGGATCGTTACACTATCCCCAATACATCAAAAAGTTCCACTTCCATGATAGTTTGTAGTGGCATCTCATTCCGCTTTGATATGTTACCCACCATTTGACATATGTCGCAAGTTTTCACAAACTGGTGGGCATCCTTGAACACCGTAGGCTAATAGAATCCTTCTTGAAGAATCTTGGATGTTGTCCGCTCACTACCATAATGTCCCCCATATACAGATGAAATCCTTATCGAAATGCCCCATCTTTTCTGAGAATGATCTGGTTGTTTCTATTTCAAGTTATAAATGATGAATAATTGTTGTTCAAAAATGTGTTTTGTGAAGCCAAGTAAGTTGAGATAAATAGAGAGGATTTTTATGATGCATTTGTTGTAAATTTTGTTTATTATATGGACCCCCCACTTACCCATTTTTCAAAACTGTCGGTAGAAAGTTATCTCAGTTTTGTTATATATATATATATATATATATATATATATATATATATATATATATATAATGTTCGGATCTTAAGCTCACCCCTTATCTAGCTCACCTTGCTTACCCCTCCTTTAGCGACAGACCGGACGACGATTCGGTACGTCGCTGTATCTAGAATTGGTAGATGTAGTTTTTAAATCAAAAATCTAAAGATAGTATTTATATGGGGAGAAGTGTGAGTTATACACAGACTTTAAGAGTCTGAAATATATCTTCACACAGAAGGAGTTGAATATGAGGTAAAGAAGGTGATTAGAATTGATAAAAGATTACGACATTGATATCTTATATCATACAGGGAAGGTAAACGTAGAAGTCGCCGCATTGTGTAGGAAGGGTAGGGAAAAGCTATCAATGTTAGCGACTCAGAATGAGTTAATAACGGAGATGGCGAGAACAGAGTTAGAAGTTAAATTACGGAATGAAGCGGTAGAAATGTTATTCACAATAAAGACTCAATCCACGAAAATGGAACGAGTTAAGTAGGTACAACTAAGTAACGAGGAGTACAAGCGTACGAAGAAAAGGATGCAGGATGAAGAGAAGATCAAGTATAAAAGGAAGATAGCGTAATATGTTAATAAGTATTTAACTTCCAACTCAAATTATTGATAGAAAGTGACAAGTCATGTAAAATAAGATAATACATTCGGTAAAGGTGGATTGGAGGAACCACAATGCCGAAGAAGCATCGTGGGAACTCGAGTTTTAAATGATGGAAAAATTTTCCTTATTGGTATATATAATTGTAGCGAGATTCTGGGGACAGAATCCTTATAAGGAGGGAAGAGTGTAACGCCCAGAAAAAAATTAGATTTTTATGAGAATTAAATTTTTATTTGATTATGTGGATTAAATGAATTTAATTGATTATTTATGGGAGTAAGATATTTGAAGGTCGTTCTATGACCTAGACATATCGAAACGTCATAGTATTTTGGCTACGTGGTAGAATTAAAGTGTTTGAATTTTCAAGACAAAAATAAAAGCTTTTCGAGAAATTTTTCCAAAAAAATACTATTCACGCATTTCTGCTCGGGAATTATTTTTAAACTTCCGAGAAATACGTAACGATAGAATATCGAGGTAAGATGGATTATCTAATAATATTTCAATTATGGCGAACGCAGTTTTTCGCCTGCGGACTTAAAAGCTAACGGTTAGGGAAAGTGAGTTCCGAGAAGAAAATAAAATGTGATTAACGAATTAAACGATGATCGTATAATATGTAGGTATTATACGAAGTAATGAATACGAGTACGATACGAGATATTATACGAGTATGTATGGATGATGGTATGTCGTATATGTTGAATAAGTATACGAGTTAGAATACAAGATTAATATGTAGATTATACGTTCTAAGGCTTTAAGCCATATGTAATGGTGATATTTTAATTTAATTAAATAATTAAATTAGAGGATTGAGAATTTGGTAAATAATGTTATGATTATAATGGTTGAATAGAAATTATAATTTTACTGATAAGGTTAATTTTATTTCTTAAAGAATTAAAGGTACATAATCTATTTTATATTTCTAGTTTATGTGTTCTTGAGTTTCTTTTAAAATTGGGGTTTTGGTTAATGAATTTGTGGGTTATGATGTTATATATGTTATTAGATTTTATAATGGTCATCTAAAAACGATTTTTCAGAAATCAAATTCATGTATTTATGCTAAAGAAGAGGAATTTGGGTTTTGATGGTAATGTGTGTTTTGGTGTACTTTGAGACAAAAATTGATGATGGATTCGTGATTGAAACTTTAAATTGATGGATGATTGTTGTTCTCCTCTATAAAATAAAAACAACGCAACTTGAACGGATCGAATTGGTTAAGAAACGAATTCGTGATGAATGAATACACTTAGCATGTTAAAAATTATGAAAAATTAGTATAAACCAATTAGAATTAGTATAAACCAAGTCCCACATCGACTAAATTGAGAACTTTACCCCTTTTCTAAACCTATAAATAGAAGGGTTTAACCCTTTGTTTCATTCACCAACAATAATGCCTCTAATTTTGAGAAAAACTTTATCGTGGGAGGACTTTTTACAAAGACCTCCATAGTTAAATTTTGGCGTGGAAGTGCGTAGTCAGTTTGTGGAATTCGTATTTTCGGATATGTTTCTTATTTAATTTTTGGTAATGTTATTATTTTATATATTGTATTTAGTTTGTTAGTTAAAGTTTGAATTTTTGAAGTTTTGATAGTTTTGTTAGTAAACTAGTTGGTTTACTATGTTTATTTTGGCTTGAAATTGATTATGTAAATAACTTCTAATGATTGTAATTAGAGATATGGAGCCGAGACCTTAGACGAGTCTGATTATGCTAAATAAGACTTATTTGTAAAGAAAGTTGGGTTGGAACAAGTCGAGGCGAGTTTTGGATGTCAAAACGAGAAGTCCGAAAAACTAGTAGACTGCTGATCCAAAAATGAAAATTCGGGGTTACCTAGATTGTTTAAAAAATTATGGGCTTTTGGTATGTTATAGTACACTGAATAAGCTTTCCATAGACTCCAGAACAGATTAATTCCGATTTTGGAGCAAAGAGTTATGACCATTCAAAGTAGTCGCTTCAAAACTGTCTAACCAACTCGGGACAGTCACCTTGAACTAAATTTCTAGAATTCTGTGTTTTTTGGAAAAGTTCAAAGAATAAAAGTTGTAGTCCCGGAAGTTAGCTTTGCGTGGGCTCAAGAATCGCTCAAAAATGTTTTGAAACGGAAAAGTTATGACTATTTTAGCGAGAGAGGGTAAAGTTGGGAAAGAATGAATAATAGTTTTGAACGCCCCTTTTTGAACACTGTTTTGGACTGTCTATGTGACACCCCCAAATCCGGGTACTTCATTTTCACCGAATTTGGTAATCTAACCTTAAATTATTACATCAGTTTGCGGATTCCTTTGCTAGTAGATGGCTCATCAACTTTCTCAGCTTTAGCTGCAGTGTTAAATGCAAGAGTGAGCAAATAATTGCTCACTGATATAAAGAGTAGTGATAGTAATAACATGAGAATGAACAACGAATATTGAACAATAATGAACTTGTTCTACGAATCAAAAATAGAAAACAAGTTCGAACTTTAATATCTGAGGGTCTTAGGACCACGAACTATGTCTCCGGTATTTAGGTATTATTACCTTAACCTTAACAGTCATTAGACTATACAGACTCTTCTTAACGTACTTAGGGGGATCAGCCCTTTGTACCATGTATTATGCACAAACATCTAAACGTTACACGTACAAAATCCCTTATGTTAGGGTTGTTCGTCTCAATTTGAATTTAGAATTTCCGCACTAAAGAAAGTTTAGTTTGGAACTAGCTTATCAGTGTTTCTAGAATTTTAGAACACTATTCAAATTCCATCAATAAAGGGTTGCTTACTACTTGAAGGTTTAATACAAGAGTGTATAACTGAACAAGGCTATCAAAGTCAAAGATCGGATATCAACAATATAATTGAATAAACACGATACACATGCAAAGTGCTATATCCAAAAGAGTTAAAACAATCTCATTTTAATCAATGTATTAGAACAATATATGCTTTGAATAACAATATCAAGATTTAGGAAATAAAACTCGCTCGAGGTAATGAATTAGGTTACAAAAGCTTATTCAAACATACGCAAGATAGATTAGGCTTGCTCAATAAAAAGAGGTAAGGTTTAGAAACTTGCATTCATTAATAAATAAATGAAGTTAGAAAGTTTACTCAATAATGACAAGATAGAATTAGAAACGTGCTCAATGTAAAAAGATATGTTTAGAAACTTGCTTAGTATGAAAGCTACACAAGTGTAAAATATTTTCCAATTACCCTACACATATTATTGGAATCGCAATAATAATTAGTTGTATGAATATTAGCTTTATGGGTATAATCCATCATTTAGGTCATAACCCTAACCTAGCACCTAACCATGTAGGTTAACATCCTTAACGAATCTGAAATCTCATTACGATCCAACATAACTTAATTGTTCATCTCTAACTTTGAAAACATCACATTTGGTTTCATTTTATAACTTATTTAAATAATTATCTAAAATCTTTACACTTTGCATTACAACACATTACAATCTATTATTATAGTTTATATTATGTCTTAACATCATTAACATGCATGCTTAACCAACATAAGTCCATTACACATGACCTACAAATAAGCAGACTTCACTGCCTCAGACCAGAGTATGGTGCAGCTGCGCTTGGGACTGGCGCAGCTGCGCACGCGCAGTTGGGCTGTTTCTGGTCTTGGCATCGGCACAACTGCGCAAGTGCACAGACAGAACCAGAAACACAACAACAATGTTCCGTTTTTAGCCCAACAAACACGAATTTCACCCACAAAACAGTGAAATTAACACAAACAATTTATATAAGACTATCATAAACATGATTGCTAACATAATCATCAACATAGAACAATTTAATCAACAATTATACTAGTTTAATTCTTTAAATTTCATGTTTTCTCATGAAAACTCTATTTTTGACACCTTTAGCGAATTCGATCGCCACGAATTCGTTTCTTAATCATTTGACACGATTCAAACTATACCGCTTTTGTTTCTTCATATACTAACATAATCCAACATAAAATCGCATATTCTAACACATCTTGAGCATGAAATTTTTTTACTTTCTAAGACATATCAAACAACATAAATACTGTTATATGAACTCTTTCTACTACAACCCAATTTCATGTTTTTAATCATCAATTAACACTTACATATGATAGATAACATATTATAAACCCTTTTACAACACAACTACCAATTATTCCAAGAATTCATCCATCCAATTTCTTCCTTTTTCCCAAAAACTCAAGAATACCAATCTTAATTTTTTTCATGGATTCTCTTACTACAATCATGTATAAATATCAACCATATATGATGATTATCAATTTATAATTCCATATATACAAGTATATATATATATATATATATATATATATATATATATATATATATATATATATATCAATTCAATCGTCACTATAATTTTTTTTTAGAGAATACCCACAAAAATCAAAACATATAAGTTAGAAAATATTTATACCTTAAACCCTTGATTGTATGCTAGCAAAATTGAGAGCAGTCTTTTTCCCCAAAACCCTTCTTCTCTAACCCCCCCAATAACACTGTGTTTCTTCTTCTTTGCTCTTAAGCCTTAGGAAAGAAAATAAGAAGCGTAGAAAATAAACTGGCCTCCCACTCCCCCACTAACGTAAGGCACAAAATCAAAAAGTTTGCGTAAGTTGAATAAGCCAAAGGCCACAAGGCCTTGTTTGGCTACCACATAATTCTCATACCAGATTATTTTTATATTATTGTATTATATAGTTTCATGTGTCACACCTGTAACATTTAAATTAATTTAATTAACTCATACTTATAATTATAATAATTTTAATTCCCACTGTAATGTACTTAATAAATCTTTACAGATCTAATTTAATAAATTAGATCAAAACTAAATTTTATTTAATTTAATTATTTTCTTAACTATTAAACAATTGATTTAATTTAATTATTTTCTTAAATTAAATCCTTCAAATAAAATTAACATTATTCAATTTAATTAATATTAAATCAATTTAGTTACTAAATTAATTCACCACAATTCATCAATTATTTATTTCCCTCAATAAATAAATTATTTAAAATATTTATTTAATTCAATAACTATTTAAATTAAATTATAAATTTCTCGATCATTACAGTCTATCTTATCCGAAATGAGTGTCCAATAACTTTAAAAAATAGGTTAATATGATGTTTATAACATATCCAAAGTTGGATATCATCGGACTTATGAGATATAGAGTAAAGATTACATTACAACTACTATGCGTTGCTATATGACTAATAGTTGATGTGTATGATTATATAATTGTATAAGGCACGTGAAGTGCAGATAACTGTAAGCTATTAAACTGTTATTAGTAAACAACGATCAAGATAAGTCTTTCAGTTCCTATTTGCTATGTGAATTTGATGATGAACTGTTTGAAATCTTTATTGCCAATAGCATTGTGTGTTATATTAATGTTGAAAATATGAAATGTTAAAGTCAATTTATGACTACGTTGATTGAGTAATGAATGTTGATTGAGTAAGGAACTAAATCTTTACAATTGTTATATGAACTACAACATGTATGTTATGTTAGTCCAATGTTTATGAGATGTATATCGAGCATGTTATTATATGCTATGTGATGCATGAAAACTGTTAGATTTTGCTGGGCTGTCAAGCTCAACCTTGCAAATAACCACTTTTGCAGGTTAAAGATTTAAGTTAAAGTTATGTGCTACTTGAAAGGTATGAATCAGATGTGATACTTGAATATTTATATACTTTGGCTGAGTTATTAATATTTGCACCATTTTTAAGGTTCCGAATAATGTATTAATGTTGAATTGTAATATCGTTTTGCGATGTAAACACTTGTAGTATTAAAATGATTCTGAGACAGTTAGATGTAAAGGTTGAAGGTTTTGGGAACGAGAATAATTTGTAATAGAAAATTTTAATTATTCTGCAAATTTCAATGGTTATATTATCGTTTAATGATGTAAATTTAGAGGTTGAATGTATTGTTAATGACCGAAGTCGATAGTTGAATTGTATAAATTTTGGGGTCGTTACATGGACTGTAGATTCATGATAATAGAACACCTAAACATCAAATATGTTGGATCCTATAGCCGGTCAAAGTAGCTAAAACAATCATGAAAAAAGTTTTCTGGGTAACCCAGAAAACGTTTGAACCTTATTCCTGACAAGGTTTGACCAGTATGGATCTCGCTATTATAATGTTGTTAGATCACTTTTATGTGTTAAATATGTTCACGTGCATGCTGGCTACACATTGAAACCTTTAAATCATAAAAACATCACATGGATTTCAAGTTGTGGAAGCCCGAAGTAGGGTAGTCGAACTGTTCTTCATTTATGGGTAACCCAGAAAATGAAGAACAGCTATGACAGTTTTTTTAAATTAAAGGCTTAGATCTTTCTGATTTATGATGTTTAAACTTGAAAACTATTTCAAACATGTACCCTGTTAGTTGCTCTACAAGGCCCGACGTCTAGACCACTTATAACATGAACAAATTTCATTCTATAAGGCCATCAATACCGTTGACCGACCATGACTTTATGTTTCTGGGCAGCCCAGAACATGAAAAACACTTCTGACAACTAGTTTGTTGGCTTATAACTGGCATTTGTGATGTTGTTTGACCCTGTTTATTGTTGATTCTTGTAGTTCCACATCAGTACTACAAGATCAAAGCATTAGAGTACCTAGAAACATCATAGGTTAAAAATTAATGTTAGTCAAACCTAGCTACTCGAACACTGACATTGAGTGTTCTTGAGGCTCAAGAACACTTTAGGCGACAGTTTCTGTCGCTAAAGGCTATAGTGACAAATTTAATAATTTTATTTAATTAAATTTCCAAAAATTATTTAAAAACAGAAATTTATTATTAAAAATTCCAAAAATAGTTTTAAAATTTATTTTAAGTTATAAAAATTAACTTTTAATAATTTGACATATTTTTTATAAATATTAGTATATATTTAAATATTATTGATATTTAATTTATTTAATAAATGCTTTAAATAAATTAATTAAAAAATGATTTTATCATATTAAAAATCATTTTAAATATTTAAAAATATTTTTAAGTTATAAAACATAACTTTTAATATTTTAAGATAAATTTTATTAATTATTTAATATTAATGGTATTGGATTTATTTAATAATTATATTAAATAAATTAGTTTAAAAATAATTTTAATATTTTAAAAATTATTTAAAATAAAAATAAAGTGTTTAAAAATATTTTAAGTTATAAAATATAAATTTTAATATTTAAAGGTAAATTTCATTAATAAATTAATATTAAATGATATTAGATTTATTTAATAATAATATTAAATAAATTGTTTAAAAATGATTTTATTGATTTAAAAATCATTTAAAAAGGATATAGATATTTTAAAAATATTTTAAGTTATAATTAATGACTTTTAATATTTTGATAAATAGTACATTAATATTTAAATATTAATAGAAATTATTTAAAAATGATTGTAAATATTTTAAAAATCATTTAAGGTTAATAAAAATGTTTTAAAAATATTTTGAGTTATTATATATAACTTTAATATTTTGGCATGGTTTCATTAATAATTTAATATTAATTAAATAGTAATGATAATTGAATTATTTAGTATTTAAATCATTTAATAATGATTCCAGTGTTTGAAAAATTATGATAAATTATAATAATTAATTAAAAATTATTATAAGCCATGGAAAAATAATACGATTGTTATTTAAATTATCTAATTGAATATTGAACTACAGAATAGAGTTTTAGACTCGATAATTACCCGATAAAGCCATCGGTACACCGAAATATTTCAGAAATTGATCTGGACTTAGATAATTTGACTAGATACATATCTGTATGTGATATAATGACTGTTAAATATGTGTGACAATGTGATTAGGTTATGTGCTGACTACAATTGACAGTACTATATGTTATGATATGTATTTCTAATCGATAGAATGATCTTATTAATGATAGGTCTTGATATAAAAGATAAAACTAAGTTGCGTAACTGTAAGCAGCAAACCAGGAAAGTGTCCTACCCTTTGCATTTACTTTACGCAATGGACTTGAGTAAGAAAGTTTCAGAATTATATTATCATTATGCCAGATTATTAACTCTATTGTTATCGATTATGTATCCAATTATTTGAATTCATACAAGTTCTTAAATTATTCGATCATTGTTTATCAATTCAGTATTATTGTACAATCCTGATATTTATTCTGTTCGTTAATTTCTAAATATGGTTATACAAGTGTCCTCAGTTGGATAATCATTATATTTTATCATATGTTGATACATACTTATTGGTTTTCAGTATGTATACGTTGACTTAAAAGCCGTCTAAGCTATTTGATTCGGCTAGACACAAACTTAAAAATATTATTTAATGATAAGTGGGTTTTATACCTGCGAATCGGTCCCTAATTCAAGCTTAATCGATGTTAATTCCTTGTTTTCATATTTTTTTTTATTTGTTTTGTGTCATTTTATTGTGTAGGTATGCTGGTGTTGGAATTGAGCAATAAGGATGGATTTAAGGTGCATTGTGGCAAGAATTGAGCAAGATCTGAACTTAAGGAAGTCAGTTGACAAGAGCCTAGCCCGCCGGGGCGAGCCTATTTAAGCCTAATACCCCCGCTGGGGCGGGGGGTCTTCAACACCAGATTACAGGAGATAAGCCCGCCGGGGCGTGCGTGTAGCAAGCTAATACCCTCGCCGGGGCGGGGGGTGCCGAATCTGAGAAGTCATTACTTGTTTAAAACACTACTAGAATGTGGACTTTAGTACTTGTATTGCTTTGGGACTCTTGATGGTGAAGGATTGCACTCAAATTGGGTGTGAAAATATATAACTACATCGAAAACAACAAGATGAAAAGAAATGAAAAAGGAATTAACAGAGATTAAGGACAGATTTTCATAGTGAGCATTGGAGTGAAGATTTTGAAGGAACGTTCATATCGATTACGGATTAAGGCTAAAGTGAAGGGTTTTCTGCCTTATTCTTCTTCTTTAGTTTTTTTTTTATTTGTAATTGGAAGGATGATATCTTTAATTTATTCAGTTATTATTTCATTTATGATGAACTAAATACTTTTTAGGCTTATAACGGATCTTTTAGTGGAACGATGATTATGTAATCTTTGATTTTCAGTTTAATAAGCTATTATCCAGTTTATCAATATTAATTTGAGCTTGAATTTATGAATTTCCTGATCAACTATTTTATGTGGACTTGCATGAAATTAAGAGATGAAATACGAGTCTAGACTTAGTTAATATAGCATGTGTTCTTGAATTTTGTGAATGAACAGAATCTTAATGAATGTTAAGGTAGAGATATGCTTGACATCGCATGTAATCAGATAAAGAGCTTGAACTTAAACCTTATTTAATTGTAATTCACATAGAGATATAGTGAGTTAGTTAATTAAGGTGTTTAACTTGATTTTATCTAAATTGTGGATTTGAGTTAATACGGTATTAGTGCATCGAGAGGTGGCTAGTTCTACTTTCGTGTTCTTGATTAATAAACTGGGATAATGAATTAAACTGAAATAAAGGTGCAATAAACAGAGTGATGCTTAGAGTGAAGTCGAAAGCTTAATTCTCCATTATTTATTTGAAATTTCAGTTTTTAGGATTTGATGGTTGTTTGGTGATTTTAATATTTTTAATACTTTCAATTACAAATTGGAACTTGATTAGTTTAATAAAATTAGAATTAATAGAAAATTGGCAATTAGTTAATTTCTTATTAAAGTCTCTGAGGGAACGATACTCTACTTACTATTATATTACTTGTTGACCACGTATACTTGCGTGCTGTGCGTAATTAGATTTTACACCAACAAATTTTTGGCGCCGTTGCTAGGGAACTTTAGTATAGATTTTAAACATTTTGCGATATCAGTTTAATTAGACCAGTTTTACTTAAACATTTTTTTAATTTGTTGTTTTGTTCGTCTTATTTCAGTTTTGAAGTTGATTTACGCAAACTTGATCCAAAAATCCAGACTTGCTTCCTTTTGAGGACGACATTGAGAGACGCTATAATAACCCGATATTTTCTATATAAATAAATAAGAAATTTTGCATATAATTTTTTTAAAGGAGGGAATATGCGCCAGATAATGTGTATGTATATTTGTGATAAATAAAAATTTATTTATTACCAGAATAATTACAAATAAAATATTTAGAATTATAAATCATTATAAACTATATTTTTATAGTAATTAATTTTATAGTAGAAATGATTTTAGTTTTTATTTTTTCATGAAAATATGGTTATATATTATTTAATTAATATATGAAATGATTATTAGAATTATCATAATAACTATTTTATTATGTATATTTATTCACGATTGTTAAGTTAATAATTTTAACTTAATTAATAATGTTATTTGTGCAAGATAAATCAAATATGGAATCCAAATCCTAATTCTGAATTTAGAATAAGGAATGAGAATAATAATATAATATTATTTTTATTTCAGTACTATAAATATGTACAGTATATACGTATTGTTAATGGTTTATCAATTATGGTGTGACATGTCAAAACCCCAAAATTAATTCGTTAAACCCCAACTTGAAACTCAAACCGGAGTTTGTGATTGGTAAGAAATTATGGTACGTGATTATTGACAATTATTATATTATGCTAATTAGGTAAACCCTAATTATTGACTAGAAACCCTATTATAAATTAGAAACCCTAATTTTCAATTTAAAACCCTAATTGATAAAATGATAACCCTAATTATTATTTTAGTAAATTATAATGTTAATTAGGAAACCCTAATTCATAATTTGGAGAACCCTAATAATATCAAGAAACCCTAATTATTGACTAGAAATCCTAATTATTAGAAATTCTAATTTCTAAATTAGTAACCCTAATTTGCTAAAATGAAACCCTAATTGCTAATTGTTAGTCTTAATGCTAATTATGGGATCTTAAACCCTAAATGTTCAAGTAATGTAATTAGAAAACTAATTATATTTAGTGAATTCTAAATTACATTTTTAAAGAAACTAATATTTTTATTTTTAAACCCTAATTGGAAATCCTACAATTTCTTTGTGCCAAACCTTAGGGTTAAACCCTATGGGTTTGCCAAGTTACACTTTTGCCATTAAAATCATAAGCCAAAAGACTAAAATACCCTTTTGTGCATTATTGCAGCTAATATGTGGACTTTTGACAAGTGTGGGAGTGGGTGACCTAATCTAACAACCCCATGTGCTAAAAAAATTCCACCAATTCAATCCTTTCTCAGCCAAATACATTGCATACAAGTCATATATAAGATCAAGAGAGAGAAATGTTACTAACTTTGCTCATTTGTACACATATACTCAACCTTGACCTTCTCTCTCTAAATCCCAAGAATTATATTAGTGTATCAGTCCCTAAATCAAGTCCTACGACTTCTATTAACAGATCAGTAGCCAAGAATCAAAAGTTTGTTCATAGAAGGTATAAACCTAAGCCTAAAATCTGAACTTTGATCCTATGTTAGATGTTAGTTTTTTTGTGTTAAATATGTTATATGTAGTGTATATAAGTGATCTGGGTTGATAGATGTTAGATCCATAACATCTATAGACTCAGATATAGTGTTTTTCAAAATCTAGAAATCTTTCAAAGTGTTGTCTGACAACGAATGTCAGACCTTCTAGATCTCACCCTGTTATGTGTTTTTGTTGTTTAAAGGTTTGAATATGTAGTATGCTATGAGATCTTGGATCTAGAACTTGAATCAAGTCCAGATCATGTACAAATTGTTAGATATGAACGGTCAAAGGCCGTTGACCGGCCATGACTGGACAATTCTGGGTAACCCAGAAATTGCCCAGAAAGGCCTGACAAGTTATTTAAGCGTCTAGATCTGTCAGTGTTTGGTTGTTTTGTTATTGTTGTTATTTTCATGTTGAAGGTTGTTATTTGGGTTGTAGATTAAAGCCATTAAAACACCAAAATGATAATCAGGTTTCATATGGTGAACGGTCACACCAGGCAAGAAGATCACAACTTCTGTTTTCTAGGTAACCCAGAAAACGTTTGAAGGTGATCTCTGGCATGGTTTGACCGAACCATATCTTCTTGATCTGTTGTTGTTAAGGTGATGTTATGTGTTGGATCTCTTCAACTACATGTTATCTACACATTGAATCTTTTAAATCACAAAAAACACTACACAAACAACAAGTTGTGGAAGCTCAAAAGTAGACAGTCGAACTGTTCTTCATTTCTGGGTAACCCAGAAATGAAGAACAGCTCTAACAGTCCCTTTGAAGGCTTAGATCTCCTTAGTGAGATGATGTTTGGCCGTGTTTATTGTTGGATCATGTAGTCTTGCATTAGTACTACAATCTAGCTACAACTAGTAGCTTGCCCAGAAACCCATTGATCTGATCAGTGTGCTCGGTCAAACTAGCTACCTCGAATCTGCTTATGAATGTTATTGAGGACTCAAGAACACCTAAGGCGACGCTTTCTATTGCTAAAGGCTATAGCGATAGACTTTTTAATTTTAATTAATTAAATTTCCAAAAATCATTTAAAAATAGTAAATAAATTCTGAAAATTACAAAAATTATTTTAAAAATTATTTTAAGTTATAAAAATTAACTTTTAATAATTTGACATATTTTCCATAAATATAAGTATTTATTTAAATAATATTGATATTTAATTTATTTAATAAATATATTAAATAAATTAATTAAAAATGATTTTATTATATTAAAAATCATTTTAAATGATAATAAGGTATTTAATAATATTTTAAGTTATAAAATATAACTTTTAATATTTTAAAACAAATTTCATTAATTATTTAATATTAATGATATTAGATTTATTTAATATTTATATTAAATAAATTAGTTTAAAAATGATTTTAATATTAGAAAAAGCATTTTAAATAGGAATAAATAGTTTAAAAATATTTTAAGTTATAAAATATAACTTTTAATATTTAAAGGTAAATTTCATTAATAATTTAATATTAAATGATATTAGAGTTATTTAATAATAATATTAAATAAGTAATTTAAAAATGGTTTTATTGATTTAAAAAAATCATTTAAAAAGAATATAAATGAATTAAAAATATTTTAAGTTATAATTAATGACTTTTAATATTTTGATAAATAATACATTAATACTTAAATATTAATGATAATTATTTAAAAATAATTTTAAATGTTTTAAAAATCATTTAAGGGTAATAAAAATATTTTAAAAATATTTTGAGTTATTATAAATAACTTTAATATTTTGACAATAGTTTCATTAATAATTTAATATTAATTAAATATTAATGATAATAAAATTATTTAATATTTAAATCATTTAAAAATGATTCCAGTGTTTGAAAAATCATGATAAATTATAATAATTATTTAAAAATTATTATAATGCTATGAAAAATATTACGACTGATATTTAAAATATCTAATGTAATATTAAACTACAGAATAGAGTTTTAGACTTGATAATTACCCAATAAAGCCGTCGGCACCCCGACATGTTTTAGAAATTGATCTGGACTTAGATAATTGGACTAGTTACGTGTTTATTTGTGATCCAATAACTGCTAAACATATGTGACAATGTGATTAGGTTATGTGCTGACTATAAATAGCAGTACTATGTGTTATAGTATGTTATTCTAATCGAAAAAATGATCTTATTAATGATAGGTTGTGATATAAAAGATAAAACTAAGTTGCGTTATTGTAAGCAACAGCTCAGGCAAGTATCCTAACTTTGCATTTCTTTTATGCAATGAACATGAGTAAGAAAGTTTCAGAATTATACTATTATTGTGCTAGATTATTAACTCTAATATTATCGATTATGTATCCAATCTTTTGTATTCATACAAGTTCTTAAATTATCCTATCATTGTTTAACAATACAGTACTATTGTACAATCCAGATATTTATTATGTTCGTTAATTTCTAAATATGGTTATACAAGTGCCCTCACTTGGATAATCATTGTATTTAATCACATGTTGATACATACTTATTGATTTCTAGTATGTATATGTTGACTTAAAAGCCGTCTAAGCTATTTGATTCAGCTAGACACAAACTTAAAAATATTATTGAACAAGATAGAACTTTATTATTTTCCAATCAAATTATTTTGGTTCGGATTCTCGACTAAGTATGAACATCCCGTTTATGGGAAGACTTTTGTGCGCCAAAGGCGGATAAGATGAACGATAATCTAGTTCTTGCATGTAGTATTGATTAATACAGGGCATAACGGGCTGATCACCCCCCGTGCCTGTAAGTTATGACAGTTTACTGATGAAGTTCTGTTTAACCTTTTCGAAAATAGAAAATAATGTTCATAGTCTGTCGACTGATCTCCAGTTATAGTCAGTACATAGTTTCAAAATTTTGATATAGAATTTATATGTTGTTATTATTGGTTCAGCTTACTTTACAACTGTTGATTCGTTGTAGAAGTGTCATTCAAAGAAAATATTTAATCCTTTCAGCTAATATTTATTGTTGATATTACTTGTTGGGCACCCAAATGCTCATTCTTGCTTAATTTAAATGTTTTCAGCCAATCGTGATCAACCTGAAGGATCATGCAGAAACAAAGGAAAAGGAAAGCAAACAGAATAAGATTTATGATATTTTATATAATAGTTAGACATTATTAAGACAATGGTATCTATTAATTATCATGTAATGAATGTTTAAAGGTAGCGTACCTGGGATTTAGACTCTAATATGTAAATTAAGTTTGATATTTATATTATTGTTATTATTATTAGTATTAGTATTATTTCGCTTATAGAAATGGCATCGTGAAGCACCGAGTTCGGGTTTCAAGTACCTGAATTTGGGGGCGTCACAGACGCTTTCAAAGGCTAAGTAAGTGGATCAAGGAAATAAGGGACGACTTCAAAAATTCTGATAAGGAAGAAGCAATGGCTGCCAAAGACTAGAAAGCGTTGAGGGACTTTGCTACATCCAAGGTGACTAAGCTGTAGTCGAGTATCACCAGGCCTGCTATAGCTGCGAACATATTCGAGATTAAGCCTGGGACTATTCAGATGATCCAAAACTCAGTTCAGTTTGGGGGACTTGCAAATGATGATCCGAATGAACATTTGATCAATTTTCTGGAGATATGCAACACATTCAAATACAATAGGGTGTCAGGTGAAGCAGTCAGACTTCGCTTGTTCCCATTCACTCTGTGGACAAGGCAAAGAGTTGGTTACACTTTCTACCATCGGGTTCAATAACGACATGGGATGACCTGGCTAAAAAATTTCTAGGTAAATTTTTCCCACCAGCGAAGACTGCAAAGATGAGAAATGAGATTACGATGTTTAATCAGCAACATGGGGAGTCATTCTACGAGGCATGGGAGAGATACAAAGAGTTTCTCAGAAAATGCCCACACCACGGATTGCCTAAGTGGTTGCAAATGAACAAATTCTACAATGGATTACATGGGAATCTCAGGACCAGTATTGATGCAGCTTCGGGGTGGAGCTTTTATGGCAAAGAATTATGAGGATGCGTATCAGTTGATAGAGACAATGGCAGCTAACAACTATCAGTGGCCCACAGCAAGAATGACACAACCTACGGTAGCTGGAGTGTTAGAGGTAGATGGAGTGACGGCAATAACAGAGCAGATTTTAGTTCTCGCTAAGAAGTTTGATGCTTGGTCAAGGATACAGACACAACAAGTTGCAGTTATTTATGAATTGTACGCCGGTGAACATCCTACAGATCAATGTCCAATTAACCCAGCGTCAGTGCAATTTATGGGTAGTTACAACAGAATTCCACAGAATACGTATCAGGATACATATAATTCGGCGAATAGGAACCATCCTAACTTTTTGTGGAGTAATAATCAACATCAGCAGGCTCCACGGCCATCTTATCCCCCAAGATTTCAGAATTAACAACAACAACCAGCTCAACATCATGAGAGGAAATCAGATTTAGAGGAATTGTTGTCAAAGTATATAACAAGCAACGAGGCAGCTATAAAAAACAAGCAATGGTCATGAAATTGCAAGAGTTAGCCGTCAAGAATTTAGAAAATCAGATGTGACAAATTGCTCTAGCGTTGAACAATAGACCACAAGGGACTCTACCAAGTGACACCAAAAAAATTCCAAAGAGAAATCACGAACAGTGTCAGGCAATCACCTTGAGAAGTGGAAAACATCTAGATGGGAAAAGTGCAGAAAATTCAGTGAGAACGGATGAAAAAGTTGATGAGAACAAAGTGGTTGAAGGAAAATAGGGTGAGGATAAGCAAGTTGAGCAAACAAAGTTAGATGACAAGCCAGTTGTGTATCCTCCACCGTCGTTTCAGCTGAGAGTCCAAAAGAAGAAATTAGATAAGCAGTTCACAAAAATTTTGGAAGTTTTTAAGAAACTTCAGATTAACATCCCTTTCACAGAAGCGCTAGAGCAGATGCCAAGTTATGCGAAATTTATGAAAGGGATTTTGTCCAGGAAAAAGAAGTTGGAAGATTTTGAAACAGTGGCATTAACAGAGGAGTGTAGTGCAGTTTTACAACGGAAGTTACCACCAAAGTTAAAAGTTCTGCGGAGTTTCACCATTCCGTGTACGATTAGGAACATGTCGTTCAATAAGAGTTTGTGTGATTTGGGGGCAAGTGTGAACCTTATGCCGTTATCAGTGTATATAGAATTGGGTTTGCCAGCTCTAAAGCCTACGAACATCTCATTGCAGTTGGTGGATAGGTAAGTCACGTATCCGAGAGGCATTGTAGAGGACATTTTGGTCAAGGTTGACAAGTTTATATTCCCTGCGGATTTCATAATTCTGGATTTTGAGGAAGATAAGAACATCCCAATAATCCTAGGGAGACCTTTCTTGACTACGGGTAGGACACTCATCGACGTACAAAAAGGAGAACTAACGATGAGGGTCCAAGATCAAGAAGTAAAGTTCAATATTTTCAAGGCCATGAAATTCCCCACGGATGAAGAGGAGTGTTTCAGGATGGATGCCATTGATCATATAATCAGCGAAGACATGGTTAAAAGTTTGGCGAATGATCCGTTGGAAACAACATTATTGGGAGATGAAGATTTAGATGATCCAAAATTTGTGGATTACTTGCAGATGCTAGACTCCCTGCCACAAGTTAGCAGATTCAAAGCACCCTTTGAACTATTGCACACGGAGGAAAGAGCCACAACAAGGATGAAACCATCATTGGAGGAGCCACCTACTCTTGAACTTAAGCCACTCCCTAAACACCTCAGGTATGCGTATTTAGATAATTCTAATTCTTTACATGTTATTATTTCTGCTGCACTTGACGAATTGCAGGAAGAAAAGTTACTGAGAGTGCTTAGAGACCACAAATTGGCTATAGGATGGATAATTACGGATATCAAGGGAATCAACCCATCCTTTTACATGCACAAAATTCTGATGGAAGATGATGGAAAACCGACAGTGGAGCAACACCCAATCATAAAAGAAATAGTGAAGAAAGAAATCTAAAAATGGTTGGACGCGGGTATCATCTACCCAATTTCCGACAATAAATGGGTCAATCCAGTTCAATTTATACCAAAAAAGGGAGGAATGACCGTGGTACAGAATGATGATAATGAGCTAATTCCAACAAGGACAGTGACTGGTTGGAGGGTTTGCATGGACTATAGGAAGTTGAATAAGGTGACCCGTAAAGATCACTTTTCTTTGCCCTTTATCGATCAGATGTTGGACAGATTAGCGGGACATGAGTACTACTGCTTATTGGATGGATATTCGGGTTATAATTAGATCATCATCACTTCTGAAGATCAAGAGAATACTACTTTCACGTGCCCATACGGTACATTCGCATTCAGGAGAATGTCATTCGGCTTGTGTAATGCACTCGCTACCTTCCAAAGGTGTATGATGGCCATCTTCTCGGACATGGTGGAGAAAAATGTGGAAGTCTTCATGGATGACTTTTCTATCTATGGCCATCTTCTCGGACATGGTGGAGAAAAATGTGAAAGTCTAGGCTCAACGACTAAAGGTTGATAAAGCGAAGCTGGAAACGATAGAAAAGCTTCCTCCACCGAGTTCAGTCAAGGGAATTCGAAGTTTTTTGGGACATGCTGGGTTCTACAGGAGATTTATAAAAGACTTCTCTAAAATTACAAAACTTTTGTGCAGTCTTTTAGAGATGGATTCGGTTTTTAAGTTTGATGAGGAGTGTAAGTTGGCATTCGAGCTATTAAAGAAGAAATTGACTACAGCTCCAGTTATCATCGCACCGGATTGGAATAGGCCCTTTGAGTTAATGTATGATGCAAGCAACTATGCAGTTGGGGTTGTTTTGGGTCAACGCCGAGAGAAGGTATTTCATGCCATATATTATGCAAGTAAGACACTTACGGAGACTCAAATGAACTACACAACTACGGAAAAAGAATTACTTGAAGAGGTATATGCATTCGATAAATTTCGAGCATACTTGATTGGGACAAAGGTAGTAGTTTATATAGAACACTCGGCTATTCGGTACTTAATTTTGAAAAAAGATGCTAAGCCACGCCTTATCAGATGGATTCTCCTTTTACAAGAATTTGATTTAGAAATAATGGATAGAAAGGGGACGGAGAATCAAGTTGTCGATCATTTGTCTAGGCTGGAAAATTAGGGTAATAAGGAAGAGGATAAGTGTGTAATCAATGAGTCATTCCTAGATGAGCAATTGTTTGGGATAAATACAGAATTTCCATGGTACACGTACTTTGCGAATTATCTAGTGAGCAACATTTTTCCCCCTGATCTTACACTACAGCAGAAAAAGAAATTCCTTCATGACGTCAAATGGTACATGTGGGATGAGCCGTACTTATTCAAACAGTGTGCCGACAAGATGATTAGAAGGTGTGTGCCCTACAGTGAAGTGAAGAACATATTACATGAATGTCACTCATCTGCATATGGGGGACATTATTGTAGTGAGAGAACAACGGCAAAAGTGCTTCAAACCGGGTTTTATTAGCCTACACTATTTAAGGACGCCCACCAGTTTGTTAAAATTTGTGATATATGTCAAAGGGTGGGAAACATATAGAAAAGGAATAAGAGGCCAGTATAAATGATCTTAGAAGTTGAAATTTTTGACGTTTGGGGCATTAACTTTATGGGGCCATTTCCTTCATCATTCAGTAATCAGTATATTTTGCTTGCAGTTGACTATGTATCAAAATGGGTTGAAGCCATAGCACTCCCAACTAACGATGCCAAAGTGGTTCTCAAATTCTTGCAGAAGAATATTTTTACGAGATTTGGCACGCCAAGAGCTATTATAAGTGATGAAGGTAGTCACTTCTGCAACTGATCGTTTACAGCTCTCTTGGCAAAGTATGGGGTCAACCATAAGGTAGCTACAACATATCATCCCCAAACAAGTGGGCAAGCTGAAGTTTCAAACAGGGAGGTAAAGAGAATTTTGGAGAAGGTAGTAAACCCAAATAGAAAGGATTGGTCTCTCAGGTTGGATGATGTGCTATGGGCCTACCGAACTGCGTACAAAACACCAATTGAAATGTCACCATATCAATTACTATACGGGAAAGCATGTCACCTACATGTCGAGTTATAACATAAGGCCTACTGGGCAATTCAAAAACTTAATTTTGATCAAGCAGCTGCGTGTGAAAAGAGGTTACTTTAGTTAAATGAACTCGATGAATTCCGACTTCAAGCTTACGAGAACTCTAAGTTATATAAAGAAAAAGTCAAGAAATGGCACGACAAGAAAATAATACGAAGAACGTTCGAGCCGAGGTAATCAGTCCTATTATTCAACTGACGGTTGAGGTTGTTCCCAGGAAAGCTAAAATCAAGGTGGTCAGGTCCATTCACCATCAAAAGAGTTTTCTCACATGGCGCTGGTGAACTCTACAGTAGGAATCCATTGGAAACGTTCAAGGTCAACGGTCAAAGGCTAAAGCATTATTGGGGTGGCAAATCCAACATGGATGTCATCGCAATCACATCATCCGACGTACCATAAACAGGGAGTAGACAGGCTGAACAACTTAAAATCAAGCACTAATTAGGAGCCAACTCAATCGTACTTTTATTTTTCATATTTTTATTCATAACCGTCAAATTATAGTTTAGAACAATTCGAAATATAGAATAAATTCATTTATTAAATAGGTAAGTTGCATGTTCTTGATAATCTCTCCATCATGTTCAAAATTGCTACAAATTTACTCGCATTCATGTTTCATGGTATTACAAGATCTTAAAAGGATCATGGTTTGGAGTTAAAGGGAAGAAATAACCAAAATAGCTCAGTTAACAGAATCCACCCCCGCCAGGGCAGGGGGTCTTCAATCCAATTGACAGTGAGCATGCCCACCGGGGCGGGCCTCATAGGCACAATACCCCTCCGTCGGGGCGGGGGTCCTGGATTTCGAGCAAGCTTTGTTCGGCAGTTACAACTCCCACTCCTTCTTTGTGCCCACCACTTTTTCTTTGTTCCCACTCCCAACTGAAACACCACACCCCCACTCTCTAAACACATTTTTGGCAAATTACACTCTATCACTCCATTACATTAACCTAGTCACCCACTACTTCAATCCATTACTCCTATTCCTCTCCATACACCATCTCTATATAAACATTCCCTTATAACCTAATTTCACCACATACATTCAACTTCGATTCCACAAGCTATGAATTAGAATTCTTATTGAGGGAAGTTATATTGCACTTGAGAGTGGATTAGTTTTCTTCAATTTCTTCATCTTCTATCACCATAATTGCCACAAAATCATCAATTTTGGGGGAAGAAATCAGTGTGCACATCAAGTGTTCGACAGATTGTGTGAGTGAAGTTTTGGGGGAATTTTGTTGAAAAAACTTACTGAGTTTCGATTCAATGGCGTCAAAACGACAACGGGGAGAGAGTTCCGGCACCACACCACCATCACGAACCTTTGACCATCGCAAATTCAAAAGAGCCGCCACCGCCGACCGTTACGACCATATGGTGACAAAAGCACTTACACCGGAGTGGGGGTTGGCACCGGACCATGTCGACGATGAAATGATGCAACAGATATATCAGAAAGGGTGGAACAAGTTCATGGAAGAGCCCGAGGCCGTAGTTGTCAGTGTGGTCAAAGAATTTTATGCTAACGCCGAGGATAAGGCCCCTTTCAATGCGTTCGTGCGGGGTAAATTGGTTCCATTCAGTGCTAATGCCATCAACACATACTACCAATTGAGAGTACCGAGACATTACCAGTACGCTCACTTACGTGACAACGATTCGGATTTTGAGGCAATTCTGAAGGACATGACTAAGTCGGGAGCCACATGGATCAAAGGTAGAAAAGGAGGCACTATTTTTCACAATAAGGATCTCAGTAGGTATGGGAAGATATGGTACGCCTTCTTGTGTGCAAAGTTGTTTCCATCCACGCATACATCTAATGTGACCAAAGAAAAGGCATTACTCTTATATGCAATTGTTCAAGATTTCATCATCGACGTTGGGGCTATAATCAACCTTTCAATTCGACTGTGCTTACGAGGTAATTTCTCGGGCGGCTTGCCACACCCATCACTCATTTATGGGTTGTGTCGCCAAGCGGGTCTTAGATGGTCCGATGATGAACCCACTCAGATGCCGCTTCAGCTACTAGATTCTAGAATGATTGCGCGGTATGTGATTTGGGTTGGGGGTGAGTCACATCCTAGAGGAGTAAGCTTTATATTTCCCTCAGCTTTGAAGGACAAGGTTGATGCAGAAGACACCTCGAATGATGCCGAGTTTCAGGAGGATGCGACAATGGGAGAACAAGGAACAGAGGCGGCACCATAGCCTGATATCATATCTAGTCCTCAATTCCTGAACTTTTAACGCCAAGTGGATGCGCACAACAAGGAAGCACGAAGGGAGATGCGGCGACTTACAGCAAGGTAGGACCACATGTTTGAAGCCATGAATCTATCCTTCACTTCTTTGAATACGACTCTCCAGAGCCAGCCCCAATGCCAAGGTTTCCACCGAGTGAGTCCGATGAATAAGAACAACCACCACCACCCCAGACTTAGGCGATTATAAGGAAGTCCTCACACATTTATTGCTTTATCAATACAATAAGGAAATTATAGTTTTCAAGTTTGGGGGATTTAGTTTAATTTCATGTTTTCATGTTTAATGTCATTAGTTAGGTTTACATTTGTTACTGCATGTTTAGATTTAGGGTTTTTATAGGTTTGCATGCATATTGTCACGTAGTTGCATAGTAGCTTAAGTGCATAAATAGTTCTTAGTTATTTTTGTTATTTTTGCATTATATTATGTTATGTTTGATATAAAAAAAATTTAGTTAGAATTGTGTTGTTTTGCATATGTCCAACAGTCATTGTAGTTCATTTTGATTTTGACCAATGATGAGATTGAGATTGAGTAGATAAATACAGAACCAAGTATTAAAACTATGATGTAATTTTGAGTTATGAACCAGATCTTGTGCTTGTTTGAAACTGGTTTAAAAAGGTTTGCACGTCGATAACACTTATGTAGACTGATTAGTTCAAATTGATACATAAGGATGTTCCAAAAATAATGCTAGTTTGAATGAAAGAATGACATGAACAAGTAGTGATGGCTAAAGTTAGACAAGAACATAAGTTTGGGGGAATATTTGGGATATATAAGCTATAAAAAAAAGTATGAATAAACATCGTGGTGTGCTTGTCTAGTTTTGTGGCCTTTGTTACTTGAGTAAGTAAGCCCGAGGGGATTGTCTTTACACCTAGCGCCCTAAGGCCTTAATGATCTAGGAGTCGTTGGTCGAAAGCTCGTTAAGGTAGCATTGAAAAGCCTAAGGGAATAAGACATTGCATAGCTATGTGTATATCTATAAAAAAAATATGAATAAAACGGAAAATAAGAGCAAAAAAAAAGCCCCCGTAGATGAAAAATAAAGCATAAGTATCCCATGTTAAACCTTGATAGTGGTAATTATTTGATTTTAGTTGGATCTAGCTTGTTTTTTTTAGATTTCTTGAGTTTACACTATATGATGTCTTCTAAGAGAGTTGTTGTGTATTAAATTTGCAATTATATCAGTTAGCATAAATGTTGAGCACACACACACTATACAAGTAATACCAGTTTAAGATTTGAGGATTGATAAGGAGTTATTGAGTGGTTTTGATATGAAGTGTTGTAGTGTTTACTTGATTTCTCGGTGACCGAAGGAATAATTTTGATTCTATGATACTGTTGGATTCATAGACATATAGATTAGATACATCACGTATCATTGCATTTCATTGCATAGCATGTTAGTTCGTTTTGTGCTCGAGGACTAGGATGTTTTAAGTTTGAGAGATTTTGATAAGTGGGTTTTATACCCGCGAATCGGTCCCTAATTCAAGCTTAATCGATGTTTATTCCTTGTTTTTATGTTTGTTTTTATTTGTTTCGTGTCATTTTATTGTGTAGGTATGGTGGTGTTGGAATTGAGCAATAAGGATGGATTTAAGGTGCATTGTGGCAAGAATTGAGCAAGATCTGAACTTAAGGAAATCAGTTGATAGGAGCCTAGCCCGCCGGGGCAGACCTATTTAAGCCTAATTGTTAGGTAAAATCTAATTACGCACAACACGCAAGTATACGTGGTAAACAAGTAATAAAGTGAAAGTAGAGTATCGTCCCACGAGGAATTACTTAATAAAAATCACCAAGTACTAACCCGTAACCATCTAAATCTTATTTAAACGAATGAGTTTCAAATTATATAAATTAAATTATTTAATTACACTAATTCTAATTACCACTAATTAAAAATTAGATTACGGAGATTTAAGATCACAACTTCACTTATTGCTTCATTTAAGTTAACACACTTCTCATCAATTATTTTCTATCATGAATTGTTAATCAAGAACACTAAAGCAGATAAAACCATCTCTCGATGCATAATACCCATACTCACTTAAATCCACATATGATAGAATTAAGCAAGACACCCTAATTAACTAATGCACTATATCTCTATGTGAATTACAATTAAAAAGGATTTAAAGCACAAGTTCTCTATAAGATTACATATGGCGTAAAGGAATATCTCTATCCTAAACACGAATCATGAATTCCATCTATGCAGAAATCACAAACACATGCTACCATGATCAGATCTAAACCTATACTTCATCTCTCGAGTTCATATAGATTATCACGGTAATTGATGGCCAATCAATTAAAAAATTAAGTCCAAATCACAATAGACAATCCTCACAATAGAACATAATAATTGATAGCGAAGCATATTAAAATAAACTACACAATAAGATCCATTGTAATCTCAAACAAAGAATTAGTTCATTATTATTGAATTAAAACTAAGAATCCACAATCGAATACACATTAAAAGACAAAGATAGAAGAAGATAAGAAGAAAAGAAGATATAATATATTGTCTTTAGATTTGATGCTCTCTCCTTGCTCCTACTTTGAATCTTCAATGGACTCCAAGTTGCTTCAATCTCCAAATCTCATAAGAACTAGAGTTTTGGTCCTAATCTACTCTAATCTAATCTAATGGAATCCCCTCTCTCCTCTAATCTCTATCTAATCCTTGTGAATCTCTTCCTTTTATAAGTCTCTTTATATGTCTTTAAGTCCTCTTGAAAGTTCTTGAGTCAATCGGATCGAACTAATCCTTCTTAGACTCAAATTTGAACAAATTTCGAGTTTTATACGCGTACCCCTGCCCCAGCGGGGGTCCCTACTATTTTGCAGCTGGTATACATGCCCCGGTGGGGGTTTTGTGAAGGGAAAGCCCGCCCCGGCGGGGGTCCTTTTTTTGCCCTGACGTCCTTTGGGAAAATGGCCATAACATTTGATTCGGGAAGAGTTACGAGGTCTGCCACCTATCAAATCGAAGATATTGACGAGCTCTACAACTTTCATTCTTTAAGAATTGAGAAATAACAGACGGATGAAGGTCGAAATTGGACTGAAAGTGGATGCTATGCAAATGGCCACCCAAAACAATGAAGTTCAACGTCCGTTGGTACAAAGATCATAAGTTTTGCATCCGAACTCCTATTGGAATGATTCAAGATGTTTCAAAAAGATAAGAAGAAGCTCTACAATGTTTTGTTGGTACAAATACAGTGCATAATTCCATGCACCGTATTTAGCTTTATTTTTATCTTTACTAGCTTGCTTAGCTAATTTAAAGTCAATACACATTTTTAATCCAATTTTTTGAATATAACTTATAATGTCACCATAAGTTAAATTATCATAATCTATGTATCCTAAATCTTTGCTTAATTCTTCTCTGACTTTATATGCAAACAAAGAAGGTAAACCATTAACGAATTTTTCTTTCCAAAATGGTTTATTACTATCAGTGCGCATCACAACTCGTGAAGTAAATACATCTTTGTACCACCTAAAATCACTTAGAGTGGGACAAGTGAGGTTACTAAGTTGATCATGAATTCTTTCAGTGATATTACTGGGAGTGCCAATAAAATGTTTAATTATAGTGAATATTAAGGTATTAACTCCATCAGGCGGACCATTCCCAGCATCTTCATCAAAGATGGGATTGCCGTCATCATCTCGCTGGATAGCATGAATAATTGATATTCTAGAGTCTTCTGTGAGATGTTTTTCCCACCAAGATCTAAGAATACCAGTAAATCCACTAGCTATTAATTCAACTATGTCTGGTTGAGACAGATGGTTGAATTTATTTATATAGCTATTAGCTACCATCAACATATGATTTAGTTTATTAAGAATTTTTTGCTCACTAAATTCATCTATATTCCATTCATAAATCTTATTAGATGAAACAGAAAATTGTTTGTCTAGATTTCTCTCTTCGAACTGTAGATCCGGAGGAGTTGGTCTAATGTACCAATTTCTGGTTATACTCGTGTTGTTAACAGTTAATTTGTTAAGTTGTTCATTAAGGTCTGGAATAGTTTCAGAGGAATTAGAGAAACTATTGCTCTCATTATCAGAGTTTATCTGATCAATAATAGCTATAGTGCCACTTGTACTGGTTTCAGTTTTAAGTTTTTTAAATAACTCATCAATTGTTTTGGTAAGTTCACTATCTTTATTAGGTAAACCTAATTTATATCTATTTTCTGGTAATTTTATTAAAGGTTGTTCAATCTTTGAATCGGGCTTTTTAATAATGTTTTCTTCAAACTTTTCTTCAATCCTATCAAGTTATTTACCAACAGTTGCTAGGTATTGATTACTAAAATTTAATTGCTCAATTATTTTCCTATCATCTTTAATATTATCTGCAATTTTAAAGGACCTAGCAATGACTGAAGTATTTTTTATTGGAATTACTATAGATTCTAAAGGAGGATGACTAGAAGTAGTTTTAGATTTATCTTCTTTAATCCATTGAGTTTTGGTAATAACATTTCATTTACTTTGATATTGTTCATACCACTCATAAAAAGTAATGTTTAATTCTTCATTTTTAATGAATCTTTTCCATCTATTAACTATCTTATCTCTTTCTTTTTCAGTAGGGTGATTAGACCTAAATAGATGTCTTTTTTCTTTATTGGGCTTTGAGTTAAAATCCTTTACTAAATTATCCCAATCCAATACAAAATCCTTTTTAATGACTCTTAATTGGTTATGTATAGGGGCATTAAAATCAGATTGAGTAGGAAACTCAGACGATGTTGGAGATGAAGAACTTTCTTCTTCCACGGGATCATTCTAGGTGTAACAGGGATGACTAGCTTGACCTTGATTAAGGATTCCTTTAAGTTTAACGTCTTTAATAGAAGGATTACTAAAAACTTCAGTGTCTCTTTGAGTATGGATAACTGAAGATGCTGATGAACTAGAGATGTCTTCTATTATGACTGGATTTCTAGTACGTTCAAAACTAATTTTAACAGTTCCATCAGAAAACTGTCTAATATTTTCTATGTTTAGTGAAGTGTTAACTACAGGCTGTTGTGGTAATTCGTTTGGTAAAGTCCATTGACTAGGTAGAGTAATATCCTTCCAGAGAATTATTCTCGGAATCTAGACATTAGCATCACTAGTTGAACTTTGAATTAAAACTGTTTGATCTTTGGAACTTTTATTAAGAGCATGAACATTCAAATTTGATTTCATAGTCTTATAATAAATCATGTAAATCAAAGCAATAGGCTGAGACCCCTCAATCATTTGAGTAATCTCACCAGCAGTTTTAATATTTAAAGTTAAAGCTTTTAATAAATTTTGATCATTGAGGCTAACTGTGAAATCAGGAAAGCAATTGAAATGGATAGGACCATTATGCAGACTTGACTCCATAGCTCCAATAATACTGGGGTAATAATTCAAAAATCTAGTGTCTCTAAGACAAAGGTAGATAGATGAATTAATTCATTTAATGTTAAGTGGTTTAACTGCAACTTGAATAAGACCTATATGAATAAAATTATAACCTTTTTTTTTGTTTTTAATAACATCTGGTGATAAAAGGCTACAATTTTCATACTCTTTGTTAATTGCATAAACTCTTTCAACTATCTTAACATTATAATCAGTTTTAAAGTTATCTAAGAAGGTTGACTGATAAATTTTTCTAGGAGAAACTTTGGATATGTTCCAGTTATGGAGTACCTGACTAATGTTTTCAAAATAGTGTTCTTCTTGGTTAACTATGTTAGGAACAGGAGGCAAAGCTGACCGGTTACTAACTGAAGAGCTAGATCTGAATAATCGACTCATCTTTTAAATTTTTCAAAAATAATTCTTAAACATTATTCTTCCATTCATACCCTTACTATCGTTAATACTCATACATATGTTCTTAAACCAGACACTGCTCACACCTAGAGACTTACAAAAGGTTTGCGGCGAACTAGGTGGACTACAGACAGTTTAGGTGACTTAGGAATAATGAGAAGAAGAAGTTTTGAAATCAGAAAAGAAAGGTTGATTAAATAGATCTTACTTCATCAATTAGAAACAAACAAACAACTAGGCTCTGATACCAAATGGGGGTCACAATTATCTTCTTCTTCGTCTTCATTTTGACTAGAAGCATCATTTCTGGATTGTGAAGAAGCATCTTCTGAAGCCTCAACCTCTTCACTTAACTATTCAAATCTCATATGAATAGCATCAGCAAATAGTTTGAGCTGAGTTGTAGAATAACTGTTAATATCAGGAATAATATTTGACTCAGAAGGGGCAATCGATTTATCCTTTGATTTACCAGAGGACCTTTTGGATGATTTACTAGAAGAGTCGATTGCAGGAGTAGGGATGACCGGGATAACTGAAGGGATAGGAGTAGGAGGAAATTCTTTTTGAACTTGGCCAACTATATATATATATATATATATATATATATATTCTTCATTACATAAATCTCAGTTCAAAAATCTCATTTTGAACCTCGGAAACCTCAAAATATAATTTTTATGATTAATGCAAATTTTTAAAGGTTTCTCGCCATTCGTTGCACCACAAAATAATTTTATAGGGAACCGTAGGTTTTCTTTTGCTTAAATATGTAAATTTATTTTTATTACATATTTTTATTGCTTAATTTATGGTCGAGAGGAAGTTTTATGGCATAAAATATCTCTTACAGTCAAATCTCGCCCCGTAGGATTTTATTAGATTTATTATGACTAATTATTTCGTCGGAACGTGATTCAGAATGTTGAACGTCAAAATCGCTCGGCGTCGCCCAAATCTCAGTTCTGACATGCCTTGTTCGCCTATTTTTAACTTTCAAATCATAAGTCCTATAACAGTAAATTTTTTGGCATGTTATAGACCTCATGTCAAAGTATTTTTAGAAATTTTCTAACCGCGAAAACGAGTCACGAAAACCAACCAAAACAGCTCTCAAAAAGCTCTCCAGGTGACTGCACCAGCAGCACGGCACGACATGTGTGCGCGGCTGGCACGACGCCCAGCTGCTGCCGCTGTTGTGTCGCATAACCGATTAGCCACTTTACGATTTTCTCCCGCCTTGCTCGCTTATCAGAAAATTCCTAAATTTCAGTATGTTTTTCATATCATATGAGATTATTTTTAAAAAATATGAAACCCCAATTTCGGATTCGTTAGGCAGCTCAAACAGTGCGCCAAAAGTGTACTTTCATAACAGTTTTAAACTTCTTGACAGCTTTACCCTCTCTTGCTAAAACAGTCATTAGTTTTTCGTTTCAAAATATTTTTGAGCGATTCTTGAGCCTACGCGAAGCTAACTTCCGAGGTCATTCCTTGACAATTTTCAAATTCTAAACACAGAATCCTAGAAAATTCGTGCGAGGGGACTGTCCCGACACGGCTACTTTAAAATGTCCCAACTCCTTGCTCCGAAGTCGGAATTAGTCCATTCCGAAGTCTACGAAAAGCTTATTCAGTGTACTATAACATATCAAAAGCCCAGAATTTTTTGAACGATATATCTAACCCCAAATTTTCTATTTAGAGGCAGCTTTCCGCTAATTTTATAATTTTTTTTCGTTTTCTTGTTTTGACATCCAAAACTCTTCCCGACTCGTTCCTATCCAAGTTTCTTTACAAATAATTCGTACTAAACATATTAAGACTCGTCCAAGGTCTTGGCTCCATTAAATTCCAACCTTTTAATCATTTTTCTCTTTAAATCCATTTAAGGAACATAATATGTGCGTTATTATTTCTATTCGATTTCGTGACGATTTGTTTGCAGATATAACAGAATTTTCTTCCTTATATCATTCCATAACCCATCCTAACCACCATGTCCCTAACTTTATCATTCCATACCCAATCCAAGCATAGAAGCAAACTAAAATATATTTTTTTATAATTAAAGCATACTACTAAACTCAAAACTGAGTAAAGATTTCACCTTATGCTAGCTTCATTTAATAAAATCCAAGCCTTGCTATGTTCCGTGTTAACCTTCTCTCGAAACAAATTTGGCCAATACTCCATAGAACTCACGGTTCCTCACTACTATTTTAGAAAAATTTCAAAATCTCAAGCATTATGAGATAGATGGTTACGGGTATGGGGAAGAAAAGGAGAAGACTTTGTTAACCATTTGTCAATTCAAATTCTTGGTGCCCGAGATTAATTTGTGAGTAGGCTATACACTTTTTCCTTCTCCTCCTATCACGGCAAAAGAAAAAAAAATGCTAGACTAGGGAATTAAGCTTTGAATAGGGACTAGGGTAGATTAGGAATTAGTCATCTTAATTTAATTAATCAATTACCCACTAACTCTTTTAATGCTTTTATTGAATAAATTGTGACGCCCCCAAAATTAGGTATACATCACTCATCTTGGGTCGTCAGATACATAGTACAGAATACAAATACAACTTACTAATACAACTGTCGTGTATAATACGACAAAACATAAACTGTGAGTTTGAATACAAATATTATCTTCTAGAGAGTATTCATACTCAAAAGGAGTCCTCGTTACATTTATTAACACACCATTACATAGAATAGTGAGGACTACTAACTAATACTATCATTTGGACCATCACTCCGTTCCCCGACTTGCCCCAGCTACGTTCTCATTTCCTGAAGAGAACAGTGAAAGAAAGGGTGAGCTCAACTAACCCAGTAAGAAATATTATGACTAAGATAATGCAGAATAAATTATCATTAGCCTTCAACAATGTTAAACTGATAAAATATAATAGACATCAAGTTTAACTGCAGCAGAACAAGCAATCCATTAAAAGAGTCAAGTAGAAAATAAACTCTACTATCTTTTATGATTTAAAAGATTTTCCAACACTGTGATCGCTGAGACTCAGCTTAATAAAATAACCCACATCATCGAATCACCCCTGCACTACGGCCAAGGATATTCGTATATTCATTAATGGTCATGATCATGCCAACAACTGTCCATCAATGCACTACGGGCCAATGAGGACTTTTACCACATCATTTGTAACATTACGGTCATGATTACACCGAATAATCCCTGGTCATAATCATACCAAGTCCATCTATGCACTACAGGCCACAGATGACTTTCAACATTTTATAAACATTAGGATGATGACAATGATATAAGAATTCAATAAAACAAGTTCAAGAATTAATTTATCCAAGAATTAACAACGTCCAAATTGTCAACATGATACTGCTTTGTGGAGTAAAATTCAAGAATGATCAGGAGAATATTTTCATGAAAAGATACCGGATGAAACGCAATTATCAAGGATATTCCACAAATTTCATGGAGTATAGAAGTCAAAACTTAACCAACTGAGTATAATAAAGAATGGAATAACAAAAGAAATCACCATGCATGCGATAGACCGCACAGACAGGTTATTCCAACAGAATAATAAATAATGGAACCAGGTCCGGCGTAGACGCACAGACAGGATATTCCGACAGAATAATAAATAATAGAACCAGGTCCGGCGTAAACGCACGGACAGGATATTCCGACAGAATAATAACAAGACGGAACCAGGTCCGGTGTAAAGCACACAGACAGGATGTTCCAACAGAATAATAATAAAAACGGAACCAGGTCCGGTGTAAAACACACAGACAGGATGTTCCAACAGAATAATAATAAAAACGGAACCAGGTCCGGTGTAAAACACACAGACAGGATGTTCCAATAGAATAATAGAAGAATGTCACCAAGTATAGGGTATATCCGCGTATACAGGTTATTCCAACAGAATAATAAGAAATGGAATAACAACAGTTCTCTTCATGAATAAGAAAGAATAACACCCCTTACCGTTTTAAAGAAGAGCTGAAATAAGGAAGTAGTTAAGTAGCAGAATACTCTTCTTCTCTCTCTATATAGTTTCTCTCTATAGTTTCTCTCTCTAGAGTTCAGTGAATTCGTAAGAAATAATGAAGGAATAAGCTGCTATTTATAGAAAAATAGAATGCATAGTAACTAATCCATGAACGGTCCAGATTGATTACTTTAATCTGACGGTCCATATTTAAAGAAAAATCTTTTAAATAAAATATAATATATTCTATTTATAGAATAACTTTAATAAAGTATTCTGTTTTATATAAAAAGATGTTTCTGTTTTATTACGTTAATAATACGAATAAAACAAAACGTCATTATCGCTAAATAATTCATATTATTAACTGACAATAATTGAATCAAACTGAGTGACTTCTCACATAAGCATTAATAATCAATATCGTGTGCTACTATGCAACCACACGTATTACTGTACTTTTACTACCGAGTAGTTCAACAGTAACAATGGTAAAACTTCCGCCGTTATTTTTAATAAACTATTTTTGTCGTTTTCTCAATCCGACAATAATTTCGTTGTGGGGTCCACCAATAATTGTGTCGTCGTACGAATATTTTCCGACAAAAAGAATATTCCCCAACCAAACGAATATTTTAAAACAACTTGCTTACTTTGCAAAATTTATAAATATTACCCACAACTATAACATTATATCAAATTAACTCCATAATATTCAAAAATGATATTTATAGAAAATTCATCTTTATTTATAAAAGTTGGGGTCTTACAACCTCCCCTTCTTATGAAATTTCGCCCTCGAAATTAGGGTACGTACCTGGTATGTCGAAGAGGTAAGGATACCTTGATTTCATTTCAGATTCTAACTCCCAAGTCATTTCCTCAACATCGTGGTTTCTCCACAAAACTTTGACTTGAGGTATAACCTTGGAGCGTAGAATATGTTTCTTCTTATCCAAAATTTGAACAGGAACTTCTTCATACATCAAATCCTCCGCTATTTCGTCCGGTTCTAACTCAATAATGTGGTTCGGGTCTTCCACATATTTGCGTAACATGGATATGTGAAAAATGTTATGAACATGAGACATACTTGGCGGTAAAGCGAGTCTATAAGCCACCGTTCCTACTCGATCGAGGATTAAAAATGGACCGATGAATCGAGGATTGAGCTTTCCTCTCTTTCCAAATCTCGTAACTCCTTTCCATGGAGCAACACGTAAGAACACATGATCTCCTACATCAAATTCCACGTCCTTTCGATGAAGATCAGCATAACTCTTTTGTCGATCTTGTGAGATTTTTATACTTTGTCGGATCGTTTGAATCTTTTCTGTAGTCATACATACCAACTCCGGTCCCAACAACGTTGCTTCACCCACCTCATCCCAGCATACTGGAGAACGACATTTTCTTCCATACAGTGCTTCGAATGGAGCCATGCCAATACTTGCTTGATAACTGTTGTTGTAGGAAAACTCCACCAATGGTAAGAACTTGTCCCAACTTCCCTTGAAGTCAAAGACACAGAGTCTTAATAGATCTTCTAGAGTTTGAATAGTCCTCTCTGATTGTCCGTCCGTCTAAGGATGATATGCTGAACTAAATCGTAACTCCGTGCCCATAGCTTTTTGTAAACTAACCCAAAATCGTGAAGTGAATCTTGGGTCTCGGTTAGAAACTATGGATACTGGCATACCATGCAGTCTTACAATCTCGTTTATGTACATACGAGCAAGACGTTCAAGTGTATAAGTTTCTCGTATCGGTAAGAAATGAGCAGACTTGGTCAATCTATCAACAATGACCCAAATCGCATCAATACCTTGAGAAACCCTAGGAAGACCGGTAACGAAATCCATGGTAATGTGCTCCCACTTCCATTCTGGAATTTCAAGTGGTTGCAATGGACCTTTTGGTACTTGATGCTCCGCTTTGACTCGTTGACAAGTTAGACACCTTGAGATAAACAGCGATATCTCTCTCTTCATATTGCTCCACCAAAATGTATGACGAAGATCATGATACATTTTGGTACTTCCAGGATGGATTGCAAACGGTGTGTTGTGCGCCTCCATCATGATTTCATACTTTAAATCAGGGTTGTTAGGAACACAAAGTCTGGAATTGACTCGAAGTATTCCTTCTTCATCGATTCTTGCTTCCGGCATAGCACCTTCTTGCACTTTCTTCCTCATACGCATCAGCTCCAGGTCTGTAGCTTGAGCAGCTTTAACCTTATCGATTAAAGTTGGTTCTACTCGTATATTCGACATCATCACATGGGTCCCTGGAGTCTTTAACTCTATCTCCATCCTTTGCAAGTCACACAAAATGGGCCTTTGCGTTGTTAATATTGCACTTGTACCCGCATATGATCTTCTACTCAATGCGTCAGCTACCACGTTCGCTTTTCCAGGATGGTATTGAATGGTATGATCATAATCTTTCAACAGTTCAAGCCAACGTCGTTGTCGCATGTTGAGTTCCTTTTGAGTGAAGAAATATTTAAGGCTTTTATGATCCGTAAAGATCTCCACCTTCTCCCCATACAAGTAATGCCTCCAAATTTTAAGTGCAAAGACAACAGCTGCCAACTCTAGATCATGAGTAGGATAATTCCTCTCATATTCCTTGAGTTGTCTTGATGCATAGGCTATGACTTTTCCATGTTGCATGAGAACGCATCCCAACCCTTTGCTTGAAGCATCACTGTAGATGACAAATCCCTCCGAGCCAGATGGTATTGTTAGAACAGGTGCTGAAATGAGTCTCCTCTTAAGTTCTTGAAAACTCTGCTCACACTCTTCGCTCCAACCAAACTTTGTATCTTTCCGAGTCAGCTGAGTTAATGGAGTAGCGATTTGAGAAAATCCTTCCACGAATCTCTGATAATAACCAGCTAAACCAAGAAAGCTACGTACCTCGGTCACTGATTTAGGTTGCTCCCAGCTTTGAATAGCTTCAATCTTTGCCGGGTCAACAGATATTCCACGACTTGATACTACGTGCCCAAGGAATGCTACCTCTTCCAGCCAGAACTCGCATTTCTTCAACTTGGCATAAAGTTTGTATTCACGAAGCTTTTGGAGTACCAACCTCAAGTGTTGCTCATGATCTTCACGGCTTTTGGAATAAACAAGGATGTCATCGATAAAGACGACCACAAAGTGATCCAAATATTCCTTGAATACCCTGTTCATCATATCCATGAAGGCAGTAGGAGCATTAGTCAATCCAAAAGACATAACTAAGAATTCATAATGCCCATACCGAGTTCTGAAGGCAGTCTTTGGAATATCCTCAGTTCTAACCTTCAGCTGATGATATCCAGAACGAAGATCGATCTTTGAAAAGAATTGTGCTCCTTGCAACTGGTCAAACAGGTCATCAATACGTGGCAATAGGTACCTATTTTTGATGGTGACATGATTCAACTCCCGATAATCAATACAAAGTCGCATACTCCCATCTTTCTTCTTCACGAACAGAACAGGAGCACCCCAAGGAGAAGTACTAGGACGAATAAAACCAATGTCTAACAATTCCTGCAGTTGAGTCTTTAACTCCTGAAGTTCAATAGGAGCCATTCGATATGGGGCTTTGGAAATGGGTTTTGTACCGGGTTCAAGGTCGATACAAAATTCAATTTCACGCTCTGGGGGTAGGCCAGGAAGTTCTTCGGGAAATACGTCAGGAAATTTATTAACAACAGAAATATCATTCAAGGCTGACGTATTTTTGTTTAGATCCGTGACATGAGCTAAGAAAGCTTGACATCCGTTTTTCAATAAACGAATAGCTTTATGGCTTGAGATGACAGCGATTGATTTTAATGGTTTGGTTGCTTGAATTCGCATAATAGGTCGATTAGGAATATGAAAGCTAACAACCTTACGAAAACAATCAATTTTTGCATGACGAGTAGTTAACCAATCAATCCCTAGAATCACGTCAAATGCAAGTATTTTTAATGAAATCAGATCGACAGGTAATGTGTGGGTACCAACTTGAACCAAACAAGACTTATAAACCGTGGATGTAATGAAGGTTTCTCCCAATGGAGTTTCAACTGCTAAGTCAAAGTCTAATTTCTCCGAAATCAAATTTAATCGATGAGCGCAAGTAGGAGAAATAAAAGAATGGGTAGAACCGGTATCAAATAAAGTATAGACTTCGTTAGAGTTTATGATAAGCTTACCCGTGATGACCTCATTCGGGTTCCTTGCTCTCTGGGAGTTCACAACAAACGCTCTCCCTTGCACAACCGGTTTTGACTTTTCTAGGACGGCCTTTGGTGCCTCCATCCTAGCTGAATTTGTCTTCGATAAACGACAAAATCGGGCTAAATGACCTTCTCTTCCACAATTATAACATGCTTTGGACGGCATCGCGCAGTTTGGACTGATGTGCCCCTCCCCTCCGTATTTGAAACATATGATAGGTGATCGTTCTCCTTCCTTAACGACAGGTGCTGGTGCTGACGTCTTTCCATCATTGTTGAATCTCCTCTTCTTGAAATGCTCATTCTTATTGTTTTGGCCCTGATTACCACCGAAGTGGTTACCATTTCTGGCCTGTTGATTCCCTCCACGCTTGTTGTCACCGCTTCGATGACTGCTCTCACTGGTATTATCATTTTACCGGCTGCTCTCTTTTGGTTGTGTTGTCTCGTTATCGCGCTCCACCAACTGAGCCCTATTTACAACATCTGAATACAAACACAGTTTATGAGAAACAAGATGTTGACGTATCTCCGGCTTCAAACCTCTTAAAAACATCCGCGTTATTCTTTCTTCATTATCCACCAGGTGGGACGCAAACCGAGATAACTCCGCAAATTTTGCCTCGTACTGCGACACGGTCATATTATTCTGCTCCAATTTGATGAACTCCACCTCCTTCATGTGACGAATACTCTCGGGAAAGTATTTGTCGTTAAACAGCTCTTGGAACTTCTCCCAGGTCATCTTCAGTGCGGCAGGTTGAGTACGCTTTATCGATTCCCACCAGTAATCTGCCTCTCCTCGCAACATAAAGGCGGCAAAGGGAACCTTTTGCTCCTCGGAGCAACCCAAGACATCAAATATCTTGGTGATCTGCTTTATCCATGTTTCAGCTACAAGTGGTTTGGGTTCTCCCTTAAACTCCGGTGGTCCCAGCTCCTTAAACTGTTTAGCGGTGACCGCCAGAGAGTTTCCAGTATTTCCACCTACGTTGTGGACAGGAGCCGCTTTCACCTATTGTTGCATGAATTGCATAAAGCCTCTGAACATTTGATCATTCATCATTTGGTCAGTGTTGTTGTTTGCATGAGGATTGTCACCTTCCTGATGCACATTATCCTGATTATTGATATGTGGTGAATCAACAGTCGCCTGTGCTCCATTGCTATTCTCAACATTCTCAGATGCCATTTCCAGATACTGCCACAAAATAAAAATTAATTGATATGTCATATTTTATCCTTATATTATGACCGACCAATTAAATACCATGCAAATAAACTTAGGTAGGTCATACTAGCGAAGGAATTCCCCGCCTTTCCCCTCCTAGTTCTATTCTCACATCTTAGCCAGGGATCATATCCCTAAGCTTTGATACCAACTGTGACGCCCCCAAAATTAGGTATACATCACCCATCTTGGGTCGTCAGATACATAGTACAGAATACAAATACAACTTACTAATACAACTGTCGTCTATAATACGACAAAACATAAACTGTGAGTTTGAATACAAATATTATCTTCTAGAGAGTATTCATACTCAAAAGGAGTCCTCGTTACATTTATTAACACACCATTACATAGAATAGTGAGGACTACTAACTAATACTATCATTCGGACCATCACTCCGTTCCCCGACTTGCCCCAGCTACGTTCTCATTTCCTGAAGAGAACAGTGAAATAAAGGGTGAGCTCAACTAGCCCAGTAAGAAATATTATGACTAAGATAATGCAGAATAAATTATCATTAGCCTTCAACAATGTTAAACTGATAAAATATAATAGACATCAAGTTTAACTGCAGCAGAACAAGCAATCCATTAAAAGAGTCAAGTAGAAAATAAACTCTACTATCTTTTATGATTTAAAAGATTTTCCAACACTGTGATCGCTGAGACTCAGCTTAATAAAATAACCCACATCATCGAATCACCCCTGCACTACGGCCAAGGATATTCGTATATTCATTAATGGTCATGATCATGCCAACAACTGTCCATCAATGCACTACGGGCCAATGAGGACTTTTACCACATCATTTGTAACATTACGGTCATGATTACACCGAATAATCCCTGGTCATAATCATACCAAGTCCATCTATGCACTACAGGCCACAGATGACTTTCAACATTTTATAAACATGAGGATGATGACAATAATATAAGAATTCAATAAAACAAGTTCAAGAATTAATTTATCCAAGAATTAACAACGTCCAAATTGTCAACATGATACTGCTTTGTGGAGTAAAATTCAAGAATGATCAGGAGAATATTTTCATGAAAAGATACTGGATGAAACGCAATTATCAAGGATATTCCACAAATTTCATGGAGTATAGAAGTCAAAACTTAACCAACTGAGTATAATAAAGAATGGAATAACAAAAGAAATCACCATGCATGCGATAGACCGCACAGACAGGTTATTCCAATAGAATAATAAATAATGGAACCAGGTCCGGCGTAGACGCACAGACAGGATATTCCGACAGAATAATAAATAATGGAACCAGTTCCGGCGTAAACGCACGGACAGGATATTCCGACAGAATAATAACAAGACGGAACCAGGTCCGGTGTAAAACACACAGACAGGATGTTCCAACAGAATAATAATAAAAACGGAACCAGGTCCGGTGTAAAACACACAGACAGGATGTTCCAACAGAATAATAATAAAAACGGAACCAGGTCCGGTGTAAAACACACAGACAGGATGTTCCAATAGAATAATAGAAGAATGTCACCAAGTATAGGGTATATCCGCGTATACAGGTTATTCCAACAGAATAATAAGAAATGGAATAACAACAGTTCTCTTCATGAATAAGAAAGAATAACACCCCTTACCGTTTTAAAGAAGAGCTGAAATAAGGAAGTAGTTAAGTAGCAGAATACTCTTCTTCTCTCTCTATATAGTTTCTCTCTATAGTTTCTCTCTCTAGAGTTCAGTGAATTCGTAAGAAATAATGAAGGAATGAGCTGCTATTTATAGAAAAATAGAATGCATAGTAACTAATCCATGAACGGTCCAGATTGATTACTTTAATCTGACGGTCCATATTCAAAGAAAAATCTTTTAAATAAAATATAATATATTCTATTTATAGAATAACTTTAATAAAGTATTCTGTTTTATATAAAAAGATGTTTCTGTTTTATTACGTTAATAATACGAATAAAACAAAACGTCATTATCGCTAAATAATTCATATTATTAACTGACAATAATTGAATCAAACTGAGTGACTTCTCACATAAGCATTAATAATCAATACCGTGTGCTACTATGCAACCACACGTATTACTGTACTTTTACTACCGAGTAGTTCAACAGTAACAATGGTAAAACTTCCGCCGTTATTTTTAATAAACTATTTTTGTCGTTTTCTCAATCCGACAATAATTTCGTTGTGGGGTCCACCAATAATTGTGCCGTCGTACGAATATTTCCCGACAAAAAGAATATTCCCCGACCAAACGAATATTTTAAAACAACTTGCTTACTTTGCAAAATTTATAAATATTACCCACAACTATAACATTATATCAAATTAACTCCATAATATTCAAAAATGATATTTATAGAAAATTCATCTTTATTTATAAAAGTTGGGGTCTTACATAAATAAATTATTCAATAGTTAGTAACTAGGTTTTAAATTATTAAGTTACTAACTCACTCACATAAAATATGTTTCCCTCTTGGAATCACATAAATATATATACCACAAAATTAAATCATAACATACTAGGTTCTTATTACATATTTGTTTTATATTTGCAAAATAAATATGCTACGCATAATCTCTCATGCAAATATAATTATTTATTTTCTCAAGATATCATTATAAATATAATATCCTTGCCATAAATTCAATTAAGAATTTTATTTACTTATTTAAGATATTATAATAAATATAACATTCTTTCTTTATTAAAATAATTCATATAAGAATTTATTCCAATATTCTTGGGTAAAGTATATATAATTATTATATACTTAAATCACTTCCTTTAATTTATTACACAAATTGTTCACAACAATTTCATTCTCTTGCGTAATAAATACATATATATAATATATTTTTATCACCATGAAAATAATCCATGTAATGCACTCACATCACATATAGAAAATAAATAATAAATTTATTCTCTCACATTATAAATTGTTTATATCAATTTATTTACTTATATCATTAACATAATATTCTCTCTTTACTAAAATAATTTATTGCTAGAATTTATTTTAATATCCTTTATTTAAAGTATACACTAATTTTTGTATACTTAAAGTAATTATTTTCTTTTCCCTTTTATAAATTGTTTTCAACAAATTTACTGTAATAAATATAATGATATATATTCACTACATTAAAACATGCATACATTACATTCTATAAAGTAATATATAATTTTTTTAATAAATAGAGGTTATACATTAAGTATATTTAACGTCACCAATATACCACATTAAAAATAATTTAATATTATAAATTATTTTAATTCTAATATTAAATTATTTTAATTCTACCCATCTCATTTCCTTTAATAAATTGCTCCTACAATTTATTTAAATATAATAAATATATACTACTAATATATTTGTTATACATAACAAAACATATTGCATAACACGTATTCACTTATGTAATACAATATCACACAACATATCATTTAATAAGAATTTTCTTTTATTAATTCTTATTTTAACAATTTCCAAAAATCTGGATTATTACAATTACCATCTAATATGCTCCACAGTGATAGTAATTTAGACATTGTAAAATTCTATAAATGAATTTATAATTTAGTAATATTTTAACATATATTCTTTTATTAATTACAAAAATAAATTAGGTTTTGTTTTAAATTGGTATCTCCCACTATTTTCTTCAAACTATATTACTTTCGCTTATATAGTTCGAAAAATCTAATTAAAGATTTGCTAGTGAGAATAAAGATCTCATTTCAAATGTATATAGCCTTTTGTGTGCACAACAAACTATATATAAATAAATAGGTAGACAACTCTTGTCAATTACATCAACATGTAACTCCTTTTATTTTGCCTCTTAGATCATAATGGTCAAGTGTGTGCATATCCAAAATAAAATAGTCTAAGTTAAGTCATACCTAGCATTTTCATATAAGTGAAGAGAAAACTACAGCCCTTGTGTGTGCACAACAAAGCGGTAATGTTCAATTCCTTATAAACATCATATGTAATAAAGCAACATCTCAAATATTTAATACTTGTCTTGTGTGTGCACAATAAAATCATATTAAATATTCAATACTCTATCGTTTTACCATGCTAGAAGGTGACGTTCGATATTTTAAATATCTTTAAACGTTACAACTTAATATATAAATTCTTTGAGGGATTTATTATTAATTTGTCTCATCTTGTTTAGCGCGCATGAACATATATATAACATACACGTCATATTAATTGGCATGTGAAACATGTTGCATTATATATATATATATATATATATATATATATATATATATATATATATATATATATATGCACATATAGAATACTATATTTGTAAGACCCCAACTTTTTATGAATAAAAATTTAATTTTATCTAAATATTTTTTTGAGTAGTAAGGTGTTGATTTGATATAATGCTATAGTTATGGGTGATATGTGAAAATTTTAAAAAGTAAGCAAGTTGTCATAAAATATTTATTTGGTCGGAGAATATTCTTTTTGTCGGGAAATATTCGTACGATGGCGTAATCATTGGTGGACCCCATAAAGGAATAACTGTCAGAAATAAAAAGCGACAAAAATAACCTTTTCATAAAATAACGATAAGACTTTTACCGTTAAACTGTTGAAATACCCGGTAATAAAAGTATAGTAATACGCGTTGTTGCACAGTGGTACGTGGTATTGCACAATGGCACGCGATATTGCACAATATCTCTGATTATTGATGCTTACGTAAGAAGTCACTCAGTTTCATTTAATAATTATCACAGTAGTTGCTACATAGTATCTCATATTATTAATTCAATTATTCTCACAGTATCATCTGTACAATATTTTATATTATTAAATTAATAATTTAGACGACATAGTTATTCATATTATTATTGCATTATTGACAATGTCTAGAAAGTTCTATCGAGGAAAGGGGTTAGGTTATTTAATTGCGCGCCAATAAGGAAATTTTTTTATTGGAAAGCCACTTTTTTTCTAGGAATGATCTGGTTGTCAATATTATGAGTTATAATATTATTGATGAAGAATTGTTGAAAGATTAAAAATGTGTTGATTGAAGATAAGTGATTTGTGGTAGATATTTATTCAATTTTTGTTATAAATAGAGGGGTTTGTTATGAAGTGTTTGTTGTAAGTTTGACTTATTATTCCATGGACCCCCATGTGCCAATTTGTCAAATCGTCGGTAGAAAGTTATTTTAGTTTTGTTTTATTATTATTATAACAGTAATAAAATAGATTTTTTTATATAAAATAGATTTTTTTTTACAATATATATAACATTGCTTATTTTATTAGAATATAAATAGAATATATTATATTTTATATAAAGTTTTTGTTTTATTATAATATTTTATTGCATAGTGCTGCATAGTGAAAATAAGATTTCGCCCGTGAAATCGTTCGTGAAAAACTTTCAGTTCATCTGTGATTATTTTCTAAAATAATGCCTTGTCATTCTTCTCTAAATAGGATGCTTAGTTAAGAAATAAAAATCACACCATAATTAGAGAATTCTTCTTCTATAATATTTTACGTATTTTTTCTAGTATAAGAATACTTTTAGTGTAGCTAATAGTGCAAGATTTCCTCAAGATAATCTCTGCTATACCACTTAGATTTAGTATCCTATTAAGGTATAAGATGTTATTTTCCTCATACTCATAAGGGTTATCATTCTATTCCTTATTAATGTGTGGGAACAACCTGTCTACAAGGATTACCGCATGCTTTGTGAATAACCCTTCGTATTCATTCTTTATTAAGTTATAGAAATGATATGTCTACGCGGATTACCGCATGACTGGTGAAAATTTATTTGCAGTTTCGTATATTCTTTCATACTCGTATGAAATATCATTTCTTTTGTACTCGTCAAGGGAATCGTTTTCTTTCATATTTTTCTCCATTTATGGTACAAATTTATTGATTGTTTCCATAACCTTATTGTTAAATGGTGAAAATTCTTGAAATTAGTAGAATATCATGAATAGTTTGCGCTTCATCTAATATCATTTCATTAGAATATTCGTCTGAATTTTCTTATTAAATTTAAATATTTTCATTCGGGGTATTATTCACTCGGGTTACTATTCATTCGGGATACTATTCACGACAAAATTAGTTTCTTTTCTGTTCAAATTATTTTTGATACATTAATATCATTCTTGAATTTTACTCCACATTTTTACTCCACAATTAGTTATCATGTTTACAATTTGGACATTCTTGAACCTTAGATAAATTGAATTATAAATCTCTAATATTTATCTTTGATCTCTCTTGATTCATTCTTTATATCATTGTCATCATCCTCATGCTTATATTGTGTTGAAAGTTGTAAGACCCCAACTTTTATGAATAAAGATTAATTTTCTCTAAATATTATTTTGAATAATAAGGTGTGGATTTGTTATAATGTTATAGTTGTAGGTAATATTTATAAAATTTACAAAGTAAGCAAGTTGTCATAAAATATTTGTTTGGTCGGGGAATATTCATTTTATCAGGGAATATTCGTACGACGGCGCAATCATTTGTGGAACCCACAACGGAATTACTGTTGGAGTTAGAAAACGACAGAAATAACTTTTTATAAAAATAGCGGCAAAAGTTTTACCGTTAACTGTTGAAATATTCGGTGATAAAAGTACAGTAATACGCGTGGTTGCATAGTAGCACACGGTATTATATATTATCTTTGATTATTGATGCTTACGTGAGAAGTCACTTAGTTATACTCAATTATTTTGACAGTAATTGCTGCATCATATCTCTCATATTATTGATTCAATTATTGTTACAGTATCATCTGCACAATATTTTATATTATTAAATCAATAATTGAGACAACAAAGTTATTCATATTATTATTTGCATTATTGACGATGTCTAGAAAGTTCTGTCGAGGAAAGGGGTTTGGTCACTTAATTGCGCACCAATAAGAAGAAGTCCTTATCAGAAAGCTTTCTCTTTCCTGTGAATGATCTGGTTGTTAATATTGTGAGTTATAATATTAATGATGATTAAATATTATTAAAAATGTGTTTAGTGAAGCCAAGTAAATTGAGATAAATAGAGTATTTTTTTATGAAGTATTTATTGTAAATTTGGCTTATTATATGGACCCCACTTACCTATTTTTTAAAATTATCAGTAGAAAATTATCTCTATTTTTCTTATTACTTATATATATATATATATATATATATATATATATATATATATATATATAAGTTTTGTTTTTTGTATAAAATAGAATATATTATATTTTATTATTGCATAGTGTTGCATAGTGCTGCATAGTAAATCAGAAAAAAATTCAGCCGAACGAATTCGGTGCCTGTGATGGTTTTACTGTGCACCCGTGATTTTCTATTTCAAATAATATCATGCCATTCTCCTATAAATAGGATGCTCAGTTTAGAAATGAAAATTACACCATAATCAGAGAATTCTTCTACTATAATATTGAGCGTATTTCTTTTGAGTTTAATAAAGCTTTAAGTGTAGAAAATAGTATAAGTTTTCTTCAAGAATATCTCTGTTATACCAGTCAGAATTACTCTCTTTTTGAGGTAAGGGGTATTATTTATTTCATATTCGCTTACGATATTATTTTTCGTATTTGTAAGGAATTTTATTTTCGTTCAATATTCGTAAGGAATATTATTTTCGTCAATATTCGTAAGGAATATTATCTTCATTCAACAGTTGTAAGGGATATTATTTTTGTTCAATATTCGTAAGAAATAATATTTTCTTCAATATTCTGTAGTATGTAAGTAATATTAATTCGTTTCATATTCCTAATTCTACACTTATGTTGATAAGTATTGCTTCTATACTCCTTAAAATTAGTAGAATATCCTTAAAATTTTCCTTTCATCTAGTATCGTTTCACTGAAATATTTTTCTGAATATTCTTGTTAAATTTTAATTTTTTCATGTCGGAGTACTATTCATGGGTACTATTTATATGTATGACACTATTCATATGAACGATACTATTTATACTTATCAACAACACTATTCATACGTACGACACTATTCACGGGGTACTATTCATAGGATATTATTCATGAAGTACTATTCATTGAGTACTATTCACCCGGGGTACTATTCAAGACAAAAAATAATTTTTTTTGTCCAAATTATTTTTGATACATGAATATTATTCTTAAATTTTACTCCACAAAACAGTTATCATGTTGACAATTTGGACATTTTTAAACTGTGGATAAATTGAATTATAAATCTTTAATATTTATCCTTGATTTTGCTTAATTGAATTCTTATATCATTGTCATCATCCTCATTCTTATATTGTGATGAAAGTCATCTTTGACCCGTACTGCATAGATGGACTGTTGATTGGTATGATTATGACCAGGAATTATGTACCGGTATAATCATGGCATGTAATTTTACAAATGATGTAGTAAAAGTCCTCATTTGCCCGTAGTGCATTGATGGACAGTTGTTGGTATGATCATGACCATGGGTTCTCTTCGGCCAAGGGTGCAAAGATGAATTATTGATTGGCATGATCATGACCACTGGTGATACTAATGAATATTCTTGGCCCGTATTGCATGGATAATCGTGGATGTGATAATAAGGAATATCATTGGCCCATAGTGCATGAATAATTCATGGATGTGATACTAACGAATATCCTTGGCCCGTAGTGCATGAATAATTTCGTGGATGTGATAATAATGAATATCATTGGCCCGTAGTGCATGGATAATTCATGGATGTGATAATAACGAATATCATTGGCCCGTAGTGCATGGATAATTCGTGGATGTGATAATAATGAATATCCTTAGGTCGTAGTGCATGGATAATTCATGGATGTGATACTAACAAATATCCTTGGCTGTAGTGCATGGATAATTCGGTGATGTAGATTATTTATTTTGCAAATAAATGATGTGGTAAAAATCCTCTTTTGCTTACGTGCAAAGATGGATTGTTGATTATTGGTTTTATAGTTGTATATCTTTGGCTTACGTGTAAAGATAGACTGTTGATTATTGGTTTTACAGTTGTATATATTTGGCTTACGTGCAAAGACGGACTGTTGATTATTGGTTTTATAGTTGGATGTCTTTGGCTCGTAGTGCAAAGATGGACTATTGATTTACCTGATTATAAATATGAATTATGAATTTAACTATAATCTTTGGTGGTTCAGGTGAAGACATGTGATGAGAGTTCTCTTTGTCTTGGGTACAACAAAGAACAGTTGATGAGTATTACAGGAATGAACTATTAACGATGGACTTTTAATTTGGAGAGAATAGTAGACATTATGTTTTACTTGACTCTTCTAATGGATTATTGATTCCGCTGCAATTATGGTTGAAAACTTTTATCATCTACCATATGTTCTAAATCTCTAATTTAGTACTGATGAATGCTATTGATAAATTAATTATCTTAGTCATAATATTCTTAACTGGGCTATTTGTGCTCACCCTTTTACTTCACAATTCCTTTCAAGTATTGAGAGTGTAGCTAGGTCGAGCGAGTATAACAGGGGAATAGTGTGATGGTCCGAGACTGTGAAAGTTTATCAATACATTATAAAACTGCATGACATACAATATATAATTGTATTGAGGACCTAAGATAGGTGTGTTGTATATTATACGTCACTTAATAATTGATTTTGGTGAACAACAATAGGGTGATGAGAACCCGACTTTGGAAGCGTCAAAAGTGCACCTCATTAGAATGAACAAGATAGTAATCTTCTCGTTCTTCTTTGGGGTCTTAAAATATTTGCTGCTGTATTTTATATGGCATTGTAATAATTTGTGTTTGGATATTTTCTACGAGATAATATTTGTATTAAAACTCACAACTTATGTGTTGTCGTATTTTGCACGACAGTTCACAGTTGTATAAATGAAGTTTGTATTTGAATTCTGTACCGTGTATCTGGCGACCCAAGATGGGTTGTGTGAACCTATTTTGGGGGTGTCACAAAAGTCATCTTTGGCCCATAGTACAAAGATAGACTGTTGATTGGTATGATTATGACCAGAAATTGTGTATTGGTATAATCATAACCTTTAATGTTTCAGATAAAGGTTTGTGGTGAAAGACCTGTTTGACTTATAGTGCATAGATGGACAGGTGTTTAGCATGATCATGACCATTGGTGATGCAAACGATTATCTTTGGCCCGTAGTGCATAGATAATTCGTTGATTGGAAATAATTATTGATTGGTGTTATAAGGATAAAATATTGATTATGGACTTTTAAATCATAGAAGATAGTAGACATCATGCTCTACTTGACTCTTCTAATGGATTGCTATTTTCGCTGCAGTTGTTGATCTAAAACTTGTTGTCTATTGTATTCTATCAGATTTTTTCTTGTTAAGGACTAATGATAATTTATTCTACATTATCTTAGTCATAATATTCTTTACTGGGCTAATTGAGCTCACCCTTTTCTTTCATTGTTCTCTTCAAGAAATGAGAATATAGTTGGGACTAGTCGGAGAATGGAGTGACGGTCCAAGATAATCACTATAGTAGCCTTCATTATGTTGTAAAATAGTGTGACAATAACTGTAATGAAGACTTAATTTGAGTATGGATATTGTCGTGTTATGTATGGTGAAATATTTGTATTCGAACTCTCAGCTTATGTGTTATCGTATTTTACATCACAGTTGTATAAATGAAGTTTGTATTTGGATTATGTACCATGTATTTTGGCGACTCTTATTGTATTTAAATATTTATTAAAAATAAATAAATTAACATTCATTCATTAATAAACTATATTTTAAAAGTCATTATTTTTTTATTCTAATTATAGTTAAGACTGTAAATGGTAACTGAAAATTTCGTATTCGTCCGCATCCGTATTTGGAAAAAAGTGGATATTATTCGTATTCGAAAAAAAATGAATATTATCCGTATTCGGTTTAAAGGTATTCGCAAATAAACGGATACAGATACAACTGTATTTGAATCCGTATATATCATCATATGCATCAATAAATAACATTCATCTCATGAATAATGAATATTCAATATACACATTGATATCGATCGATTTAATGGGCAATTATAGTTAGCATAAAATCTAATTTTAAATTAAAATAAATTCCTTTATTTTAATCCAAATTTAAATCAAAATAAACTCCTTTATTTTAATTTATAAAAAAAATATTTTTTTGGAAAAACAACATATGTGGAATCTAATTCCTTATCAAAATAAACTCCTTTATTTTGATTAATATGAAATTCTATTTCATATCTAAATAAACTCCTTTATTTAAGGAAACATGGAATTCCTTTTCGTAATCACAAATAAGCTCCTTTATTTTTTTAGGAAACATAGAATTCAATTTTAACTCCAATTAGTTAGCATGAAATTAAATTCTAAATAAAACAAACGCCTTTATTTTAATCCAATTCCCAATAAAAATAAACTACTTTATTTAAATTTAGAATTACTGGAAAAATATTGAATCTAATTTTTAATTTAAAATAAACTTTTTATTTTAATTAGAAATAAATAAATAAAATTTATTTATTTTTGTGTACTAGCGCTGCGGTGTCGTGAAGGAAATATATTCGGGCGCTGTGGCGCCGGGTCACGGTTCCAAAAGCCAGACTTGGTGATGCAGCGCTTCGTTTACACTGTGATTCGGCACTGCGGCACCGGGTCTCCATTTTGAAACCTGGATCGGCGCTGCAGCGCCCAGAATACACTATAATCCAGCGTCGCGGTGCCAGTATGCAAAATTAGTTTTCCTAGTTAGCGAATTATGAAGTTTTTCTCCAAAAACTTGATTCTTTGCCAATAATTATGCCCAACTTTTTTTATAAACACATATCAACATAAATACCGAATCTGAAAAATTAATAACTCGAATAAAGGTTTGGCTCTGATACAATTGTTAGGTTTGTAATATCCATGTACATGTAACAAATTACATACATAGAGCAGAAGCTTGAAAAATCTGATTTTAAAAATTTTATAAACCATATACCTAGATCATTCTTTATGCGCAATTATTAATTAGATGAAAATGAGATGGAGATCAGTTTTATACCCTTGTAGAAACTAGCTTCATCAGGAATGAGTTCACCGCCAATTCCTTTAATGTTCTCCTTGAATTCACCTGGTTGGATTCCTTCCTTTGATTAACGTGAGCCAAACACCCAAGTGTTTGGTCTCTAGGTGATCGACCAAGGAAGAAAAAATATTCAAGAAGATGAGTATTTGGCAAAACCCTAGATTCTATCTCTATAAAATTATGTGTACTCTACTAACTCTTGAAATTTTTAACAACCCCAAATCAAAATAAGACTCCTCTTATTTATAGATGTAGGAATATGATTTTATTTTAATTAATTAAACTCCTTTAATTAATTAGGCTCCTAATCCAATAAAAAATTTATGAGAGTACTTTTATTAATTAATTCTCAAACTCCTTTAGGAATTAAATAATAATAATAATAGTAATAATAATAATAATAAAACTCCTCTGATTAATTTATATTTAATATTTTCAAAATATTAAATAAGAAATATTAAGCTATTTAATTTATTCTATCACCATAAATTAAATTAAATACACTTAACTTATTATTACGATTTTGCCATTTACTTCTTAAATAAATATTTTTTCTTTTGTTGTGTCACCCTTTAGGTTCTCTATGTTAAACAGTTGTGAATAAATCAATTAGAACAATTCTAATTTTATTTAAATAAATAAATTAATATATTAATTTATTTAAATAAATAACATTTATTATACAATAAGGATAAACCTCCTTAGCGATCAACGAATTTCCATATAATATAAATGTTAACATTAATCATAAAAGAACATTTGAGCAAATAATTACCTTACAATTCAATCCTTCCACCATACAATGTCCCAATTAAATATAAGGCATGAAATTACAGTCAAGTCGTATTTTATTGAATTATATGTATTTCGATTCTTAAATGCACAACTCCAAATAATACAAATTAGAAACTCCTTTCTAATTTTATTCTGTCTTGGTCAAGGACTAATGGGTTGTAATTTATTGAATCACATAGGACATTCTCTCCTTTTACTAGAAGCGGTATATTCTTTGTTGATCATTCATTATTTTCGTGCACAACTTATTATACCCAAGCATACCCTTTGATATACCCTAAGGGTCTTAAGGAACATGTAAAAGTATAATTCATCAGACACAAGATACTATGATGATCTCAAGTCTAAGGATCACTTGTACTACTATAACTTTAGGAATTCCTATTGACAAGCAAGTAAAACTCTATTAGGTATTTCTTAGCGAACCACCTTTAGTGAACTTATTCTCCAATAAGCACCTATATACTTGCGTTAGTGTATCCACACAAATGATAATGCGATCAATCATCCTCGTCCAATGAGCAAGCAATGTATGTACCAATACATTACTTTTTTAGTAATCTAATGATTGGGAACAATTTTAGTTTGTGAACTATCTAAGAATTTAGATCTCATTAGCATGATCATCATCATGATTCTAAAAGTATTGCACAAAACTATGGGTTTATCACATATTATAAAATAACACTATGTAGATAAATTAAATGTCTTTAATTAAACAATTCTTTTACTAATAAATAAATAAGATTGTAACAAAATATATGCTTTATCATAAAACCTGATTGGCTTATGTGCATACTACTTTCAAGTTAGAGATGAGAGAGTGAGGGACGAGAGTAACGGAGGGACGAGAGTGAGGGAGTGACGGAGAGATGAGAGAGCTAGTGAGGAGAAGAGAAGAGACACATAAATGAAATGAGGTGCGGCTGAAGAAAACGAAGCCTGACCAGGTTTTATAAATTATTTCCGACGGAATGTCAATCAGAATTATTTCCCTCGAATTTATGTTAATCTCGACGCAAATTCCCTCAAAAATAACTAAGGTTTCATCGAAATTAGGTTTCACGCTGGCGGGAAGCATGACGCCAAAGAAGGACTCTTACTTCCGATGAATTTTCATCAGAATTACATTCTTGCTGACGAAATTATCCTCGACGGATTATTTTGTCGAAATTAAGATACTTTATACGAAATGTGATTCGTCGAGGATAATTCCATCGAAATTAACCCTTTTGCTTGTAGTGGCTTCCTACAAAAAGGTCAATATTGTTGCCACCAATTAGCAAGGGAGTTGCTGGTAAACCTAAGAAAAATAGGAAGAGGGCTCCCATTGAAGAGCCTAAGAGTAAGACTAAATTATCTAGGAAAGGGACACAATTTATGTGCTCTAAGTGCAAGGAGTTTGGGAATAACAAGTTAGGTTGTAAGAAGACTCCAGTTGAATAGTCAAGGAGTGCACCACAACCTACCAAAGCACAAGTGACTCCACAATCTGGCCCACAATAATCTACACCATAACAAAGGCCTCATAAGCTCCATATAAGCTATTTTAAATCCATTCCCTATAATTATTTTAACCATGCATATTATTTGTTTAATAATGTCATTATATTATGTAGGTGAAAAGGAAAGGAATGAGTAATGGAAACAAGTAAGTTAGATTGCATTTATATATTTTTCATTTCACATTTTATTACAAGTTTTTGAATTCTTAAGAGTAAATGCAATTGTCAATGTAGGTAAGGAAAATTCCAAAAATTGCAGCAAGTGGAAGTGGACCATTTCATGTTCCAAGGAGAACTCTTAGAATGGCAACAAGCGGTGGTGGACCAGATCATGTTGCAACTAGAAGTCCAAGCATTGTAGAAAGTGACACTCCAATGTGGAATGTCAATACTAAGAGAACTCATGTCAATTGGGAGTGAAACAACTAGTTTAGTATATTTTTTAATATAGTTGATGAAATTTTAATCATTTAGAATTATACTGATAATGGTACTTAATGTATTTTGTGAATATTTGGTACAAATTTTGAATTTTATTTTTAATATATTAATCAGTTCAATTTCTGGTACTTTATATATTATTGGTACATTTGTGAATCTCTGATACTTGATGTATGACTTGATGAAAGTTAATAGTATTAAATTAGCTTTTTGGCAGAATATGGTTGAGTTTTGGAGTTATTTTGTTTTTGTTTTAATGTGGTAATATGGTTAACTTGTGGCTTAGGATTTTGTAAAAGCCATTTTGAAATGGTAATTTTTGTGTTGCTATGGTAATGTTTGTGGTCCTAAAAATTTATGTGTTCATGGATTTCTATTTTTGTATGTGAGTTTGTCTTCCCCATGGTTCTATTTTTGCAGGAGATTCCTATTGTTGTGTTTTACGATTAATCCCCTTAGCTGAGCATTTTTATTATCTTCATATAGGATCTATATATCACTTGGTATGGCACAATTTTGTTGGGCATTTTATTGTCTTCTTATGGCTCTAGTTTTTGTTTAGTTTTGCTGGGCATTTTATTGTCTTCATATGCCTTTATTTTTATTTAGTTCTTACATGAATCCATATATTTAAGTGAAAAACAGATTCTAAAATAACAAACATTTTCAAAATACGGCCATCTTCTTCATTTCAAATATATTACAACCCAATTGATGACTTACATCATAGCCATGAAACTACATTTCATCCATTAGAATCATTTAACTACAATAACATCATAACAATGCAAATACATGACAAAATTACAACTAAAGTGACCAACCATGACAATACATTGCATAACATTAGTTTTGACTTTGCCTCTTTATGCCTATTAACCTCCATCTCCCATTTAAATGCTTTCTAATAGAATATAAATTTATTCAAGTTAACTGTCATAATTATCTTTTAGATTGATTGACCATATCTTTTGTATTGTTGGCTCTCCTAATTTGTATCAACTAATATCTTGTACTTGTAATTATCCTAGCCTAGAATTACGTTGATCATGGTTGTATATGAGGAACCATGTTCAAGGCAATACATACAAACAGAATTCCTTTTACTTTCATGGTATCAGAGCCATAGAAAAGCAACCTCTCCTCCTTCCTCTTCCTCTTCTCTTTCTTCTTCTTCTTCCTCTTCTCTTTCTTCTTCTTCTTCATCGTCATCTCTTATTTTTCATCAATGGCTGAAAAGTTTCATCCCGCCACCACCATAACAAACATCAAAATAGGCATTCCCCTCACACTGGATTACGAGTCTGCCAAATACACTAATTGGAAGACTTTATTCACAATCCATGCTAAAGCCACGCTCACCTACGAGCACATCATGCCACCATCAGTCGCTGATAATGCGATAACTCCGTCCTCTACAAAAACCGAGGCTACACTTCTGGCCGAAAAGGCTCATTGGGATCGCGTTGATAACATTGCTCGTCAATGGATTTATGGAACCATTTCCGAGGATCTCCTTAACACCATCATTGATCCCGACGACACGGCTGCTGATGCTTGGAACCATTTGGCGGAATTATTTCAGGATAATAAGATTTCTCGGGCCATCCACCTCGAGACAGAGTTCGCAACCACTAATTTGCGTGACTTTCCTGATGCACAGGCATTCACTCGCTGCCTTAAGGTGTTGGTCGATCAGTTGGCCAACGTCGGCGCCAAGGTCTCTGACCAAAGAATGGTGCTGCCTCTTCTCACTGGCTTGACCGAGGCATATGACGGTTTTGTGACGGTGGTTCAGAACATGAAACCTCTACCAACGTTCGCTCAAGTACGGTCGATGTTGCTTCTGGATGAAACCACCAAGGCCGAACGAGCCAAGCTCGAATCAGGTTCGACCTCTGCTTTTTTCATGAATTCCAAAACTAATAATTTGAACAATAATGGACAGCAACAGGAGACGGATCAGAACATGTTTTCACACAATAAGGGTAGGAAGAACAATGGCAAAAATCGCGGTGGAAACAACCACCGCAACCATCAGACCCGCGGTAGCCGTGGTGGCGACAATCGCAACCAACAGCGGCCTGCACAGCAGCAACAGCAGGCCTGGAGTTTCCCACCTTGGGTCGGGTGGGTCCCTCAGCCGTGGGTCACCCCACCGTGTCCTTATCCCACCGCACCTTGGGGTGTCCGTCCATCAATGGCGGCAAAGCAGCAGGGTGTCTTGGGTGCTGTCCCTTCTTAATCGTTCTACACCGCAACTCCGGCTCCAAGTGTTTATGCTCCAACTGACATTGATCAAGCCATGAACACTCTCTCTTTGAACCAGCCAGACGAAAATTGGTATATGGACACTGGAGCGACGTCTCACATGACCGCTAATCTAGGTACTCTCACGCCTTATTTTAATTTGAGCAAAACTAATGGAATAATTATTGGTAACGGTAGTATGATTCCAATTCGTGGTTATAGTAATACCTCTCTTACCAAATCAGATTCACCATTACACCTCAAAAATGTTTTACATGCTCCTAACCTGATTAAAAATCTTATTTCGGTACATAAATTTACTAACGATAATATGGTTTCCGTTGAATTTGACCCATTTGGATTTTCTGTGAAGGACCTACAGACGGGGAGCAAACTTCTGAGATGTGAGAGCACGGCAGAGCTCTACCCTTTCACCACAAAAAAATTGGGCTATTTCATCTTCAGCACCTTCTGCTTTTACAATCCTTTCTCCTAGTATTTAGCACTCCCGCCTAGGTCATCCGGGAGATGTAATTTTTAGTAATCTTCGCAAAAACAATTTTATTAGTTGTAATAAAGCCCGTAACTTTCGTTGTTCATCTTGTCCCCTTGGGAAGTTTGTTAAATTACCTTTTTATGATTCTTTATCTTTCATTACTATGCCTTTTGATATTGTTCATAGCGATTTATGGACGTCACCTATTCTTAGCTCATCCGGCCATCGTTATTATGCATTATTTCTTGATGATTATACTAATTTTTTGTGGACTTTTCCTTTGTCTCAAAAATCACAGGTTCACAACATTTTTCTTTCTTTTCGAGCATTCATAAAAACTCAATTTGAAAGAGAAATAAAATCATTTCAGTGTGATCATGGTCGTGAGTACGATAATGGCCCCTTTCATAAATTTTGTGAACAAAATGGCATGTTATTCCGTTTTTCTTGTCCTCACACTTCTCCTCAAAACGAAAAAGCAGAACGAAAAATAAAATCCATAAATAATATTGTTCGTACTCTGCTTGCCCATTCATCTATGCCTCCCTCCTTTTGGCACCACGCTCTACAAATGGCTACCTACCTTCTAAACATCCTTCCCACAAAGGTTTTAGGCTACAAATCTCCTACATAAATTCTTTATCAAACGCATCCTTCCTATTCCCATCTTCGGGTTTTCGGGTGTTTATGTTTCCCACTCTTTCCATCCACCAAAATTCATAAACTCCAAGCCCGTTCAACTCCGTGTGTCTTTTTAGGCTATCCTTCCAATCATAGGGGGTACAAGTGTTATGATTTGTCAGCTCAAAAAATTATCATTTCATGTCATGTGCATTTTGATGAAACTCAATTTCCATTTTCAACAATTCATACTCCAAATACTCATACATATGATTTTTTAGAGGATGGTTTGTCTCCATTGCAAATTCACAACTTGCATCAAAATGACGCCCAAAACCAACACAATCAACTCCCTCAATCTCCTTCTCCGGCCCAGTCTCCTGTGCTCATAATGTCTCCTTTGCAGGCTGCCCTTTCCCCACAAAGAACCCCCTCTTCTCCAAGCCCAGCAGTCCCCCCTCTGCAGCCCACACCTTACTACTAACCATCAGCCCAGCGAATGACTACTCGTAGTCAACATGGAATCTTCATGCCAAACCGAAAATACCACCATGCCTTAAGTGTCGAAACTCCTAAAATCTCCCCTATCCCTCGAAACCCGGTGAGTGCACTTAATGACCCGAATTGGAAATCTGCTATGTTAGATGAATATAATGCTCTAATTAAAAATAAGACGTGGAACTTAGTACCTCGTCCATCTCATGTGAATATAATTCGGTCCATGTGGATTTTTCGTCATAAAAAGAAATCTGATGGTTCTTTTGAGAGGCATAAAGCCCGTCTTGTAGGTGATGGCCGGTCGCAACGAGAAGGGATTGACTGTGAAGAGACATTTAGCCCGGGTGTAAAACCGGCAACTATTCGCACAGTTCTTAGCATTGCATTGTCCAAATCTTGGCCTATTCATCAGCTAGATGTAAAGAATGCATTTTTGCATGGGAACTTGAATGAGACTATTTACATGCACCAACCTATGGGGTTTAAAGACACCACTCGTCCTGATCATGTTTGTCTGTTACGTAAATCTCTTTATGGTCTTAAACAAGCTCCCCGTGCCTGGTATCAACGATTTGCTGATTTTGTTGCCACTATTGGTTTTACTCACAGTAAATCAGATCACTCACTTTTCATTTATTGTCGTGGGACTGACATTGCATATATTTTATTGTATGTTGATGACATTATACTCACAGCTTCTTCAGATGCTCTTTGATGTTCTATTATCTCTCTTGTCAGTGTAGAATTTGCTATGAAAGATCTGGGTCAGTTGAGTTATTTTCTGGGTATTGTTGTCACTCGTACCAAAAATGGCCTTTTTCTCTCCCAACAAAAATATGCCGAAGAGATATTAGAGAGGGCAGGAATGACTACTTTCAAACCTTGCCCCACACCCGTCAACACTAAGGGGAAGCTAAGTACAAAATCGGGTGCCCCTTATGATAATCCTACGAAATATCATCGATTGGCTGGTGCTTTGCAATATCTTACTTTCACACGGCCAGATATTTCTTATGCAGTCCAACAGGTCTGCCTATTTATGCATGCTCAGAAAATTTAACACATGGAGTCTTTGAAACACATTCTTCGTTATGTACAAGGTACGATTGATTATGGTATGCACTTGTATCCGTCTTCGATTCACTCTATCTTGTCATATACATATGCAGATTAGGGTGGCTGTCCTGATACTAGATGGTCCACCTCGGGTTATTGTGTGTTTCTCGGAGATAATCTCATTTCTTGGTCTTCTAAGCGACAACCTACAATATCCAAGTCTAGTGCCGAAGCTGAATATAGGGGTGTCGCTAACGTTGTCTCTGAGTCTTGTTGTATTAGGAATCTTCTTCTTGAACTTCATTGTCCTATCCAAAAGGCAACTTTGGTCTACTGTGATAATATTAGTGCAATATATTTATCCGGGAATCCAGTTCAACATCAGCGCACTAAACATATTGAATTGGACATCCACTTTGTTCGTGAAAAGGTACAAAAAGGAGAGGTGCGTGTCCTTCATGTCCCGTCTCATTCTTAACTCGCAGATATTTTTACAAAAGGGCTTCCGCACGTATTATTTGATGATTTTCCAACCAGTCTTAGCGTCCGACCACCTCCCGCTAAGACTGTGGGGGTGTGATAGAATATAAATTTATTTAAGTTAATTTTCATAATTATCTTTTAGATTGATTGACCATATCTTTTGTATAGTTGGCTCTCCTAATTTGTATCAACTAATATCTTGTAATTGTAATTATCCTAGCCTAGAATTACATTGATCATGGTTGTATATGAGGAACCTTGTTCAAGGCAATACATACAAACAGAATTCCTTTTACTTTTACTTTCTTTCTCATATTTTTCAACTTATCTTTCAGCTTTGTGTTTTTCTCTATTAATTAGTTCATATCTTTAATTTTGTTATTCATTTCATTCATTGCTTCATCTTCATTAGGATGCAATTCCAACCATTCTAAATAGCCACACTATCTCCCAAATTCCTATCAAAAATGGAGGAAGGAAAAAAAAGTCAAAACAAAGGAGAGAGAGGACTGAGTTCATAACAATAAGGGAATGACACTTACCCCATAGTTGCGGCAACCATAAAATCTTCTTCCTCTTGATTCATCCTTCTTGTAAATAAAAATTTGAGTTAGAACATCACAAAAACACATTCGCTGTTCTGGAGCAATTGATGCAGATTTTGAACGTGTTGCAACCACGTAAGAATGACAATTTGTTCGCACTAACCTAGAAAGAAAAAACCTTGTACACGCCCTAATTTTATGCCCCCAATCAATGCCAATTTAGGTAAATTTTAAGCCATAGCCGCTGCAAATGAAGATGATATAAAGACCCATGCTTGGATTCTCTTGCTCAATCCTTTTTTCTTTTTAAAGCCACATAAGAAAAAAAACGATCAGATTAGACGTCCTTAAGCAAGACGAAATGGGGTAATTAATAGTTTTTAAAAAGTTTAGTGTGCTAATTGCATTTTTTAAAAGTTCAGCAGAGTAATGTTTAAAAATTAACAACCAAAGTGGGGTAATCCCCCTTTTGCCTATTTTTTTATTCGTCGTCTCGCTTAATGAGTGGCAAGTCCTCCTGATAGATTCACTGTTCGATGATGCAAAAGGTAAGAAAATGAAAAGTCGATACAGAGACGAGATTGAATATGTGGTACGTTCACATATTTGAATAATTTTTTTAATTTTTGGAATGTTCATTTTATTTATTGTGTCATCTTATATATCTATATATTATTTTGGTACATCATGATTTTCTTTCAAATACCTTAAATTTTTTTGCCAAGGAAGTTAAAAAATTCCGAATAAGAAGATGACGCTTTGAATCAAAACAAAGCATCCGGAACAAAAGAATTCTTATGATTGCGATGTGTATATTATGAAGTATGTTGATTACACCATGCAAGGCATTCATTTGGTTACTCAAGATTTGTCAGAAGGCGATGGCATTTTATTTAGATATAGGATTGCCAATGAATTACACACTAATAAAGCTAGAGAAATGAATTATGTTTACATGAATTTAAATATGGATGACTTATTGTAATTTGTAATTTTGTTGGCTCAATATATATATTTTGGAATAATTGTTTCTTTGCAAACATGGAGTATTATGTTTTGTAAATTTGATGGTCAGAAATGGTTGTGTTTGTTGAATACATGGAGTATTTTTATTGTCTTTGTTGGTTGTGTTTGATGAATATAGAGAGTATATGTTGTGTTGGTTGAAATAAGGACTTATTGTAATTTGAAATTTAAATATGGATGACATATTTTAATTTGTAATTTTATTGGCTCAATATATACATTTTGGAATAATTGTTTCTTTGAATAAAGGGAGTATTATGTTTTGTAAATTTGATGGTCAGAAATTAATGGTTGTATTTATTGAATACATGGAGTATTTTTATTGTCCTTATTGGTTGTGTTTGATGACTATAGATAGTATAGGTTATGTTGGTTGAAATAAGGACTTAGTATTCTTTTAATGCAGTGTCCGCAGTTTAATATTGCGGACGTTAAGTTAGGATCCGTAGTTAAGTTCTGTGGGCAGGAATTCGTCCAGGAAATTTTTAACTTTTTTATTTTATTAGAGTCCACAGAATTAAACTACGAACGGAAAGATAATTAAAACGACATCGTATAGGCTGTGCGTTTATAATACTTAGCGTCAGCAGAATTAAGCTACAGACGGAAGGAATGCACTAATCCTAACGAGATCGTATTCATGTATAATACTTAGTGCCCCAGAACTAAACTGCAGATGAAGGTGAATTTAAAATAAAGTCAAATATTGTCGTATGAATATAATGTTATGATACTTAGCATATGCAAAACTAAACTGTGGACGGAGTTGAATTTAAAATAAAGTTAAACGACGCCGTATTGAATATAAAATTATTATACTTAACATCAGCAAATCTAAACGATGGAACATATAAATTCCAGGGAGTTCATTATATTCTTACTTCCTAGAAATAGAACTCATACGAGTTTTTTCAAGATTAATTTTATCATCCAAGCTATCAATCATCAATAGAAGAAAACAAAACTTTGTCTAAGACAATGAATATTTATAACATAACAAATTGACAGTCATGTTAAATGTTTCCACAAATGTGCACAAAACCCTATCAAACTTACATTAAAAGAAATAAAATTATAGAGTTCCAGGCTTGCTTTATAATGATTTCATTTACCTTGGTTTGTAAATATTCCACATATTCCACACTTTCGGAGTGATTTTTGTCTAGTGATTTGTTCGAAAACACTTTTAATTCGTTTAAATTTTTTATGACCTTTTGTCTGCGAACATAGAATCAATGGGCTCAACATCATCATCATCACATAATTCTGTAGCTTCTCTAGCCTTGACAAAAGATTGCAGATTGTCACCCCGTCTTATATTGATACATTCGTCAGAGATTTTGGCCATAATTTTTTCCTCATGGTTAAGCATTTCATCATCATATCTAGTGGCTTCTTTAGAACATGAAGCATTCAACACAAAACCAAAAAATCGTTTACACAAATGGTTGTACTTTCCGATTTGTGTCTCATTATAATCTGTGACCAAGGTCAAAACGTACGAAGCAACACCATTGGTTTTATTAACATCTTGAGTTCGTCGCTTGTGTAACAATTCTTCGGGAATCTCAACAAAGTTCTAAGAACTTAGTAGCCTAAGAATGTGAATGACATATAATACCATCATGTTCAAATATTTTGCAATTACAATTAGCCATCCCAATATTTTTATAATGCATAATTGTGAAATATATATCACAAGATTCAGGAACCATTACTTTGAAAATAAAGTAGCTTTTTGAATTAGGAGTTGACATCTCATGTATATTTTTAGAAGTTAACTTGTGCAATTTTCTCAGTTCAATTTGAAAACGCCAAAACATTTCTTTGGTATATATTTTAGCTGCATGAAGCTCTAACGGATCTCCAAGAAAGAATTTTCTTGCACGATTGATTGAAATATAATCATCTTATTTCTTACTGATGTACTATTAGCTTTTTGGGAGTTTAAAACAAAATCTTTAATCCTCGTACTACTATTTACATATTAATCAAAAAAAATAATGCTTACTCTCACTCCTGGATGTGGTAGTTATTTCTACTGCAAAGAAATATTTTGAATACACCCCAACCCATTTTTCTTTTTAATTTATACAGAGATTTCAACCATTTGTGATTATGCAGACCATAGTTTTTCATTATCAATTTTCACTTGTCCTCAAATTCTTGTATAATCAAAGATTTAAGGACACTGTGCTTAAAATCTGATATAAAAGTCGGATGCAAAAAATAGACATGACCAAATTTTTTAGGATATTTTTTTAATAATGTGCCACATACACAATGCATGGTGGGTATAAGGAAAAACCCTAGCAATCGTATTCGATATAACACAATCTTGGTCAGTGGCAATGGTTATGAGATGTTTGAAATTCATTATGGGTGTGCATCGGTATTTTACCAGATCAAACCGTCCCGTACCGGTAACCGATTTTTACTAAAAAATGAGTACCAATACCGATACTGATTAACCAGTATCCCGTACCAATAGGACCGATTCGGTACCAATACGGTATCGGTAAATACCTATTATTGTACCTATTTTTCCCACCAAATAAATAAAATATAATTTCTAGTCAAGTACTCTTTGCAAAACCAAATATGTTCATTACTTCATCAAAACCCAAATTAGAGACCCGACAAAATAGATTTGCGCAAGAAATTAAAAAATTGGTTTTAAAAGGCATATTTAGAAAGAAGTTAAAAGATAAAAAAAGGTAGAACGAGGAGAAATTATCGCCCCTTTGTCTCAATTTAGAAAGATCTATTTCTTCAATCAGAGAGTCATGCGAAAGGAGATATGGTAAAGGAAATGATGAATTGTGAGAATCCAGAAAATTGGATAGTCATGTTAATTATGATGTAAGGATTACTATTTAATAAAATAAATTTTTATTAATTATATTTTTGTTATGTGTTTATTAGTCGTTCTATAACCTAGGATGATTATAAAACGTTAGGATTCTGGCTATGTGCTAGAATAAATGCATAAGAATTTTGAAGAGGGAAATAAAATTTTTCTAAGGAAATATTTTTTTCTGATAAAAAGACGAAATAGACATCATTCATCCGATGAAACCTAAGGGTTTAGGGTTTAAATAAACTAAGTCTTTTTGAGAGATCGGTATGTCAGAATGACATTCTATTTAAAGATTTGTCGGTAATATGTCGTGAAAAGTCATATTAGCCATTAGCCAATAAAACTTTTTCTCAAAAAACGTATAAAAATCGGACAAAATAAAAACGACGAAAAATATTGTTATGTACGTTTTGATCGTTTAGCTATGTTTTGGGAAAACGTCATGAAAAACACTATTCATCAAAAAGTGTGTTTCAATTTTTTGAATTTTTGAAGAACGCGCTAATGTTAGAATAATGAAGAATAACGGAATGTTCAAAAAGATTTAGAAACTGAGAAACACAATTTTTTGACTGTGTATTAATTAAAGAAATTTAATTAATGAGAATTCGAGTGTGATACAAATTATTATATATACGAGAAGAATACAAGAAGAATTTAAGTATAATACGAATTATTGTACGGTAAGGAATACGAGAAGACAAAGTCAATAAAAGTCAAAAAAGGTTATTAAACCATTGGACTTTGACTTTGTGAAGCCCAATAAGAAATGTTTGGAGGCATACTTATAATTAAATCAAGGCCCAAAAGAAAGTTAAATCAAGCCCGAAAAATAGCCCAAAATGAATTCCATCCAAGCCCAAACCAAGATCTGTTGAAGATGGGTCAAACCATGGGTCACATGGTGGGTCAAACTCGGGTGGGAATACCCGTAAGGGTCACCAAGCTTCCTTGAGAAGCTTGGTTGATATTTGTTGGTGAGGAGGTGTGAATAGTTAAAATAAAGGGTGTTTTGTAAGTTTTGCAAATTTAAAGGTTTGGACTATACAAGACCATAAGTTAAGTGACCAAATTGTAAACTGGTGAAAAGTTGTCTAAATGACCAAAGTACCCTATGTCTTGCTTTTCTATATAACCAAGGATTAGTTCATTTTTTTCATTCACACAAAATTTACTAACACCTTTCAAAGAGAAGAGAGAGCAATATCGAGAAAGAGACAGCTTGATGGTTCAGATTGAAGAAGAAGAAGAAGGAAGAGAAAAGCTAGTAATTAGCAAGTTTTGATAGAGAAAGAAGAATAAGGAAGAAAAATAAAGAAGAAAGGTAATTAAACCTAACTTTAATCTATTTTTCTTTAAGTTTCCTATGTTAAAATACATAGTTTAATGATTATGGATGTAAAAGATGTTAAATGAAGTAATAAGAACTTGAGAGTTATTTAATCAATTCTTTTAAGAGCTTTTGTTAGACCCCAACTTTTTATGAATAAATATTTAATTTTCTCTAAATATTATTTTGAATAATAAGGTATGGATTTAATATAATATTATAGTTGTGGGTAATATTTATAAATTTTGCAAAGTAAGCAAATTGTCATAAAATATTCGTTTGGTCGGGGAATATTTATTTTATCATGAAATATTTGTACGACGACACAATCATTGGTGGACCCCACAACGAAATTATTATCGGATTTAAAAAGTAATAGAAATAACCTTTTTATAAAATTAACGGCAAGACTTTTACCGTTAACTGTGAAATACCCAGTGATAAAAGTACAGTAATACGCGTAGTTGCACAGTAACACACGGTATTGTACAGTATCTCTAGTTATTGGTGCTTACGTGAAAAGTCACTCAGTTTTATTCAATTATTATAACAGTAGTTGCTGCATAGTATCTCATATTATTGATTCAATTATTGTTACAGTATCATCTGCACAATATTTTATATTATTAAATCAATATTTAAGGCGACAAAGTTATTCATATTATTATTTGTATTATTGACAATGTCTAGAAATATCTGTCGAGAAAAGGGGTTAGGCCATCTAATTGCGCGCCAATAAGGAAAAGTCCTTATCGGAACGCCCCCTCTTTCTTGGGAATGATCTGATTGTTAATATTGTGAGTTATAATATTAATGATGAATAATTGTTGAAAGATTAAAAATGTGTTTAGTCAAGTGATTTGTGATAAATAAAAGGGGTTTTTCATAAACTATTTACTATAAATTTGACTTATTACATGGACCCCAACTTTCTCATTTTTCAAAATCGTTGGTAGAAAATTATCTTAGTTTTTGTTTTATATTGCATAGTACTGCATAATATTGCATAGTGTTGCATAGTATTGCATAGTGCTACATAGTAAAATCAAAATATTTTGTCGAAATTCGCCTGTGAAGTTGCCCGTGAAAAACTTACTGTGTGTCCGTAATTTTCTTTTTTAAATAGTGCCATGCCATTCTCCTATAAATAGGATACTTAGTTTAGAAATGAAAATCACACCATAATCAGAGAATTCTTCTTCTATAATATTGAGCATATTTCTTTTGAGTTTAAGAAAACTTTGAGTGAAGCAAATAGTACAAGTTTTCTTCAAGAATATCCCCGCTATACCAGTCAGAATTACTCTCCTTTTAAGGTAAGGAGTATTATTTATTTCATATTCGTAAGAGATATTAATTTTCGTATTCGTAAGGAATATTATTTTTGTTCAATATTCTCAAGGAATATTATTTTCGTTAAATATTCGTAAAGAATATTATCTTCGTTTAATATTCGTATGGAATATTATTTTCGTTCAATATTCGTAAGGGATATTATTTTCATTCAATATTCATAAGAAATAATGTTTTTTTTTCATACTTTGTAGTATGTAAGTAATATTATTTCGTTTCATATTTCTAATTCTACACTTATTTTGATAAGTATTGTTTCTATACTCCTTGAAATTAATAGAATATCCTTAAAATTTGCGCTTCATCTAGTATCGTTTTACTAAAATATTTTTCTGAACATTCTTGTTAAATTTTAATCTTTTCATGTTGGAGTATTATTCATACATATGGTACTATTCACGGGGTACTATCCACGAAGTACTATTCAAGGGATACTATTCACCCGGGGTACTATTCATGACAAAAATTGATTTCTTTTATGTTCAAATTATTTTTGATACATGAATATTATTCTTGAATTTTATTCCACAAAGTTGTTATCATGTTGACAATTTGGAGATTCTTAAACTCTGGATAAAATGAATTATAAATCTTTAATATTTATCTTTAAACTCACTTGATTAATTTCTTATATTATTGTCATCATCCTCGTGGTTATATTGTGATGAAAGTCATCTTTGGCCTGTAGTGCATAGATAGACTATTGTTTGGTATGATTATGAACAGGAATTATGTATCGGTATAATCATGACCTGTAATGTTACAAATGATATGGTAAAAGTTCTCATTAGTCTGTAGTGCATTGATGGATAGTTGTTTGACATGATCATAACCACTGGTGATAATAACGAATATCCTTGGCCCGTAGTGCATGGATAATTCGTGGATGTGATAATAACGAATATCATTGGCTCGTAGTGCATTGATAATTCATGGATGTGATACTAACGAATATCATTGGCCCATAGTGCATGGATAATTCGGTGATGTGGATTATTTATTGAAATATGTTACAGAGATAAAATATTGATGATGAACTTGCAAATAATAGAAGATAATAGACAGCATGCTCTACTTGACTCTTCTAATGAATTTCTTGTTTCACTGCAGTTAAACTTGTTGTCTATTGTATTCTATTAGTTTTTACACCGTTGAAGGCTAAAGATAATTTATTCTATATTATCTTAGTCATAATAATCTTTACTGGGCTAGTTGAGCTCACCCTTTTTTTTCATTGTTCTCTTCAGGAAATGAGAATATAGCTGGGACTAGTCGGAGAATGGAGTGACGGTCCAAGATGGTGGCTATAGTAGTCCTCACTATTCTATAAAATAGTGTGATAATAATTGTAATGAGGACTTCATTTGAGTTTGGATATTGTTTACGAGATAATATTCGTATTAAAACTCGTAGCCTACGTTTGTCGTATTGTATTAATGAAGTTTGTATTTCAATTATATACCATGTATTTTGCGACTCAGAATGGGTTGTGTATACCTATTTTGGGGGCATTACAGTTGGTATCAAAACTTAGGGATATGATCCCTGACTAAGATCCAAGGCTAGAACTAGGAGAGGATAGACGAGTAAATCCTTCGCTAGTATAACCTTCCTAAGCTTATTTGTTATTTAATTGGTCGGTCAGAATATAGGGATAATATGTGACATGTCAATTAACCTTATTGTGTGGCAGTATTTAAAAATGACATCTGAAAATCAAGAGATAAACTCATATAGAGTTTTAAGTGATGAATCGAGGAGATTCATTTAAAGAATAAATATTGGAGTATAATATTTTGTTATAACAAAGATTTTATTAGGGAGTACTAATTAAGTTATTAAACTTGATTGTAGTATGTCAGGCGAAGAAGAAATTAGAGATATCCATGTGATGAGTGAAGAATTAATAATTGCATCCGAGCTAGTCGCAGAGGTAGCAGTTGAGAGTGAGGAAGAAGAGGACTTTGAGGAGGATTTATTAGGAGAAAATTTTGATCGAAATATTGAACTGCAAGATCTTATTCGTGAGTTAGAAGAGTAGGCTGAAGAATGGCAGGCGGTCGTGAAGCAAAGGGATGCAACAATTCAAGATTTTGTTACCCGATATGTGATGCTTGAACAGAAGCTCTCTTTGACAAAGTATATGATGATAAAGCTAAAATTTAAGAATTCAAATGTCAAGGATCAGTTGAAAGAAGAAACAATTGAACTAGTAAGAATAGAGGATGCATGGGTAAAAGTTACACGACGCGTTGATATTGTAAAAAGAGACCTCCGATCCAAAAAGGTCAAAATAGATGATATGGATCTCGCTTTTTAGACAGCAATTGGGAGAACCCAATATCGAGTTTGGAATTATCCTGTATAAAGCAGTCAACCCCAATTCAATATGGATCGAAGATTAATGATTCAGATCATGGATCAGGAGTACGACGAAGCAGTTGAGGGTGGAATGTGCCCTATAGCGAAGTTAAGTTCAGCTGAAATGGTAATACCAAAGGCTGTCCCTGACAAGTTAAAGTCGGTAGTTCAAGGGAGATCGTTTGTCGTGACCTCCCAAAAAGTTAGGAACCCAAACGAAATTATCACGGGTAAGCTAATCATAAACTCTTACGAAGTCTATACCTTATTTGATACCGGTTCTACCCATTCTTTTATTTCACCTACTTGCGCTCAACATTTAAATTTGACTCCAGAGAAATTGGACTTTGACTTATATGTTAAAACTCTGTTAGGAGAAACCTTCATTACATCCACTGTTTATAAATCTTGTTTGATTCAAATCGGCACCCTCACATTACATGTTGATCTCATCTCTTTGAAAATACTTGCATTTGATGTGATTTTAGGAATCGACTGGTTAACTTCTCATCATGCTAAAATTGACTGTTTTCGTAAGGTTGTTAGCTTTCATATTCCTAACCAACCTATTATGCGAATTCAAGTAACCAAACCACTAAACAATCACTGTCATATCAAGCCATAAAACCATTAATTTATTGAAAAACGTATGTCAAGCTTTCTTAGCTCATGTCACGGATTTAAACAAAAATACGTCAGATTTGAATGATATTTCTATTGTTAATAAATTTCATGACGTATTCTTTGAAGACTTCTTGACTTACCCTCAGAGCGTGAAATTGAATTTTGTATCGACCTTGAACCCGGTACAAAACTCTCAAATATTTTTTCACCCAGAACGAACGTAGCATGCGCCAAAGACATTGGCTCGAGCTGTTAAAAGATTATGATCATACCATTCAATACCATCCTGAAAAAGCGAACGTGGTAGCTGACGCATTGAGTAAAAGATCATATGCGGTTACGAGTGCGACGTTGTTAACACAAAGACCCATTTCGTATGACTTACAAATGATGGAGATAGAGTTAAAGACTCCAAGGACCCACGTGATGATGTCAAATATATGAGTAGAACCGACTTTAATCGATAAAGTTAAAATCGCTCAAGCTACAGACCCGGAGCTGATGAATATGAAGAAGAAAGTACAATAATATGTTATCAGAAGTAAGAGTCGATGAAGAGAGTAAATCTCAACCCTCGATTTAATTATCTATTTGAAATCCTCGATCGAGTAGGAACTGTGACCTATAGACTCGCCTTACCGCCAAGTATGTCTCATGTTCATATATAACTTTTGTGATACCCCCAAAATAGGTATACATCACCCACTCTGAGTCGTCACATACATGGTACTGAATACAAATATAAACTTAATTATACAAGAGTTTTACACGAATATTATCTCATAGACAATATCCAAACTCAAATTCAATCCTCATTATATTTATTATCACACTAAATAGTGAGGAATACTAAAACAACCATCTCGAACCGTCACTCCATTCCTCGACTAGTCCCGGCTACGTTCTCATTTTTTAAAGAGAACAATGAAAGCAAAAGGGTGAGCTCAACTAGCCTAGTAAAAAATATTATGACTAAGGTAATGCAGAATAAATTATCATTAGCCTTCAACAATGTTAAACTGATAAAATACAATAAACATCAAGTTTAACTGCAGCAGAACAAGCAATCTATTAGAAGAGTCAAGTAGAGCATGATATCTAGTATCTTTTATGATTTAAAAAATTTATCATCAATTTTATCGCTGAGACTCAGCTTAATAAAAAATACACATCATCGAATCATCCTTGCACTACGGGCCAATGATATTCGTTAGTATCACGTCCACGAATTATCCATGCACTACGGTCCAAGGATATTCATGTAATCATCCATAGTCATGATCATACCAGCAACTGTGCATCAATGCACTACGAGCCAATAAGAACTTTTACCACATCGTTTGTAACATTACGGGTCATGATTATACCGAATAATCCCCGGTCATAATCATACCAATCAACAGTCCATCTATGCACGTAAGCCAAAGATGACTTACATCACAATATAAACATGAGGATGATGACAATGATATAAGAATAAAATTAAAAGAAAGCAAATGATAAATTTTTAAAGATTTATAATTTAATTTATCCAGAATTCAATAATGTCCACATTGTCAATATGATACTGCTTTGTGCAGTAAAATTCAAGAATAATATTGTATCAAAAATGATTTGGACAGCAAAGAAATCAATTTTTATCTTGAATAGTATCTCATGTGAATAGTATCCAGGTGAATAATACCCGAGTGAATAGTACTTCATGAATAGTATTCGTGAATAGAATTTTATGAATAGTACCCAAAAATAGTATTTTATGAATAGTACCCCGTGAATAGTACTCCGACATGAAAAGCTTAAAAATTTAACAAGAATGTTCAAAAAAATATCCTTGTGAAACGATACTAGATAAAGCGCAAATTTCAAGGATATTCTATAAATTTCACGGAGTATAGAAGCAATACTTTAACAAAATGAGTGTAGAATATAAAATAAAATAATATTACTCACATATTATAGAGTATGGAAGAAAATATTTATTTCTTACGAATACTAAAAAAATAATATCTCTTACCTTATTAGAAGACTGGATACTGGAATAGTGAAGTAGAATAATACTCTTCTTCTTCCTCTCTATAGTTTCTATCTCTATAGTTGCTCTTATGAGTCTTAGTGAATTGGTGAGAATGAAAGAAGAATGAGCTTCTATTTATAAGAAAATATAGTTTCAATAATTGCACGTTTTGGAGCTTAAATTATTACAGTATAGTACTTTCATCTTTACCTCCATTTTTAATTTAGTCCTACAAGTATTATCAAACTTGCACCACCCCCCCTAATAGTACATGCATGTGAATTAATAGTTCCATTCATGTGAACAAATAATTATAAGCATGTGAACTAATAGCAATTAATTGCTCATTTATTCGCTTAATTACCCGATTGGTCAATATAACCTCCAGAAATTAATTATTATCGAAATAAATGTCGATTTCAACACAATAAAAATATTTATTTCATCTTTAATCAACACGAATTTAGTCATCATTAATATTATAACTCACAATATTTAACAACCAGATCATTCCCAGGAAAGATGAGATTTTCGATAAGGATTTCTCCCTATTGGCGCATAATTAGATGACCAAACTCATTTCCTCAACATAACTTTCTAGACATCGTCAATATTATAAATAATAATATGAATACCTTTGTCGTCTCAATTATTAATTTAATAATATAAAATATTATGCAGATGATACTTTGACAATAATTGAATAAATAATATGAGAGATATTATACAATAATTACTATAGCAATAATTGAGTATAATTGAGTGACTTCTCACGTAAGCATCAATAATCAATATCGTGTGCTACTATGCAACCACGCGTATTACTGTTCTTTTACCACCGGGTATTTTAACAATTTAACGGTAAAACTTTTGCCGTTATTTTATAAAAAGATATTTCTGTCATTTTCTAACTCCGACAATACTTTCATTGTGGGGTCCACCAATGATTGTGCTGTCGTACGAATATTTTCTGTTAAAACGAATATTCCTCAACCAATCGAATATTTTATAACAACTTGCTTACTTTATAAAATTTATAAATTTTACCCACAACTATAACATTATAACAAATCCACACCATAATATTCAAAAATATATTTTAAAAAAAATTAATCTTTATTTATAAAAGTTAAAGTCTTACAACGTTTTTCATATATCTATGTTACGTAAATATGTGAATGACCCGAACCACATTATTAAATTAAAACCAGACGAGACAGCAGAAGATTTAATGTATGAAGATGTACTTACTAAAATCTTGGATAAGAAGAAATATATTATACACTCAAAGGTTATACTTCAAGAGTTAGAATCTGAAATAAAAATAAGGTATCCTCACATCTTCGACATACCAGGTACGTACACCAATTTCGAGGACAAAATTTCATAAGGAGGGGAGGTTGTAAGACCCCAACTTTTTATGAATACAGATTTAATTATCTCTAAATGTTATTTTGAATAATAAGGTAAATTTGATATAATTTTATAGTTGTGGGTAATATTTATAAATTTTTCAAAGTAAGCAAGTTGTCATAAAATATTTGTTTGGTCGTGACATTCGTTTTATCAGAAAAAATTTATACAATGACACAATCATTGGTGGACCCCACAACGAAAATATTTTTGAATTTAGAAAGCGACCAAAATAACCTTTTAATAAAAATAACGGCAAAACTTTTACCGTTAACTATTGAAATACTTAGTTGTGACACCCCCAAAATAGGTCTACACAACCCATTCTGAGTCGCTAAATAAATGATACAGAAACAACTGCAAACTTTATTATTACAATTGTCATGCAAAATATGACAACTCATATACTGTGAGTTTAAATACAAATATTATCTTCTAGATAATATCTACACTCAAATAAGTCCACATTACAATTATTGATGCACTATTTTACAAAATAGTGAGGACTGCTAAAACAACCGTCTGAACCCATCACTCCACAATCCGACTAGTTCCCGCTATATTCTCGCCTCCTGAGAAAAAACGTGAAACAAAAAGAAAAAATGTAAGCTCAACTAGCCCAGTAAAAAATATTATGACTAAGATAATATAAAAAAAATTATCGTTAACCTTCAACAAGTCAGATAAAATATAATAGACAACAAATTTTATATCAATATTCGCAGCAGAAATAACAATTCATTAAAAGAGTTAAGTAGAGAATAAAATATACTATAACCTATGAATTTAAAAGTTCATCATCAATATTTTATCCCTGAAACATCAATCAATATACATCTTGAATCAAATATTCATCTTTACACTACAAATCAAAGATATTCATTTGTATCACCAGTTGGTCATGTTCATCTTAACACATGTTCATCTTTGCACTACGGGTCAAAGATATTCATGAGATAATCATTTATCTTTGCACTACAGGCCAAAGATATTCAATTATATCACCAATTAGAACCGAGGATGATGAAAAATATTTTAAAGAAAACGAATCCATTAGATAAAAGATCAAAGATTAAGGATTCGTACTTCGGTTTATCCAAGTTCAAAAATACTCCATAATAAACCATAGCTGAATAAAATTCAAGAATAAAAATCAAAACATGGATACAATCAAAGATAGTAACCATAATAGATATTTTAGAGAAAGAAGAAAAAATTTTATTTTTCTGTGAATAATGTCTTATTCGTGAATAGTATCGTATACGTGAATAGTGCCGTATACGTGACTAGTAACCCCGACACGAAAGGGTAAAAATTTCATAAGAAAAATCATACTTCGTGAATAGTACTCGTGAATAGTACCGTATTCGTGAATAGTGTTGTATTCGTGAATAGTGCCGTATACGTAAATATTAACCTCGACATAAAAATATAAAAATTTTACAATAAAATTCATACCAATATTTCGACATAATGATATTGAAAGAAAAAACATCATTTACGAAAAAAATAACATCCCTTACCTCGAAAGAACAGTACTTCTGACTGAAATATCGGATATAGTACTGAAAAAAATTTGCACTGAATAGCAACTCTCAAAGTATCTAAATACTCATAAAAATACGCTCGATATTATAGAGAGAACTTCTGATTCTGATGTGATTTTCAATTCTAACTAAGCACCTTATTTATAGGAAAATGATAGATCGCCAAAACAGACTAGCCTGCTACCTGATGACTTTACCTGCTACTATTTACGCACGCCACTTTTAAAATAAAATTTTAACAAATTTTTCACCAACCAAAAGTGGGGCCCACACATTTTAAAAATTTTCTAAAATATTTTAAATTTAAAAATAATCAATAACTTCAATAATTCATAATAAATAGCCCGTTTATCAAAAAAATATAAATTTTATGTCCATTTCATAGGAAATTTAATTCTCTACACCTTTATAGAAGAAAATTTTTCTAAATTCCAAACAGAAACTGTCTGAAATCAACATATGGACGATTTTTATAACCTCCATTCTGACAAAATACTGATAAAACATTTCAACATTAATTCCTTCATTTATATCCACATAAAAATAAATATTTTCTTATCATATAGATTAATAATTAATTATTCACAAATAATATTACAGAATCATAATTATGACAACCATGTCGTTCCCAAGAAAGAGAAAACTTTTCGATATGAATTTCTCCCTACTGACGCACAATTAGGTGACCAAACCTCTTTCTTAGACAACTTCCTTAGGCATTGCCAATAATACTATCTCATAATATTATTCAAATAATATGAATTATTGATCTGATAATGAAAAATAATATGCAGTGACAATTATTGAAATAACAATAATATAAAATATTAACGTAGCAATTATTGAATCAATAAAATAAAATTTTGAACAGTAATTACTATAACAATTATTGAGTAGTGCCCTTCTTTTGAAAGAATCAATAATTCAAAAATACTGTGCAATACCGTGTGCTACTGTGCGACTATATGATTACTCTGTTATAAGAAAAAATTGAAATCTTAATCGGCCATTTCATGAATTAATTTCAGTAAGCATAGTTGATAACATATTTTCTGTTACAAGACTTGTAGATTATTATTATATGTTGACCTCAAGTCAGAATTCAGTCACATTCAACAACCACAAACATCACACAATTTTAAATAACAATGTTTAAATTTCACATAATTAACATTGTTAGTGTGCCAATGTTTTTCTTAACCAAGGGCCGTGCTATTTATTCTTGTCATTAGATTACCTATAAAATGCAACTGCATGTGTGTTTTTCTATAACATCTTAATCAAATGTTTACTAAAGCATTGTTTAGCATATGCTGCCTTTAAGGAAATTAGGATTAGTTGTTAAAATCATTTGTGTGATATAACTCAAGCTTCTATCTAACATTGAAACCGAGTCTCCTTACCTACTGTGGCAAATGGATGCTTTGAAGCTATCTTAGTGAACTCTTCTTTCCAATTTGGCCTTGCAAAGTGTGTCCTAACTTGAAACAAAAATAGAGTTTCTTTTTTATGCTCATAGCAAGAGATATGCTTGCTTATTAGTTGCAATGCAAGTCCTATATAGTTTATCTACAACATTTGTAGAGAGGAATGAGTAACTATGGAGTAATTTTAAATTTTAATAGTCTCATACCCTGGTTCCAGATAAGATGTCAACACCATGTTTGGCATGGTTGAGAGCTTGGACCATTGTGATAAGGGTTGACCTTGCATCACCCTCTTCATAAAAACTAGTAAGATAATTGTGCATCTCAATTTGGCCCATTAGGTTTCAAAGTAATTCAAGAACATAGAGTGTTAGTAGTTAGCACATTGAATTGGGGACTTGCTATGAAAATTATTGGAGAATACACTATCACGTTGAATTATTATCGAAGTATGCATGTATTACCTTGCGATCCATTTCTGCAACTTCATTCATTAATCCTTCAAACCATTCAAAGGAGCCAGACTCCCTAGTAACCTAGTAGAAATGTGCACGCCTAGTCTTCTGTGATTTCTTTTTGTCAATTGGTGTCAAACTTGAAGAGGCAAAGCTAGTACGGCTATCTTCTGATTTAGTGGTTTCTGTGTTTGAATCCTAATCCAGCATCAGTACAACAGATATCATAGAATAGAATAGAAGAAACAGCATTGAAAAATTTATAAAAACAGTACTGCAGATGAAACAGCATTTGAAAATTTATAAAAACAATACTGCAAACATCATGTATCCATGATGCCTAGACAAAGATCAATAAATATCTTGAGCAATAAAGATTAATTTTTTTATAAAAAATAATAATAATAATTTAATTTTATTCAAAAAAAAATTGCTCAACACCTGCATACTAATATAGAGATATCTCAAGTTCAAATAGAGAACCAATAAAAGCATCAATTACAATTTAGCAGAAGAATTGTGATTTGAATCTTCATCTACTCCGTACAGTCAAGAAGCAATATCTGTAAGAATACAGAACATGAAACAAATAGGAAACAACAAATAGGAAACAATGTATGCTCAGCCACTAGCTTACCCGCATGGTTCTATCATTGACAAACCCCCACTTTTCTTTCTGAAGAGCTAGTATTTCTTCAACGCCAACAGTATATAATACCTATTACAGATACCAAAAATTGTATAAAATTCATCAGCACTTCAAGACAAAATTAAGAACGCTGCATTTACATATTAGTAATACCCAAATAACTATCTAAACCGAATGGGTACCTTATGCTTCTTCTTGTGAGGATCAAAGGAAACAACTTCAAATACAGAATTTACACTCCGGCACCCTTCTAAAATTAGTCCTACTATTTTTCTTGAAACAAAAGAAGCCCATAGATTTTATCGAATTAAGTTACCCCAAAATCAAATACAGAATTTACACATTATTATCTGGAGAGATTAAAATCAAGCCCTAAATAAACTTACTCACCATTTCATAGCAGATAAAAAAAATACCAGAACCAAGTAAAAAACTTACCGGTAAGGAAAGAGCAAAGATGGAAAACTGATAGAGAGGAGAAAGGCGACAACAGGATAGACGGAGAAGCCGGGATCGGCGGTGGGAAGAGGCGCGCGACGGAGGAGAGAGAATACAGGGATAAAGAAAGATAGAGAATAAGGGAGACTTCCCATCGATCTTGAGCCGCCATGATTTTTCCTTTTTTTCTTACTATGCGGCTGCTGAAATGAGAGGTAGAGTTAGGTCAGGGACGCGATGCGGGAAATATATATATATATAATTAAATACTTATTTTTATGAAATATTTTAAATTGTAGTTAGAGTGGGAAGATTTTTGAGATAATATTTTATTTTTTATGATAAAATTGATTAATTCTCTTTGTGATATAGTTTAACATATTTACATCAAATACTATAAATACTAATTAAAAAAATTCTAAAATATTAATTAAAAAAATACTAAAATACAAAAAAGAATCAAATTAAAAAAAATACTAAAATTCAAAAAAATATTAAAATACTAAAATTCAAATTATTTTGTTAATTAATCAAAACAACAAAAATTCAAATTACATCATAAAAATACTAAAATCATAATATATTTACATCATTTACATCATAACATAACATATTATCACATTTACATCATAACATCATAACATATTATATCAATTATACTAAATGATGTAAATATGTAAATGTGATAATATGTTATGTTATGATGTAAATGATGTAAATATATTATGATTTTAGTATTTTTATGATGTAATTTGAATTTTTGTTATTTTGATTAATTAACAAAATAATTTGAATTTTAATATTTTAGTATTTTTTGAATTTGATTTTTTTAGTATTTTAGTATTTTTTTTCAATTAGTAATTTTTTAATTAGTATTTTTAGTATTTGATGTAAATATGTAATTAGTATTTTAGTGTCGGATAAGTGACTTTTAGTATTTTGATATGTTATACAACTATGGTAAAATTTTAGTATTTTAGTATTTGAAATTTAGTATTTTGATTAAATGATGTAAATATGTTATTTTGTAAATATGATGTAAATAATGTAAATATGTAAATATGATAATATGTTATGTTATGATGTAAATATGTTATGCTTTTAGTATTTTAATGATGTAATTTGAATTTTTGTTGTTTTGATTAATTAACAAAATAATTTGAATTTTAGTATTTTTAGTATTTTTTTAATTAGTATTTTTAGTATTTGATGTAAATATGTAATTAGTATTTTAGTGTCGGGTAAGTGACTTTTAGTATTTTGATATGTTATACAACTATGGTAAAATTTTAGTATTCGAGTAAAATTTTAGTATTTTAGTATTTAAATTTTAATATTTTGATTAAATGATGTAAATATGTTATAATGTAAATATGATGTAAACGATGTAAATATATAAATATGATAATATGTTATGTTATGATGTAAATATGTTATGATTTTAGTATTTTAATGTTGTAATTTGAATTTTTGTTGTTTTGATTAATTAACAAAATAATTTAAATTTTAGTATTTTTTTGAATTTTAGTATTTTTTTAATTTAATTTTTTTAGTATTTTTTTAATTAATATTTTTATTATTTGATGTAAATATGTAATTAGTATTTTAGTATCGGGTAAGTTGTAAGACCCCGAATTTTATGAAATGAAAGTATTCAATTTTCTTATAATTATTATTCTATTTAGTAAATGGTTAAATTGATAAAAGGTTAAAGTTAAGGGCGATATTTGAAAATTTTGCAAAGTTAGTAAGTTGATATAAAATATTCGTTGTGTCGGGAAATATTCATTTTAACAGGGAATATTCGTACGACGATACCATCATTGATGGACCCCACAACGGAATAATTGTCGGAGTTAGAAAACAACGGAAATATCTTTTTATAAAAATAAGGGCGAAAGTTTTACCGTTAAACTGTTGAAATACCCGGTAGTAAAAATATAGTAATACGCGTGGTTGCATAGTAGCACACGATATTGATTATTGATGCTTACGTAAGAAGTCACTCAGTTTACTCAATTATTGCTACAGTAATTACTGTATAGTATCTCACGTTATTTGATTCAATTATTGTCACAATATCATCTGCATAATATTTTATATTATTAAATTAATAATTGAGACGACAAAGTTATTCATATTATTATCTACAATATTGACAATGTCTAAAAAATTCTGTCGAGGAGAGGTTTGGTCACCTAATTGCGCGCTAATTGGGAAAAATCCTTATCGAAAAGTCCCCTCTTTCCTGGGAATGATCTGGTTGTTAAATATTGTGAGTTATAATATTAATGATGAATAATTGTTGAAGTATTAAGAATGTGTTTATTGAAGATAAGTGAATTACAAAATTTAGAGGGGAATAATGCAAACTTGGAAAACTTTAGGGGCACTAAAGAATAATAAGTTAAATCAATCTGGACCATTGGTGGTGGTTTTAATAGTAAATCAATCTGGACAATTGGTGGTGGTTTTATTAGTAAATCAATCTGGACCGTCGGTGGTGGTTTTAAAAGTAAATCAATCTGGACCATCGGTGGTGGTTTTAAAAATAAATCAATCTGGACCGTCGGTTGTGGTTTTAATAGTAATCAATCTGGACCGTTCGTGAATTAGTTATTATTTAGTCATTTCTCCTATAAATAGAAGCTTAATTCTTCTTTCATTCTCACCAATTCACTGAGACTCACAAGAGAAACTATAGAGAGAGAAACTATAGATAGCAAGAAGAAGAGTATTCTGCTACTTCACTATTGCAGTATCTAGCCTTCTTGTAACAACCCCAAAATCTATACAATTTAAATCCCGACTTCGGTCGTTAACCATACATTCAACCTCTAAATAATATATCATTATTCGATGTTAAACTTAATAAAATTGCGTAATATTTAAAACTTTTATACATTTCCTTCTTTCTTGCCCTGAATCGCAACCATTACATTACATCTCTTTGATTCACTCTTATATCATGAATTGTTATAACAAAATGACTATACAAAGTCTTACATCATAACTAAATATCCATATACATTGGATAGCTCAACTTACATTTCAACAACATGTTACGTTCAAAATAGGAAATACAGTTCTCATAAAACATAAGTAATCTTCGTGAATATAGATCTCTATAACTCACTTAGCACATATCTTTACCTTAAAATCTTGACCTGCAAAAGTGGTTATTTCCAAGAGTGAGCTCGACAGCCCAGCAAAGTCTAACAGTTTTCATGCATCACATAACACATAATAACATGCTCGATATACATCTCATTAAAGTAACATGGCATACATGCTTTTAATTCACGTAGAAAATATAAAGATTGAGTTCCTTACTCAATCATCATTACTTAGCCAAAACAATGCAGTCATATATTGACTTTAACATTTCATGATTCAACATGCATAACATATCATGCAATTTAAAACAGTTCATCAAGTCCACGTAGAAAATAGGAACCGAAAGACTTGCCTTGATCGTTGTTTACCAATAACAGTTTAACAGCTTACAGCTATCTGCACTTCACGTGCCCTTTTGTTGTTAAGAAATTCGTGTTAAACTCTAATAATAACTTGAAGAACTTAGCTCTTGTTGCTTCTCTTTCTCAGACTCTCTTAAACCTTTCTGAACATTTCCTTTCTCTGTAGCTTTTCTTAGGCTTAAGCCAAACAATATACGTAAAACCAAATAAACTAAAATCCAAACGTACGAAACTGCCATATACTTAATAACCCTATTAAAATATCAGTTATCAAATATATTATATATTATTTATATTTTGTTTAATTCAATTTATATTACTAATAAATCAAATTTAAAAATCCAAAAGCCATAGAGCTTTGTTTGGCAAAATTATTTAAAATTAAAGACTTAATATATATAAGCCTTGTTTGGCAAAACTAAATTAAAATTACTTTAATTTATTTTAATAACTAATTATAATATAGTTATTTGTCACACTTCTAATTAATTAAGTTTTCATACTTAATTTAATTAATTCTAATAACAATTCATTGCATAATATAATAATTTATTTAATCATTATAAATTCTCTAACTTAATTATTAAATTAAATTAGATTACTATTTCAAAATAATTACTTTCCTTAACTCATTAATTATTTATTAAACAAATAAATAATTAAATTACATCAAATCAATTAAACAAATACTTATTCAACAATAAACACATCCATTAAATATTTATATAATTCAATAAATATTTAAATATTATAATAAAAATCTGGATTGTTACATCATTCCCTCCTTACAAGGATTCTGTCCTCAGAATCACAACTCAAGCCACTCATTCGTTACAATCTTCCCTACTTACAAATATTCTGTCCCCAGAATCGAAGACACAAATTACACAAATAACTCAGAGAAATCTTTTATCATTTTATCTAAATATAGATTTTATATTTCCTACTACATTCATTACCTAACAAATTCTAGGTTTCATTTCATAACTTTCATTTGAACTCAATTATATTTTGAGTATTATATATCTTTTAACCCATTCATTTCCTTTTCTAAGGATCGTTATCATAAACACTCGGGAATCGCTATCATAAACACTCGGGATATTACATTCACCCTTTCTTCTAAGAATTTCGTCCTCGAAATTTTATCAATTAATATGTATTCATTCATCTATAAAAATAGATTTTACGCTAATACTTTATTCATTCATTGGATTCTATAACCACTTCCTTCCACAAAGATCATTATACAATTATTAACTTTTCTATTAAAAGTTTTACAAATTTCTTTGATAACTCATCTACTTCTCACTTCAAAATCTCTTTTCTCATTTAATCAACACATTCATCATTCAGTGTCGTATTCTACGACTTACTTCTTTCTAAGGAATATTTTCCTTTTTCACTTCCATCTTGCAGAATAATAAGAATCTTCCACAATTGTTCAATAATTGGGAAGTAGTATGAATAACTCAAGATTTTAAAAGATTATCCAATCATGCTGAAGGGTCACAAGACCTTGAACTACGTCCCCAGGTTATCAAGTATATCTCGACTTGAACCTTTAACAGTCATAAGACTATATGGACCTCTATACTTAGGGTGTTAAGCCCTTCGTACAATGTATTGTGCACAAACATTTCAGCACAAAGTGTAAACTAAGCGTAACCTCTAATAAAAGAGTTGTTCATCTCAGAATTTAGAGTGCAAGCATTCAACTGAGGGTCTAATGACCACGAACCATGTCCACAGTTATAAGTAATCTTTCAACTTTAACTTTAACAGTCATAAGACTAAAAGGACTCCATGTACTTAGGGGGATCAATCCTTCGTACAATGTATTATGCACAAACATTTCAACGCAAAGTATAAACTAAGCGTAACCTCTAATAATAGGGTTGTTCATCTCAGCTTTTCAGCATCTGAATCTGCACCAAAACAATTTGGTTTGGCATAACTTTTCAATGAACGTTTGAATTTCATGAACATCTTTCAATATTTATCTAGCTGAACCAAATAGCATAGATTTCTACAACAATTCGGACATCAACCGAAATATACATATACATACATACATATATATTTTCATATCTTAAATAAATCTCAAAAATCTTTTTATGACGTCATGATACCGCATTGTATTTACAGTCCGTTGAGGATTCCGTCATTTGGTGATTTTATCATACTACATCATACCATAGTGGGTTGACGATCCTTGGATCACATCCAACACAAGGTAATACTGCATTGATGACTCCATCGTTTTTATCATCTTTGCACCAGGTTACATGATGCATTAATGATATAAAACACATTTTGATATATTGGAAATCATTTTTGTCTAGCCGAAGCAATTAGCATAGACATACGAATAACAGTATTGTTGTTAAAACTCATTGGTTCCATCAGTTGATCCAATGTTTTTCAAGAAAATAAAAGTGTAAACATCAGCACGAAGTCAGTAAATTTCGAAAGTCTAGCATAGCTAGTAGATTTAGAATACCTATGCTTCCTTCATCAACTCCACTTTCTATAATGATCCATTGCTTAATAGGTCTATCTATTCCTATCATCCTCAATACTCTATTTACACTTATCTATACCCAGTTCGTCAACTTACCACACGTTATGAGTTCAGGAACTTTTCACAATCATATGAGTTTAAGAACTTATCCTAGTCAGACCATAGGCGTCCATTCGTCGAGGAGTTCAAAAATATACCATATAATTATGAGTCACGAACCTACCATAAGTATGAGTTTTAAGAACTCGCACTTAACCTTATGATATTCTTTAACTAAACTCTACCTATCTGTTATACACATGAGAAAAGAATTACCTTCTCATCAGGCATATAGTAAATAGCGCGACACAAACATTCCAATGACTATCAATATGATAAACTGAGTGCAAGCACAAAACCCTCGCCCATACAAGGATTTGTACAACTCAGCCATCACATGAGTCCTCAATTGAAAACCCACCTAACTCTATCTTTCTCTTAACAACTTACCCTTAACTTGCTCAATACGAATTTCTCGTATCACATTATCTATAACTCCTCATGAGTTATCTCGTACTATTTCATAGTACACCATCTTCATAGCATTAAGCTATAATCATTCAAACATTACATACCATCTTTCTTTTATAACTTAAACAGATCACGTCATGACCTTATTCTATAATCATCTCTCTTAAAATTCTTTTGTTAACTCGTGATCGTTTTGTTTTACGATCCTCATTCTTTCTTTTTTTTCATCATTTACGACATTATTCGTTATCTTGGCTATTGGAGTTAGGAAACTCCCATTTCTTATCTTTATATCTCTTCAAGATTCTTCTTTGAATCTTCTAGTTTATAAAACAATTCTTCCTTTAAGAATTTCTAACTTCATTTACATCGCTCAAAATTTCATTCAAGTTCTAAACTCTCATCATACGTGTCCATTTCTACACTTGGTACACATCGAGTCTCTAACAGTTTCAATATGGTACGTTGAGTGGTTTCCCACAAACAACCAACAAACTAGGTTCCGAGTTGCTAGTTCGTATATACCTCCGCTCCATGAAGGAATCGTTTAGCCCAGATACCATACATCAACTATTAAAGAGTACAATTGTACCACACTTAGACATAACTCTCTATTCATAACTTCTTTATCATTCTCTTTTTATTGACATTGTCTATTTATTATCACCTTACATCCTTATTATTGGAGTTGGGTAACCCCACATTTATATTCCTTATAACTCTGAGAGATTCTTCTTTGAATCCTTTCACGCAAGTTTTAATCCCTTATTGTTCAAACTCTATTTGAGCGTATTCGTTCATTATCTTCACCTCTCTTCTCTAAGGTTATAGCCTACGGTACTCCTACCTAAGGTTTATAACCTACAACTTTGATACCAACTGTAACGACCCCAAAATCTATACAATTTAAACCTCGACTTCGGTAGTTAACCATACATTCAACCTCTAAATAATACATCATTATTCGATGTTAAACTTAATAAAATTGCAGAATATTTAAAACTTTTATACATTTCCTTCTTTCTTGCCCTGAATCGCAACCATAACATTACATCTCTTTGATTCACTCTTATATCATGAATTGTTACAACAAAATGACTATACAAAGTCTTACATCATAACTAAATATCCATATACATTGGATAGCTCAACTTACATTTTAACAACATGTTACGTTCAAAATATGAAATACATTTCTCATAAAACATAAGTAATCTTCGTGAATATAGATCTCTATAACTCACTTAGCACATATCTTTACCTTAAAATCTTGACCTGCAAAAGTGGTTATTTGCAAGAGTGAACTCGACAGCCCAGCAAAGTCTAACAATTTTCATGCATCACATAACACATAATAACATGCTCGATATACATCTCATTAAAGTAACATGATATACATGCTTTTAATTCACGTAGCAAATATAAAGATTGAGTTCCTGTGACGCCCCCAAATTCGGATACTTGAAACCCGAACTCGGTGCTTCACGATACCATTTCTATGAACGAAATTGTAAGACCCCGAATTTTATGAAATAAAAGTATTCAATTTTTCTTATAATTACAATTCAGTAAATGGTTAAATTGATAAAAAGTTAAAGTTATGGGTGAAATGTGAAAATTTTTCAAAATACACAAGTGGTTATAAAATAATCATTGTTGTCGGGGAATATTCGTTTGGTCGTGAAATATTCTTTCTGTCGGGGAATATTCGTACGACGGCGCAGCTATTTGTGGGCCCCATAACGAATAACTGTCGGGTGAAGAAAATGACAAATTTGAGTTTTTACAAATAACGGCGTAGTTATTACCGTTAACACTGTTGGAATACCTGGAGGTTAAAATACAGTAATACGCGTTATTGCACAGTAGCACACGGTATTGCATAGTATTTTTGAAATTATTGATTCTTACGTAAGAAGGCACTACTCAATAATTGTTACAGTAATTACTGTTCAATATTTTATTTTATTGATTCAATAATTGCTACGTTGAAATTTTATATTATTGTTGTTCAATAATTGTTGCTGCACAGTATTTTTCATTATCAGATCAATAATTCATATTATTTAAATAATATTATTAGATAGCATTATTGGCAATGCCTAGAAAGTTCTGTCTAAGGAGAGGTTTGGTCATCTAATTGCGCGCCAGTAAGGAGAAATTCTTATTGGAAAGCCCCCTCTTTCCTGGGAACGGCCTGGTTGTCATAAATGTGATTTTGTAATATTATTTGTGAATAATTAATTATTGATTCATATGATAAGAAAATATTTATTTTATGGGGATATAAATGAGGGATATATTTTTGTAGTTAAAAAATGAAGGAGTTAATGTTGAGATTTTTATCAGTATTTTTGTCGGAATGGAGGTATTAAAAATTAGGGTTTTTGAGATATTTTGCGGGGGTTATAATTTTTAATCCGACCGTTGGATCGTGGTAATTTTTGAATATGTTATACATGTATAAGTTGAGTATATGTCCACAAATTTTGAACCGTTAAAAATGAACGTATGATTTATTATGAATTTTACGAGATGACTGGTTCAGAAATTGTTGAATTTTCGGAGTTTATCATTTTGGTAGAAAATTCTAGAATTGGTGGGCCCCACTTGTGGTTGGTGAAGAAATGTGCTGAATTATATTTCAAATGTGGTGGGTGGGAATAGTAGCAGGTAAAGCCATCAGGTTGCAGGTCAAACCTACCAAAATTTTCCTATAAATAGAGGGCTAAGTTAGAATTAAAAATCACACCAGAAACATAAGCTTTCTCTCTTTCTCTCTCTATATTATGAAGCATATTTTGTGAGTTTTTAGATACTTGGTGAGTTGCTATTCATCAGTGCAAGTTTCCTTCAGCATCATATCTGATATCCAGTCAGAAGTACTGCACTTTTGAGGTAAGGGATAGTAAGGGATTGTAAGGGATATTAAGGGATTTTAAGGGTTGTTATGATTTTTAGTTTCGTAATTTTTCTGATCTTCAAAAATTCTGGAAAAATTTGAAATGATATTTTGATGAGTTTTCTTGATTGTGTCCAAAAATAGTGATTTTTGGATGTATAGATTGAGAGTTATGAATTTTATGAGAAAAAAACTATTTTAAAAGTAACAGCTTATAATTCCTTGTGGTTAACTCCAAAATTGATGAAATTTTTATTGGGAGTACATGTATATGATAGAAGTATACTCTGTAAATTTCAGAATTTTTAGACAAAAGTACAATTTTTGATAAATGTCTAAATATTCGGTTATTTTGGCCATATGAAAAATAGTAAATGACTTTTAAAAATTCTGAGAAAAATATATGTTCACTATGGGACTATATTATGCTAAATCCCAGAAAAGAAATATTTTTGGAACTGATTTGGTATTTTTCATGAAAATAGTCTAGTTATGAGTAAATGAATTAAATATGTTTTGTGAAGAAAGAAAATTGGAAAATAGGATTTTATGGCTTGAGAATCCTATATGAGGTATATGCAGATTTTTGATGAGGGTTTTGATTATTGATGATGAAATTGTAAGAGTTGACATTTTATGATGATTAAATGCATTAATTAGTAAAGTGTAAACAATTAAAATAAATTATTTATAAATTTAAGTAATGTTATTCTTTCAATATCATTATACCGAAATATTGGTATAAATTTTATTGTAGAATTTCTATCTTTTGTGTCGGGGTTACTATTCATGTGTTACGAATATTACTCTTGAGATTAAAACTATATGTTGATCATATTATTTTTTTTATCATCATATATAACATTTTTATAACCCTGATGTTGAAATTCTCTTTCACTGGAGTGTAAAGATGGGTAGATTATTGGTATGATCATGACTAGGGTTCTCTTTGGCCTGTAGTGCAAAGTTGAATTGTGACTGGTATGATCATGACCATTGAATTTATAATTGAATATCTTAAGCTTAAGTGCAAAGGTGAATTGATCAACATGGTTATAATTATTGTTTATATAAATTCTGAAATGATTATATATTTCTTTGAGATATGAATATATTTGGCCTGTAGTGCAAATATGAATTGTTGATGAATATCTTTGGCATGTAGTGCAAAGATGGCCTGTTGATGAATATCTTTGGCCTGTAGTGCAAAGATGAACTGTTGTTGAATATCTTTGGCCCGTAGTGCAAAGATGATTTGTTGATGAATATCTTTGGCCCGTAGTGCAAAGATGGTTTGTTGATGAATATCTTTGGCCCGTAGTGCAAAGATGGATTTGTTAGTATGATTATAAACAGGAATTGTGATTTGGTATAACCATGATCTTTGATGTTTCAGGTAAAGACAGGTGATGAAAATATTCTTCGTCCTGGGTGCGAAGAAAAATTTATAGTCACAATTATGATTATGAGTTATTCATATGATTGTGGAAAGGAACTGTTGAGTGATGTTACATGGATAAAACATTGTTGGTGGATTTTTAACATGGAGAAGATAATAGACTTTATAGTCTATTTGACTCTTCTAATGGATTGCTCGTTCCGCTGCAACTATGGTTGAAATTTTTATCATTTACCATATGTTCTAAATCTCTGATTTATTATTGATGAAGGCTATTGATAATTTAATTATCTTTAGTCATGATATTCTTTACTGAGCTAGTTGTGCTCACCCTTTTACTTCACAATTCCTTTCAGGTAATAAGAGTGTAGCTGGGTCGAGCGAGGGTAACGGGAAAATAGAACGGTGGTCTCTAGCTGTGGAGGTTCTCCCGAAGCAGTATAGAAAAGTTCATTTAGTAGTTATATTTGGTGAATCCAATAGGGTAAGGTGTACCCAACGTTGGAAGGGTGGTTTGCCACCATCATACAAGATGTCTAATGACATACAACCTCGTGTCATCATAAGACATGATTGTGCTCATCCACTTGCTGAGTATATCTATGGGCACTACCTATATAATCTTGGTATTTGTTTGAAGTATAATTCTCAATTAGAGACAGTGGAGATAATGATAAGTCAAGAGAAGACTCACCATTAGGAAGAATATGATAGTAATCTTCTCGTTTTTCTTTGGGGTCTATTAGGTCAACCAAGGATAATTCTGTGGCCATATGATATCTATCATAACCTAGATGCGTGGCCTCCCATGTACGAAGGTTTCCTTGAGCACTTTCCAAAGATTCTAATTTCTAAAACAGTTTTTGACTGTACCTTTATGTAAGGTACCTTTGTGAAGTGCTGACACAAGTTGGTGTCCAATGTCACATTTGGTATATATTTGTATCCAAACTCACAACATATGTGTTGTTGTATTTTGCACGACAATTGTTGTAATAAAGTTGTAGTTGTTTTCTGTACCATGTATTTGACGACTCAGAATGAGTTGGGTGGAATGGACCTATTTTGAGTTTGTCACAGGTGGTATCAGAGCTTAGGGATATGATCTCTGGCGGAGATCGGGGAATATAACTAGGAGGGGAGAGATGAGTAAATCCTTCGCTAGTGTGTCCTACCTAAGCTTATTTGTTGGTCAGTCATAATATCGGGATATTATGTGATATGTTAATTTGTTAAATTAACCCTTGTTTTGAAGCTGTATTCTAGAATGATATATGAAATACAGGAGATGAGCAATGGAGAAATTATGATGACAGGGAAGATGGAATCTGAAATGAAAGGAATGTATTCTCAATTCTTTGAAATACCAGGTACGTAAATTTCGAGGACGAAATTTCATAAGGAGGGGAGATTGTAAGACCCCGAATTTTATGAAATAAAAGTATTCAATTTTTCTTATAATTACAATTCAGTAAATGGTTAAATTGATAAAAAGTTAAAGTTATGGGTGAAATGTGAAATTTTTTCAAAATACACAAGTGGTTATAAAATAATCATTGTTGTCGGGAAATATTCGTTTGGTCGTGAAATATTCTTTCTGTCGGGGAATATTCGTACGACGGCGCAGCTATTTGTGGGCCCCATAACGAATAACTGTCGGGTGAAGAAAATGATAAATTTGAGTTTTTACAAATAACGGCGTAGTTGTTACCGTTAACACTGTTGGAATACCCGGTGGTTAAAATACAGTAATACGCGTTATTGCACAGTAGCACACGGTATTGCATAGTATTTTTGAAATTATTGATTCTTACGTAAGAAGGCACTACTCAATAATTGTTACAGTAATTACTGTTCAATATTTTATTTTATTGATTCAATAATTGCTACGTTGAAATTTTATATTATTGTTGTTCAATAATTGTTGCTGCACAGTATTTTCCATTATCAGATCAATAATTCATATTATTTAAATAATATTATTAGATAGCATTATTGGCAATGCCTAGAAAGTTCTGTCTAAGGAGAGGTTTGGTCATCTAATTGCGCGCCAGTAAGGAGAAATTCTTATTGGAAAGCCCCCTCTTTCCTGGGAACGGCCTGGTTGTCATAAATGTGATTCTGTAATATTATTTGTGAATAATTAATTATTGATTCATATGATAAGAAAATATTTATTTTATGGGGATATAAATGAGGGATATATTTTTGTGGTTAAAAAATGAAGGAGTTAATGTTGAGATTTTTATCAGTATTTTTGTCGGAATGGAGGTATTAAAAATTAGGGTTTTTGAGATATTTTGCGGGGGTTATAATTTTTAATCCGACCGTTGGATCGTGGTAATTTTTGAAAATGTTATACATATATAAGTTGAGTATATGTCCACAAATTTTGAACCGTTAAAAATGAACGTATGATTTATTATGAATTTTACGAGATGACTGGTTCAGAAATTGTTGAATTTTCGGAGTTTATCATTTTGGTGGAAAATTCTAGAATTAGTGGGCCCCACTTGTGGTTGGTGAAGAAATGTGCTGAATTATATTTCAAATGTGGTGGGTGGGAATAGTAGCAGGTAAAGCCATCAGGTTGCAGGTCAAACCTACCAAAATTTTCCTATAAATAGAGGGCTAAGTTAGAATTGAAAATCACACCAGAAACATAAGCTTTCTCTCTTTCTTTCTCTATATTATGAAGCATATTTTGTGAGTTTTTAGATACTTGGTGAGTTGCTATTCATCAGTGCAAGTTTCCTTCAGCATCATATCTGATATCCAGTCAGAAGTACTGCACTTTTGAGGTAAGGGATAGTAAGGGATTGTAAGGGATATTAAGGGATTTTAAGGGTTGTTATGATTTTTAGTTTCGTAATTTTTCTGATCTTCAAAAATTCTGGAAAAATTTGAAATGATATTTTGATGAGTTTTCTTGATTGTGTCCAAAAATAGTGATTTTTGGATGTATAGATTGAGAGTTATGAATTTTATGAGAAAAAAACTATTTTAAAAGTAACAGCTTATAATTCCTTGTGGTTAACTCCAAAATTGATGAAATTTTTATTGGGAGTACATGTATATGATAGAAGTATACTCTGTAAATTTCAGAATTTTTAGACAAAAGTACAATTTTTGATAAATGTCTAAATATTCGGTTATTTTGGCCATATGAAAAATAGTAAATGACTTTTAAAAATTCTGAGAAAAATATATGTTCACTATGGGACTATATTATGCTAAATCCCAGAAAAGAAATATTTTTGGAACTGATTTGGTATTTTTCATGAAAATAGTCTAGTTATGAGTAAATGAATTAAATATGTTTTGTGAAGAAAGAAAATTGGAAAATAGGATTTTATGGCTTGAGAATCCTATATGAGGTATATGCAGATTTTTGATGAGGGTTTTGATTATTGATGATGAAATTGTAAGAGTTGACATTTTATGATGATTAAATGCATTAATTAGTAAAGTGTAAACAATTAAAATAAATTATTTATAAATTTAAGTAATGTTATTCTTTCAATATCATTATACCGAAATATTGGTATAAATTTTATTGTAGAATTTCTATCTTTTGTGTCGGGATTACTATTCATGTGTTACGAATATTACTCTTGAGATTAAAACTATATGTTGATCATATTATTTTTTTTTATCATCATATATAACATTTTTATAACCCTGATGTTGAAATTCTCTTTCACTGGAGTGTAAAGATGGGTTGATTATTGGTATGATCATGACTAGGGTTCTCTTTGGCCTGTAGTGCAAAGTTGAATTGTGACTGGTATGATCATGACCATTGAATTTATAATTGAATATCTTAAGCTTAAGTGCAAAGGTGAATTGATCAACATGGTTATAATTATTGTTTATATAAATTCTGAAATGATTATATATTTCTTTGAGATATGAATATATTTGGCCTGTAGTGCAAATATGAATTGTTGATGAATATCTTTGGCATGTAGTGCAAAGATGGCCTGTTGATGAATATCTTTAGCCTGTAGTGCAAAGATGAACTGTTGTTGAATATCTTTGGCCCGTAGTGCAAAGATGATTTGTTGATGAATATCTTTGGCCCGTAGTGCAAAGATGGTTTGTTGATGAATATCTTTGGCCCGTAGTGCAAAGATGGATTTGTTAGTATGATTATAAACAGGAATTGTGATTTGGTATAACCATGATCTTTGATGTTTCAGGTAAAGACAGGTGATGAAAATATTCTTCGTCCTGGGTGCGAAGAAAAATTTATAGTCACAATTATGATTATGAGTTATTCATATGATTGTGGAAAGGAACTGTTGAGTGATGTTACATGGATAAAACATTGTTGGTGGATTTTTAACATGGAGAAGATAATAGACTTTATAGTCTATTTGACTCTTCTAATGGATTGCTCGTTCCGCTGCAACTATGGTTGAAATTTTTATCATTTACCATATGTTCTAAATCTCTGATTTATTATTGATGAAGGCTATTGATAATTTAATTATCTTTAGTCATGATATTCTTTACTGAGCTAGTTGTGCTCACCCTTTTGCTTCACAATTCCTTTCAGGTAATAAGAGTGTAGCTGGGTCGAGCGAGGGTAACGGGAAAATAGAACGGTGGTCTCTAGCTGTGGATGTTCTCCCGAAGCAGTATAGAAAAGTTCATTTAGTAGTTATATTTGGTGAATCCAATAGGGTAAGGTGTACCCAACGTTGGAAGGGTGGTTTGCCACTATCGTACAAGATGTCTAATGACATACAACCTCGTGTCATCATAAGACATGATTGTGCTCATCCACTTGCTGAGTATATCTATGGGCACTACCTATATAATCTTGGTATTTGTTTGAAGTATAATTCTCAATTAGAGACAGTGGAGATAATGATAAGTCAAGAGAAGACTCACCATTAGGAAGAATATGATAGTAATCTTCTCGTTTTTCTTTGGGGTCTATTGGGTCAACCAAGGATAATTCTATGGCCATATGATATCTATCATAACCTAGATGCGTGGCCTCCCATGTACGAAGGTTTCCTTGAGCACTTCCCAAAGATTCTAATTTCTAAAACAGTTTTTGACTGTACCTTTATGTAAGGTACCTTTGTGAAGTGCTGACACAAGTTGGTGTCCAATGTCACATTTGGTATATATTTGTATCCAAACTCACAACATATGTGTTGTTGTATTTTGCACGACAATTGTTGTAATAAAGTTGTAGTTATTTTCTGTACCATGTATTTGACGACTCAGAATGGGTTGGGTGGAATGGACCTATTTTGGGGTTGTCACAGAAATAATACTAATAATAATAACAATAATATAGATTTATCAAATTTAATTTACATATTATCAGAGTTTCCCAAATCCCAAGTACGAAACCATCAACATTCATTACATGATAATAATAATATTTATCATCCACATCTTAATAAAGTTTGATTATTACAAAAGATAACATAAACAGTCATTCAGCAACTTTTCCTTTCCCTTTATTCTTGGCAGATTCTTCGGGTTGCTCACCCTTAGCTGAAAACATTTAAATTAAAGCAAGGATGAGCATTTGAATGCCCAACAAGTAATAGCAATAATAATAGTTAACTGAATGAATTAAATGTTTTCTTGGAAGGATACTTCTACAACGAAGCAACAGTTGTGAAGTAAGCTGAACCAATAAATAACAACATATCATTTTTATTTTCAAATTTTTAGAAACTACGTATTGACTATAAATGAGGATCAATTAACAAACTATGAACATTGTTTTCTATTTTCGAGAGGGTTAAACAGAAATTCATCTGTAAACCATCATAACTTACGGGCACGGGGGTGATCAGCCCGTTATGCCCTGTATTGATCAATACTACATTGCTAGAACGATATTATCGTTCATCCTTTGTCCGCCTTAGCGCATAAAAATTTCCCATGATTGGGATGTTCATGACAGTCTTGAATCCATACCAAAACAGATAAGTTTTATCTTGTTCCACGACAACTTTAAATTTTATGTCTAGCTGGATCAAATAACTTATACAACTTTTATTTCAACGTATACATACTAGGCAACTATAAGTATGTATCAACATGTGATAAAATATAATGATTATCCAAGTGGGGACACTTGTATAACCATGTTATAGAAATTAACGAATAGAATAAATAACTTGATCAATATTAACAGGATAAAGGAAATTGTACAACAATTATTGCTTAATAGGTTACTTATACAGAATCATTGCATAAGTATATACAAATGTTGAAATATTTGAACAATTGATATGAACAATTCAGATATTATCTTATACATGTCCGTTGCATAAAGTAAATGCAAAGGGTTAGATACTTGCCTTGTCAGCTGCTTACACAACTTAGATTTATCTTTTCTATCAATCTCTATCATTAAATAGATCATTGGTCTGATTAGAATAACATATCATATCATATAATACTGCTTATTGCAGTCAGCACATTCCTAATCACATTGTCACATAACTTTAACACCATTGAATCACAAATAAACAGTTATCCAGTCATCCTATCTAAGTCCAGATCAATTTCTGAACATGTCAGTCTACCGACAGCTTTATCGGGTAAATATCGAGTCTAAAACTCTATACAGTAGTTCAATATTCATTTGGATAACTTAAACACCCGTCGCACTATTTTTCATGGCCTTATAATAATTTTTAAATAACTATTACCATTTATCATAATTATGAAATATCAGAATTATTATTAAATAATTTAATAATAAACAATTCTATTATCATTAATATTTAACTAATATTAAGCTATTAATGAAACCATTGTCAAAATATTAAAGTTATTAATAATAACTTAAAATATTTTTAAAACATTTATATTACCCTTAAATGATTTTTTAAAATATTTAAAAATCATTATAAAATAATTACCATTAATATTAAATTATTAATGAACTATTTATCTAAATATTAAAAGTTATTAATTATAACTTAGAATATTTTTAATTCATTTATATCCTTTTTTAAATGATTTTTAAATTAATAAAACTATTTTAAACTATTTATTAAATATAATTATTAAATAAATTTAATATCATTAGGGTTAAATTAATATCATTAATATCAAATTATTAATGAAATTATCCTTTAAATATTAAAAGTTATATTTTATAACTTAAAATATCTTTAAACATTTTATCTTCATTTAAAATGTTTTTTAAAATATTAAAATCATTTTTAAACTAATTTATTTAATGTAAATATTAAATATCATTAATATCATTAATAATAATTAATTAATAAATTTTACCTTTAAATATTAAAAGTTATATTTTATAACTTAAAATATTCTTAAATATCTTATTATTATTTAAAATGATTTTTAAAATAATAAAATCATTTTTAAATTATTTAATTAATTCATTTATTAAACAACTTAATTATCATTAATATTAATTTATTAATAAAAATTATCACAAATTATTAAAAGTCATTAAAAATAACTTAAAATATTTTCATATATCATAATATAAATTTTAATGATTTTTCATGTATTTAAATCATTTTTAAATAATTTATTTAATATTATAATTAAATAAATTAAATACTTTTAATTTTCCAAAAATATTAAATATTTATGAAATATATTCAAAATAATTAAAATATAATTTTCGGACTTTAAAATAATTTTTAATAATTTATTTTGTATTTTTCAGAATTAAAAACTAATTAATACTAATTATTAAATAAAAATAATAAATTTTCGCAAAAACTGTCACTAAAGGGCCCTATAGCGACGAAACTGTTGCTATAGGTGTTCTTGAGCTGCTTAGAGCCTTCATACCCAGTTACCGAGTGAACTAGTTTGACCAACTTTAAATCTTTGTGTAGTGTGTTTCTGGGAATTACAAAAGCTAGATCTTATAGACAAAGTGCAAGACTACAGGTTCTAACAAACAACACGATCAAACAACCTAACACAAGCTAGATCTAAGCAACCAAAGTTGCTGTCAGAGCTGTTCTTCATTTACAGAAATGAAGAACAGTTCGAGCAGTCACTTTTAAGCTATTATAACTATCAATCGCGTTGATGATTTTGTGATCTACAAGTTGTAATGTGTAGACAACATACCAATGTACATATATATATCATAACATCAACAAAATAACAACAAATTAAGCAGGTACAAGCCGGTCAAACCTTGTCAGAAAAATTGTTCAAAAATTTCTGGGTTTTTCCCAGAAAATGCAGTCATGGCCGTTTGTCCTACTTTGACCGGCCACTGTAGTCAGATTACTTGTTGTTTAGGAGATTTTAAGGCATAATATTAAATTAATAATATCAGTCTATAATCTGGTTACAAAAACAAACACATAACATCATCAAGCAGTTAGATCTAAGCCCGCAAAGAACCTGTCAGAGGCTTCTGGGATGTTCTGGGTTTTTTTCCAGATTTTGGAAGTCAAGGCCGGTCAACGAGGTTTGACCGCCCATAACTTTCATTCTGAGCACGATTTGAGCTATCTATCAGTTCCAAATTACAGACAACATAACATACTACAAGTATTAACCTTTAAAACACAAAACCCAATTACAGAAATGGATCTACAAGGTCTGACATTCGTTGTCAGACCATAACATGAAATTTTTCCAGAAATTTGAAAATCATTGATTTGAGCATTTAGATGTTATGGACTTGTAATATACCAACCTAGATCATTAAATTAGACTATAAACACCATCTTTTAACAACAAATTACAAGATCTAACAACAGATCATTGGAAAAAAAATTATGGTTAGGGTTTATACATTTGATGAACAAATTTTTGATTTTGTGTTGCTGATTTGGTTATGGTGTTAGTGGGGCTTGATAATGGGACTATAATGCTAGATAATTTTGGAGGTGTGGTGCTTGAGAGAGTTGAGTAAGGTTTTTGCACAAATTAAGTGAACAAAATGCAATTTCTCTCTCCAATCCATATATATAGACAATTAGATACATGTATGGGTTGACCTAGAGATGATTTGCTGTCATTTGAAGGTCAAGGGAGTTGTTGGTTTGTTAAATCACTCAAAATTTATCTAGATTTGCAAGCAAGCTTCTTAAAGAATTAAAAAGGGCATAAAAGACATTTAATAATTCAATTTAATGGCCAAAAATGAAACTTGACAAACCCTTAGGGTTTGACCCTTAGGGTTTAGTAAAAAGCAAAAATACTATTTAGCAACTAGGGTTTGTAAAATTATAAACTAAATTTAGTTTCCACAATTTGAAAAATTAAAATTATTAATTAGATTAAATTAATAATTTTATTATACAGGAACATTAGGGTATTATAACGTAATTAACTTTGGTATTTAAATAATTAGTGTTTAAAATTAGCAATTAGGGTTCCAAGAAATATCGGTTAGAGTTTTAATTTCGCGATTAAGGTTTCGATTTCAAATTTAGGGTTTTAATCATTATGGTCTTAAATCACTAATTAGGTTTATTTAAATTAGCGATATAAAACCTATTATACCCGACATTAATCACTGTAACACAATTCTTGACAGATCAAACCTCCGGTCTAGGTTTCCGGATTATGGTTTAATAGAAATTCATATAATTAGGGTTTTAAATTTGTAATTAGGGTTTTCTAATTAGCATAACACGAAGTAACACATAACACATATCATATAACACAGATATTAAATAATCTTAAATTTCCCATTTAAATTGATAAATAGGGTTAAATCAATTAATGCTTGGGTTTGATCAATATACCATAATTGACCAATCATCAACAGTACGGAAATACATTACATATTCATAGCACTGAAAAATCAAAATATAATTAATATTATATTATTATTTTTATACCTTGACAATAATCCAAAATTAGGGTTTGGATTCCATATCTGATTTATTCTTCATATTTAACCTTAATAATTAAGATAAAATAATTCACTTAATAACTTGTACTAAACTCATATAATAAAATAATTATTATAATTATTCTAAAAATCACTTCATATATTATTTAAATAATATATGATTATATTTTTATGGAAAATAATTAATAAAAGCATTTCTACCATAACTTAATTATTATCAGAATATACTTTTTAATAATCAATAATTCTAAAATAAATTTACTTGCAAACATTTATGCAATAAATATATTTTTATTTACCACATAAATACATATACACATTATCTTGTACAAATCCTCATCCTTAATATAAAAAAAAAATTTATACGCAAAATTTCTTATTTATTTATGTTGAAAATATCGGGTTGTTACATTCACCCTCTCTTATAAAGATTTCGTTCCCGGAATTATCGTTTTAAAACCTATACATACACGACACATAGCATACATAATCATTGCAAGTAGATCTCGATCAACTTTGATCGAACTGATCTTTAACTATTCACATAAAGCTTTTCTTTCTGATTAAACGGAAAAATTAGTTTCTAAAAGAACTCAAATTCCTCCTTCAAAATTTCTTTATAACATAATTTACTATAAATAGAAAAATCATATATAAGAAAATACAAGTTATACAAAAAGTACCTGGAGTTCCATTGCCGGCTGCCACCGTGTCTTGAACTGTCATATTGAAGACCCGTGTAGTAGATTTGGTCGGCTTGCCAGATGAAGTTGGTCCTGTAATTGCCAAGGCTCCGCCGCTTTTTCCCACGTTCACGTTTTCTGCTTTCGTTCTTCTTTTTGGACAGTCTTTCACCTTATGGTCCTTTGATCCACAGAGAAAACACCCACCAATTGTCTTAGAATTGGGGCAGTTGGGAGAGATATGGCCCTCCTGCCCGCACTTGAAACATGCGAATTTTCCCTTCAGACATTCCCCTAAATGATTTTTCCCACAATTCCCACATTGTACCACCTGCTTCTTCTTTACACCTTCTTGTTTTACCTGTACACCACTAAAGTTGTTCCCCTTCCTCTTATCCCTCCTATTCCCAGTATTCTCTTCCACCTTCCCAGCTCCCTCAACCTTACCCTTATTCCTTCTTTCTTTGTTGTATAGGCTCATGGCCTCACTCCCCTCCTCAGCAATAATAGCTTTCTCCATGAGTGCTGCAAATGTAGGAATTTGCAACACTGCCACCTTGTTGTAGAGCCAGGGTTTTAATCCCAGCTCAAACCTTCGTGCTTTTCTAGCCTCCGTATCAACTTGATGCAGAGCAAACCTAGCTAACTCATTAAACTTAGCGGCGTATTTGGACACCGTCATATTTTCCTATTTTAATTCAAGAAATTTTACTTCCATCCTAGCCTGCATACTAGATGAAAAATAGTTTTTGAAAAATAAAGTTTTGAATCTTTCCCAAGCAACTACACCTACACCTGCTCTAGCCTTCGCCTGATTCGCTTCCCACCAAAAATTTGCCTCGCCCTTCATCATGTAGGTGGCAAAAGCGGTCTTTTGCCCCTCAGCTACCCAAGCTAATACAAACGCCTTTTCAATTTCTTTAACCCAAGTTTGGGCTTCTACAGGGTCAGTTGTACCTCTAAATTCGGGAGGTCCTACATCTTTGAAGTCCTTGAAATTTGCCAAGCGGTTGTATGGCTGGTTCCCTGCGACTGCCGTTCCTTGTTGCATGGCCTGAGCTACCATGTTTGCGAATTGATGCATTGGATCTGGTTGTGGTTGTCCCTCGACGTTGTTGACAGATTCTTCTGTCCTTTGGTTTCTAGTTTGACGTCTTGGCGACATTATCTGATTAAATAAAATCATAAATTTAACTTATATTCTAAACCTTATCATATTAGTTTAATACTTTAAACTTGTTTCATCACTCAAACATAGGTTCATTAATTCAAAGTAATTTACATAACATAGTCCATACTATTATCCCTTTGTGATTACAAAAGTCGGGATTTACAGCTTTGACCCATACAAAAGCTTAAAATATTACATTACACAAACATACCTATCACACATATTATATTAAACAGACCTACACCACAGAACCTATACTACTTATTCACTACGCCTTTTTCTTAATTTTGGATAACTTTTTGCCTGATGTCCTTCCATCCCACAGATGAAACAAACACACTGCTTTGGATTGGGACACTGAGGAGAAAAATGTCCCCCATGTCCGCAATTGTAGCAAACATTCTCCCCTTTTCTGCATATACCATCATGCTTCCTATCACAGTTTGTACACTTTTCTATTCGGTTAAAGTTTCCTTGGTTGTTATCAGGATTACCTAGATTACGGTCTTTCATTTTTCTTTTTCCCTTTTTGTTCAGAGCTGCACCCGACTTGTTGCTTTTAGCTCCCAATTGATCAATTTAGATTTTAAGCTTATCATGTTCTTCCATTATTTCAATTAATGCTTTTTGCAGTTGACTATTTAGCAGCTTTTCTATTTCCCATAACTGTTCTAAAGAGGAAACCTGGTCCCGCAGATTCTGCACTTCGATTGATGCTTGGTCATCTCCAACTTCAGTGTCTGAATCACTATCGGTTAGTTCCACCATTTTTGGATCTGGTACGATATTTTCCACTATAACCACCTCATCGAGGTTGCTTTCACTTTGAGCCTCTTTTCAGCTATTGGCTTTGATATCGGCTCCTTCTTTACGATCCGAGGGTATCCTAATCCTTTTTCACCTAACATCTACACACATAAATTATCCTGATTAGCATAAAATATATACATATAACACATAAGGGTTTTATATAAGTTATCTTTTAATTGGTTTGACGATGAATTTATCCGATTCATCCATTTCTAAACTCTATATGAGATATTTATATTTTCAACGTTTCCCTCTGTTCTAAGGTTATAGCCTAAGGTCTATCCCACCTAAGGATTCTAACCCTATAGCTCTGATACCATGATGTGACGCCCCCAAATTTGGATACTTGAAACCCGAACTCGATGCTTCACGATACCATTTCTATGAGCGGAATAATACTAATAATAATAACAATAATATAGATTTATCAAATTTAATTTACATATTATCAGAGTTTCCCAAATCCCAAGTACGAAACCTTCAACATTCATTACATGATAATAATAATATTTATCATCCATATCCTAATAAAGTTTGATTATTACAAAAGATATCATAAATAGTCATTCAACAACTTTTCCTTTCCCTTTATTCTTGGCAGATCCTTCGGGTTGCTCACCCTTAGCTGAAAACATTTAAATTAAAGCAAGGATGAGCATTTGAGTGCCCAGCAAGTAATAGCAACAATAATAGTTAACTGAATGAATTAAATATTTTCTTGGAAGGATACTTCTACAACGAAGCAACAGTTGTGAAGTAAGCTGAACCAATAAATAACAACATATCATTTTTATTTTCAAATTTTTAGAAACTACGTATTGACTATAAATGAGGATCAATTAACAGACTATGAACATTGTTTTCTATTTTCGAAAGGGTTAAACAAAAATTCATCTGTAAACCGTCATAACTTACGGGCACGGGGGTGATCAGCCCGTTTTGCCCTGTATTGATCAATACTACATTGCTAGAACGATATTATCGTTCATCCTTTGTCCGCCTTAGCGCATAAAAATTTCCCATGATTGGGATGTTCATGACAGTCTTGAATCCATACCAAAACAATTCGGTTGGATAAGTTTTATCTTGTTCCATAACAACTTTAAATTTTATGTCTAGGTGGATCAAATAGCTTAGACGACTTTTATTTCAACGTGTACATACTAGGCAACTATAAGTATGTATCATCATGTCATAAAATATAATAATTATCCAAGTGGGGACACTTGTATAACCATGTTATAGAAATTAACGAACAGAATAAATAACTTGATCAATATTAACAAGATAAAGGAAATTGTACAACAATTATTGCTTAATAGCTTACTTATACAGAATCATTGCATAAGTATATACAAATGTTGAAATATTTGAACAATTGATATGAATAATTTAGATACTATCTTACACATGTCCATTGCATAAAGTAAATGCAAAGGGTTAGATACTTGCCTTGTCAGCTGCTTACACAACTTAGATTTATCTTTTTTATCAATCCCTATCATTAAATAGATCATTGGTCTGATTAGAATAACATATCATATCATATAATACTGCTTATTACAGTCAGCACATTCCTAATCACATTGTCACATAACTTTAACACCATTGAATCATAAATAAACAGTTATCCAGTCATCCTATCTAAGTCCAGATCAATTTCTGAAACATGTCAGTCTACCGACAGCTTTATCGGGTAAATATCGAGTCTAAAACTCTATACAGTAGTTCAATATTCATTTGGATAACTTAAACATCCGTCGCACTATTTTTCATGGCCTTATAATAATTTTTAAATAACTATTACCGTTTATCATAATTTTGAAATATCAGAATCATTATTAAATGATTTAATAATAAACAATTCTATTATCATTAATATTTAACTAATATTAAGCTATTAATGAAACCATTGCCAAAATATTAAAGTCATTAATAATAACTTAAAATATTTTTAAAATATTTATATTACCCTTAAATGATTTTTTAAAATATTTAAAAATCATTATTAAATAATTACCATTAATATTAAATTATTAATGAACTATTTATCTAAATATTAAAAGTTATTAATTATAACTTAGAATATTTTTAATTCATTTATATCCCTTTTTAAATGATTTTTAAATTAATAAAATTATTTTAAACTATTTATTTAATATAATTATTAAATAAATTTAATATCATTAGGGTTAAATTAATATCATTAATATCAAATTATTAATGAAATTATCCTTTAAATATTAAAAGTTATATTTTATAACTTAAAATATCTTTAAACATTTTATCTTCATTTAAAATGATTTTTAAAATATTAAAATCATTTTTAAACTAATTTATTTAATGTAAATATTAAATATCATTAATAATAATTAATTAATGAATTTTACCTTTAAATATTAAAAGTTATATTTTATAACTTAAAATATTCTTAAATATCTTATTATTATTTAAAATGATTTTTAAAATAATAAAATTATTTTTAAATTATTTATTTAATTCATTTATTAAACAACTTAATTATCATTAATATTAATTTATTAATGAAAGTTATCACAAAATATTAAAAGTCATTAAAAATAACTTAAAATATTTTCATATATCATAATATAAATTTTAATGATTTTTCATGTATTTAAATCATTTTTAAATAATTTATTTAATATTATAATTAAATAAATTAAATACTTTTAATATTCCAAAAATATTAAATATTTATGAAATATATTCAAAATAATTAAAATATAATTTTCGGACTTTAAAATAATTTTTAATAATTTATTTTGTATTTTTCAGAATTAAAAACTAATTAATACTAATTATTAAATAAAAATAATAAATTTTCGCAAAAACTGTCACTAAAGGGCCCTATAGCGACGAAACTGTCGCTATAGGTGTTCTTGAGCTGCCCAGAGCCTTCATACCCAGTTACCGAGTGGACTAGTTTGACCAACTTTAAATCTTTGTGTAGTGTGTTTCTGGGAATTACAAAAGCTAGATCTTATAGACAAAGTGCAAGACTACAGGTTCTAACAAACAACACGATCAAACAACCTAACACAAGCTAGATCTAAGCAACCAAAGTTGCTGTCAGAGCTGTTCTTCATTTACAGAAATGAAGAACAGTTCGAGCAGTCACTTTTAAGCTATTATAACTATCAATCGCGTTGATGATTTTGTGATCTACAAGTTGTAATGTGTAGACAACATACCAATGTACATATATATATCATAACATCAACAAAATAACAACAAATTAAGCAGGTACAAGCCGATCAAACCTTGTCAGAAAAATTGTTCAAAAATTTCTGGGTTTTTCCCAGAAAATGCAGTCATGGCCGTTTGTCCTACTTTGACCGGCCACTGTAGTCAGATTACTTGTTGTTTAGGAGATTTTAAAGCGTAATATTAAATTAATAATATCAGTCTATAATCTGGTTACAAAAACAAACACATAACATCATCAAGCAGTTAGATCTAAGCCCGCAAAGAACCTGTCAGAGGCTTCTGGGCTGTTCTGGGTTTTTTCCATATTTTGAAAGTCATGGCCGGTCAACGAGGTTTGACCGCCCATAACTTTCATTCTGAGCATGATTTGAGCTATCTATCAGTTCCAGATTACAGACAACATAACATACTACAAGTATCAACCTTTAAAACACAAAACCCAATTACAAAAATGGATCTACAAGGTCTGACATTCGTTGTCAGACCATAACATGAAATTTTTCCAGAATTTTAAAAATCATTGATTTGAGCATTTAGATGTTATGGACTTGTAATATACCAACCCAGATCATTAAATTAGACTATAAACAACATCTTTTAACAACAAATTACAAGATCTAACAACAGATCATTGGAAAAAAAATTATGGTTAGGGTTTATACCTTTGATGAACAAATTTTTGATTTTGTGTTGCTGATTTGGTTATGGTGTTAGTGGGGCTTGATAATGGGACTATAATGCTAGATAATTTCGGAGGTGTGGTGCTTGAGAGAGTTGAGTAAGGTTTTTGCACAAATTAAGTGAACAAAATACAATTTCTCTCTCCAATCCATATATATAGACAATTAGATACATGTATGGGCTGACCTAGAGATGATTTGCTGTCATTTCAAGGTCAAGGGAGTTGTTGGTTTGGTAAACCACTCAAAATTTATCTAGATTTGCAAGCAAGCTTCTTAAAGAATTAAAAAGGGCATAAAAGACATTTAATAATTCAATTTAATGGCCAAAAATGAAACTTGACAAACCCTTAGGGTTTGACCCTTAGGAATTGACCCTTAGGGTTTAATCCTAATGTTTAGCAAAAAGCAAAAATACTATTTAGCAACTAGGGTTTGTAAAATTATAAACTAAATTTAGTTTCCACAATTTGAAAAATTAAAATTATGAATTAGATTAAATTAATAATTTTATTATACAGGAACATTAGGGTATTATAACATAATTAACTTTGCTATTTAAACAATTAGTGTTTAAAATTAGCAATTAGGATTCCAAGAAATATCGGTTAGAGTTTTAATTTCGCGATTAAGGTTTCAATTTCAAATTTAGGGTTTTAATGATTATGGTCTTAAATCACTAATTAGATTTATTTAAATTAGCGATATAAAACCTATTATACCTGACATTAATCACTGTAACACAATTCTTGACAGATCAAACCTCCGGTCTAGGTTTTCAGATTAGGGTTTAATAGAAATTCATATAATTAAGGTTTTAAATTTATAATTAGGGTTTCCTAATTAGCATAACACGAAGTAACACATAACACATATCATATAACACAGTTATTAAATAATCTTAAATTTCCCATTTAAATCGATAAATAGGGTTAAATCAATTAATGCTAGGGTTTGATCAATATACCATAATTGACCAACCATAAACAGTACGGAAATACATTACATATTCATAGCACTGAAAAATCAAAATATAATTAATATTATATTATTATTTTCATACCTTGACAATAATTCAAAATTAAGGTTTGAATTCCATATCTGATTTATTCTTCATATTTAACCTTAATAATTAAGGTAAAATAATTCACTTAATAACTTGTACTAAACTCATATAATAAAATAATTATTATAATTATTCTAAAAATCACTTCATATATTATTTAAATAATATATGATTTATATTTTCATGGAAAATAATTAATAAAAGCATTTCTACCATAATTTAATTATTATCAGAATATACTTTTTAATAATCAATAATTCTAAAATAAATTTACTTGCAAACATTTATGCAATAAATATATTTTTATTTACCACATAAATACATATACACATTATCTTGTACAAATCCTCATCTTTAATATAAAAAAAAAATTTATACGCAAAATTTCTTATTTATTTATGTAGAAAATATCGGGTTGTTACAGTTCCTTACTCAATCATCATTACTTAGCCAAAACAATGCAGTCATATATTGACTTTAACATTTCATGATTCAACATGCATAACATATCATGCAATTTAAAACAGTTCATCAAGTCCACGTAGAAAATAGGAACCGAAAGACTTGCCTTGATCGTTGTTTACCAATAACAGTTTAACAACTTACAGCTATCTGCACTTCACGTGCCCTTTTGTTGTTAAGAAATTCGTGTTAAACTCTAATAATAACTTGAAGAACTCAGCTCTTATTGCTTCTCTTTCTCAGACTCTCTCAAACCTTTCTGAACATTTCCTTTCTCTGTAGCTTTTCTTAGGCTTAAGCCAAACAATATACGTAAAACCAAATAAACTAAAACCCAAACGTACGAAACTGCCATATACTTAATAACCCTATTAAAATATTAGTTACCAAATATATTATATATTATTTATATTTTGTTTAAATTAATTTATATTACTAATAAACCAAATTTAAAAATCCAAAAGCCATAGGGCTTTGTTTGGCAAAATTATTTAAAATTAAAGACTTAATATATATAAGGCTTGTTTGGCAAAACTAAATTAAAATTACTTTAATTTATTTTAATAACTAATTATAATATAGTTATTTGTCACACTTCTAATTAATTAAGTTTTCATACTTAATTTAATTAATTCTAATAACAATTCATTGCATAATATAATAATTTATTTAATCATTATAAATTATCTAACTTAATTATTAAATTAAATTAGATTACTATTTCAAAATAATTACTTTTCTTAACTCATTAATTATTTATTAAACAAATAAATAATCAAATCACATCAAATCAATTAAACAAATACTTATTCAACAATAAACACATCCATTAAATATTTATATAATTCAATAAATATTTAAATATTATAATAAAAATCTGGATTGTTACACTTCTACTAAGGTAAGGGATGCTATTTCTTTTGTATTCGTAAGGGGTATTATTTCTTTCGTATTCATAAGGAATACTATTTTTTTCGTATTTATCCTTTAATATGTCGAATTAATCTGTCTACGCGGATTACGTACCGTATGACAGGTGAAAATCTATTTGCAGTTTCGTATGTTATTTCTTTTCATATTCTTAAATCTAAACTTACTATGGTAAGTATTACTTCTATAATCCTTGAGATTAGTAGAATATCCTTGAGCTTTGCGCTTCAACTAGTGTCGTTTCATTGTAATATTAGTCTGATTTTTTTTATTAAATATCAATATTTTCATCCGGAGTACTATTCACGGGTTACTATTCACTCGGATACTATTCACTCAAATATTATTCACTCGGGTATTTGGGGCACTTTTCATGCCGGAGTACTATTCACGAGTTACTATTCACCCGATTATTATTCACTCTAGTATTATTCACTCGGGTATTCGGGACACTTTTCATGCTGGGATACTTTTCACGAGGTACTATTCCTAAAGTACTATTCATAAGGTACTTTTCACGGGGTACTATTCACTGAAAAATTTATTTCTTTTCTGTCCAAATTTTTTTTGATACATGAATATTATTCTTGAATTTTACTTCACAAAGCAGTATCATGTTGATAATTTGGATATTTTTAAATTCTAGATAAACTTAAAGTATTTAATATTTATCCTTGATTTCGTTTGATTAATGCTTATATCATTGTCAATATCCTCATGCTTATATTGTGATGAAAGTCATCTTTGGCCCGTAGTGCATAGATGGACTGTTGATTATTGGTGTTATAGTTGTATATCTTTGGCTTATGTGCAAAGATGAACTGTTGATTATTAGTTTTACAGTTGAATATATTTGTCTTATGTACAAAGACGAACTTTTGATTGATAGCTTTGGCCGTAGTGTAAAGATGGACAGGTGTATGACATGATCATGACCACTGGTGATACTAACGAATATCCTTGGCCCGTAGTGCATGGATAATTCGATGATGTGTTTGGTAGGATCATGACAATTAGTTAATAGTTGAATGTCTTTGGCTGTAGTGCACTGACGGACAATTGATTGGTATGATCATAACCATTGGTTTTGTAGTTGAATATCTTCAGCCAGTAGTGCAAAGATAGATAACTGATTGGTATGATCATTGTTATTACATTTTAATATCTTTAGCCTATGGGGTAAAGATATTGAGTAAACATTCTATTAAGCCTTTGTGGCAAGGAGAAACTATTGATTTTCATGATTATAAATACGAATTGTGAATTTAACTATAACCTTTGGTGGTTCAGGTGAAGACAAGTGATAAAATTCTCTTTGCCATGGGTACAACAAAGAACTATTGATGAGTATTACAGGAATGAAATGTTAACAATGGACTTTTAATTTGGAGGAGATAGTAGACATTTATGTTCTACTTGACTCTTCTAATGAATTGCTTGTTCCACTGCAGTTGTTGATCTAAAACTTTTTGTCTATTGTATTTTATCAGTTGTTATACTGTTGAAGGCTAACGATAACTTATTCTACATTATCTTAGTCATAATATTTCTTACTGGGCTAGTTGAGCTCACCCTTTTGCTTTCATTATTCTCTTCAGGAAATGAGAACATAGTCGGGACTAGTCGGGGAATGGAGTGATGGTCCAAGATGGTCGTTTTAGTAATCCTCACTATTTAGTGTGATAATAAATGTAATGAGGATTGAATTTGAGTTTGGATATTGTCTATGAGACAATATTCGTGTAAAAATTCTCAGCTTTTGTTGTATAATTAAGTTTGTATTTGTATTCTGTTCTATGTATTTGGCGACCCAAGATGGGTGATGTATACCTATTCTGGGGGCGTCACACTTGGTATCAAAGCTTAGGGATATGATCCCTGCTTGAGATGTGAGATAAGAACTAGGAGGGGAGAGACATAGAATTTCTTCGCTAGTATGACCTACCTAAGCTTATTTGTTATTTAATTGGTCGGTCAAAATATAGGGATAATATGTGGCATGTCAATTAACCTTTGTTTTGAAGCTGTATTCTAGAATGATATCTGAAATACAGGAGATGAGCAATGAGAAAATCATGATACAGAGGAAATAACCGAGAAGGTACAATCTGAAAAGAAAGTAAGGTATTCTCATCTCTTCGAACTACCAGGTACGTAAATTTCGAGGACAAAATTTTATAAGGAGGGGAGATTGTAAGACACCGAATTTTATGAAATGAAAGTATTCAATTTTCTTATAATTATTATTCTATTTAGTAAATGGTTAAATTGATAAAATATTAAAGTTAAGGGTGATATTTGAAAATTTTGTAAAGTAAGTAAGTTGATATAAAATATTCGTTGTATCGGGAAATATTCGATTGGTCGGGGAATATTCATTTTAACAGGAAATATTCGTACGACGACACCATCATTGGTGGACCCCACAACGGAATAATTGTTGGAGTTAGAAAACAACATAAATATCTTTTTATAAAAATAACGGCGAAAGTTTTACTGTTAAACTGTTGAAATACTCGGTGGTAAAAATACAGTAATACGCGTGGTTGCATAGTAGCACACGATATTGATTATTGATGCTTACGTAAGAAGCCACTCAGTTTACTCAATTATTGCTACAGTAATTGCTGCATAGTATCTCACGTTATTTGATTCAATTACTATCACAGTATCATTTGCATAATATTTTATATTATTAAATTAATAATTGAGACGACAAAGTTATTCATATTATTATTTACAATATTGACAATGTCTAGAAAATTCTATCGATGAGAGGTTTGGTCACTTAATTGCGCGTCAATAGGGAGAAATCCTTATCGGAAAGCTCCCTCTTTCTTGGGAATGATCTGGTTGTTAAATATTGTGAGTTATAATATTAATGATGAATAATTGTTGAGGTATTAAGAATGTGTTTATTGAAGATAAGTGAATTACAAAAGTTAGAGGGGAATAATGCAAACTTGAAAAACTTTAGGGGTTCTAAAGTGTAATAATTTAAATCAATTTAGACCATTGGTGGTGGTTTTAATAGTAAATCAATATGGACCATTGGTGGTAGTTTTAATAGTAAATCAATTTGGACTGTCGATTGTGATTTTAATAGTAAATCAATCTGGACCGTCGATGGTGGTTTTAATAGTAAATCAATCTGGACCGTCGGTGGTGGTTTTAAAAGTAAATCAATCTGGACCGTCGGTGGTGGTTTTAAAAATAAATCAATCTGGACCATCGGTTGTGGTTTTAATAGTAATCAATCTGGACCGTCCGTTCTAATAGTAAATCAATATGGACCGTTCGTGAATTTGTTATTATTTAGTCATTTCTCCTATAAATAGAAGCTTAATTCTTCTTTCATTCTGACCAATTCACTGAGACTCACAAGAGAAACTATAGAGAGAGAAACTATAGAGAGCAAGAAGAAGAGTATTCTGCTACTTCACTATTGCAGTATCCAGTCTTCTACTAAGGTAAGGGATGTTTCTTTTGTATTCGTAAGGGATATTATTTCTTTCGTATTCATAAGGAATACTATTTTTTTCATATTCATCCTTTAATATGTCGGATTAGCCTGTCTACGCGGATTACGTACCGTATGACAGGTGAAAATCTATTTGCAGTTTCATATATTATTTCTTTTCATATTCTTAAACCTAAACTTACTATGGTAAGTATTGCTTCTATAATCCTTGAAATTAGTGGAATATCCTTGAGCTTTGCGCTTCAACTAGTATCGTTTCATTGGAATATTAGTCTGATTTTTTTTTATTAAATATCAATATTTTCATTCGGGGTACTATTCACGGGTTACTATTCACTCGGGTACTATTCACTCAAATATTATTCACTCGGGTATTCGGGGTAATTTTCATGCCGGAGTATTATTCACGAGTTACTATTCACAGGTTACTATTCACCAAGTTACTATTCACTCTAGTATTATTCACTCGGGTATTCGGGACACTTTTCATGCTGGGATACTTTTCACGAGGTACTATTCCTAAAGTACTATTCATAAGGTACTTTTCACGGGGTACTATTCACTGAAAAATTTATTTCTTTTCTGTCCAAATTTTTTTTGATACATGAATATTATTCTTGAATTTTACTTTACAAAGCAGTATCATGTTGATAATTTGGATATTTTTAAATTCTAGATAAACTTAAAGTATTTAATATTTATCCTTAATTTCGTTTGATTAATGCTTATATCATTGTCAATATCCTCATGCTTATATTGTGATGAAAGTCATCTTTGGCCCGTAGTGCATAGATGGACTGTTGATTATTGGTGTTACAGTTGTATATCTTTGGCTTATGTGCAAAGATGAACTGTTGATTATTAGTTTTACAGTTGTATATATTTGTCTTATGTACAAAGACAAACTTTTGATTGATAGCTTTGGCCGTAGTGTAAAGATGGACAGGTGTATGACATGATCATGACCACTGGTGATACTAACGAATATCCTTGGCCCGTAGTGCATGGATAATTCGATGATGTGTTTGGCAGGATCATGACCATTAGTTAACAGTTGAATGTCTTTGGCCGTAGTGCACTGACGGAAAATTGATTGGTATGATCATGATCATTGGTTTTATAGTTGAATATCTTCGTCCAGTAGTGCAAAGATAGACGACTGATTGATATGATCATTGTTATTACATTTGAATATCTTTAACCTATAGGGTAAAGATATTGAGTAAACGTTCTATTAAGCCTTTGTGAAAAGGAGAAACTGTTAATTTTCATGATTATAAATATGAATTGTGAATTTAACTATAACCTTTGGTGGTTTAGGTGAAGACAAGTGATAAAAATTCTCTTTGTCTTGGATACAACAAAGAACTATTGATGAGTATTACAGGAATGAAATGTTAACGATGGACTTTTAATTTGGAGGAGATAGTAGACATTTATGTTCTACTTGACTCTTCTAATGGATTACTTGTTCCGCTGCAGTTGTTGATCTAAATTGTCTATTGTATTATGTCAGTTGTTATATTGTTGAAGGCTAACGATAACTTATTATGCATTATCTTAGTCATAATATTTCTTACTGGGCTAGTTGAGCTCACCCTTTTGCTTTCATTATTCTCTTCAGGAAATGAGAACATAATCGGGACTAGTCGGGGAACGGAGTGATGGTCCGAGATGGCTATTTTAGTAATCCTCACTATTTAGTGTGATAATAAATGTAATGAGGATTGAATTTGAGTTTGGATATTGTCTATGAGATAATATTCGTGTAAAAACTCTCAGCTCTTGTTGTATAATTAAGTTTGTATTTGTATTCTGTATCATGTATTTGGCGACCCAAGATGAGTGATGTATACCTATTTTGGAGGCGTCACATAAGTGACTTTTTGTATTTTGATATGTTATACAACTATGGTGAAATTGTAGTATTTTGATATGTTATACAACTATGGTAAAATTTTAGTATTTCAGTATTTGAATTTTAGTATTTTGATTAAATGATGTAAATATGTTATGATGTAAATATGATGTAAATGATGTAAATATGTAAATATGATAATATGTTATGTTATGATGTAAATGATGTAAATATGTTATGATTTTAGTATTTTAATGATGTAATTTGAATTTTTGTTGTTTTGATTAATTAACAAAATAATTTAAATTTTAGTATTTTTTTTTAAAATTCAGTATTTTTTTAATTTGATTTTTTTAGTATTTTAGTATTTTTTTAATTAGTATTTTTAGTATTTGATGTAAATATGTAATTATTATTTTTAGTATTTTAGTGCCGGGTAACTAACTTTATAATAAAAAATCGTTATAGCTTAGTTGGTTTAAGCATTTGTTTAAGGAGAGTGGGAGGTCTAAAGTTCAATTCTTTAGGAGAGCATTCTTTTATTTTATTTTTTAAAAAGTCCGCGGGCCGGGCCAGGCTTTTTTATTATTAGTACTATTATAATTATTGTAATAATTATAATAATAATAATAATAATAATAATAATAATAATTAATAATAATAATAATAGTAATAGGAATAATAATAGTAATTATAATAATGATTAATAATAACAATAATAATAATAGTAGTAGTTATAATAATATTAATAGTAATAATAATAGTAATTATAATAATAATAATAGTAATAGTAATAGTAATAGTAATAATAATAAAAAATATAGCACATGAAGCATGAAAAAAATTTAATAATGACTTATAAGTAAAAAAAAATTAAAATTTAAGTTATTGTCAAATACTGAATAATAACAAATGACTTATAACTTAGTTTAACCAACTTATAAGTCATTGCCAAAAACCCTCTAATTCAAGATACAAAGAGAAATTAATATTTGATTATAAAAAAATTTACAAGTCAAGAAAAATGAGAATTTAAAAAATGGGAGTTAAAAAAATCTTACACACCATTGGTGCAACTTTATTGTTAATATATAACTTCTTAAGATTATATTAATGGTATGTAGTGAAGGAGAAGAAAGGAATATATGGGGGGAAATCTCATATTTTGATTTAAATATTAATCCTTGCAAGATATTAACAGATAACTTGTGTTGCTCCAGCGGTCAAATGACCAAAGTTCCAAATGATAGGTCACAAGTTCGAATATTTTTCGCATTTGGATATAATTTTTAAATACTAAATATGAATATTTTTTGACAATTCTCCGAATACTGAACATGGTCTTACAAAAACATGCTTATTTGGATTATCTTAATTTAAGGCAACATTTTAATAGTCACTGCAAAAAGTTGTATAAGATATGCAACGAAAATAAAAATTGTTGCCAATGAATGTTGTCCATATTAGGCAACGAAATATAGCGACAAAAAAACTTTCGTTGCCCACGATGAAGAGAAATCAAGTGGTTAGAAATTTTGCAACGAATTTCTAACGAATTTTGTTTCCAAAATTTGCAACGACTTATGAATTTCGTTGCAAAAAAGTGAAAGCCTGACACAATCTGCAACGAAGGACAAGTTTCGTTGCTAAACATACACTTTTATCAACGACTTATAAAGCTGTTGCCTGAAAAATCGTTGCTAAAGCCCCATTTTTAGCAACAAAAAAACTTTCGTTGCCCACGATGACGGGAAATCAAGTGGCCGAAAATTTTACAACGAATTTCTAACGAAATTTTTTTCCGCCAATGAATTAGCAACGAAATTTTGCAACGATTTATGAATTTCGTTGCAAAAAGTGAAAACCTGACACAATCTGTAACGAAGGACAAATTTCGTTGCTAAACATATACTTTTAGCAATGACTTATAAAGTCGTTGCCCGAAAAATTGTTGCTAAAGGCCCATTTTTTTGTAGTGGATGAGGATGTCATCAATAAAGACGACAACGAACTGATCCAAATATTCCTTAAACACACGGTTCATCAAATCCATGAAAGCCGCAGGAGCATTAGTCAATCTAAAAGACATGACTAGGAATTTGTAATGCCCGTAACGAGTTCTGAAAGCAGTCTTCGGAATATCCTCAGTTTTAAACTTCAGCTGATGATATCCAGAACGAAGATCGATCTTTGAAAAGAATAATGCTCCTTGCAACTGGTCGAACAAGTCATTAATGCGAGGTAGCGGATACATATTCTTGATGGTGACATGGTTCAATTATCGGTAGTCAATACAAAGTCGCATGCTCCCGTCTTTCTTCTTTACGAATAAAACAGGAGCACCCCAAGGAGATATACTAGGACAAATGAAACCGATGTCTAAAAACTCCTGTAGTTGAACCTTTAACTCCTGAAGTTTTGTTGGGTAAAATCTAATTACGCACAACACGCAAGTATACGTGGTCAACAAGTAATACAGTAAAAGTAGAGTATCGTTCCCACGAGGAATTGTTTAATAAAAATCACCAAGTACTAACCCGTAATCAACTCAATCTTATTTAAACGAATGAATTTCAAATTATATAAATTAATTTATTTAATTACACTAATTCTAATTACCACTACTTAAAAATCAGATTACGGAGATTTAAGATCACAACTTCACTTATTGCTTCATTTACGTTAACACACTTTTCATCAATTATTTTCTATCTTGAATTGTTAATCAAGAATACTACAGCAGATAAAACCACCTCTCGATGCATAATACCCATACTCACTTAAATCCACATATGATAGAATTAAGCAAGACACCCTAATTAACTAATCCACTATATCTCTATGTGAATTACAATTAAAACAGATTTAAAGCACAAGTTCTCTACAAGATTACATATGGCGTAAAGGCATATCTCTATCCTAAACACGAATCATGAATTCCATCTATGCAGAAATCACAAACACATGCTATCATGGTAAGATCTAAATCAATACTTCATCTCTCGAGTTCATATAGATCATCACGATAATTGATGGCCAATCAATTAAATAATTAAATCCAAATCACAATAGACAATCCTCACAATAGAACATAATAATTGATATCGAAGCATATTAAAATAAACTACACAATAAGATCCATTGTAATCTCAAACAAAGAATTAGTTCATTAAATTAAAACTAAAAATCCATTATTGAATAAACAATAAAAGACAAAGATAGAAGTAGATGAGAAGATAGTATCTATTGTCTGTAGATTTGATGCTCCCTCCTTGCTCATACTTTGAAACTTCAATGGTCTCCAAGTTGCTTCAATCTCCAAATCTAACAAGAACTAGTGTTTTCTCCTATTCTACTCTAATCTAATATAATGGAATCCTCTCTCTCTCCCTCTTTCTCTAATCTCCCCCTAATCCTTCTGAATCTCCTCCTTTTATAAGTCTCTCTATATGTCTTTAAGTCTTCTTGGAAGTCCTTAAGTCAATAGGATTGAAACAATCCTTTCCGAACTCAAATTTGGCCAAAATTCACCTTTTCTGTGCGTACCCCCTCCTCGGCGGGGGTTTATACTTGTAAAGGGCCCGCCCCAGCTGGCATACACACTGTTTTGCAGCTGGTATGCCCGTCCCGGCGGGGGTTTTGTGAAGGAAAAGCCCGCCCCAGCGGGGGTACTTTTTCTACTGCAGTGTCCTCTGCTAAAATGGCCATAACTTTTGATCCGGAAGGAGTTACGAGGCTCACCACCTATCAAATCGAAGATATCGACGACCTCTACAACTTTTATGCTTTGAGAATTGATAGATTCGCAATGGATCAAGGTTAAAATCAGGCTTAAAGTAGGTGCTATATAAATTGCAAACATGAGAACTCTAAGCTTTGATTTTCGTTGATAAAAAGGCCATAACTCTCGCATCCGAACTCCGATTGAGACGATTCAAGATGTTCCTGAAAGCTAAGAAGAAGCTCTATAGTATAATTTAAGTTCCAAGCCAAGAACATATATCCCACTTGGTGTTAAAAGTCCTTCAATCTTCGCTTCTTGCATTTGCTTGCGTATTTTGGTCCAAAAGATATCCGAATTTCTTTCGCTTGCTTTTTCATGCCAATAGTCGTCTTTTTCTTGTGTTTTCATACCCAAGCATATAATCTACAAAATGAACACAAAATGCATGAAAAGTAACTAATAAACATGAGTTTGAGCAACTAATTCTAGTAACAGATACTGGATAAGTAGATATCAAACCTACTTATCAAATACCCCCAAACTTAAACCTTTGCTTGTCCTCAAGCAAAAACACAAAACAATAATGCTATGCAATACAACTAATATACATTCCTACGAATCTAGCAGTAATGACAGAAACAAGTCTATTCAATCGACCTTAGAAAAATCAAGTAAACACGATAATACACCATATCAAAATAAATCATTAACTTCCCAATCAATCATCAAATCTTAGACTGTTATCACTAATATAGTGCGTGTGTGATCCACAACAATGTTAACTGATATAAAATCAAATTTTACACATAACAAGTCTCTTCGAAGGCATCATACAGTGTAAACTCAAGAAATTTAAAAACAAGCTAGATCCAACTAAAATCAAATAATTACCAATATCGAGGGTCAACATGGGATACTTATGCTTTATTTTTCATCTACGGGGGCTTTTTGCTCTTATTTTCCGTTTTATTTATTTTTTATATAAATATACTATGCAATGTCTTATTCCATTAGGCTTTTCAATGCTACCTTAACGAGCTTTCGACTAATGACTCCCAGACCATTAAGACCTTAGGGCGCTAGGTGTAAAGACAATCCCCTCAGGCTTACTTACTCAAGTAACAAAGGCCACAAAACTAGACAAGCATGCCACGGTGTTTATTCATACTTTTTTTTCTTTTCTTTTTCTTTTTTTATAGCTTATATACCACAAATATTCTCCCAAACTTAGGTTCTTGTCTAATTTTAGCCATCACTACTTATTCTTGTCATTCTTTCATTCAAACTGACATTATCCTTTAGAATCCCATTATGTATCAATTTAAACTCAATCAATCAACAAGTTGTTTTTACTGTGCTATCTTTATTATACCAGTTTCAAACAGAAAAAGATTCGATTCAGAATAAGAAATCATATCAAAGCTCTAATAGTCAGTACTATACTTGTCTACCCAATTCTAATCTCATCATTGGCCAAAATAAACTATAACTATCTAACAGCTGGAATCATGCAAGATGAACATAATAACTAATTATTATTTTTTATTTTTTTGATTTTTTTGATTTTTTTTAAACAAGAAACTGAATATAATGCTATTCAAACTATACTACTATGCAACTACTTATGCAGTTGTACTACATGAATGCAAACATAATGAACCTAAACTAAATTAACAACATATGCAAAATAACATAACATAAACATGAAACTAAACATGCAATAATGAACTAAACTAAACTCCCCCAAACTTAGCAATTACAATGTCCTCATTGTTAGAATATAGCGATAAGTAGAAGAGAACTTCACTGTAACTAGCTAAGCGTGAGGTGATGGTGGCGATGGCGGCGACGATCATTTTCCTATCCATTGAACCTCCAATACCTGCAATGAAGAGAGACAACATGGATTAGAATAGAACTTTGAAATATAACGTGATTCCTATCTACTAAATAAACTAGGAAAGCATATAAATATAAAAAAAATTCTTGGGTTGCCTCCCAGTCAGCGCTTGATTTATAGTCTTTCAACCTAACTTTGTCTAGTCAACGCTATCCAATTCCTCTTTGATAATTGAGGAACCCTCCATCCATCAGAAATAATATAGCTTTTGGTAGGTTCCTATTTGTGATGGCCAATGCATCAAAATCACCTAGCATGCTTTGTTTAGATAAGATCACATTCAAGAACGTCCAACATCTAGGTGTTTTCTCCATTGTGTCTGCGAATAGATTCTGGCATTGAAGCTTGTCAAACACAACAATATCTTCTTCTATCTTCTCCAGCTCATCGCACCATGGCTTCGAAGTTGTACTCGCTTTTACGTTACAAGGAGTATTGCCGACGACATGACTACCTAGCGGACAAGGTTTTGCAAATCTAACTGGATCCTTGAACTTTGGTGGAGAAGGCACTTGAGGCATTAATAACATCGGCTCATCCTCGTTAGTACTCATAGTTAGTTCATCCCCACTTGTCTCCTCTTTTTCAACATCTCGTGTCTCATCCAGTTGTAGATTTGGTTCGGGCACTTCATCAATCTAGAAATCCTAATCACAACACCAATTATTTTGAGGACAGTTGTTCAAGGCTTTGAGCATTTGATCCATCTGGTTCTGCAGATTTTGAATTGATATCTCTTGATTTTGAATTGACCGCTCTTGATTAATCCTCCTCTCCTCATTTAATGCTACGAACTTGGACAACAATTCCTCCAACCTTAAATTATATGTCTTAGTCTCGGAAGCCATGTATTGAGGACCATTGGTTGAGGTCGTGACGAGTTGTTCCATCTAATTATTAAAATTTTGGGTTGACAGCTCTTGGCTAATCCTCATCTCCTCTAGGTTTGCTATGCCCTTCAATATTACATCCCTCGGATTTGGCTTTTCTTCTTGTGGCAATGGAGGTGGACATAAAAATTCTAGTGTGTATGTTAGATTTGGAGCGTAGTATTGGTCTTCATAAGTATAGCTCCATGACGAATCCGGGTGATACCCCCAAACTTGATGATAATTAGTGTAGACACTCGAAATTTTCTGTACACCTGTCACTAACATTGCATGAGAGCAGATTTGTCTTTTAAGATGGAACCCTGAAAGATAATCCATATCCATGCCGGATACTACCAGAAGTTCAACATCAAACCCGGATCGTAATCTGGGAGTAACAATCTCAGAAATAACCCCGAGGCATGCAGATACAATACCGGAACACACACCGAAGAAGACCGATAAATCTCAGAGATAACCCTGAGGTATCCAGTCTCAGTCCCAACCATGGGAATAACCACCAACCTTGGTGATAACCCCAAGGAACGCAATTTCGGCGATAACCCCGAAAATGCTTGTTACAAATGCAACCAGCTTCAATCTCGGCGTTCACAATGAGATATACTGTGCCAGCCCGGCGATAACATTGGGAACACAGACACACCTCAAAGATGACAATGAGGACCTTCAACAAATTACATCAGTCCAATCTTAGCGAAGCTGAGCAACGCCTGCTTTATCAGCCTAATCCGGCGATAACACCAGTGAAGGGCAACATCGTCATCTGACCACACGATGTTACGCCATGTCGTCTCAACATATCTACGCAATAATGTCCCACAAGACTAATCAATCCCGAGTGACTATTGTGCGGCATAACGGATGAAAGTTGAAGCTTGAAGACCGGAGGGCACCGTCCCATCTTCAATGACTTTGCACAAGCTCTAATCCCATGCCATCGTACAACTCTCGACATCGGCGGTCCGAAATAGGTCCTGTATACCTCAAACGGATGCCCGGATTGCACTTCTGAAAGTTCGAGTGGACATTACAGTGCCTAAGTGCACGTACTTCGAGACGACCCCGAGATGAAAAACCCGGGCCCACCCGAGTTACCTCTGGTACACCTGCGGCTCAGCTGCAGGTACACTTGTGGCTTCACCCTCTATAAATAGAGGGTTTGGGGTGGCCATTTTGCAAGAGAAAACGGCGAGGAAGCCCTGCCCAATTTGCTCTGCACTCATCCTAGGCAGTGTACTTTCCCCTTTTAAACACCTGTGAGCTCATATATAGCCCTTTTGTACCCACAAAAGTCTGTGTTTACTCACTCTAAAGATATATAAGTATTCTTTGGCAGCCCACTGTAAGCCTTTTCACACACTTTAGAGTCTTTCTCTTCATTTTTGCACACACCCTTCTACACGTTAAGAGTCGTGTTGCTTACTTTTGCCCGAACTTCGGTCCGTGGTTTCATTCCAGTCTATATATATATATATATATATTATATTTATATATATATTGACTAACATTATCAAGTTATGCCTCGATTGAGCCTAGACTTCGGTCTGGAGCGTTTATTTGCTTTCCTATATATATATATTTATATATATGAACTACGTGTCGAACTCTGTTCGATGAGCCTAGACTTCGGTCTGGAGCATTTACGTGCTTTAATATATATACTTATATATATTATCTGTGGTCGAACTCTGTTCGATGAGCCTGGATTTTGCATCCGGAGCGTTTACGTGCTTTAATATATATATATATATATATATATATATATATATATATATATATATACATTTCGTCCCACCTGGAGTTTACTTCGTGGTGGTTGACCGTTTTTTACAGCTTTATGTACATTTCGTCCCACCGGGAGTTTACTTCATGGTGGTCAATCGTTTTTACAGGTTTCTGTACATTTCGTCCCGCCTGGAGTTTCCTCCGTGGTGGTTGATAGCTTTTACAGCTTTATTTACATTTCTGATCCCCCATGGAGGTACTTCGTGGTTGGTGATCATGTCTGTATATATATATTTACAGCTTTTATATATATACCTGCTTACTGCATTTATATCAATTGCGGCATCATGTGAGACTAGGAGTCATGTGATCACAGATTCATCCCATTGGATCTAGATTTGGTTCCCGTGATGGACATTTTCAGCTGTAAGCAGCTTGTAAATTATATCTGTGATGTTTGGATTCCCTCAGATGGTTTTCATACCCACGAGGAATTCAACACCTTTTTGTAAAGTATTTTCGTACGGATGCTTCACATCTATCAAAAAAAATCAATCCAGCCGAATACGGAATAAAATGGGAGTGTAAAAGGTCTTAATTACTATTGAGCATCAGGGTTTAAAAAACCTCTTTTATAAAACATCATTGCCATATCTTGCTAAAATTGAATTTTTACATAAATTCAAACCCTGTGTATATAGGTGCAAACGAGGCCTCGCACTACTTCCAAATAACAGCACATTGACCCACACACACACACACATTCAGATAACATTTTCTTGAAAAGAGGCGGTCACCGTGGTAACATGGATGTCGGGGTTGCCTAACACCTTCCCTCCGCATAACCAAGTCTCCGGACCCTAATGAATCACGGTTTCACCGACCCGTTTAGCAGTGTCACATCACTGAGTCAATGTGCAAACCTTTTCTCGGTTGTGTTGGTACAACCATTTGAAAAACTAACTGGCGACTCTTAACAGTCCATCATCGACATTATACATGTCGGACCTTTTTCACTTGTTTTTTCAAACAAATCTCACCTAAAATGGGAACACAAAAGAACAAGTAACGGAAAGGGACAATTAAAAATCCCGACGTCGACAGGTGGCGACTCTGCTGGGGACTCCAGTAAGAGGACTTAAGCCGCTATTATAATTTTTTTCAAAATTTTTATCTGCTTGTGTGTGGATGTTGCATTTACATTTTATGATGAATGTGTACGAATGCATTTCCTTACTTAGTGCTTTGTACTATAAACTGCCTGCGATATTAGTGCTTCGCACTATAAACTGCCTGTGATATTAGTGCTTCGCACCATATCTGCTTGTGATATTAGTGCTTCGCACATGTCATCATTTTCATACGGTAAGACGCGATGTATATGAATGTATGTTGTGTGGTCCCTCCACCAGGAAGCTATCCCGTCGGTGTTTGATTACTGGACTCGTGACAAGCCTGATTCTCCGAGGCTCAAGAAAGGCACCACCCAAATTCGCTCCAGTTGAAAAACCGGATTAACTTCCTGTCAAGTAGATTCCGATGATTTGGGAACCTTCATGCCAAAAAGTCGCGAGAGTAACCTAAGATAGGTCAGCCTCTGATAAACCCAAAACGGAGGAAAGTCTCTTCATGCTCTCATTTCAAATACTTGTAATTATCTTCCATATCTATCTCCATATAATGAGAAATATGAAGAAATGTGTACACATACATGCTATAAACAGCTGACATCCGTTTTGCAGGATAAAATTCCTAAACTGGACACATCACATAGCATGTTATTATCCACCCTAAAGACTAAACTATGCAAGTCTTTTGCAGGGAATCAATCGGACCTACCACCCGTTCAAAGTCCAAAAAGGCAACAGGCCTACAGTCAATCATGTCGTCATCCGACCAGACTGAACTTAATCCAGTTTCTCACAAAGAATTCGACGAATTAAGCAAACAGATTACAGATTTGGCTATTCTACTAAAAGAATTACACCAGCCTACACATGGTCAGAAAATACCCGTACATGCTGAATCCTCCACACAAGGAGGAACCCAGGTCGTTACAATACCTGAGCTGCAGTTGGATCCAACCAACAAAACTCATGATGCTACCCATCCCACTGGAGACCCAGACACTGGTGACATCAAAAAGAAAGTCCTTCAAATGGAAGAGACTCTTCGCACTATCAAAGGAATTGGAACACACGGGAGTGTTTCATATGCTGATTTGTGTATTTTCCCTGGTATTCATTATCCAGAAAAATTTAAGACTCCTGACTTTGAAAAATATGATGGGTTAGGAGATCCTTACACACATCTAAAGGTGTTTATTGAAGAACTTGGATCTTATGCAGAGGATGAAAAACTCATAATGCAACTGTTCCAAAAAAGTTTAACTAGAGAAACCCGTTCGTGGTATACAAGATTAGACAATTCAAAGATCCATAGTTGGGAAGAGCTAGCACACGCTTTCCTCACCCAATACAACTTTCAATCTCAAATGGTTCCTGATCGGTATCAAATTACCAAGATTAAGAAATAGTCTAATGAGTCTTTCAGAGAGTATGCTCAGAGGTGGAGACGTCTGGCTGCCCAAGTTAGTCCTTCAATGACAGAATCAGAGATGGTCATTACTTTTATAGACATACAAGAAGCACCTTTCTATGAAAGAGTTTTAGCCGACATCGGCAAACCATTTTCTGAAATGGTTAAACACAGGGAGATGGCTGAAATGGGATTGAAATCTGAAAAGATTCAAGACCTAGCTGCACTCAAAGCGGTTACTGATCACATCTAATCTGGAAATTATGGGAACAACCCCCGGAGGGTCCATAAAAAGAAAGAAGAGGATGTTTACCTGATACTATAGGGTCAAAAAGGCAATCAGAACATGCCTATCCAGAGGAGAAATTACCCTCCCTTTCAAGCACAGTCTTCAAACCCTCCAGTACCAAAATGTGGAGAAGTCAAACGACGTCGAGTATTCACACCCTTAGGAGACACCCTCGAGAACATTCTTAATCTTCCAACAACACAGAAGAAAATCACGCATCTTCTTCCACCAGCCAGCCCTAATGGTCGGGGTTTTAATGCTGCTTGGAAATGTGCTTATCATGCCGGGGCACCTGGACATGATACTCAGGATTGTTGGGCCTTAAAACACAAAATCCAAGACCTGATAGACAATGGGGAAATCGTGGTCACCAAACCCGATCAGCCTCATGTTCAAGATAACTCTCTTCCTCAACACAAAGAAGAAGAGGTCAACATGATCAATTGAGCAGTGGACAAAGTTCTAATTTCAGCCGTGAATCCTCCCAGACCCCCAAAGATGGTGATGACAGATGGGATTGTGCCAAGTTCCAATTCACAATGGAATGAAAGGTGAAAGCTCTCTATAAACAAATTGAGAAATTGGCGGAACTGGTGATTTATCAGCATCAAGTGACTTGTTAGCTAATCAGCCAGGAGTATGCCAGTCTCCTACCTATTGTCATGAATAATCCCTCTTCACTTTCAGAAAATGAAATGCTGGAAGACAAAGTGACGAAGAGAGCGAATGCTAAGGCCCGTCGGGATTTTACCAACAAAAGGGAATTCACATATTTGGGCCAACCTATGGAGGAAATCCTTCATATGTTAATCAATGAAGGAAGGATTAGTTCCCTTCTACCTCCAATCAACCCCCGTTCAGGACGATACAACTTTGAGGGAGTATGTCAATATCATTCTCAATCTCGCGGTCACAACATAGAAGAATGTTGGGCACTCCGCCACTTTATTCAAAATTTAATCGACAGTGGCGTACTGCATCTGGCAGATAACGACACTGTGTTACGGGCAAGTGAGGATTCGTGCCCTACTAAGTGGAAGAGTGTAGTAGCAGTCATATCCACTGAAAGTGATGGGGTTAACAAATCACTTGTCATGCCAGTAATTCAACTCAAGGGAATCAACAATCCTTTGAAAGTGGCCGCTCCCGAGCCAATCAACTTATCGTGCAGAGCACAATATCCTATTGTTAGCTTGCGCGCAGTTCCGTGGAATTATGGAGAAGGTGAAGGATCCACCTCACATACAACTGCTGCAGTGTCGAAGGAAAATCCACTGTATCTTCCCCAACGGGTAATAAAGCCTGTCATCAAGTCTAAGGGGAAAGTACCCATTGAGAAGATTGAAAATTTCCTCCGCACTATGGGTCATAACGAAGCCAAGGTGGTTTTAAGCTTGAAAGAAGCTCCACAACAGATATCAATCTTGGACTTGGTCCTGACTTTCGAGAATCACCGGAAGGTCTTATTAAAGGTTTTAGAAGAAGCCTATCTATCGACATCAGTTGATACGAAAAAGTTTTAACATCTAATTGATCACATTTTTAACAACAATGTGATATCCTTCACTGATGATGACATACCGCTCGAAGGGACCGGTTATTACAAACTGTTGCACATTGTGGTCTTGTCCTCCGGATATATGGTGGCGGGAGTTTTAATAGATGGAGGTTCCTCTCTGAATATCTGCCCATATGCTACCTTGGTGAAGATGAATATCAATCCCAATCGAATTCGGAGTAGCCATACCATCATCAAAGCTTTTGATGGAGCCCGCTGTAACTCGGTCGGAGTAGTTGAGCTGCCAATTGAGATTTGTCCTCATACATTCTGTGTATCCTTCCATATGCTCAAGATAGATTTGGGATACAACCTGCTCTTGGGACGACCATGGATTCACATGGCAGGGGCAGTCCCCTCCACTCTTCATCAACAGTTGAAATACATCATCAACAATAGCCTGGTCACAGTCATCATCATCCTCATCATGTAAACCCTCCTGCTCAACCGATGTGACCAACGGAGCTGACTCCCGTGGCAGTAGTTGTTCCCACACTACCTAAATATCTCGAGGCTCCTCCTCTCTAGGCATCCGAGGTCCTTCCTCCCTAGCCTGACTGGATTCTCCGACATTAGTCATCCTGACAACAAAATTTTAAGTTTTAATTACTAATCATTACCACTCGACACTCACGAGCACATAAGTTGTAATCACATAAGCACATAAGTGTTTTATTACTTTTTCCTTAAAACTCGATAAGAGTTTATCACCACTATCTTTTTAAAGGTTACTTTCTAAGGCTTTTCCCCACCTAAGGTTCATAACCTAAAGCTTTGATACCAACTTGTGACACCTCCAAATCTAGGTACTTCATTCCCACAAGATTTGGTGTTCACTATCCAATCATTCATATTTATCTACCCAAATAAGATAACATTTAACCATAAATCCTCCCTTTAAATAGGGTTACATTAATAAATAAAAATCTTCCCAGGTTGTCTAACCTTAAACATAAATCAAGTGTTGAAATAAAATTATTACATCACATCATTAATTTAAAAGTTTGTCATCAGAACAGTAAATGCAATTACAAGTCTTCATCACTTATACATTTTTCCCTTTCCTTTGCTAGTAATAGTTCTTCTAAACTTTATCTGCAATAATAATATTTATGCAAGAGTGAGCAAAACAATTGCTTACTAGAGATAACAATAATTCAACAAAAGAATAACAACTGCTACTGAACAGGCTCATCAATACTGAATAGTACTCTATTAATGATAACCATCAATGAGAATCAAAATAAGAAATATGTCTGAGGGTCATAAGACCACGAAGTATGTCCACGGTTACAAGTAATCTTTCAACTCTAACATTAACAGTTATACTGTATGGACTTCACGTACTTAGGGGGGATCAGCCCTTCGTACTATGTATTGTGCACAAACATCTTAACACATTGCGTATCCCCTATAATATGGTTATTCTTCTAAGTTTTTGAGTACAAGTCCGCACCAAAAAAAGTTTGGCTTGGATAAGCTTTCAAGGGTAATTTGAAGTTTAACGATCATCAACTAAAGGTCTAGTTGAGTCAATAATGTTTGATAACACAACAGTTGTTTAATAACAAGATAACATAGAACAATTGAGAGTCATAGGTGAATTGACTATAAACCAAACTCATGCCTAAAAATAACTAGAGAGCATAAGCATTAAATAAAATGAATAAAATGATAAACCTTTACTTGAACAATAATAAGCTAGGTCTATGATCATGTCGAATTAGAAAGTTAATTACTAAATATACACTAATTGATAGCAAGCTAGAACAAAGCTTACTCAACACGATAATAACTTAAGCAACGTGATTGAAGTACGACAATTCAATAATAGGAATTAATGTTCAAAAAGCATTTACTTCAAAAGAATGAACTAAGGAAACTTGTTTAACTATAAACAAGTTAGAGTAATTCAACAACGATTAGAATTCCAATAAATTAGGGTTAAAACATGCTTAATGTAAAGAGATAAGGTTTTGAAAACTTGCATCATCATAAACAAACTAGATACAAGAAACTTACTCCATCATAACAATAAAGTTTAGGAAACTTACGTAATTGTAATTGAGATAAAGTAAATAAAGTTGCTCAATAATAACAAGGTAGAGTTAGAAAACTTGCCTCAAGCGTAAGCTATAATATTAAAACTCACGTTCACCTACACATAGTATTGGAATTACAATATCTATTAGATATACTAATATTTTCGTATCAAAATAACACTCTTCTAATTAGACTTGCTATATCAATACAAGTCTTATGCCACTTCATAAATATCAGAATTTCCAAGTGTTAACCTTCACAACACTTATCTAACATTTATTGTGTACATTAACTCATAACATGTCATTTCCATAATTTACTAAACCTTTAACAACTTTAAAAGTAACAATGACATGGCACGATTCTGTTTTAACCACCTTAATACATGTTTATTACATTAACACATCACTAACTAAGTCATAATGAGTGTCTAAGGTTTGCAGAAATAGTAGACTTTACTGTCTGTGACTGGCTACTGGCGCGGCCGTGCCAGTTTTACACTGGAGTACAGCGTGCCCGTGGCAAGAGGCAGCGCGCCCACGCAATGCATCAGTTTCAGTTTTGCAGAACGTGATTCGACACAATTTTTTTTGGGCCAACTAACACGAATTTCACCCACAAAACAGTGAAACTAACATCTACAATTGATATAAAACTATCACAAACATGTTTGTTATATATTCAACCAATTAGAACAATTTAACAACAACTAAAACTATTTTAATTTCTCAAATTTCATCTTTTCATACATAAACACCGTTTTTGAGTTCCTTAGATAAAATCAGCACTGTAAACACAATTCTTGTCCAAATTGCTTCATTCAAATTACGTTATCTTAGTTTCTTAATGAACTAGCATAAACAAGCTTCAATTTGCAGTTTAGCATATGAATTGACCATCAAAATTGATACTTACACAAGCCACATAAGAAAATATTCATACAAACATACATTGCTAATTATCTCTCCTACCTTTTACTATAATTAGCATGCAATTTTCCATGTTTAAACACTAGCTCTAACATCACAAACACATATAATCATCATAATTTATTTGTATATCAACAATTCAAAACATAGAAATTCATAGAGTATAAAATTGTTGCCGTAGAACATATGTATATATATATATATATATATATATATATATATATATATATATATATATATATATATACTAAGGTTTAGATAAAATACCTTCAAATTTCTAGAAATCCTTGTTCTCACCACTGAACTTTCTTTGGAAAACTCAAGAATTCTCTCAATCTCTCTCAATTCTCTCTTAGCTTCTCTCTGAAACTCTCAGTATAGCCAATATAGACTAACTAAAGCGTAAAAGAAACTGATATAATAATATTACACATACTTAATAGGATATCAGTTATAAAATAACGTATAAGTTATAATTATATTTTATTTATTAATTATTTTATTTGTATTATTATAATTCAAAATTTGAAAATCCAAAAGCCATAAGGCTTTATTTGGCAAAACCCTTTAAATTTCAAAGACTTTATATTTTAAGCCTTGTTTGGCAAAACTCAATTAAACTCTTTTAATTTATTTTAATAAACAATTTAGTTTATAATTTATAATCACACATTATTTATTTGGATTTTCATATCCAACATTAACCAAATAAATTAATTACACATACTAAATTTTAAATAAAAATTCCACTTAAACAATTATCACAAAATTATAATTTTATTTAATAATTTAATATACCATTTAAATTATTAAATCAACACAACAATATAGCATCTCATGTTATATTACAACTCTCTAAATTATAAAATCAATTAATTTTGAATATTATCTAATAAATTTAGATTCATAAATATTTACTATCAACCACTATATCAAATAAAATATTTATTCAACAATTTCAACAATAAACACATCAAATAAATATTTATATAATTCCATAAATATTTAATATTACAATTTGAAATTTCGGATTGTTACAAAGTTAGATCGGTTGCTAGTTCGTATTAACCTTTGCTCTATATAGGAATTGTTTAGCCCAATTACCATATGTCAACCATTAAAGAGTATGATTGTACCATAACTTAAACTTAACTTATTCGAACCATTAAAACTATAATATTCGTTAAGTTGATTTTCTTTCCTTATGGCTTTCTGACAACTAAATGTCATACCTCAGGATTATTCAATATCGTCTAAGTCATACAATCTTTTGTATACTTAGAATAATCATTTAATGTTACTACTATGTGTTCATAGCGTTAAGCATTTTACATTACCTTATTCATATCTTATAACGTCCGGTTCATTCAACTCGGAGCTTTATCCAAGTATAATCATTCACTCGGCTTCTTATTGTTATATGTTATTATCATTAACTCAGTTTCTTCACCGTTCACAGGTTTAATCATTAGTTTTTATTACCTTACGGTTAAACCATACACGGTGTGTAGGTTGAGCACGTTTAACATTCACGTACCCTCAAGACCCTTACGTTGGTTAAAGTGTTTGTCGCTCAGGTTTCATTCTAACATTCTCTATCCGACTCATACTCAAACTTTAATTAATCTTGTTACCGTTTGTTACGGCTTTCTTGATAATTTTGTCTCTTACTTACTACCTTCGTTAACGTCTAAGTCATACCACCAAGGTATGCTTAGAACATGTGCCCAATGCGAATACGATTCACGAGGATCGTTTAAGTATCATGCATTCACATTGTTCGTCATTTAAACCTCCATTTAACTTTTACTTAAGGCTTTAATCACTCTCCTTCGGGTTCCATTACATGAACATCACGTTCATCATCCTCTCATGATGTCTAAGCTATACTTTTCGTTGTATGCTAAGACCGATCGTTCAACGCAATCACATTGCGTTCATAGCGTTTATATGCTTTACACTTAACTCTTATTACGACATTATAACATCGAGATGTTATAAGTCACCCTCTTCACTTAATGTCCAAGGAATTACAATATATCATAGCAATCCCATACATTCATTTTAATGCGAATACAGTCCCCAGATATCGGTTATATATTTTGCATTCATCGTTTTATAACCTTTATTCAATGTTTAGTTGTTAAACTCAAGCTTTCACTCATCATTCTAGATATTTTTCTTGATGAACATTACATTCATGCTTTCCCCTTAATTACCATCCAAAAAGTTGGACAATAAAAATTTGCACTCAGAAATTTTCGGGTTAAGAGCGCTGTAGTGCCACTCTCCCCTTTAATCCAGGCATTATGGTACCTTTAGGCAGTACCTAAGCCCCGAACCAGGCGCTGCGACTCCCATTTCCCTTCACTAGGCGGCGCTGCAGCGCCTCCCTTAAAACTCAAAAAATTTCCTAAGTCTTTGAACATGTTTGAGAGGCTTATTTTGATATCTCATAACTTCTTCGTTATAACTCAGAACGAGGTCGTTTCAAAGCCATTTTCTTCCTTATCTTACGTACTTCAACTTCTCTCAGACAAAATTTTATTCTGAATTCGTTAAAATTCCATTTTCTTAGCTTAAATTTCATCATTCGTTCATTTTACGTTATTAACGTTCTTCGTTCATTCGTAATTCGGTCATCCAAACTCAGAATTCGTTCATTCTTGAGTCCATGACTCACATTTTCTACGTTTTCTTACATTCTTAAGAAATCCTAACTATTTGGGTTTCTTAACGTACTTTTAAATTTTTGTTCGTCTTTTACGAAAATTCGTCATAACTTCGTTATAGATAGGTCCATTCTGTTCTTCATGAACATTTCTCTAAATCCTAACCAAGAAATAAGACATCTAACTTATATGCGATGGTTTTAAACTTGTCCATCAACAACAAGTTTTAACTACCATGGTTTTCTATTTGTCCATCAACAACTGATAAATAGTTTTTATACCTACTTATTCGGTATCTGTTACTTGAATTAGTTGTTTAATCTCATGTTTCTTAGTTGCTTTTCAAGTATTTTGTGTTCGTTTTGTAGATTATATGCTTGGGAGCTGAAATCGCAAAGAATTGGTATGAAATCGCAAAGAAAAGAAATTCGGACATCATTTGGGCTTTTATATTTATTTCTTGTTCTTGGCTTGGAACTTTGATTATATTATAGAGCTTCTTCTTAGCTTTCTGGAACATCTTAAACCATTCTAATCAGAGTTCGGATGCAAGATTTATGACCTTTGTACCAACGGATGTCGAACTTCACTATTTTGGGTGACCATTTACATAACAGACACTTCAGAGGCAAATTCAGCATTGTTCCATTCCTTATTTCGAAGGTCTCAAAGAATGAAAGTTGTATATCTACGTCTCCTCTTTTCGAAACATCTTGAATCATCGAAATCAGAGTTCAGACGAAGAAGTTATGGCCATTTTCCCAAAGGACATCAGAGTAAAAATAGGACCCCCGTCGGGGCTGGCTTTCTCTTCACAAAACCGCCACCGGGGCGGGGGTACCAGCTGGAAAATAGAACCCTAGCCAGTCGGGGTGGACCTTTTACAAGGCTAAACCCTCGCCGAGGTGGGGGTACGTGTAGAAAAGGTAAATTTTGTTCAAATTTGAGTCCAAGAATGATTGGTTCGATCCGATTGACTCGAGGACTTCCAAGAGAACTTAAAGACATATAAAGAGACTTATAAAAGGAGGAGAATCACAAGGATTAGAAAGAGAAGGAGGATTCCATTATATAGATTATAATAGATTATGACCAAAACTCCAGTTCTTATGAGATTTGGAGATTGAAGCAACTTGGAGACCATTGAAGATTCAAAGTAGGAGCAAGGAGAGAGCATCAAATCTACAAACAATAGATTCTATCTTCTCATCTTCTTCTATCTTTGTCGTTTAATTAGTATTCAATTGTAAATTCTTAGTTTTAATTCAATAATCATGAACTAATTCTTTGTTTAAAATTACAATGGATCTTATTGTGTAATTTATTTTAATATGCTTCGCTATCAATTATTATGATCTATTGTGAGGATTGTCTATTATGATTTGGACTTAATTTCTTAATTGCCTAGCTATCAATTACCGTGATAATCTATATGAACTCGAGAGATGAAGCATAGGTTTAGATCTGATCATGATATCATGTGTTTGTGATTTCTGCATAGATGGAATTCATGATTCATGTTTAGGATAGAGATATGTCTTTACGCCATATGTAATCTTATAGAGAACTTGTGCTTTAAATACTTTTTAATTGTAATTCATATAGAGATATAGTGGATTAGTTAATTAGGGTGTCTTACTTAATTCTATCATCTGTGGATTTAAGTGAGTATGTGTATTATGCATCGAGAGGAGGTTTTATCTGCTTTAGTGTTCTTGATTAACAATTCAAGATAGAAAATAATTGATGAGAAGTGTGTTAACTTAAATGAAGCATTAAGTGAAGTTGTGATCTTAAATCTCCGTAATCTGATTTTTAATTAGTGGTAATTAGAATTAGTGTAATTAAATAATTTAATTTATATAATTTAAAATTCATTCGTTTATATAAGATTGAGTTGGTTACGGGTTAGTACTTGGTGATTTTTATTAAACAATTCCTCGTGTAAACGATACTCTACTTTCACTGTATTACTTGTTGACCACGTATACTTGTGTGTTGTGCATAACTAGATTTTACCCAACAAGTTTTTGGCGTCGTTGTCGGGAAATTAATTAATATATTTTTGCTAATATTAGCTTCAATCAAATTTGTCTTAATTTAAATATTTTTTTTTCTTTTTATTTAATTCTCTTCCTATTTTCCTTTCTTTTCAGGTACCATGGCGGAATTTAATTATCAATAGCTGTATACGAGAATGACTCAGCCAAGGGGAGCGGGGATTGATGGTCTAAATGCATTTTCTGCATTATCAGCGCAGCTTGAGACACTTTTGAGGAGGTTGGACGTTGTTACAGCCCAACGTAATCGAAGGATAGTAGTTAATCGCAATTATTGTGCTGGTAATCATTCGACTCATCAATGCACCGTTAGTTTTGGGCTGGGACAACACGATGGTGAATACCTCAACGATTATACATATGCTAATTATCATCAAGTTTGGGGGTATCACCCGGATTCTTCATGGAGCTATACTTATGAAGACCAATACTACGCTCCAAATCCAACATACATACCAAAATTTTCATGTAAACCTCCATTGCCACAAGAAGAAAAGTCAAATTTGGAGGAATTACTGTCAAAGCTTATAGCAAACCAAGAGCAGAGGATGATGAGTCAAGAAATATCGAGCAATAATTTTCATCACCAGATGGAACAACTCATCACCACTTTAACCCATGGTCCTTAATATATGGATTCCAAAACTGAGACAGATAATTCAAGGTTGGAGGAATTATTGTCCAAGTTCATAGCATCAAATGAAGAGAGGAGGAATAATCAAGAGTGGTCAATTCAGAATCAGGAGATATCAAATCAAAATCTGTAGAACCAGATGGATTAAATGCTCAAAGCCTTAAATTGTCCTCAAAACAATTGGTGTTTTGACGAGGATTCCGAGATTGATGAAGTGCCCGAGCCAAATCTACAACTGGATGAGACACGAGATGTTGAAAAAGAGGAGACAAGTGGGGATAATGAAAATAAGGTCGGTGAAGAACTAATAATGAGTACCAACGAGGATGAGCCGATATTATTAGTGCCCCAAGTTCCTTCTCCGCCAAAGATCAAAGGTCCAATTAGATTTGCAAAACCATGCCTGCTTGGTAGTCATGTCATCGGTAAGGCTCTTTATGACATGAGAGCTAGTACAAATGTAAAACCATGGTGGGATGAGGAGGATAAGATAGAAGAAGAGCCCGTTGTGCTTGCCAAGCCTCAAAGCCCCAATCGAATCATAGGCTCAACGGACGAAAAAGCACCTAGTTATTCAACATTCTCAATTGGGCACATATTTAAACAAAGCATGCTAGGTGACATTAAATCGATAGCCATCACAAATGCGAACCTACTAAAAGCTACATTTTTTTCGATGGATGGAGGGTTCCTCAATTACCAAAGAGGAATTGGATAGCGTTGACCAGACAAAGTCAGGTTGAAAGACTATAAATTAAGCACTGACTGGGAGGCAACCCAAGAATTTTTTTTTACATTTATATGCTCTACTAGTTTATTTAGTAGATAGGAATTAATTTGCTTATTAAGTTCTCTTACCAATCCAAAGTGCTATTCTAATCTATGTTGTCTCTCTTAATTGCAGGTATTGGAGGTTCAATGGATAGGAAAACGATTATAAAAAGGTTATTCAAGTCAAATTCAAGTGTGGTGCCCAATTTGTTCCATGTGCCTAACCTATTCTCCAAACTTAGATGACAAGGATGAGGATTGCTATATTTTCAGGGAAGTCCTCTACTTATTTTTTTCTATTTCAGTCATTGAGGACAATGTCTAGTTTAAGTTTAGGGGGCATTTTAGTGTCGTATTGCATATAGTTAGTTATTTACATTGTAGTTCGTATATTTATATTTAGTTTCTTGAAATAAAAAAATTGAAAAATTAAAAAATTAGTAGTTAGTTTACTATGTTTATATAGGATTTAGTACATCTTGCATGAGTCCAGCTGTTTGATATTTACAATTTGTTTTGGCCAATGATGATATTGGAATTGGGTAGACAAGTATAGTACTGACTATTAGAGCTTTGATGTGATTTCTTATTCTGAATTGAGCCTTTTTCTGTTTGAAACTGGTATAATAAGGATATCACAGTAAAAATAACTTGTTTATTGATTTAGTTTAAATTGATACATAATGGAATTCTAAAGGATAATGTTAGTTTAAATGAAAGAATGACAAGAATAAGTAGTGATGTCTAAAGTTAGACAAGAACCTAAGTTTGGAGGAATATTTGGGGTATATAAGCTATAAAAAAAGAAAAAAAAGAAAAGAAAAAGAAAGTATGAATAAACACTGTGGCGTGCTTGTCTAGTTTTGTGGCCTTTGTTACTTGAGTAAGTAAGTCCGAGGGGATTGTCTTTACACCTAGCGCCCTAAGGTCTTAATGGTCTGGGAGTCATTAGTCGAAAACTCGTTAAGGTAGCATTGAAAAGCCTAGGGGAATAAGACATTGCATAACTATGTGTATATAAACCAAAAGAAAAAAAATGAATAAAACGGGAAATAAGAGCAAAAAACCCCCGTAGATGAAAAATAAAGTATAAGTATCCCATGTTAACCCTCGATATTGGTAATTGTTTGATTTTAGTTGGATCTAGCTTGTTTTTGGATTTCTTGAGTTTACACTGTATGATGCCTTTGAAGAGACTTGTTATGTGTTAAATTTGATTTTATATAAATTAACATTGTTATGGAGCACACACGCACTATATTAGTGATAACAGTCTAAGATTTGATGATTGATTGAGAACTTAATGATTTGTTTTGATATGATGTATTATCATGTTTACTTGATTTCTCTAAGGTCAGTTGAATAGACTTGTTTGTGTCATTACTGTTGGATTCGTAGGCATGTAGATTAGTTGCATTGCATTGTTGTTTTGTGTTTTTGCTTGAGGACAAGCAAATGTTTAAGTTTGGAGGTATTTTATAAGTAGCTTTTATAGCTATTTATCCGGTATAAGTTACTTGAATTAGTTACTTAATCTCATGTTTCTTAGTTACTTTTCATGCATTTTGTGTTCGTTTTGTAGATTATATGCTTGGGAGCTGAAATCGCAAAGAATTGGTATGAAATCGCAAAGAAAAGAAATCCGAGTATCGTTTGGGCTTTCATGTTTATTTCATGTTCTTGGCTTGAAACTTTGATTATATTTTTGAGCTTCTTCTTAGCTTTCCGGAACATCTTGAATCACACCAATCGGAGTTCGGATGCAAGAGTTATGACCTTTGTACCAACGGACGTTGAACTTCACTGTTTTGGGTGACCATTTACAAAACAGCCACTTCAGAGCCAATTTAAACATTTCTCCAATCCTTATTTCGAAAAACTCAAATTATTAAAGTTGTAGATCTACGTCTCCTCTTTCCAGAACATCTTGAATTATCAAAATCGAAGTTCAGACGAAGAAGTTATGGGCATTTTTCTAAAGGACGTCAAAGTAGAAAAAAGACCCCTACCGGGGCGGGCTTATCTTCACAAAACCCCCACCGGGGCGGGGGTAGCAGCTGTAAAATAGAACCCTAGCCCGCCAGGGCAGGTCCTTTACAAGGCTAAACCCCCGTCGGGGTGGGGGTACGCATAGAAAAGGCGAATTTTATCCAAATTTGAGTCCAAGAAGGATTGGTTCGATCTGATTGACTCGAGGACTTCCAAGAAGACTTAAAGACATATAAATAGACTTATAAAAGGAGGAGAATCACAAGGATTAGAAGAGAAGGAGGATTCCAGTAGATTAGATTAGAATAGATTATGACCAAAACTCCAGTTTTTATGAGATTTGGAGATTGAAGCAACTTGGAGACCATTGAAGATTCAAAGTAGGAGAAAGGAGAGAGCATCAAATCTACAGCCAATAGATTCTATCTTCTCCTCTTCTTCTATCTTTGTCGTTTAATGTGTATTCAATTGTGGATTCTTAGTTTTAATTCAATAATCATGAACTAATTCTTTGTTTAAGATTATAATAGATCGTATTGTGTAGTTTATTTTAATATGCTTCGCTATCAATTATTATGTTCTATTGTGAGGATTGTCTATTGTGATTTGGACTTAATTGCCCAGCTATCAATTACCGTGATAATCTATATGAACTCGAGAGATGAAGTATATGTTTAGATCTGATCATGATATCATGTGTTTGTAATTTCTGTGTAGATGAAATTCATGATTCGTGTTTAGGATAGAGATATACCTTTACGCCATATGTAATCTTATAGAGAACTTGTGCTTTAAATCCTTTTTAATTGTAATTCACATAGAGATATAGTGGATTAATTAATTAGGGTATCTTGCTTAATTCTATCATATGTGGATTTAAGTGAGTATGAGTATTATGCATCGAGAGGTGATTTTTTCTACTTTAGAGTTCTTGATTAACAATTCAAGATAGAAAATAATTGATGAGAAGTGTGTTAACTTAAATGAATCAATAAATGAAGTTGTGATCTTAAATCTCCGTAATCTGATTTTTAATTAGTGGTAATTAGAATTAGTGTAATTAAATAATTTAATTTATATAATTTGAAATTCATTTGTTTAAATAAGATTGAGTTGGTTACGGGTTAGTACTTGGTAATTTTTATTAAACAATTCCTCATGGGAACGATACTCTACTTTCACTGTATTACTTGTTGACCACGTATACTTGCGTGTTGTGCATAACTAGATTTTACCCAACAACAACATTCTTCGCGTTCTTCACGTGTTCTTTGTGTTCTTTGTTCGTTCTTCATTTTTAATCAATATTTTGATTACGATTTCAATTTTTCTAGGAATTTGGTGTTATAACTCACCAATCCTTACTTATTTCACCGAATTATTAATATTATTCGTTCGGATCATTCTAATTCATCAAGCAATTCATACTTCCTTATGGAAGCTTTTACGAGAAATTTAAGAACTCAACTTCAATTTCTTACTTCTTCATTTTCACATGATTTCAACCATATGAAAATCATTCTTAGCATCTTGCACTTCTATTTTCATTAAGCTATATGATTCCATATAAAAACTTAAAGAAAAATTAGATTAAAGTTAGGTTTCAGATTATCTTTCTTCTTTAATTTTCTTCCGTTGGACAAAACTGGCAAATCACCAGCTTTTCCTCTTCCTTTCCCCATCCGAAACTCTTTTCTCTCTCTCTCTCTATCTCTGTGCAAGTGTTAGTAAATTTTCAAATCACCAACAAATGAGTTCTAGCCCTCCTTTTATAAGCTTTTAAGGTTAGGTGTAAAATGGTCATTTTGCGGCTTTTTACCAAAATGCCCCCACCTCCTTAACGAAGCATGTCCTGGAAGCTTCATTGTTCCGTCTTTCAAAATTCGTCTAACAGTTCGAAAAACTGCGATTCTCAGAATCAAAATATATTTGGATATTTCGTCTTTCCTCTACAGATTTACTTTTATGCGTTCTTCAGAACTTTGAAAACCTGAAAAATACTTTTTAATGAATAGTGTTTTTTCTCACGCTTTCCCAAAATGTAGTTAAAGGAATGACAAGTACATAACAATACTTTTTGTCATTTTGATTTCGTCCGATTTCAGTATGTTTTTCGAGAAAAACTTTTATCGACTAACATTAACTTTTCACGACATATTATCGTCAAATATTTTAACAGAATGTCATTTCAACATACCGATCACTTAGAAAGACTTAGGTTATTCAAACCCTAACCCTTAGGTTTTATCAGGTGAATAGTGCATATCTCGTCTTTTTTCTCAGAAATATTTTTGTTCCTGAAATTTTTTATTTTCGTCTTAAAAATTCTTACTCTTTCAGTCTAGCTCGTAGCCAGAATCATCATATTTTATAGTCACCCATGGCTCTAGAACGATTAATAAACATATATCACAGAATATAATTAATAAAAATTCCTTTTTATTAATTAATAATTCTTTAAAATTAAATTCTGGAGAATCTAATTTTTCGGGTTGTCATAGAAGACGTGTAATTATGTATATTTTTGACCTTTAAAGCAGTAGTATTTAGAAGTTACTTTTGCTATATTTTGTGAGATTTGTAGTATATTATCTTTTATAGGATATTTGTAATAGTACTCATCGACAGATGTCTTATCTAGTACTGTCTATAAATAACATTTTAGTAATTATCATTATTATTTTGAACATATTTATTTCTTAGATTTGAAAAATAAATTGTGAAAATATTTGTAATTTGTTGTTAATAAACATATTGAGACAGAATTGAGATAGACTTCTTTCCGTCTCAAAAAATGTGTGATATTGGCGTCAAAGTTGACACGAATTTTGAGACAGTTGTTATCCGTCTCAAAATATGCGCTCCAAATAGATATTGGCGTCAAAGTTGAAACAAAATTGAGACGGATAATGTATGTCTCAAAATATATGCAAAAAGATTATTTGCTATCAATTTTGATACAGATTTGAGATGACCTTTTTCGTCTCAAATTACGTGTACTAAAATAGAGCTCCAATTTTGCCAGCCAAATTTGAAATCGACAAAATCGGTTTCAAAATTTGGCTCCCCATGAGTCAGCTTTGAAATGGATTTGTGGCAGTTAATTTTCGTATCTAATATTTTGAGACGGATATTTTTCGTATTTAATTTCTTTTTTAGAGACGGACATAATTAGCGACGGGACCTACTGACACGGATTTTGAAACGGATTCTGCTATATTTGAGACGAATATTTTCGTCTTAGATGCCTAAATTTTTGGTAGTCGTGTAATATGTTCTTTCTATATATTTTAACTATATCCAAGTACAATTGACACTGAATTATAATTTTTTTTATCTTTGATCTACAAAAAGAATTTTTTTATTAAATAAGTCCAAGTACATCACTAACCATTCATCATATCCAAACCAAAAGCTTTGGATATATGTATAAAATTTGTACTAATATTCTCTATAGAAACTACAATGACTTACTATTGACGGTGCTACCCTTTTCATGAACCATTCCCAGTTAAATGATATATACTTCACCTTGTCAACAATATATTACTCTCCAACACACAACCTCTTTTTTGAATACTATTTGATCATTTTTGGCTTCCCAAATAGACTATAGTGTAAACACTGATTATAGTCCACCACTTCCTCGTCTCTTTGCTTTTGAAGTATGAGTTTTTCCATAACATTTCTTAATTTGATACATGAAATGAAAATAAAAATAAATTTTTTAATTTGGTTTGAAGAGCTTTGTTCCCCTGGGCACTAGCACTTCCATCCCGAAACATATTTATAGCGAAAGACAACATGACACTTAATGAAGTTTAGTTTCTAGAGAATAAAAGTACTTTCACATGCAGTTCTGATTCCTCTATCCAAATAATTCTCTCTGTTACTGGATTGTGTTGGGCCATAATATTTTGGACCTACTGGGATATCTTCATTATGAGCCTTTGGAGTATTGGGTCGAACCGTTGGGCAGGACCATTATGTAATTATTGTTTTATTTGGGCTTGGACTGGTGATAATTAGAGGGATAAGCATTGACTGTTATTGCTTCAATTTAATTAATGAGGATTAGACATAATCCACTGAGGGTGGCAAACAGTGAGGGGAAGAGCAGGTGAGCTGCCTACAGTTGGCTAATGTCAGTGAGGTCGGCGGCATGCAAGATAAAAGGAAGAGTATATGAGGACAGGGCACAGGACAGAGAGGTAACTGATATTTTTATGATCAAAATACTAGAGTTTATCACCTCCATTGTTAACCTTGTGTCTGCATGTACTGACTCTCACACCAGAGCTATCCCCCGACAGTCTAAGCTGTCAAGCTTCTGGTATTGATGTGTTTACCGTGCAGGATTGGACACGCTTTTATATGATTGAGGACCGTGGAAAGATCTTGGCTTTAACATTGGCGCTAGAAGGAGGACTTTTTTCTAGTGTTTCTGGGATTCAATCACAAATAGTGACTGTTCTACACCGAAAGTTATAGAGAAGAGTAAAACAGACACTCTTGAAGGGCAGCCAATAACGACGAGTTCTTCTATACAAAGAATCTCTATTAAGGATAGGTTGGGTCCTTCCCAAAATATCCATGACAGGATTGGTTCACAACATGTTCAAGAGAAGTCTCATGCAAAAGATCGTGGTGATACCAAAAGAAGATTATTTTTTACTGCTAGTAAAGGACCTAGTCAGGACCGAAAAAGAGTAAAAGGCACACCGCATAGAACTCTATACTGAGAAGGTCAAGCAGATAGAGCATCCAACTTGGCCAAGATGGCACAGGAGAATGATGAAGCTATGAAAGCGTTAATGCAATAAAGGAAAGAGATTTCTAAACAAATGTTTTTGATAGCTGAGATGGAGGGTGAGGCATAAAGCCATACCCGACCTAAAGAACGAGGAAGATTCTAGGAGAGGTGATCAAGAAGAGGTAAAGAGCCTATGCACTTTGAAGATATGTTTCGAAGCCGCTTTCATGACCGAAAAAGATTAAGGAACCGTACTCCTGAAGATCCGAAGAGGGTACCTTACCCTAGGGATTCTCTGGATTATGGCCGAAGTAAATGAAGGAGCAGGTCAAGAGGACACACTCCCGAGAAGACAAAGACGGAACCCCGTATTTAGTATTCTCGCCATAGCGAAAGAGCTCAACACCGAAGTAGATCTGGAAGCCGTACCCCTGGGAATTCGAAGGGGCACACCGCCCTACGGATACTCGTCATCGGAGATGCCCGTCTAAAGCTGCAAGATCAGATGGAAAAGGCCAGTCTGCTTAGAAGAAGGAAAGCTCTCAGAAGTAGGAAGTCTCTCCTTAATCGGAAGGAGTGGAATTTTTGGTTAAAGAATTGAAGGAGCTTCGGAGACAGTTAGCTGAAGTTCAACAAGTAAAGGACAGTTCTGGTAAAAAGGTGTCTCCTTTTTCCTCAGAAATTCTTAAGGGGAAGGAAAACCCTACTAAAAAACTTCCTTATATAGAGAGTTATGATGGTTCAGGTGATCCATATGACCATAGCCAGGCGTTTGATAGATTGGTGGATTACTATGATTTCTCAAATGCAGCCAAGTGTCAAACTTTTGTGACAACATTAAGGAAGGATGGGAGGCAGTGGATGGAACTCTACCTTTAGATTTAATTTCATCTTGGGCAGATTTATGTGGCAAATTCCATGCTCGTTTTGGGAGTAACAAGAGGAGAGGAAAGCCTACTGGCTCGTTGGCTCAAGTTCGTCAATATTTGAATGAGTCTTTGAGCAAGTATGTGAAGAGATTAAGAGAAGCAATTGGTCAAATAACTGATCTTAATGACCTTCAGGCTGTTGGGCTATTTCAGAAGGGTCTGGACCTGGTGAAGTCAGAAAAACTGGTGAAGAAGTTGATGTTAAGCCATCCAAAAAGTTTAGCCGAAGCGCTTGAGAAAGAAGAGGGATATATTGTGGTAGAGGAAGCTATGAATAGCTTGAAGCGTCTTCCTTCAGACAAAATAAAAGAAAAAGACAAAGATAAAGCTGATGTTAATCAGAAGAAGAACGGTGGTAATAATGATCGTACAGAAGGGAACTATAAGAAATACAACAATAATTGGCATTCGGAAGGAGGTCGTCTGCCTATTCTGAACCAGAAGGTGAACAAGGTGTATACTCAGTTAAATACTGATCGGGCTACCATTTTGGATTAGATAAAGATCAACCCTATTTTAAACCACCTCGTGATAATCTTAAGCACGGGTTTGGTAATTCTCGTTAATACTATGATTATCATCAGGCAGTTGGGCATGAAACTAATAACTATTGGAATTTAAAGGAGTTCATTGAAAGAAATGTCCAAAGCAGTGCTTTGGTTTAGTATGTGGCAGGAAGAGAACATCCGAGAGACCCACAGAGGAATACGAGGCCAGTTCAGGTTGCTCAACCAGTCCCACCGGCACAACTAGCTCCTAATCAACCATCAAGGCATGTTGTTGATGTGATTATTGGGGGAACTATTGGTAAGCTTGCTGGGAAGAAGAGAAGAGGATATCTAAATTTGGTTATGTCAGTGGTGGGTATATTCCCGAAGACTGAAAGACCGTATCTAGGTTCAATAATTTCCTTTACCGATGATGATTACCCTTCTGAGCCCATCGAACCCCATGAGGAAGCTCTGGTGATTACTGCATAAGTAGGTTCGGTGGACATAAAGAGGATGATGATTGATAATGGCTCCTCAGTGGACATTTTATATGAACATGCTTATCAGAGAATGTATCTAGATGGAAGGAAAATGGAAATCGGATAGGAGGTTCCATTATATGGCTTTAGTAATGATCTAGTCAAGGTAACAGGTACTATCGAGCTGCCAGTCATCATTAGTACAGCCCCACAACATGTAGAAGTTATATATAAATTTTATGTAGTGCATGTGGATTTGACTTATAACGCCATTCTGGGAAGACCCACCTTGACTGCTCTTCAGGCTATGACACCGATTCCCCATTTTAAAATTAAATTCCCAACGTCCCATAAAGTGGGAGAAGTGGCTGGAGATCTGGATTTAGCAAAAAGATGTTATCGTAATGCTTTGATTGCCTCATGGGCAGGGGTCAGTAAACAAAAGCAGACTATGGCTATCGAGATTGAACCATTTACTGAGAGCAATTCAGAACTATTAGTCCTACCGGCTGAAGAAACTGAGGAGTTCGAGCTTGTTCCGGGTAAGAAGGAAAAGACGGTGAAGATAGGTTCAGGTCTACCGAAACCTCTCCGGACGAACCTAATAGAGTCACTTCGATGTTATACTGACATTTTCACTTGGGTTCCTAGAGATACGCCTGGAGTAAGTAGAGAAATTGCTGAGCATCGATTGTAAGTGGACCCAGCAAAAAAGCCAGTTCGGCAAAAGAGGTGTATATTTGCACTGGAACGACAAAAGATTATCGACGAAGAGATAACCAAGTTGCTGGCTGCTGATTTTATATTTGAGATAGACTATCCGGAGTGGATGGCAAATGTGGTTCTCATACATAAGCAAAATAGAAAATGGCGAGTTTATATAGATTACACTGATTTAAATAAGGCGTGTCCGAATGACTTTTATCCCTTACCTCACATCGATCAGCTTATTGATGCGACTTCGGGGTATGCCTTGCTTAGCTTTATGGATGCCTTTTCAGGTTATCATCAAATTTCTATGTGTAAAAATGATATCCCAAAGACGACTTTCATTACTCATTGATCAGTATATGCTTATAAAAAGATGACGTTTGGTTTGCTGAATGCGAGGGCCACATATTAAAGAATGATGAACTACGTTTTCACGAGGTAGCTGGAGAAAAATATGGAGGTCTATATCGATGCTATGATCGTCAAGAGCATGACAGTGTAAGGACATTTGGATGATTTAGAAGAGTGTTTCCAGACAGTATTCCATTACAATCTGAAGCTGAATCCGACCAAATGTACCTTCGAACTTGGTGCAAGAAATTTTTTGGGTTATCTAGTTAGTAAAAGGGGTACAGAAGCGAACCCAAAAAAGATCCAGGCCATTATAAACAGGAAGTCTACTCAGTCATACAAAGACGTTCAACGTTTGACAGGTAGAATAGCAGCTTTGAAGAGGTTCATGTCCAAATCGGTAGAAAGATGTTTGCCATTTTTTAAAATGTTGAATGGGCCGAAGAATGCTAAAACATTCCAGTGGACTATGAAATGTGAATACGCTTTCCAAGGAATGAAGAAGTATTTGTCTTCGATGCCTTTGCTGGTGAAACCAGCTCCTACTGAAACATTGTACTTATATTTGGCAGCCAGTTTGTTATCAAAATTGGCTACTACGAATGCCAACACCTTTGATGGTTCAGTATATTTGGAGACTCTGCACCAACCTAGTATCCTGTATGAAGTAGTGATGTATGTAGAGCATTCTGATTGTTGGATGACTCCTTATTTAGATTATCTGGCAGATGGCGTACTTCCTTCGGATCAGATATTGGCTAAGAAAGTGAAGTTTAAGAGCGCCAATTTCCTACTTATTAATGGTGATCTTTTTCGAAGGGCTTATTCATCTCCACTGCTGAAATGGTTGGTTCTTTCTGAAGCTGATTATGTCCTTCGGGAGGTACATGAGGGTATTTGTGGTGACCATATAGCGACGAAGTCTTTATCATACAAGGTACTTCGACAGGGATATTACTGGCCAATAATTTTTAAAGAAGCTACTGAGTATGTGAAGAAGTGTCCAAAATGTCAGTTGAATAGCTCGATCCTACGTCAACCACCAGAGGAGCTATACTCTATTTTATCTCCTATATCTTTTGCTGTCTGGGGGGTAGATATACTGGTTCCGTTGCCGAAAGTAAAAGGACAGGTTAGTTTTGTTATTATAGCAATTGATTATATAACCAAGTGGGTCGAGGCGAAGCCACTTAGGATGATCACGGAATAAGTATTACTAATGTTTCTGAAGGAGTCGATGGTATTCTATTTTGGCATTCTAATGGTGGTGATTTCAGATAATGGACGCCAGTTTGTGGGCTCGAAGTTTGAAGCATTTTTGAAGGAGCTGGGAATTCAGCACAGAAAGACTTTGGTTGCTCACCCGCAATCTAATGGGCAAGTTGAGGTAACTAACTGAACCCTCCTAAATGGGATCAAGAGAAGACTGGATGTGGCAAAAGGAAGATGGCCAGAAGAGCTTCTTTGTGTATTATGGGCTTATCGAACTACTACGGGGACTACAACTGGGGACTATAACTGGAGATTCACCTTTTAGGTTGGCTTATGGTACAGATGCCTTAGTCCCTGTGGAGATTGGATTTACAAGTTTTTGGGTCAGTCAATTTAAGGAGATATATAGTGATCAAGGACTTAAGATCAATTTGGATTTACTTGAAGAAGTTAGAGAAACAACTTTGATAAAGTTGGCAATATATTAGCATTGTGTGGCGAAGCATTACAAAAAAGGGGTAAAGCTTCGACGATATGAAGTAGGAGATTTTGTCCTCAGGGAAGTTCAAGATTCTATGCCTCAGAATTTGAGAAAGTTGATGCCTAACTGGGAAGGTCCTTATGAAGTTATTGAAGTGACGAAGCTGGGAACTTATCGATTACGAGCACTAGATGGGTCTGAGATCAATAATACTTGGCATGCTAGAAGGCTTCAGAAATATTTTCAAAAGGGATTGGTATTAATGAATTGAAATTTGTAATTATGCCAACCGTTATCAATAAAAGAAGCTTTTTCTCCAAATAGTGTTCTATTTGATGGGTGTTCGGAGGTTCAGTTGGATTTGTTCATCCTTTGATGGGGAACAGAACCTGCTCATCGTTAAGATGGTGAGCAGGATTTTGCCTCATCCTAAAGTTGGCGAACAAGCATGATCGGGGGTTCGGTGACCTATTCCTCCTATCAGGCGGTGAACAGGGTCCATATTCGACCTGTTAATGGCAAACTGGATATTTTGGCATTCGGTGGCCTATTCATCCTTTAGGTGATTGAATAGGATCTAGATTCGACCTGTCGATGGTGAACTAGATTTTATGAAGGTTCGGTGACCTATTCCTCCTATCAGGCGGTGAACAGTGTCCAGATTCGACCTGTTAATGGCGAACTGGATTTTTTGGCGTTCGGTGGCCTGTTCATCCTTTAGCTGATTGAATAGGATCTAGATTCAACCTGTCGATGGTGAACTAGATTTCATGAAGGTTTGGTGACCTATTCCTCCTATCAGGTGGTGAACAGGGTCCAGATTCGATCTGTTAATGGCGAACTGGATTTTTTGGCATTCGATGGCATGCTCATCCTTTAGGTGATTGAATAGGATCCAGATTCGACCTGTCGATGGTGAACTGGATTTCATGGAGGATAGGTTGGATCTATTCATCCTGAAGAAGGTGAATTGAATTGTTGATGATCTGTTCTGCACTTTGGTAATGAATAAGTATTACATTGCTTTATTACCTAATTTTATTTAAAGTGTTGAGTTCAAATTATATTATTGCCTGATTTTATTTGAAGTTTGATGTCCAGATTGCTTGATTATGTATTAACAGTTAAAATACAAAAGGAGTAATAAGGAATAAAGTTGATCTCATTTCATTAATATGAATGTCATTACAAAATATGGTGAATTTTTTTTACAAGTCCTAAAAGTCAAAGGTCGAAGAATATCCTGTTCAGGTGTCGTCCTCATCTTCATCGTCCGAAGAGTCTAGAAGAGTTGGATTCACCGAAGTTGCTGCGAGTTTTGATTTGCCTTTGTTCTGGGCAACTTCATACTCTTCAGTGTACATCTTGATTATCTCGTTATTCAGCTCAGGAGATTTGCGGTACTCAGCTTGGATCTCTTTGCGGAGTTTTTCAGTGAGTGGAGGACCTAGAGCTTTGAGTTCCCGAAGTTTGGTTTCCAACTTTCCACGGTGTGTAAGGTGTCGTTCTTCAGTAACTTTGGTGTTATTAACTGCCTTCGCCAAGCTCTGGTTAGACTGTGCAAGATTTTCGTTCTTCTGAACCAGTTTTACATTCACTTCAACAGTTATTTGATGAACGACTTCGGTTGTCTCCAGCTATTCTTTAACTTTAGCCAGATCTTTTCTGAGGCATTCATTATTAAAGAGAGCATCTCCTTGTTGGTTCCTCTCCTACGCCAGTGCAGACTTCAAAATTACATTTTCTCTTCGGGCAGCATCTTCTTCAGCTTTAGCTTCTTTATACCTCTGACGAAGGCGCCCGAAGATACCGTTTTCTTACAGATATTCAGAGTTAATTAATGAATTTCAAGTAGATATATAAGAATGTAAATGGATAAGTCAATAGCAGCTTACTCTGGCTTGGTGCATCATCTCATCATCAATCAGGTCCATGATAGAGCTATTGCTAAAACAATGATCATCGGTATCACGTACAAAAGAGTTGTAGAGTTCGAAAGGGAAATTCTCATTGAGGTCTAGAGTTGTAGGGGATGGCACAGCTTCGGGTCTAGCCTGTGACACCCCCAAATCCGGGTTACCTGACCCCCGAGTTTGGTGCTCACGATCCACAATATAAATAACATTTAACTACCCATTTAAATATAAATAGAATTATATCAGTCATTAACATAAGTTGTTAATACATAAGTCCCAGGTCCACTAACCTTAACATTACAGAAATACCCCTTTAGATATACAAAAAGGGTTTACAATACAATATAACATAATAATATTGTTCATTATAACTACTCCAACATCTTGCCTTTGCCTTTGATCTTCTTTGACCCGCTGGCCTCTTCGTTCCTAACTGAAATGTTATATTTATAGCAAGAGTGAGCAACAAGTTTGCCCCGCAAGTTAAGACATACAATAAAGGTATATGAATCAACAAGAACAGACTATCTATTTTGATAGAATGAAACTAAAGTTCGGGAAACTTTGAAATAGTTGAACAAATTGTTAATCAATAACAATTCTTCTCGTATTCTAGGCAACGCAATAATTTGATAATGAATGAGTACAACGCTTTCAAAGTTTCTATGATATTCTATTGAATAATCAAGAATCAATTCTAAGAAATAACAAAGTGGAATAATTTCCATATTTATGCTGAGTGATCCCACCAGATCTTAGAACTTATTTTCTCGGGTATCTATCAAAGATTTACATTGATACATATGCAGGCGTATCAGATAACCATAAAGATTAAATCATACCCTCTGCAAGTACTTAGAGCCGGCCAACTCCTTGTACCCTATATTATGCATAATACTTAACAGCGCGCAATGGTCGAATATATGACCGAAAATGTTCCCTTTATATAAAAGGTTCTTCTTCTCAGTCTCAGAATCAAGATTTTTGAATTAACAACGAAATACTGTGATTTCAAATTCTATCTACTTATTGATCTAGCCAAAACAATTGGCATCGATCTATTAATAATAATTAATTTCTCTTCTCGTATTTATCAAGTTCTAACAAATATTCGTCTAGCCAGAATAATTAGCTAAGACATTTCTCAATATAATTTGACAATAAACAGGAATTATCTGTACTGTCAGTATTAGTTTCTACATATATAAATATCCAATAATAGTAATTCTACGAATATATATTTTCCGAATCAGTAATTCAATTTGAATTTTAATCATGCACTAACTGCGAATAATCAACAATAAATTCCCTGGACATGGTATACTTATCAATAATTAACCATTAAAATAATTGAATGAATATAACTCAAGGTTGAGTTAGGAAACTTGCCTTTCGTGTTGATTACAGCTACACAATATAATTAACTGCGTTCGTAAGACCTATAACCAACAATGTCGGTCTCACAATTAGAACAATCATACATAACACGTAACACTATATTCTACAGTCAAACTTTTCCTAGGCACATTACCACATAGCCACATTAGTGTTTATAACCTATATAACACTTATCCAGTCTAACTATTTCGGTCTGGTTGGACCTCGGTCCGTTCTCGGTGTTCTGGTCACCCTATCCGACAATTAACACATTGATTATCAATTAAACTTGGCCTCTAAGCTTCAATATTATTTTAGATAAGTCAAATATCGTTTATAATATTTTCCGGAAGCTTTTAATAATTTATAAACAATTATTATAATTTATAATAATTTTTCAAACACTTAAATCATTTTTAAATGATTTAATTATCAAATAATCTTATTATCATTAATATTTAATAATATAAAAATTTTAATGTTATATTTGTCAAAATATTAAAGGTATTGTTAATAACTTAAAATATTTTTAAATCATCAATATTCTACTTAAATGATTTTTAAAGTAATTAAAATCATTTTTAAATCATCTCCATTAATATTTAAATATTAATGTAATTATTATCAAAATATTAAAAGTCATTAATTATAACTTAAAACATTTTTCTCACTTTTAAATGATTTTTAAATCAATAAAATCATTTTTAATTCATTTATTTAATATCATAATTAAATAAATCTAATATCATTTATTAATGAGAATTATCCAAAATTATTAAAAATTATATTTTATAATTTAAAATATTTTCTAACACTTTATTCTTATTTAAAATGATTTTTAAATCATTAAAATCATTTTTAACTTATTTATTTAATTTAATAATTAAATAAATCTAATATCATTAATATTAAATTATTAATAAAAATTCTCTAAAAATATTAAAAGTCACATTTTATAACTCAAACTATTTTTAAATACATTATTCTTATTTAAAATCATTTTTCATAATATTAAATTATTTTTTTCTAATTTATTTAATACACTAAGTAAATAAATTAAATACCTTTAATATTTAAATAATTATAAATATTAAAGAAAAATATTCCAATTGGTCAAAAATTATTTTTCATAATTTAAATTAATTTTTAAAACTATTTTTGGTCATTTTTAGAATTTATTTCTATTTTAAAATAATTTCTGGAATATTCAGAAAATAAAATAATTAAAACCGTCGCTGAAGGTCTTTAGCGACAGAAAGCGTTGCTGTTGGTGTTCTTGAGCCTCAAGAACACTGACAGCCGGTAGTGTAAGGGGTCAACTTTGACCGGATTTAACTTTCAACCCAATTTGTTTCTGTGCAATCTAAGACTTTGATATTGTAGTATTAAGGTAACACTACAACATCCACCCATTACGTTGGTCAAATAACATCACAACAAAGAGATTCAAGTCTCCAAAGTTGCTGTCAGGTGGGTTCTGGGTTTTCCAGAAACCTAGGTTGTTCGACCAGCCACTTTCAGGCACGATTTATTCTATGTTTCGGTTATCAAATGGCTCGTTTTTTGGTCCCCACATGTAGTACGCATGACAAGGAACACATAGAAATCAAACAGATCATTTAACCAACAACACAACTGCTAGATTAATCCAGGTCAAACTCTGACAAAAACTGAGTTCATACCGATTCTGGGTTTTCCAGAAACGTAAAATCAGTCCGGGTCATCTAGTTTGACCTCATACCCTGATCAATCTGATGCTTATATAAACTATCTAAAGACATACATGTAAAGTACATATGTCAGGGTACACGTTCGTTAAAAAAACCACCATAAAAAAAATCAAAGATGTCAGATATGAGCCGTTCAAAATGCTGTCAGACGCTGATCTTACACTTTCTAGGTTACCCAGAAAGTTCATGGTCATGCCCGGTCAACGGGTTTTGACCATGAATAACTACAAATCTAAGCATGTAATGATTGTGATTTCTTTTACAGAATAAAGACCATATACCAGGCTACATGTAACAACTTTAAAACAACAAAAACAACAAACGAACAAGAATCTGTGGCCCCTGACATTAGCTAGTCAGACCACATTTTTTGTTCTTGGCAGATTTTGAAAAACACTATTTTAAAGTCATTTGATGCTATGGATCCATCATGGATCATCATAGATCAACTAAAAACAACTTCTAACACTGATTTAAACACATAAACACAGAATTTTTCTTAGCAACATGGATCAAAAATAAATTTAGGGTTTATACCTTCTTGCTAGATCTTTGATCTTGTCCTTCTAAATCTGATCTAGATGTTTTAGAGGACTATAATGTGACTGAAATACTATGGATTTTCGGAGGTTTGGTGAGAGGAAGAGTTGGTGGTGAGCTAGAAAGAAAATGAGCCAAATACATGCATTTCTCTCTCTTTAATCTATATATATACTGAGATGTTGCTTGGATCTGATTAATATCAGCTGAGTGGTTGATATTTTGTATCTCAAAGTCAATGTAGTGGTTCAACCACTAAAGCTTTAGCCATTTATACAAGTTAGCTAATTTAAAATGTAAAAAGGGTATTTTAGTAACTTGCAAAATGAATTTAATGGCATTCTTGTCCAATGCACAAATCCTTAGGGTTTAGGGTTTGGGTTAGGGTATAGGGTTTAAACGCTTTAGATTTCCAATTTAATTTTCAAAATTTTCAAATTTCGGTTTCCAAAATAAAAAATTAATAATTCCAAATTACCATTAGGATTCGATAATTATATTAATATTTCCTAATCATAAAATTCAATCTTGCTAATTAGGATTAATATTCCTAATTAAAATTGCTTAATTTAGCAATTAGGGTTTTAATAAGAAAAATAAATTTTCTACATTACAAGTCGGGTTTGTAAAATAGAAATTAATGTACTAAAATATAATTAAGGTTTTCTAATCATATTTAAATTTAATAAACACATTAAGCTTGCCAATTAGGATTAGGCTTTCCTAATTTAGGGTTTAGAATTCTCGATTATAAAATTAGGGTTTCCCGGCGTACAATTAGGGTTTCTAACGGTACGTTAGGGTTTCTAATCCTAGGATTAGGGTTTCTAATCTCTTATTAGGTTTTATTAATTTCAAACATTATCCGATCAATCATTGATCAAAAATTCTATACATTACAAACACGAACTCATTAAAATAATTCTTTTAATTATATTTTCTATCGAATCCCTTTCTAAAAATTAGGATTAGGGTTTCTAAAGTTGTTAAGCACAACTCTACTCTAATTTATTGGTCAATACACAAATTGACTTTCTCGATACACGTATCGCCGATACTTGTCACATAAATGATAATTAATATTAATATTAATAAAAAAAATTATTCGCAAATTTTTGATTATTCGAAATCTCGGGTTATCACATTCACCCCTCCTTAAAAGGATTCCGTCATCGGAATCACCGCTTTCTTATTCTCTACAATCTTTTAAAGTTGTATCATCAATTCATTTTTTTAACAAAACAATGTTAATTTGTGTTTCAAATTCTAACTTGTCGCTTCAATCTATAAAAGAAAACAGTTCACAAAAATATCTGACTCAATTTACTCACGTAATTAAATTTCTAAACGAAATCATTACCTGTTGCGACCTCCTGAGCAGCCACGACATCATGCACCGTCATATTGAATGTACGGGCTGTTGGTCTTCCTGGCTGTGCAGGTCCTCGAGTTGCCAAGGTTCCGCCACCGGGTCCCTTGTTGACACTTTCCTTTTCTGCATTCTTCCTCGGACAGTTTCGAACGATATGATCAGTCGATCCGCATCCAAAGCAACCTTGAATTTTCTTCGGACTAGGGCAATTGGGTGACATATGCCCCTCTTGTCCGTAGTTATAGCAAACTCCCTTCTTCTTCAGGCAAACTTCAGCATGGTTCTTCCCACAATTCGGACATGGCTCCCTTCCTTTCCTATTATCTTCTGTTTTATTACCCGACTGGGTATTCTCACTCCATTTCCTCTTATTCAGATTACTACCACCACTGTTTCCACCATCATTGGTCTTCTTCTTCTTTTCCTGATGAAATCGAGACGCAGCTTCGCTCCCTCCTTCAGCAATTAACGCTTTCTCCATCAAGGCCGCGAACGTGTTGATTTGTAATACTGCTACCTTGTTGTATATTCCCGGCTTCAACCCATTCTCGAATCTTCTCGCCTTCCTCGCTTCTGTGTCCACCTGATGAGGTGCAAATCTTGCCAACTCGTTGAATTTGGCAGCGTATTCTGAAACAGACATATTCTCCTGCTTTAGTTCTAGAAACTTGACTTCCATTCTGGATTGCATACTCGGCGAGAAGTAGTTCTCAAAGAACAACTCCTTAAATCTTGTCCATAACACCACTTCTGTACCAGCTCTCGCTTGGTTCGTCTCCCACTAGTAATTAGCTTCTCCCTTCATTAAGTATGTCGCAAAAGCTATCTTCTGCTCTTCTGCCACTCGCGCACTGACGAATGATTTCTCCATCTCCTTCACCCAAGTTTGAGCTTCAATCAGATCTATGGTTCCTTTAAATTCAGGCGGTCCCACTGCTTTAAAGTCTTTAAAATTTGCTAATCTTTCAGCTGGCTGATTCCTCACTCTTCCTCTTGCAGCTGGAACTCTATTCTCCATTGCTTCGGCTATCATATTTGCAAAGTTTTACATTGGGTCAACTTGACCTCCTTCATTATTCACCGACTGTTCTTCTCGTTGGTTTCGATATTGTCGTCTAGGTGGCATGATCTGATTTGAATAAAAATCTTATATTAATTCTCTTTCTTTACACAAATTCTTAACACAATAAGAATTCAACACATAATTCTCATATAATTGCATATTTATTCAAATAACACATAGTACTTACCACATATTACTATCCCTTTTTAAATCATATCAGGATTAACAACACAACTTCACACAAGAAGTTGCTATTCTCCATTCTCACACAGTTATTACCAGTTCGTCCAACTTACCACACTTATGAGTTCAGGAACTTGCCACAATTATATGAGTGTATGAACTTATCCTATCCAGACCTTTGGCGTCCATTTGCTGAGGGGTTCAAAATATTTCATATAATTATGAGTCATTAACTTTCCATAAGTATGAGTTTTATGAACACACAAATTAATATTAATCTTATATTCATATAGAAAATAAAGATTTCATTCATACAAACATATATATATATATATATATATATATATATATATATATATATATATACATATGCTTACACATCATTCTCGATATTACAACACTTAATATCATAAACTTCTACCCAAAAGATACTATTACATATATCTAAGTTATTTACCGACCACTCCCTTCACCAGTCTTCTTCTTGATGGGACACTTGCTGAATCCGTGACCCGTCTGCCCACATGAAAAACACTTCCTCAAATTCGTCTTAGGACAATGCAGAGAAATATGTTCTTCCTGCTTGCAGTTGAAGCACACGTTCTTCCACATCATGCATTCTCCCGCGTGAGTCTTTCCACACTTGATACAGGCTTGCTTCTTCTTCGGGCTTGATTTTTCATATTTAGGGCTGTCTTTTTCCCTCTTTCTCTTCTTCTTGTCCTTCTTGCTGGTTCCTTCAGATGATCCACTACCTTCAGCCTTCATTCTGTCCACCTGCGCCTTGAGCTCATTCTATTCTTTAGTCATTTCGCGTAATGCTCGCTCCGTCTTCTATAACTCCTCTAGGAGAAACACTTTACTTCGGAGTTCCTAGACTTCTGCAGATAGCTGATCTTGTTCTCCAACTTTAATCTTATTCTTTAAATCTACCTTAGCTGGCTCAAACTCTGACTCCTCATCTTCACTCAGATACATCTCGGGATAATCGTCATGATCTCTCCCTGGATTAACCATGGGTTCATCTTCTCCCACCTTCTCCACTGATTCGCTTTGCGCTGGCACCTCGGCTTCTGGCACTGGTGCAACAGCCGCTAGCATCTCCGTACTCCTTTCACCTTCTCTAGACATCCTACAATCAGTTGAAATAACTTGATTAGTACTTCATTAGTACAAAATTCTCACACTATGTGTCCACTTATCTCACTATTGATACACTTCAGCAATCCCTCACTTAGAACTCTACATGAGTTTTCTCTATCTCGCGTATGGTTATAATCCTAGGGTTTTCCCCCACCCCACTTAAAGTTTATAACCTACAGCTCTTCTACTAACTGGTGACACCTTAGTCACTACAGCTCTGATACCAACCTGTGACACCCCCAAATCCGGGTTACCTGACCCCCGAGTTTGGTGCTCACGATCCAAAATATAAATAACATTTAACTACCCATTTAAATATAAATAGGATTATATCAGTCATTAACATAAGTTGTTAATACATAAGTCCCAGGTCCACTAACCTTAACATTACAGAAATACCCCTTTAGATATACAAAAAGGGTAATATAACATAATAATATTGTTCATTATAACTACTCCAACATCTTGCCTTTGCCTTTGATCTTCTTTGACCCGCTGGCCTCTTCGTTCCTAACTGAAATGTTATATTTATAGCAAGGGTGAGCAACAAGTTTGCCCCGCAAGTTAAGACATACAATAAAGGTATATGAATCAACAAGAACATACTATCTATTTTGATAGAATGAAACAAAAGTTCGGGGAACTTTGAAATAGCTGAAAAAATTGTTAATCAATAACAATTCTTCTCGTATTCTAGGCAACACAATAATTTGATAATGAATGAGTACAACGATTTCAAAGTTTCTATGATATTCTATTGAATAATCAAGAATCAATTCTAAGCAATAACAAAGTGGAATAATTTCCAGATTTATGCTGAGTGATCCCACCAGATCTTAGAATTTAATTTCCCGGGTATCTATCAAAGATTTACTTTGATACATACGCAGGCGTATCAGATAACCATAAAGATTAATTCATACCCCTCTGCAAGTACTTAGAGTCGGCCAACTCCTTGTACCCTATATTATGCATAATACTTAACAGCGCGCAATAGTCGAATATACGACCCAAAATGTTCCCTTTATATAAAAGGTTATTCTTCTTAGTCTCAGAATCAAGATTTTTGATTTAACAACGAAATACTGTGATTTCAAATTTTATCTACTTATTGATCTAACCAAAATAATTGGCATCGATCTATCAATAAAAATTGATTTCTCTTCTCGTATTTATCAAGTTCTAACAAATATTCGTCTAGCCAGAATCATTAGCTAAGACATTTCTCAATATAATTTCACAATAAACAGAAATTATCTGTACTGTCAATATTAGTTTCTACATATATAAATATCCAACAACAGTAATTCTACGAATATATATTTTTCGAATCAGTAATTCAATTTGAATTTTAATCATGCACTAACTGCGAATAATCAACAATAAATTCCCTGGACATGGTATAATTATCAATAATTAACCATTAAAATAATTGAATGAATATAACTCAAGGTTGAGTTAGGAAACTTGCCTTTCGTGTTGATTACAGCTACACAATATAATTAACTGCGTTCGTAAGACCTATAACCAACAATGTCGGTCTCACAATTAGAACAATCATACATAACACGTAACACTATATTCTACAGTCAAACTTTTCCTAGGCACATTACCACATAGCTACATTAGTGTTTATAACTTATATAAACACTTATTCAGTCTAACTATTTCGGTCTGGTTGGACCTCGGTCCATTCTCGGTGTTCTGGTCACCCTATCCGACAATTAACACATTGATTGTCAATTAAACTTGGCCTCTAAGCTTCAATATTATTTTAGATAAGTCAAATATCGTTTATAATATTTTTCGGAAGCTTTTAATAATTTATAAACAATTATTATAATTTATAATAATTTTTCAAACACTTAAATCATTTTTAAATGATTTAATTATCAAATAATCTTATTATCATTAATATTTAACAATATAAAAATATTAATGTTATATTTGTCAAAATATTAAAGTTATTGTTAATAACTTAAAATATTTTTAAATCATCAATATTCTACTTAAATAATTTTTAAAGTAATTAAAATTATTTTTAAATCATCTCCATTAATATTTAAATATTAATGTAATTATTATCAAAATATTAAAAGTCATTAATTATAACTTAAAATATTTTAAAAATATTTTTCTCACTTTTAAATGATTTTTAAATCAATAAAATTATTTTTAATTCATTTATTTAATATCATAATTAAATAAATCTAATATCATTTATTAATGAGAATTCTCCAAAATTATTGAAAATTATATTTTATAATTTAAAATATTTTCTAACACTTTATTCTTATTTAAAATAATTTTTAAATCATTAAAATCATTTTTAACTTATTTATTTAATTTAATAATTAAATAAATATAATGTCATTAATATTAAATTATTAATGAAAATTCTCTAAAAATATTAAAAGTCACATTTTATAACTCAAAATATTTCTAAATACATTATTCTTATTTAAAATGATTTTTCATAATATTAAATTATTTTTCTCTAATTTATTTAATACACTAAGTAAATAAATTAAATACCTTTAATATTTAAATAATTATAAATATTAAAGAAAAATATTCCAATTGGTCAAAAATTATTTTTCATAATTTAAATTAATTTTTAAAACCATTTTTGGTAATTTTTAGAATTTATTTCTATTTTTAAATAATTTCCAGAATATTCAGAAAATAAAATAATTAAAACCGTCGCTGAAGGTCTTTAGCGACAGAAAGCGTCGCTGTTGGTGTTCTTAAGCCTCAAGAACACTGATAGCCGGTAGTGTAAGGGGTCAACTTTGACCGGATTTAACTTTCAACCCAATTTGTTTCTGTGCAATCTAAGACTTTGATATTGTAGTATTAAGGTAACACTACAACATCCACCCATTACGTTGGTCAAATAACATCATAACAAAGAGATTCAAGTCTCCAAAGTTGCTGTCAGGTGGGTTCTGGGTTTTCCAGAAACCCAGGTTGTTCAACCAGCCACTTTCAGGCACGATTTATTCTATGTTCCGGTTATCTAATGGCTCGTTTTTTGGTCCCCACATGTAGCACGCATGACAAGGAATACATAGAAATCAACAGATCATTTAACCAACAACACAACTGCTAGATTAATCCCGGTCAAACTCTGACAAAAACTGAGTTCATACCGATTATGGGTTTCCCAGAAACGTAAAATCAGTCCGGGTCATCTAGTTTGACCTCATACCCTGATCAATCTGATGCTTATATAAACTATCTAAAGACATACATGTAAAGTACATATGTCAGGGTACACGTTCGTTAAAAAAACCACTATAAAAAAAAATCAAAGATGTCAGATATGAGCCGTTCAAAATGCTGTCAGACGCTGATCTTACACTTTCTGGGTTACCCAGAAAGTTCATGGTCATGCCCGGTCAACGGGTTTTGACCATGAATAACTACAAATCTAAGCATGTAATGATTGTGATTTCTTTTGCAGAATAAAGACCACATACCAGGCTACATGTAACAACTTTAAAACAACAAAAACAACAAACGAACAAGAATCTGTGGCCCCAGACATTAGCTTGTCAGACCACATTTTCTGTTCTTGGCAGATTTTGAAAAACATTATTTTAAAGTCATTTGATGCTATGGATCCATCATGGATCATCATAGATCAACTAAAAACAACTTCTAACACTGATTTAAACACATAAACACAGAATTTTTCTTAGCAACATGGATCAAAAATAAATTTAGGGTTTATACCTTCTTGCTAGATCTTTGATCTTGTCCTTCTAAATCTGATCTAAATGTTTTAGAGGACTATAATGTGACTGAAATACTACGGATTTTCGGAGGTTTGGTGAGAGGAAGAGTTGGTGGTGAGCTAGAAAGAAAATGAGCCAAATACATGCATTTCTCTCTCTTTAATCTATATATATAGTGAGATGTTGCTTGGATCTGATTAATATCAGCTGAGTGGTTGATATTTTGCATCTCAAAGTCAATGTAGTGGTTCAACCACTAAAGCTTTAGCCATTTATACAGGTTAGCTAATTTAAAATGTAAAAAGGGTATTTTAGTAACTTGCAAAATGAATTTAATGGCATTCTTGTCCAATGCACAAACCCTTAGGGTTTAGGGTTTAAACCCTTTAGCATTTAGGGTTTGAACCCTTTAGATTTCCAATTTAATTTTCAAAATTTTCAAATTTCGGTTTCCAAAATAAAAAATTATTAATTCCAAATTACCATTAGGATTCGATAATTATATTAATATTTCCTAATCATAAAATTCAATCTCGCTAATTAGGATTAATATTCCTAATTAAAATTACTTAATTTAGTAATTAAGGTCAAAATGGTCATTAGAGTTTGCAACCCACGAATTAGCGTTTTAATAAGAAAAATAAATTTTCTAAATTACAATTAGGGTTTGTAAAATAGAAATTAATGTACTAAAATATCATTAAGGTTTTCTAATCATATTTAAATTTAATAAACACATTAAGCTTGCCAATTAGGATTAGGCTTTCCTAATTTAGGGTTTAGAATTCCCGAATAAAAAATTAGGGTTTCTCGGCATACAATTAGGGTTTCTAACGGTACGTTAGGGTTTTTAATCCTGGGATTAGGGTTTCTAATCTCTTATTAGGTTTTATTAATTTCAAACATTATCCGATCAATCATTGATCAAAAATTCTATACATTACAAACACGAACTCATTAAAATAATTATTTTAATTATATTTTCTGTCGAATCCCTTTCCAGAAATTAGGATTAGGGTTTCTAAAGCTGTTAAGCACAACTCTACTCTAATTTATTGGTCAATACACAAATTGACTTTCTCGATACAAGTATCACCGATACTTGTCACATAAATGATAATTAATATTAATATTAATAAAAAAAAATTATTCACAAATTTTTGATTATTCGAAATCTCGGGTTATCACATAGCCTCAGAAGAAGATGGTCTTTATGGAGATGGAATGGGTTGTTCGGGAGGAGGTGGATCAGTGTTTATTGAAAGTTCAGGTGTTGGTGGAGTTTGGTCGTCTGAAGCATGTTTTCTTTTACGGATGAGGGGAGAAGCAGGTTTAACATACTATTCAGCCTCAAGCTCGGGCTCATCTATTTCTATTGGAACGACAGGAGGAGGAGGAGCTTCAGTGGAAGGTACCCTTAACTCTATAGTAGAAAGGGGGGTTATGTTGACCCTTCTCTTTTTGGTACAAAGAACTCAGGTACGTTCGTCGATGGGCATGTCAAGGAGGCTTTCGTTTGGGGTTGGAGCAGGTGTACGTTTTGGTTTTCTAGCATCTTATTTTTTCCTACGAGGATGACTGATATCACTCCCGGATGATTTGAATATCCTTCTCTAATAGTGCAGATGGCGTATTGACTTGAGGAAACTTTTCTTCATTACTGAAGAAAAGGGAAGGGTCTAGGATAGAGAGTGGTGGCGATTTCTTGTTAGGAGTAGCAGAAGTTTTAGGGTTTGATCCCGAAACTATTTTAGCAGGACTTTGGGTAGGATGGATGGAGGCGATGGGTCTAACGGAAATGGGAGTGGCGTCGTCTGAAGTTTGAGAAGCCATGAATGGCAATTTGCAGAGAGAAAGAGTTTGCAGAGAGAAATCGGGAGGAAAAAGGAAGCTAGAGCACTAAAAATTCAAATTAGCAGGTAAAGCTGTCAAAATTGGGGAAAAGGGTTTTTATAGTGGTTGCCTCTTCTCTTATTTACGAAACATGAGGTTGACACATTTAATGTTAGTAATGATGGTGAATTTGGAGAGTTGGTGGTCAGATTAGGCTTTCAGTTTGGGTTTCCAGTTTTGGGCTTATCTTATTGATTAGGTTTAACTCAATTATATTTGGGCCATTTATACTCTTTCATTAAACATGATGTTTAATAAAAGACTAAGAGGCAATGTTGGGCCATAATATTTTGGACCTACTGGGCTATCTTCATTATGGGCCTTTGGAGTATTGGGTCAAAACGTTGGGCAGGACCATTATGCAATGATGGTTTTATTTGGGCTTGGACCGGTGATAATTAGAGGGATAAGCATGACTATTATTGCTGTAATTTAATTAATGAGGATTAGACATAATCCACTGAGGGTGGCAAACGGTGAGGGGAAGAGCAGGTGAGCTACATGCAGTTGGCTAATGTCAATGAGGTCGGCGACATGCAAGACAAAAGGAAGAGTATATGAGGACAGGGCACAAGAGAGAGAGAGGTAACTGATATATTTATGATCAAAACACTAGAGTTTATCACCTCCATTGTTAACCTTGTGTCTGCCTGTACTGACTCTCACGCCTGAGCTATCCCCCGACGGTCCAAGCCGTCAAGCTTCTGGTATTGACGTGTTTACTGTGCAGGATTGGACGCACTTTTACGTGATTGAGGCGTGTGGAAAGATCTTGGCGTTAATAGCTTGTATTTTCTTTTTTCTTTTCTATCTTTATATGTTTTTATTGTTTATGTATGAACTATGTACGTAATGTGGAGTACTCTGCACTCAGATGCCTTAGTTAGGCCAAAGAGTTCTGAATTTTAGTGATAAAACTAAATTTTAGTGACGTGCACACACATTCCATGTTTACCTCTATAAGAATAAGTTATTAGTTTAGTCTGGTGACATGATATATACGATGACAAAATTAAGAATTTTGTTATTTGTTTGAAAGGTCACATAAGGTGCGGACTAGAGTAAAAAGAAATTTACATACAAAAGAAGCAAGAAAATCACTCTAAGCAGAGAAAAATCTATCAATGTATAAGTTATATTGATCATAAAACAATAATGAATAAAACTTAACCCATAAGCTGACTTATATAGCTATAAGATTTCCTTTTCTAAATGAAATCAAATTCCTATGATTATGACAGCAAACTTCTAATAGAAATAAATAACTAAGTTAGCAAAGTCCTAATAGGTAAGAACTTAATTACACAATAATATAAAAGATTTTGCTATCTAATAAAATATTATTACTATAAAAGAATATCAATCTAAATCATCCATCAATCTTCCGAAGTCATGACGCCATTTCTGAAGAGTCATGTCGTCATTCACCATCCAACCCCGAAACCAATAAAAATCGAGATAACAATTGTTGATGACAATAACCTCCTTTCTTACGTTGATATAATTCATAATACGTTAATGTCAATAACGTGTTGTCTGACAACTCCTCATCATCAGTCTAAGATCTTACTGCATCAATTACCTAGGGTGGAAAAGAACTCATCTTCGAGTTCACAGTGTTATCATCAGACTACTCAAAGCAAGGGCTCAAATGCTTCACGTTGAAGACGTTCGAAGTTCGCAGATAACTACGAATGCACAACCGATAAGTATTGCCATTGATCCGCTGCAGAATCTCACAAGGACCAATTTTCCAATTATTAAGCTTATTATAGTCACTAACAGAAAAATAGTCTCGAGTCAGTACGGCCCAAACAAAATCACCAACTTCAAAAAAAATCTGACGTCGATGTTTGTCAACCCGATCCTTATACTGAGAATTACTTTTTGTAATGGTTTGGTACACCTGTTCATGGAAAATTCGAAGATGATGTAGACACTCAAAATTTCCTTTTCCTGTTACTAACTATGCAGGAGGAGAAACGTGTTTTTTCCCACACTCCAAAGATAGCCCTGGAGGACCACAACATCAATTCCAATCTCAAAAATAGCCCTGAGAGTTCCAATTTCCAACCCCGGGGATAACCCCGGGAAGTCAGTTTCTAACCCCGGAGATAACCCTGGGAAAATCAGTTTCAACCTCGGAGATAACCCCGGGGGATCAAGTTCAAAGCCTGAAGATAGTCCTAGGAGGTCAAGCCAACCTTAGAGATAACCCTGAGAACAGTTAAAGTCAACATCAGGTCAACCTTAGAGATAACCCTGAGAAATGATTGCTACAACTGTGCGAAAATCGAAAACAACCCCGGGAGGGGCAAAATGGTTATTTTGTCAACTCAACTTCATCTCAAATCAAATACAATCATTTCAATTCAAATTGCTTCAAAAGAAGTTCAACAAGAACCATATCTTAACTTTTGAGCGCAAACTACATAAAACGGCTCAACGGACTACCTGACAAAAACCCAGAAATGCCATTTCGGTCATGGACCCATATTTCCAAAATCAAAAAATGGCAAATCCTATGTCATTACGTAGCTATCGGAAAGAGCTATCTGGAATTGTATGGCACGTTTCCATCGGACTCCCAGATTGAAAGTTATGAAGGTTCGAGCGAACAAAGCGTCGTCTGAGTGCACGTACTTTAAAACGGCGAGACCCACATTGCCCGGGGTACCATGGGCAGCCGTAGGTACACCTGCTGCTCCCTCCTCTATAAATAGAGGGCTTGGAGTAGCCATTTTGACAAGAGAAAAGGCGAGGAAGCCCGGTCCATTTTGCTCTGTACACACTATAAACTGAGTGCTTTCTCATTTTAAACACTTGTGAGCTTATATATTGTTATATTTTTACCGGCGGGAGCCGAGTGTTCATCTATTTAAAGTAATTGAAGTCTTCTTTGGTAGTTCACTGTAAGCCTTCTTACACTTTCTAAAGCTTTTCTCCACTACTGTGAACAAACAGTTCTGCACGTTGAGAGTCGTGTTGTGTGTGTATGCCCAGACTTCGATCCGTGACTTTTATTTCTTTTTGTGTATATATATATATATATATATATATATATATATATATATATATATATATATATATATATATATATATATATATATATATATATATATATATATATATATGAACTGTTGTCGAACTCTGTTCGATGAGCCTGAATTTTACATCTGGAGCGTTTACTGCTTTTTTTTATATATTTATAGCGACACATCGCCGAAATGATAAACCGAGCCGGGATCGATATATATCATGTGCGTTTACCGCTTATATATATATATATATATATATATATATATATATATATATATATATATATATATATATATATACATTTCTATCAAGCCTGGAGTTTACTTCGTGGCCTTTTACAGCTTTCTCTACATTTCATCCCGCCTAGAGTTTACTTCGTGGCGGTTGATCGTTTTTACTGCTTTATTTACATTTCGTCCCGCCGGGAGTTTACTTCGTGGTGGTTGATCATGTCTATATATATATATATATATATATATATATATATATATATATATATATATATATATATTTACTGCTTTTATATATTTACATTTTAGATCCCTTATGGAGGTGCTTCGTGGTGGTTGATCATGTCTGTATATATATATATTTACAGCTTTTATATAAATGCTTACAGCTTTCATATAAATTGATACATCATGTGAGCCTAGGAATCATGTGATCACAGATTCTGTCTACTAAATCTAGATTCGGTTCACGTGATGGACATTTTTAGTTGTACATGGCTTGTAAATTATTCACGGTGTTCGAATTTCCTTAGATGGCTCTCATGCCCACAAAGAGTTCGACATTGCTATATATATATTATTTTCCCGAAGATGCTTCACATCTCAAAAATAAAAATAATCAAGCCAAACATTTAATAAAATGGAAGTATCAAAGGCCTCAATTACTATGGAGCACACGGGTTTGAAAAAACCTCTTTTTTACAAAACATCACGGCTATATCTTGTTAAAATGAAATTTTATACAAAATTCAAACCCTGTGTATATAGGTGCGAACGAGGCATATCACTACTTCTAAATAACTGCACATTGACCCCCCCACACACACATTCGTATAAACAGTTTAATTGAAAAGTGGCGGTAACCGTGGTAACACGGATGTCGGGGGGTGCCTAACACCTTCTCTCCGCATAAGCAAGTCCCCGGACCCTAATGAATCTCGGTTGCACAGACTCGTTTAGTAGTGTCACATCACTGGGTCAATATGAAAACCTTTTCGGTTGTGTTGGTACAACCATTTAAAAAACCAACTGGCAACTCTTACAGTCCAATCGTCGACATATACATGTCAGACCTTTTCATAACTTGTTTTTTCAAACAAATCTCACATAACATGAGAACACCAAAAGACAAGAACAGAAAAGGGACAAATAAAAATCTCGATGTCGACAGGTGGCGACTCTGTTGGGGACTCTAGTAAGAGGGCTTAAGCTGTTATTTACAAACTTTTCAAAACTTTTATTTGTTTGTGTGTGGATGTTCCATTTACGTTTGAATGAATGTATACTAATGCATTTACTTACTGCACTTAGTTTCGCATCATATCTGCCTGTGATATTAGTGTTTCACACATGTCATCATTTTCATACGGTGAGACGCGATGTATGTGAATGTATGTTGTGTGGTCCCTCCACCAGGAGGCTATCCTGTCGGTGTTTAATTACTGGACTCGTAGGAAGACTAATTCTAACGAGGCTCATGAAAGGCACCACCCAAATTCGCTTTAGTTGAAAGACCGGATTAACTTTCCGTCAAGTAAATTGCGATGATTTGGGTACCTTCATTCCGAAAAACTGCGAGAGTAACCTAAGATAGGTCATCCTCTGATAAACTAAACGCGGAGGGAAGTCTCTTCATACATTCCCATTTCAATTACTTGTAATTTCATTTCCATGTCAATCTCAATGTAATGGAAATATAAAGGACTATGTGTACATACATTCCCTTTCATATAAAAACCTGTCATGCTATAAAACAACTGACATCTGTTTCGCAGGATGATACTCCTAAAACGGACACATCACATAGTATGTAACATTTCTACATTCCCTAAGACTAAATTACCACTTCTTTTTGTAGGGAAGCAATTGATCCAATATCCCGTTCAAAATCCAAAAAGGTAGCAAGCCTATAGCCATGCACGGCTACACCAGGCCAGCCTAATCCTACTCCTGTTTCCCGCGAGGAGTTCGAAGGATTAAGGAATCAAATAGCAAAATTGGTTGTCTTTCTAAAAGAACAAAGTAAAAACACTCAGGGCCAGACAATGCCTATTCAACCAGAGTCATTCATACCAGGGGCAGTCAAGGTATTGGCAAAAAGATGGAAACCCAGATACCTAAACCTCATTCCAATAAAGGAACCAACAAAACCCCTGAAATCACAAAACTCAGGGATGATCGAGAAATGGGGGATATAAGAAAAAAAGTCCAACAAATGGAGGAAACCATCTGATCAATCAAAGGGACTGGAAACTATGGAAGTGTCACCTATTCAGATCTCTGCATACTCCTAGGGGCTCGATATCCCGACAAATTTAAAATCCCAGAGTTTGAAAAGTACAATGGGGCAGGCGATCCCTATACGCACCTAAAAGTGTACATTGGCGAGTTGAGGTCTTATGTTGAAGATGAAAGCCTCAGAATGCAACCTTTTCAAAAGAGTCTCACTGGAGAGGCTAAAGCCTGGTATGCCCGACTTGACAATGCTAAAATTCACATCTGGGAAGAATTGGCTCATGCTTTTCTAAATCAGTACAGTTTTCAGTCACAAATGACACCAGATCGATACCAAGTGTCTAAAGTCAAAAAGCAAAGTACTGGGTCTTCCCGAGAATATTCCCAAAGGTGGAGACATCTGGCAGCGCAAGTCATTCCATCAATGATAGAAACTGAGATGGTAATGACGTTTATTGATATCCAAGAGGCTCCTTACTATGAGAGGATCCTAGCAGGCATAGGAAAGTCATTCTTGAAAATGATCAAACACGGCAAAATGGCAGAGATGGGCCTGAAGGCAGGAAAGATTAAAGACTTCACTGCCTTGGAAGCAATCGCCAAACATATACAGACTGGAAAGTATGAGAGCGATCCCAAGGGGTACCCGATAAAGGCAATGAAGATGTATCCCTTGTTGTACAGGGACAAGCTAGGAGACCAAACTATAGTCCCCCTATTTGGAAAAAGCATGACAATCTGCCATCTCAACAACAGGCTGCATTTAACCAATGCCAGTATAGAAATTTTTTTTTGAAAGAACGGAAAATTGGGTGTTCACTCCACTAGGCGATTCCCTTGAAAATGTCTTGGCGATATTAATAGATCACAAGAAAATTATCGAACTTGCTCCACCTCTGGAACCAGGGTGCAAAAGATAAAATCTGAGCTAGAGATGTCCTTACCACTTGGGGTCTTCGGGCCACGATACACAAGATTGTTGGTCCTTAAAGCATAAGATTTAAAATCTGATCGAAAGTGGCAGTATTGTGGTCCAACAACCCGATCAACAAAATGTCAACACCAACCTTCCGTTGCAGCTTGATACGGAGGAAGTAAACATGATCGGGTTAGGAAGCGCTGAAATGTATCCAAATCGTAAGTACATACGAAGGGTGGAGGAATACCCCCAAAGGCACAGAACAAATGTCCTAGAGTGGGAAAACTCGGAGGAGGGTATGCTAGTAATGAAAAAATTAGAGACGATCCAGAATCAAGTAAATCTGCTGGCTAAGCTGATAGTGCGCCAACATCAGGAAACAAGGCAGTTTTCACTCAACTATCAGAAAGCCAAGAGAAAAAAGAGGTAACCATATTGCAAGCCCATACCTCTCCAGGATGAGCCAGCTAAATAAAGAAGATCAAAGCATGCTAAAATGTAAAGAAAATGGGGATGATAAATGTGCTAGAAGATCTCACCAACAAAAAAATAGCTCAAGGGAATGCGAATTCTCAAAGATAAAAGATCAAACAACCTCCAAAATAGTCCGAAAATTCACCCCTCTGACCAAATCAAATGAAGAAATGCTACACTTTCTAATAAGCGAAGGAAGGATTACTGAGTTGTTGCCTCCTATAAATTCCAAGACGAAGAGTTATGATTCCACCAAGATATATCTTTATCATTCTAACTCACTTGGACATACGACTGAGGAATGCTGGTCTTTGCGACATAAAATCCAGGATCTCATTGAAATTGAAGAGCTGAAGATAGAATTCCTCATGACCAGAATAAGCGAGGAGGAAATAAAAAGCTTAAGTTGTTCACTCGAGACAGGCAGTTCAAAGGATTTGAAGGCTATGAGCACCAATTTTTGCAGGACACAAGGTGGATTAATCCTAATGCAAGGAATGACAGAGGAGACCAGGGAATCCCCAAAGGGGATTCCTCCGCCAACATCAAACATCATGTGGTCCAAAGATAGCAACCACATTCCTGATTTTATAACCTTGGATGATGTGGAGGAAATACTAATCCTTTCGAAAGAAGAAAAAGCCAAAAAGGAAAGTTCCGTGCGAGAAATACAATAACACTTCGAGGGAGATTTCATGATCGAATCATCTCAAACCCATGGAAAAGGTAAAGGAACAGATGAAGAAAAAGGTGGTGAGGTTGTCGGGGAAACCAACCCATCAAAGAATCAGGAGTTCATACCTTTGTGCGATGGGTCCAATTCAAGCGTCCCTGAGGAATGTACTGAATCAGCAAGCGATCAAGTTATGTCTATAAGTGAAGATATTCAGAATCAAGAGGTAACCTTTATCGCGAGCCCTGAAGGTAACATAACCACTAACAACTGGACTATCATGCCTCAGCTAGCCAAGAAGATGCAGATCCAGATGATACAGTTGTGAGTTCCAGGAGATGTTGGGATGATATCACTTTCTTCGCAGTGTGCCATTTATTTTCCATGCATGTAAAGAAAAGAAAAACAAAAAAACAAAAATAAAAAAAAAAGAAAAAGAAAAAGAAAAAGAAAAAAAATAAAAAACAAAAAGAAAAAGAAAAAGAAAAAAAAAGAAACAATGAAAAAAGAAAAAAAATTAAAAACAAAAACAAAGACATCTTTACACCCTTCTCACCACTTACAACTTTGAACCTTTTCACGCTAGGTCGGAACTACGCAGACCTGATCTCCCCTCATCAATGGGAGTACGTAGGCAGTCATATACGGTGCGGTCTAACCACTACAAAAAATCAAAAAAACCCCTTCAACCAAGCTCAAACTCTAATAAATATTTTAGCCTTTCAAGCCAAAGCCTGAACTACGAAAGACCTGATCTCCCTTCATCAATGGGAGTACGTAGGCAACCATTTATGGTGCGGTTAAACTAAACAATAAACCTAAAAACCCCCAAACAATCACTTTTCAAACCATTTATCTTATCAAGCAGGAACTACGCAGACCTGATCTCCCGCACATACAAGAGTACGTAGGTAGCCATCAGTGGTGCGGTCGGACCCTCAAAAGAAATATCCAAACCCAAACATCAATCCCAACACACCAAAGAATAACCCTCCAAGTCAGCGACCCATGTTGAGAAGACCCAACAACACTTCAATGTCACTCCATCAAATCTGGCACAAATCCCAAAAAGGAAGAAACAACGATACACTAAGACAACCAGCAGTGAGGACCGTCAAAGAGCCGACACCCTCAATCACAAGGCTTCATTAAATCAGAAGAAAACCATCAACGCCGATTGCGAGAATAAGTCAGGAACAATGATTGAGGGCATCAAAGCCCAAATCCACTGCATGTTCACCATCTGGTACAGAAGTAAAAGCCTCTTACGATCTTGGCATCTTATTAGCTCATCTATCAAAGTAACTATCCCAGACAACAAGTAAGGCTAGGGAAATTTCAAAATTGGCGATAACTCGATTTTGGAACCCGTACATCAAGATTGGGGCAATCTCAGGAATAGCGATAACTCAACACTAGGGCATTTATTAACCATCCTAAAGAGGAAAATGCACCAGTCAGCACCATCAGCATGGTACATCATCATTAGAGCTTCCCTTACATCATCTCGCTGGCGATTTGGATATTACTCACTTGTGACTTCATCAACAAAGAAAGTTTCTCATATGAATCCTCGACATCAACATGCGAAAGGACTAGGGCATTGTCCAATTCCAAGAAATGGATGGAGCTTAAGACGGGATCAAGCCTCTCATCAAAAGAAAGGGGAGAACTCTTAAAAGAAATCATGGCAACATAAGCGTGCCCCTATGAAAGAAGGGGACAATTCTCAAAAAAATTCTTAACTCAGGAGTAGAAGGCCAACGACGAAAGGTCTAGTGAAGGAAATCTACACCATCAAACATTTTAACCTGTGTCAAGTCCTCATCCGTTGAGGCCACTACACCAAAGTTCAAAGTTGGGCAGCGAAAGAATGAGCTTCACCCTCCAGGGATGTCAATGACATTCAGGTCATCAGTTCAGTCAGGTTGCGAATCAAATGCTCAAGAAAATGGGAAACAGGCACCCAACAGCGAAAGGAAACTCTAAATTACCTCAAAAAGGGTGAGTGTAACATCAGGCAGAGTCTGGCGAAGCAAACCTTGAAATATTACTTCAGCGAAGGTATCAGAAGATCCTGTATTCTAAATCATTGTCATCAATTCAATGTAACATCAAGACAGTTCAGTGATACCACCATTTGAGTGAGAACCTAAAACAGATTGACGATGTCAGTGTGGTCAACTACCAGCAGGGTAGGTACCGTTGTAAACTATCGGCATATGCATCGAAAAGGTCCGTTGATTTCAAAATGTCATCCCCAATAGAGATGTAAAAAACATCTAAACTTATCTTCATCAAACAAGCATCGGCGAAACCGATAAAAAGCCAAACTGTTGATGTGACGAACGAGATTTTTATAAATTAATTTTAATATTTATTAAATTAAATAAATATTTTTCGATAATTTAATTATTGGATTAAATAATTATTTGATGCAATTGTGGTAGATTAATTTAATTATATGTGTTATATTTATTAAATTGATGTGGAGAATTTTATTTTTCGATGTATGTAATTATGTGGAATTAAAAAGGAATATTTAATAAGCATAATGTTATTTTAATTAATTTAATAATCAATTAAAAATTTAATAATTTAATGTAATTAATTAATGAGAAAAGTAATTATATGATTATGTGAATTTATTATAAATTATTATATTTAATTTAATTTAAATTAAATAAGATTTTTGTATTATTGTGTGTGGGTGTGACATGATTTAAACTATATAATAAAAGGTTTTATTAAATTAAATGGTTATAAGCCTTTAAGGCTAGCCAAATGAGGCCTTAAGAGGAGTTGAGGGTAGTTAAACCACGTATGGAGTAACTGACCTCAACTCTGCGCATAAAGACTCAGTTACTTTATTACGTATTCTTCTTCATTCATTATTATTTCTAAGTCTGGCAAATCAGAGAGGGAGAGAGTTAGAGAGTTGAGAAGTCAGAGAGCAATTGATAATTCTTGAGAAGGAATTCACCTCTTAGTAAAATCTACACTACGCTTTGGGTAAATTCTTCAAACCAAATTCTATTTTACGTTGTTTGAGTTTTATGAAAATGGCTTTCATTCATCCTGTAAAGTCTCTATAATTGGGAAATTGTGTTATTATGGATATATGTAATAATACGAGTAACATAACATGTTATATATATATATATATATATATATATATATATATATATATATATATATATTGCATGATTTTATATCATAACTTTCATAATACGATGACTTATTATTTTAAAATTACAGAGTTTGGGTTTTGGCCTTATGGCCCTTATACGTAATTTTAGTGTGTTAAACATAAATGTTTTCGTAAAATTTACACTCGTATATTATTATGCATGTTGATACGAAGAGACCAAAGTTTAAATGAACGGATTCGGTGTTATAACGAATCCGTAGTGTCAATTTTTATATTTTGTTTTCAAACCTTCAAGAACATCAAGAACAGTGGAAGTTGAATGCTTTAATTCTGTAATTAGGTGTTTAAATTGGTTAAAGTCATTATATAAATGTTGGGTAATGATTATGTGTGAATTATATCATGTGGGTATGTCTAAATTCGTGTAGAAATTAAGAAATTGATAGAAATTGGCATGTTTTGCGATTTCGCGAAATGCCATTTCTGCAACTGGTACGCCGCGCCGCAGCGCCGGCTGCCTGCCTTTTTCCTGCACCGCAGCGCCACGGCGCCGCAGCGCGAAGCCTTAGTACAAAAGTGGCGCCGCAGCGCCACTCTCCAGAAAGTTCAGAAACGAAAATTTTAAAGTGTTTAAGTCCATGAATGTGATGTTAACTTAATGTAATGAACATAAAATTATGTTATAAGTATAATGAGATGTTAAAATAGATACTTAACATATAAATAACATAATTACATGTGGATTGAATTATTGATTACATAATTAGCTTGTTAATTGTGAGGTGTAAATTATGTGACAATGAATGTGATAAATTGACTAAGTATAGTCATAATCAAAGTTAGCCAAAAGAATGAGTTTATGATGATTAGCTAAGTTGTAATTAACTGGTATTTGGAATGTGATTGGTATGTAGGATTAAATTCAATGAACGTGCTTAGTTAAAGTGTAATCTACGCACAAGGCAAGTTTTCCTAACCCTACTCGTTATCGTTATATAAGTTGATTAATTCACCTTTCTACATTGAGCAAGTTCTCATTATTATTGATCAAGTCTATTTTGTATATTAAAGTTTATTAATCTTTCAAGCATGATGCTGTTATACAATACTTATTCTATTGTATACCTTTTGAGATTCTGTTCAAGTTAAATATTCATTTATTGTTAAACCTTGTTAGACTAGCGAACCTTTAATGATTCGACTAGTCCATAGTTGATGAGCGTTCTAAATTTCAGAACCCTTGATGAATTATCCAAAGCAAACTTCCTTTGGTTCGGACTCCGATGTCAAACTGAGATGAACAACCCTTTAATAGGGGATTATTTACGCTTTAGCGTTAAGATATTGTTCACAGTATGGTACTAAGGGCTGATCCCCCTAAGTACGAGAAGAAGAGTCCATAGTCTTATGATTGTTAAAGGTTTCAAGAATAAATACTTGACAACCTAGGACATAGTTCAAGGTCTTATGACCCTCAGAATTTCTTTTGACTCTTATTATTCATTTTTGATTCAAAAGTTGAGCTTTTATATACGAAGTTATTATTTTATATACGAAGTTATTATTTTCTCTTGCTAATCGTGCTCAGTCTTGCGTAATAATAACATTGCAGTTAAGAACGAAAGAGCAGACGAACCTTTCACTAGTAAAGGCAAGGGCAAGATTTGCAAGTAATAAAGATTGATTATTTATGTGGTTATGTAATGATAATTAGAATTGATGTTACTTAAGACTTATTTATTTATGTTTCCGCACATATGATTTAAGGTTAGAGTGACCTGGGATTTATTTATTATGAAGTTGATGTAACCCCATAAGGGGAGAGATTTATTATTTATTTCTATCTGTTGCATGGTTTGTATTTTATTTATGGGTAGATAGATAGACGATGTTTGTACAGTGAACACCAAATCCCGTGAAAATGGAAGTACCGGATTTGGGGGTGTCACAGGTTGGTATCAAAGCTGTAGGTTTTGAACCTTAGGTGGGGGAACAACCTTAGGTAGTAGCCTTGTAGGAGATTGAGAACATAGTGGTGATAAACTCTTATGGAGTTCTAAGAAATGAATTTCTAAATTCATTGAAGATAATAAAAGACTTTATGTGTTTATGTGTTAAATTATGTGCTCACTAGTACGACTTAGTGACTAAAACTTAAAACTATGTTGTCAGGATGTCAGATGTTGGAGGAGCTAGTCGAGCTGGGGAGGAGGAACCCCGAGTGCCTGTTGAGGAGGAGTCCCGAGACATTCATGTTGTCAGGGAGAAGTTGATTCACAGGGAGCCATCTCCGTTGATCACAGTTGTTGATCAGGAGCATGAGCCTGAGACTGATCCAGAGGAGGATCCTGAGGAAAAAGAGGAGTTCCCACCGAACTCCATTGATGTTGAGATGTATGATTCACTTTATGATCATAACATAGAGTTGCAAGATACTGTTCAGGATTTGACTGAGCAGGCGGTTAGTCAGCAGATTACCATCGAGCAGAAGGATAGGGAGATTGTGACTCTTCATACACGTGTGGGAAATGTGGAATGGGATTTGGTTCACGAGAAGGGTTAAAACGAGGAGAAGTCCACAGAAATAGAAAAATTGAAGAAGGATCTGAAAGAGAGCTCAGAGAGGCTTGCCATTGCAAAAGAGGGCTGGGTAAGAGAATCACGTCGTGTTGATCTTGCAGAAAGGGATTGTCGTGTAAAGAAGGCTAAGCTTGGGGAGACATACTCTGCACTTAATAGCGCAATGGATGAAGCCCGGGATCGAGTTTTGAGGTACCCAATCCAGTTTGAAGGTCTTCCATCGTACATTCTGGATCGCAGGACGATGTCTCGCATCATAGAAGAGGAGCGTAGCAAGGCTATTCGGAGCCTTAACAGACAGTGATAGTATTAGTATTAATTATGTGAAAACTATTTGGTAGTTAATGATGTAAATTCTGATGTGTTTATAAATAAAGGAATATTTTGATGTTTTAAATCCTGTAGATTCTTTATCTTGGGATAGTTGATGTAAATAGCATTGACGCTACATTATGATGTTAAAACTTTTGAATTGAATGAAATGTCAGAGTTTATTTGAAGTAATGTGTTAAGTGAAATATGATTAAATATTGTAGTTAAGCCTTAATTGTTTGAAGGATTGAATAAAGACCTAATAAGCATATATTCTTAATAGAAATATGACGCCTAGAAGACAAAACCGTCAACCAGCTCAGGAAGAGTCAACGAATAATAACAATAACGCCAATGCTAATCCCGTCCAACAATTAGTGAACTTACTAGCTGGAGCAATGAATAATCAACCTCAAGCTCCATCGAATATAACGTTCAAAGATTTCAAGGCGGTGGGACCGCCAGAGTTTAAAGGTTCCATGAACCCGATCGAAGCTTAGACTTGGGTTATGGAGATGGAGAAGGTTTTTGAGGTCGCAAGAGTCAGAGAGGACCAGAAGACCGCATTTGCAACGTTTATGCTGCAATCTGAAGCCAGTTTTTGGTGGCAAGCAAACAAAGTTCGTGGAGGAGAAGGTATGATTACCTGGGAGAGGTTCAAGGAGATGTTTTTCGAGATGTATTTCCCGACTATCTCGCAGAACCAATTGGAGGTTCAGTTTTGGGAATTGAAGCAATGGAATATGTCTGTATCAGATTATACGGCTAGATTTAATGAATTGGCAAGGTTCGCCACATATCAAGTGCATACCAATGAGAGAAATGCAAGACGTTTTGAATAAGGACTAAAGCCGTGGTTGTATAGTAAGGTGTCGATGTTTCAGTTGAAGACATTCGTCGGGGTACTAGAAAAGGCCATACTCGCTGAGGGTGGAAGCGATGCAGTAACGAAGTACAACTACGATCAAAAGAAAAAGAAGAATGAAAGTGAAGGAAATAACAAGGCTGGTGGGAGTAGCACTGGGGATAGCCATAATCAGAAGAGAAAGTGGTCTGATAACTCGTTGACTGGAAGTCAGCAAGGAGGGCAGAAGAAGAAGATCGAAGCGTGCTCAACCTGCGGAATAGCTCATTTGGGAGTTTGCATGAAAGGAAAGCGAGTGTGCTAGAATTGTGGTCAGGAAGGCCACATAGCACCAAACTGTCCAAACCCGAAGAAGGGCGCCTGCTTCATTTGTGGTTCAAAGGATCATCTTGCAAGGGATTATCCTAAAAAGGGGTTTGGACGAACGAGTTTAGGAGGAAATAGAGGGAATACCGGTGGAAGCACTCTGACAATCGCAGCACCAACCGCAACCAACCGATCGACTGCCAGTACATTCAACATGATAGTGCAGGACGCAGTGCAGTCTCGCGATGTGGTGTCAGGTATCATTCTGATCAATAGAGTTAATGCTTACGTATTGTTTGATTCGGGTGCTACTTATTCATTTATATCCGATGACTTTGCTAAGAATTAGAATTGCCTAAGGATGAGTTAGAATACCCCAAGAATATAGAAATCGCGAATAGAGAAATAATCTATGTTAAGCACGTGCATAAGAACTGTAGAGTGGATATTAAGGGTAATATCATGAACGTAGATCTTATCCCTATTCGACTTGGGGAATTTGACGTTATCTTGGGAATGGACTGGTTAATTCAATTACGGGGTGGTAATTGATTGCCAAAAGAAGCGTATTAACCTTATGACTCCGTCAAAGGTTGTGTTTTATGGTAGCAAGTTGTGTAGGATATCTAGCTTACATAGTCGATAGTCGTAAAGAGAATCCAAAAATAGATGAGATACCAGTAGTGCGAGATTTCGCAGACGTATTTTCGGACGATTTGCCAAGACTTTCTCTAGATAGAGCAGTTGAATTCATGATCGATTTGGCTCCAGGAACGGCTCCAATATTGAAGGCACCGTACCGAATGGCACCGGTAGAGATGAAAGAACTGATGGTCTGACTACAAGAATTACTGGACAAAAAGTATATACAACCAAGCATATCACCGTGGGGAGCGCCGATTTTATTTGTAAAGAAGAAAGACGGGACAATGCAGCTTTGCATCGATTATAGAGAACTGAATAAGGTTACGATTAAGAATAGATATCCATTACCGAGGATCGATGATCTGTTTGATCAATTGAAGGGAGAAAGATACTTTTCAAAGATAGACTTGAGGAGTGGTTATCATCAACTGAAGGTGAGACCAGAGGATGTACCGAAGATAGCGTTCAGAACACAATATGGTCACTACGAATTTTTAGTAATGTCGTTTGGTTTAACGAATGCTCATGTAACATTTATGGGACTAATAAATGGTGTGTTCAAGCCGTTTTTGGACAAGTTCGTAGTGGTATTTATAAATGATATTTTGGTATATTCAAAAACCAAGGAAGAACATGAAGAGAATTTGAGATTAACGTTGGAAGTGTTGAGAAGAGAGAAGTTGTATGCCAAGTTTTCGAAATGCAAATTCTGGATCGAGCGGGTGCAATTTCTTGGTCACGTGATCGATAAAAATGAAATTTTAGTAGATCCATCCAAAGTCGAAGTTGTGATCAACTGGGATCAGCCGAAAATGCCGTCGAAAGTAAGAAGTTTTCTTGGATTAGCAGATTATTACAAAAGGTTCATTCAGGACTTTTCCAAGATAGCAAATCCGTTAACGAATTTGACTTGAAAAGTTGTGAAATTTGTTTGGACGAAGAAGTGTGAGGAAAGCTTTCAAGAATTGAAGAAGAGGTTGAGTACAACACCTGTGTTGTCTCTTCTGGACGATACATGAAATTTTGTGGTTTATAGTGATGCATCGCATAAGGGACTTGGTTGTGTGCTTATGCAGAACGGTAGAGTTATTGCGTATGTAAGACCCCAAATTATTAATAAATAAAATTTAAATTTCCTCTATTTATTATTTTGAAATAGTAAGTGTTAAATTGATTAATGAGGTTAGTTATGGGTAAAATGCGCAAATATTTCAAATAAGCAGGTGGTTATAAAATATTCATTGTTGTCGGGGAATATTCGTTTGGTCGTGGAATATTCTTCCTGTCGGGGAATATTCGTACGACGGCGCAGTCTTTTGTGGGCCCCATAACGGAAAGCGATTGGATGAAGAAAACGACAAGTATATGTTGTTTATTAATAACGGCGTAGTTGTTACCGTTAATACTGTTGGAATACCCGGTGGTTAAAACTCAGTGTTACGCGTTGTTACACAGTAGCACACTGATTGCACCAATTATTGATTCTTACGTAAGAAGGCACTACTCAATAATGGTTACAGTAATTACTGTTCAGTATTTTATTTTATTGATTTAATAATTGCTGCGTTGATATTTTATATTACTGTTGTTTCAATAATTGTCACTACACAGTATTTCCCATTATCAGATCAATAATTCATATTATTTGAATAATATTATTATATAACATTATTGGCAATGTCTAGAAAGTTCTGTCTAAGGAGAGGTTTGGTCATCTAATTGCGCGCCAGTAAGGAGAAATCCTTATTGGAAAGCCCCCTCTTTCCTGGGAACGGCCTGGTTGTCATAAATGTGATTCTGTAATATTATTTGTGAATAATTAATTATTGATTCATATGATAAAGAAATATTTATTTTATGTGGATATAAATGATGGATATATTTATTTTTATGTGGATAAAAATGAAAGAATTAAAGCTGAGGTGTTTTATCAGTATTTTGTCGATGTGGAGGTATTAAAAATCATCCGTTTGTGGATTTCGGATATTTTTGGTTTGGAATTTGAAAAAACTTAAAGCTACAAAGTTGTAGAGAATTCGATTTCAGTCAGAATGGACATAAAATTCGTATTTTTCTGATAAACGGTCTATTTTCTATGAATTATTAAAGTTTTGAAAAATAAAATGATTTTTATTAAATTTATGGGGGGACCCACTTTTGGTTGGTGCAACACATGGGCTGCTGAAATTTTCAGCATTTAGGGGTTGGTCTTGGTCATTGATAGCATACGTAGAATTGTTGTTTGAAATATTAATATTTTATTATTTTAGTCTCCTTTGGCGTTCTAGCATTTTCCTATAAATAGAGGGCTAAGTTAGAATTGAAAATCATACCAGAAACAAAGTTTTCTCTCTTTCTCTCTCTATATTATCGAGCGTATTCTTGTGAGTATACTTTGAGTGTTGCTATACGGTGCGAGTTTCTGTCAGCACTATACCCGAAATTCAGTCAGAAGTACGATTATTTTGAGGTAAGGGATGTTATTTTATTCGAAAATGATATTATTTCTTCAATATCATTATGCCGAAATATTGGTTGGAAATTTTTATCAAATTTGGAACTTTTCACGTCGGGGTTACTATTCACGAGTTACTATTCACGAGTTACTATTCACCGAAAAATAAAATTTTCTTCTTTTCGTCCAAAATATCTGTTCTGGGTACTAGCTTTGATTGTATCCATGTTTTGATCATTCTTGAATTCTACTTCACTAAAAATAATTATAAGGTATTTTTGGACATGGATAAATCGAAATACGAATCCGTAATATTGTTATTTTGTTTCACTGGATTCGTTTTCTTTAAGATATTTTTCATCATCCTCAGTCCTAAATGATACTGAATATCTTTGGCCCGTAGTGCAAAGATGAATGATTAACTAATGAATATCTTTGGCCGTAGTGCAAAGATGAACAGGTGTTGAGATGAACATGACCGACCAGTGATACAAGTGAATATCTTTGGCCTGTAGTGCAAAGATGAATATTTGATTAAAGATGGTTATTGATTATTGTTACAGGGATAAAATATTGATGATGGACTTTTAAATCTTAGAAGATAGTAGAACTCATTCTCTACTTGACTCTTCTAATGGTTTGCTGTTTCCGCTGCAGTTATTGATTTAAAACTTGTTGTCTATTGTATTCTATTAGATTTTTTTTTCCGTTGAAGACTAACGATAATTTGTTCTGTATTATCTTAGTCATAATGTTCTTTACTGGGCTAGTTGAGCTCACCCTTTTCCTTTTTGTTCCATTTTTCTCAGGAGGCGAGAATGTAGCGAGTACTAGTCGGTGTATGGAATGATGGTTCTAGAAGTTATTTTAGTAGTCCTCACCATTTTTGTGAAATAATGTTTCAATAATTGTAATGAGGACTTATTTGAGTGTGGATATTGTCTAAATGATAATATTTGTATTTAAACTCACAGTTCTTGTGTTGTAATAATAAAGATGTAGTTGTTTCTGTACCATGTATTTTGGCGACTCAGAATGGGTGTTGTATACCTATTTTGGGGGCGTCACAGTTGGTATCAGAGCTTAGGGATATGATCTCTGGCGGAGATCGGAGAATAGAACTAGGAGGGGAGAGACGAATAAATCCTTCGCTAGTGTGTCCTACCTAAGCTTACTTATTGGTCAGTCATAATATAGGGGTATTATGTGATTTGTTAATTTATTTAATTAACCTTTGTTTTATGGCAGTATTTAAGAATGGCTGCTGAGAACGTTAACAATGGAGTGTATGAGACTGTGGAACAACCTTTAGTCACAAACCAGGAGAACGTGCAACAGGAAGGCAATATTCCTCCTGTAAACAACACTATCGAGCAAACGATGAACGATGGAATGTTTAGGAGCTTTTTGCAGTTCATGCAAAAGCAGACGAGGGAGACTCGTGTACAAAATACGGGTGGAAATAATGACAACACGCGGTCTGTCACAGCCAAGCAGTTCAAGGAGTTGGGACCACCAGAATTTAAGGGAAAGCCGGATCCGATCATGGCGGAAACATGGGTCAAGCAAATTACCAAGATATTCGATGTCTTGGGATGCACGGAGGAGCAGAAGGTTCCATTCGCTACCTTTATGTTCCGCGGTGAGGCAGACTACTGGTGGGAGTCTGTGAAGCGTACCCAGCCTGACGCACTCAATATGTCCTGGGAAACGTTTCAGAAACTGTTTAATGACAAGTACTTCCCTGAAAGTATTCGCCATATGAAGGAGGTGGAGTTTATCAGACTGGAACAAAACAACATGACGGTGTCCCAGTACGAGGCGAAGTTTGCAGAGTTATCCAGGTTTGCACCTCATTTGGTAGAAAATGAGGAACGTATGACGCGGATGTTTCTGAGAGGTTTAAAACCTGAGATTCGTCAATACCTTATCTCTCATAAATTTTCTCTGTATTCAGACGTTGTCAACAGGGCCCAATTATTAGAGAGAGATAATGAGTATACTCAACCGAGGGACCACAACCAGGGTCATACCGGTGATAGCAATCATCAGAGCGATGATAACCAACGAGGGGGGAAAAATACGAACAAAGGCGGTAACCACTCGGGTAGTCATCGTGGCCATGATAATAGGAGAGGTGAGTCAAGTGGAAATTTCAGAAAGAGGAGATTCAACAATGACGGGAAGACATCAGCAGCAGCACCAACAACAAATTTTAGGGGAGGAGAACGACCGCCAGTTAGATGTTACAAATGCGGGAAAGAGGGACATATCAGCCCAAACTGTCCACAACAATCCAAGGTGTGTTACAACTGTGGGAAGGAAGGCCACATCGCTCGAGATTGTACTATAGCGAAATCAAGTTCAGCGGGAGTGGTGATTCCAAGGGCTGTCCCGGATAAGGCGAAATCAGCAGTTCCTGGAAGAGCGTTTGTTGTAACTGGCCAAAACGTGAGGAACCCGAACGAGGTGATTACGGGTAAGCTAATCTTGAATTCTTGCGAAGTTTATACCTTACTAGATACCGGTTCTACCCATTCTTTTATCTCTCCTGCTTGTGCTCAACGTTTAAACTTGACTCCGGAAAAATTGGACTTTGACTTATCTGTTGAAACTCCGTTAGGTGAAACCTTTGTTACATCTACAGTTTATAAATCTTGCATGATCCAAGTTGGCACAATCACATTACCTATTGATCTTATCTCTTTAAAGATACTTGCTTTTGATGTGATTTTAGGAATTGATTGGTTAACCACTCATCATGCTAAAATTGATTGTTTTCGTAAGGTTGTTAGTTTTCATATTCCTAACCAACCTGTTGTACGAATTCAAACAACTAAACCATTAAAATCAATCACTGTTATATCAAGCCATAAAGCCATTCGTTTATTAAAAAACGGATGTCAAGCTTTCTTAGCCCATGTTATGGATTTGAATAAAGACACGTCAAATTTGAATAATATTCCTGTTGTTATTGACTTTCCTGACGTATTTCCTGAAGAACTTCCCGGTCTACCCCCGGAACGAGAAATTGAATTCTTTATTGATCTTGAACCTGGTACAAAGCCCATTTCTAAAACCCCATATCGAATGGCTCCTATTGAACTTCAGGAGTTAAAGGTCCAACTACAAGAGTTGTTGGACATCGGTTTCATTCGTCCTAGTACATCTCCTTGGGGTGCTCCTGTTTTATTTGTAAAGAAGAAAGACGGGAGTATGCGACTTTGTATTGATTACCGGGAATTAAACCATGTCACTATTAAGAATAGGTATCCGCTACCTCGTATTGATGACCTGTTTGACCAGTTACAAGGAGCACAATTCTTTTCAAAGATCGATCTTCGTTCTGGATATCATCAGCTGAAGGTTAAAACTGAGGATATTCCAAAGACTGCCTTCAGAACTCGGTATGGGCATTATGAATTCCTAGTCATGTCTTTTGGATTGACTAATGCTCCTGCGGCTTTCATGGATATGATGAACCGGGTATTCAAGGATTATTTGGATCAGTTCGTTGTTGTCTTTATTGATGACATCCTCATATATTCCAAAAGCCGTGAAGATCATGAGCATCATTTGAAGCTGGTACTCCAAAGGCTGCGTGAAAATAAGTTATATGCCAAGCTGAAGAAATGCGAGTTCTGGCTTGAGGAAGTAGCATTCCTTGGGCACGTGGTGTCAAAACATGGAGTATCTGTTGACCCGGCGAAGATTGAAGCAATACAAAGTTGGGAGCAACCAAAGACGGTGACCGAAGTACGTAGCTTTCTAGGTTTAGCTGGTTATTATCGAAGATTCGTGGAAGGGTTTTCTCGAATCGCTACCCCATTAACTCAGCTGACTCGGAAAGATGTCAAATTCGTATGGAGCGAGGAATGCGAGAAGAGTTTTCAAGAGCTTAAGAGGAGACTCATTTCGGCACCTGTTCTGACAATACCATCTGGTTCGGATGGATTTGTTATCTACAGTGATGCTTCAAGCAAAGGGTTAGGATGTGTTCTCATGCAACATGGGAAAGTCATAGCCTATGCCTCGCGACAACTCAAAGAATATGAGAGGAATTATCCTACTCATGATTTGGAGTTGGCAGCAGTAGTTTTCGCGTTGAAGATCTGGAGACACTACCTGTATGGGGAGAAAGTGGAGATCTATACAGATCATAAAAGCCTCAAATATTTCTTCACCCAAAAAGAACTCAACATGCGGCAGCGACGTTGGCTCGAGCTGTTAAAAGATTACGATCATACCATCCAATATCATCCTGGAAAAGCAAACGTAGTAGCTGACGCATTGAGTAGAAGATCATATGCAGGTACGAGTGTAATGTTGTTAACACAAAGGCCCATTTTGTATGACTTGCAAAGGATGGAGATAGAGATGAAGGCTCCAAGTACCCACATGATGATATCAAATATACGAGTAGAACCGACTTTAATCGATAAAGTTAAAGCTGCTCAAGCTACGGACATAGAGTTGATGCATATGAAGAAGAAAGTGCAAGAAGGTTCTATTCCAGAAGCAAGAATCGATGAAGAAGGAATACTTCGAGTCCACTCCAGACTTTGTGTTCCTAACGATTCTGATTTGAAGTACAAGATCATGATGGAAGCACACAATACACCATTTGCAATCCATCCTGGAAGTACCAAAATGTATCGTGATCTTCGACATACATTTTGGTGGAATAATATGAAGAGAGAGATTGCAAAATTTATCTCGAGGTGTTTAACTTGTCAACGTGTAAAGGCGGAACATCAAGTGCCAAAGGGTCCATTGCAATCACTTGAGATTCCGAAATGGAAGTGGGAACACATTACCATGGATTTCGTTACGGGTCTTCCCACGGTTTCTCAAGGCATAAATGCTATTTGGGTTATTGTTGATAGATTAACCAAGTCTGCTCATTTCTTGCCGATACGGGAGACTTATTCCCTTGAACGTCTTGCTCGTATATACGTAGATGAGATTGTGAGACTGCATGGCATGCCAGTATCCATAGTTTCGGATCGTGACCCAAGATTCACTTCAAGATTTTGGGTTAGCTTGCAAAAAGCTATGGGTACAGATTTACGATTTAGTTCGGCATACCATCCTCAAACGGACGGACAATCAGAGAGGACTATTCAAACTCTTGAAGATCTATTAAGACTTTGTGTCCTAGATTTCAAAGGGAGTTGGGATAAGTACCTACCATTGGTGGAATTCTCTTACAATAACAGTTATCAGGCAAGTATAGGTGTGGCCCCATTTGAAGCATTATATGGACGAAAGTGTCGCTCTCCAGTATGCTGGGACGAGGTGGGTGAAGCAACGTTGTTGGGACCAGAGTTGGTACGCATGACTACAGAGAAGATCCAAACGATTCGACAACGTATACAAACGGCACAGGATCGACAAAAGAGTTATGCGGATCTTCATCGAAAGGACGTGGAATTTGACATTGGGGATCATGTATTGTTGCGTGTGGCTCCATGGAAAGGAGTTACAAGATTTGGAAAGAGAGGAAAGCTCAATCCACGATTTATTGGTCCATTTCAGATTCTTGACCGAATAGGAAATGTGGCTTATAGACTCGCGTTACCTCCAAGTATGTCTCGTGTTCATAATGTTTTTCATATATCTGTGTTACGTAAATATGTGAAAGACCCAGACCACGTTATTGAGTTAGAACCGGACGAGATAGCTGAAGACTTAACATACGAAGAGGTACCTGTCAAAATCTTGGATAGAAAGGAGCATGTCCTACGCACGAAGGTCATACCACAAGTTAAAGTTTTGTGGAGAAACCATGCTATTGAGGAAATGACCTGGGAGTTAGAAACGGAAATGAAAGCGAGGTATCCTCATCTTTTCGAAACACCAGGTACGTACATCAATTTCGAGGACGAAATTTCATAAGGAGGGGAGGTTGTAAGACCCCAAATTATTAATAAATAAAATTTAAATTTCCTCTATTTATTATTTTGAAATAGTAAGTGTTAAATTGATTAATGAGGTTAGTTATGGGTAAAATGCGCAAATATTTCAAATAAGCAGGTGGTTATAAAATATTCATTGTTGTCGGGGAATATTCGTTTGGTCGTGGAATATTCTTCCTGTCGGGGAATATTCGTACGACGGCGCAGTCTTTTGTGGGCCCCATAACGGAAAGCGATTGGATGAAGAAAACGACAAGTATATGTTGTTTATTAATAACGGCGTAGTTGTTACCGTTAATACTGTTGGAATACCCGGTGGTTAAAACTCAGTGTTACGCGTTGTTACACAGTAGCACACTGATTGCACCAATTATTGATTCTTACGTAAGAAGGCACTACTCAATAATGGTTACAGTAATTACTGTTCAGTATTTTATTTTATTGATTTAATAATTGCTGCGTTGATATTTTATATTACTGTTGTTTCAATAATTGTCACTACACAGTATTTCCCATTATCAGATCAATAATTCATATTATTTGAATAATATTATTATATAACATTATTGGCAATGTCTAGAAAGTTCTGTCTAAGGAGAGGTTTGGTCATCTAATTGCGCGCCAGTAAGGAGAAATCCTTATTGGAAAGCCCCCTCTTTCCTGGGAACGGCCTGGTTGTCATAAATGTGATTCTGTAATATTATTTGTGAATAATTAATTATTGATTCATATGATAAAGAAATATTTATTTTATGTGGATATAAATGATGGATATATTTATTTTTATGTGGATAAAAATGAAAGAATTAAAGCTGAGGTGTTTTATCAGTATTTTGTCGATGTGGAGGTATTAAAAATCATCCGTTTGTGGATTTCGGATATTTTTGGTTTGGAATTTGAAAAAACTTAAAGCTACAAAGTTGTAGAGAATTCGATTTCAGTCAGAATGGACATAAAATTCGTATTTTTCTGATAAACGGTCTATTTTCTATGAATTATTAAAGTTTTGAAAAATAAAATGATTTTTATTAAATTTATGGGGGGACCCACTTTTGGTTGGTGCAACACATGGGCTGCTGAAATTTTCAGCATTGAGGGGTTGGTCTTGGTCATTGATAGCATACGTAGAATTGTTGTTTGAAATATTAATATTTTATTATTTTAGTCTCCTTTGGCGTTCTAGCATTTTCCTATAAATAGAGGGCTAAGTTAGAATTGAAAATCATACCAGAAACAAAGTTTTCTCTCTTTCTCTCTCTATATTATCGAGCGTATTCTTGTGAGTATACTTTGAGTGTTGCTATACGGTGCGAGTTTCTGTCAGCACTATACCCGAAATTCAGTCAGAAGTACGATTATTTTGAGGTAAGGGATGTTATTTTATTCGAAAATGATATTATTTCTTCAATATCATTATGCCGAAATATTGGTTGGAAATTTTTATCAAATTTGGAACTTTTCACGTCGGGGTTACTATTCACGAGTTACTATTCACGAGTTACTATTCACCGAAAAATAAAATTTTCTTCTTTTCGTCCAAAATATCTGTTCTGGGTACTAGCTTTGATTGTATCCATGTTTTGATCATTCTTGAATTCTACTTCACTAAAAATAATTATAAGGTATTTTTGGACATGGATAAATCGAAATACGAATCCGTAATATTGTTATTTTGTTTCACTGGATTCGTTTTCTTTAAGATATTTTTCATCATCCTCAGTCCTAAATGATACTGAATATCTTTGGCCCGTAGTGCAAAGATGAATGATTAACTAATGAATATCTTTGGCCGTAGTGCAAAGATGAACAGGTGTTGAGATGAACATGACCGACCAGTGATACAAGTGAATATCTTTGGCCTGTAGTGCAAAGATGAATATTTGATTAAAGATGGTTATTGATTATTGTTACAGGGATAAAATATTGATGATGGACTTTTAAATCTTAGAAGATAGTAGAACTCATTCTCTACTTGACTCTTCTAATGGTTTGCTGTTTCCGCTGCAGTTATTGATTTAAAACTTGTTGTCTATTGTATTCTATTAGATTTTTTTTTCCGTTGAAGACTAACGATAATTTGTTCTGTATTATCTTAGTCATAATGTTCTTTACTGGGCTAGTTGAGCTCACCCTTTTCCTTTTTGTTCCATTTTTCTCAGGAGGCGAGAATGTAGCGAGTACTAGTCGGTGTATGGAATGATGGTTCTAGAAGTTATTTTAGTAGTCCTCACCATTTTTGTGAAATAATGTTTCAATAATTGTAATGAGGACTTATTTGAGTGTGGATATTGTCTAAATGATAATATTTGTATTTAAACTCACAGTTCTTGTGTTGTAATAATAAAGATGTAGTTGTTTCTGTACCATGTATTTTGGCGACTCAGAATGGGTGTTGTATACCTATTTTGGGGGCGTCACAGCGTATGCGTCACGACAACTGAAAGATTATGAGAAGGGGTATCCGACCCACGACTTGGAGTTAGCTGTAGTGGTTTTTGCTTTGAAAATCTAGAGGCACTATCTTTACGGGGAGAAGTGTGAAATATATACGAACCATAAGAGTCTAAAATATATTTTTACACAGAAAGAATTGAATATGCGCCAAAGAAGGTGGTTGGAATTAATTAAGGACTACGATTGTGAGATTTTATACCATCTGGGTAAGGCAAACGTGGTTGCCGACGCCTTAAGTAGAAAGGGTCGGGAGAAGTTGATGATGTTGACCGAACATGAGGAGTTAATTTTGGCCATGGAGAAGTTAGAACTGGAAGTGAAGTGTCCTATGGAAATTGATGAGAAGCTGTTCCAAATGTAATCTAGTACAACCCTACTAGATAAAGTTAAGGAGGCTCAACTTCAGGACGATGAATGCAAAAAGGTGATAAGGAAGATATCTGAAGGATCTGAACCGAGATTTAAGATGGATAAGGAAGGAATACTGAGATTTGAGAACAGAATTTGGGTACCACTAGTAACAGACATTAAGGAAGACATTTTGAACGAGACTCATAGCTCACGATATTCGATTCACCCTGGTAGACTAAGATGTACCAAGATCTTCGACAACATTTCTGGTGGCCTAATTTGAAACGTGATGTTGTAGAATGTGTTGCCAAGTGTTTGACCTGTCAGAGAGTGAAAGCAGAACATCAGAGACTGAGTGGGTTACTACAACCGCTAGAGCTCCCAGAATAGAAATGGGAACATATTACAATGGACTTCGTTGTTGGCCTTCCGACGACTCAGAAAGGCTACGATGTAGTATGGGTTATCGTTGATCGACTGACGAAATTCGTACATTTCCTTTCAATCAAAATCAGATTCAATTTAGATCAGTTGGCAAAGTTATACATAAAAGTGATTGTTTCGAGGCACGGAGTGCCGGTGTCAATTGTTTCAGATAGGGATCCGCGCTTCACATCAAACTTCGGGAAACGTCTTCAGGAATGCATGGGTACGCAATTACGAATGAGTATAGCTTATCACCCTCAAACAGACGGACAGAGTGAGAGAACGATTCAAACATTAGAGGATATGCTAAGAGCCTGTGTGATGGACTTTAAAGAAAATTGGGATGATCACCTACCGTTTGTAGAGTTTGGCTACAACAACAGTTATCATGCTAGTATTGGCATGCCACCTTATAAAGCGTTATACGGAAGACAGTGTAGAACTCCGCTTTACTGGGATGAAGTTGGTGAGAGACAATTGTTAGGGCCAGAATTGGTACAGCAGACAACAGAAATAGTCAAAGTGATCCGAGCACGACTAGTAGCAGCTCAAGATAGACAGAAGAAATACGCTGATCCACATCGTAAAAATATTGAGTTTAAATCAGGTTGTTATGTTTTCTTAAAGGTCTCTCCTTAGAAAGGGAAGATCAGGTTCGGAAAGAAAGGAAAATTAAGCCCAAGATTCATTGGACCATTTGAAGTATTACGTAGAATCGGAGATGTAGCATACGAGGTAGCCTTACCTCCAGCACTCGAGAATGTCCACAACGTCTTTCATGTTTCTGTGTTACGACCCTACAAAGCCGATTACAAGCATATAATTGAATATGAACCCCTATATTTTGAAAAAGACTTATCTTACGAAGAAATTCCTGTTCAAATTGTCGACAAAAAAGAACAAGTTCTCAGAAATAAAGTAATACCTTCTGTTAAGGTAATTTAGAGGAACCACAACACTGAAGAAGCTACGTGGGAACTTGAAGAGAATATGATGAAGAATTACCCTCAATTATTTACTTAATTTATGTGTAAGCGATTTTGGGGACAGAATCTTTGTAAGGGGGGAGAATGTAACAGGTTGAATTTATTGAGTCGTGATTCTGGGGACAGAATCCTTTTAAGGGGGAAAAGATGTGACAAACGAGATTTTTGTAAATTAATTTTAATATTTATTGAATTAAATAAATATTTTTCGATGATTTAATTATTAGATTAAATAATTATTTGATGCAAGTGTGGTAGATTAATTTAATTATATGTGTTATATTTATTAAATTGATGTAGAGAATTTTATTTTTATATGTATGTAATTATGTGGAATTAAAAAGGAATATTTAATAAGCCTAATGTTATTTTAATTAATTTAATAATTAATTAAAAATTTAATAATTTAATGTAATTAATTAATGAGAAAAGTAATTATATGATTATGTGAATTTATGATAAATTATTATATTTAATTTAAATTAAGTTAAATAAGATATTTGAATTATTGTGTATGGGTGTGACATGATTTAAACTATATAATAAAAGATTTTATTAAATTAAATGGTTCTAAGCCTTTAACGCTAGCCAAATGTGGCCTTAAGAGGAGTTGAGGGCAGTTAAACCATGTATGGAGTAACTGATCTCAACTCTGCGCATAAAGACTCAGTTACTTTATTACGTATTCTTCTTCATTCATTATTATTTCTAAGTTTGGCAAATCAGAGAGGGAGAGAATTAGAGAGTTGAGAAGTCAGAGAGAAATTGATAATTCTTGAGAAGGAATTCGCCTCCTATTAAAATCTACACTACGCTTTGGGTAAATTTTTTAAACCAAATTCTATTTTACGTTGTTTGAGTTTTATGAAAATGGCTTTCATTCATCCTGTAAAGTCTCTATAATTGGGAAATTATGTTATTATGGATATATGTAATAATACGAGTAACATAACATGTTATATATATATATATATATATATATATATATATATTTTGCATGATTCCATATCATAACTTTCATAATACGATGACTTGTTATTTTAAAATTTACAGAGTTTGGGTTTTGGCCTTATGACCCTTATATGTAATTTTAGTGTGTCAAACATACATGTTTTCGTAAAATTTACACTCGTATATTATTATGCATGTTGATACGAAGAGACCAAAGTTTAAATGAACGGATTCGGTGTTATAACGAATCCGTAGTGTCAATTTTTATGTTTTGTTTTCAAACCTTCAAGAACATCAAGAACAGTGGAAGTTGAATGCTTTAATTCTATAATTAAGTGTTTAAATTGGTTAAAGTCATTATATAAATGTTGGGTAATGATTATGTGTGAATTATATCATGTGGGTATGTCTAAATTCGTGTAGAAATTAAGAAATTGATAGAAATTGGCATGTTCTGCGATTTTTTGCGAACTGCCATTTCTGTAACTGGTACGCCGCGCCGCAGCGCTGGCTGCCTGCCTTTTTCCCTCACCGCAGCGCCACCGCGCCACAGCGCCAGGTCTCAAGTCGCAGCGCCACGGCGCCGCAGCGCGAAGCCTTAGTACAAAGGTGGCGCCGCAGCGCCACTCTCCAGAAAGTTCAGAAACTAAAATTTTAAAGTGTTTAAGTCCATGAATGTGATGTTAACTTAATGTAATGAACATAAAATTATGTTATAAGTATAATGAGATGTTAAAATAGATACTTAACATGTAAATAACATAATTACATGTGGATTGAATTATTGATTATATAATTAGTTTGTTAATTGTGAGGTGTAAATTATGTGACAATGAATGTGATAAATTGACTAAGTATAGTCATAATCAAAGTTAGACAAAAGAATGAGTTTATGATGATTAGCTAAGTTGTAATTAACTGGTATTTGGAATGTGAATGGTATGTAAGATTAAATTCAATGAACGTGCTTAGTTAAAGTGTAATCTACGCACAAGGCAAGTTTTCCTAACCCTACTTGTTATCGTTATATAAGTTGATTAATTCTCCTTTTTACATTGAGCAAGTTCTCATTATTATTGATCAAGTCTGTTTTGTATATTAAAGTTTATTAATCTTTCAAGTATGATGTTGTTATACAATACTTATTCTATTGTATACCTTTTGAGATTCTGTTCAAGTTAAATATTCATTTACTGTTAAACCTTGTTAGACTAGCGAACCCTTAATGATTCGACTAGTCCATAGTTGATGAGCGTTCTAAATTTCAGAATCCTTGATGAATTATCCAAACCAAACTTCTTCTGGTGCAGACTCCGATGTCAAACTAAGATGAACAACCCTTTAATAGGGGATTATTTACGCTTTAACGTTAAGATATTGTGCACAATATGGTACTAAGGGCTGATCCCCTTAAGTACGAGAAGAAGAGTCCATAGTCTTATGATTGTTAAAGGTTTCAAGAATAAATACTTGACAACCTAGGACATAGTTCAAGGTTTTATGACCCTCTGAATTTCTTTTGACTCTTGTTATTCATTCTTGATTCAAAAGTTGAGCTTTTATATCCGAAGTTATTATTTTCTCTTGCATGTTATTATTCATTGTTATATTATTATACTTGTGGGCAATCGTGCTCACTCTTGCGTAATAATAACATTGCAGTTAAGAACGAAAGAGCAGGCGAACCTTTCACTAGTAAAGGCAAGGGCAAGATTAACAAGTAATAAAGATTGATTATTTATGCAGTTATGTAATGATAATTAGAATTGATGTTACTTAAGATTTATTTGTTTATGTTTTCGCACAGATGATTTAAGGTTTGAGTGACCTGGGATTTATTTATTATGAAGTTGATGTAACCCCATAAGGGGAGAGATTTATTACTTATTTCTATTTGTTGCATGGTTTGCATTTTATTTATGGGTAGATAGATAGATGATGTTTATACAGTGAACACCAAATCCCGTGGAAATGGAAGTACCGAATTTGGGGGTGTCACAATTGGAGTCGACACCAGCGTAGGCATTAGCAATGATCGGTAAAGGTAAAGCGATTTGTGAAAATATTTTAACATTCATCACAACATTCATTACATTGCGATTTATGAAATGCGATATGTGAAATGTGATGTGCGAGTTGCGAAGTGTAATTGGCCAAATATGAAAAGTGAAGTGTGAAGTGCGAAATACGATGTGCGATTTGCGAAAACATTTTGACATTCATCATAAACATTCATTACATTGCGATTTACATCACTAGAAATACCTTGTCATATTTCAAGTGTCTAGTAATCTTTATCATGTCCATTTCATTGCATTGCATGAACATGATAAAGAGGGGCATCTGTAGACACTCAAAATTTTGTTTTCCTGTTACTAACTATGCAAGAGGACAAAGGTGTCTTTTTCCACACTCCAGAGATAACCCTGGAGGACTACAACATCAATTCTAACCCCAAAATAGCCCCGGGAGATCCAGTTTCCAACCCCGGAGATAACCCCTGGAAGTCAGTTTCACACCCCGGAGATAACCCCTGGAAAATCAGTTCCAACCTCAGAGATAACCTCGGGGGATCAAGTTCAAATCTTGGAGATAACCCTAGGAGGTCAAGCCAACCTCAGAGATAACCTTGAGGACAGTCAAAGTCAACATCAGGTCAATCTCAGGGATAACCCTAAGAAAAGACTGCTACAACTGTGCGAAAACTGAAAATAACCCCGGGAGGGGTAAAATGGTTATTTTGCCAACTCAACTTTAACTCAAATCAAATACACTCATTTAGATTCTAATTGTTTCAAAAGAAGTCCCACAAGAACTATATCTTAACTTTCGAGCGCAAACTACAAAAAACGACTCAACAGACTACATGACAAAAACTAAGAAATGCCATTTTGGTCATGGACCCATCTTCCTGGAATAAAAAAAGGGAAAATCCTATGTTATTGCGTAGCTCTCAGAAAGACCTTTTCGGAATGGTATGGCACGCTTCCATCGGACTCCCAGATTGAAAGTTATGAAGGTTCGAGCGAATAACGAGTTGTCCGAGTGCACGTTCTTCGAGACGGCGGGACCCACATTGCCCGGGGCACCCTGGGCAGCCGCAGGTACACTTGCTGCTGCCGTAGGTACACCTGCGGCTCCCCCCTCTATAAATAGAGGGCTTGGGGCAGCCATTTTGACTAGAGAAAAGGCGAGGAAGCCCTATCTAATTTGCTCTGTACACACTTTAAACTGAGTGCTTTCTCATTTTAAACACTTGTGAGCTTATATATTGTTATACTTTTACCGGCGGAAGCCGAGTGTTCATCCATTTAAAGTCATTGAAGTCTTCTTTGGCAATCCACTATAAGCCTTCTTACACTTTCTAAAGCCTTTCTCCACTACTGTGGACACACAGTTCTGCACATTGATAGTCGTGTTACGTGTGCATGCCTGGACTTCGGTCCGTGGCTTTTATTTCTTTTATATATATATATATATATATATATATATATATATATATATATATATATATATATATATATATATATATATATATAAAAGCAAATAAACGCTCCGGACATAAGTCCAGCCTCAATAATGTTAGTCCATATATATATATATATATATATATATATATATATATATATACTTATATATATATATATATATATATATATATATATATATACTTATATATATGAACTATTGTCGAACTCTATTCGATGAGCCTGGATTTTACATCCGGAGTGATTACTGCTTATATATATATATATATATATATATATATATATATATATATATATATATATATATATATATTTCTGTCAGGCCTGGAGTTTACTTCGTGGCCTTTTGCAGCTTTCTTTATATTTCGTCCCGCCTGGAGTTTACTTCGTGGTGGTTGATCGTTTTTACTGCTTTCTTTACATTTCGTCCCGCCTAGAGTTTACTTCGTGGCGGTTGATCATCTTTACTACTTTATTTACATTTCTGATCCCCCATGGAGGTGTTTCGTGGTGGTTAATCATGTCTCTTTATATATATTTACCGCTTTAATATATTTATATTTTCGATCCCCCATGGAGATGCTTCGTGGTGGTTGATCATGTCTGTATATATATATTTACAACTTTTATATAACTTCTTATAACTTTCATATAAATTGCTACATCATGTGAGCCTAGGAATCACGTGATCATAGATTCAGTTTACTGAATCTAGATTCGGTTCCCGGGATGGACATTTTCAGCTGTACATGGCTTGTAAATTATTCATGGTGTTTGAATTTCCTTAGATGGCTCTCATGCCTACGTGGAGTTCGACATTGCTATGTATATTATTTTCCCGAAGATGCTTCGCATCTCGAAAATAAAAACAATCAAGCAGAACATTTAATAAAATGGAAGTATCAAAGGCATCAATTACTATGGAGCACAAGGGTTTGAAAAAACCTCTTTTTACAAAACATCACGGCTATATCTTGTTAAAACTGAATTTTATACAAAATTCAAACCCTGTGTTTATAGGTGCGAACGAGGCATAACACTACTTCCAAATAACTGCACATTAACCCATACACACACACACATTCGTATAACAGTTTAATTAAAAAGTGGTGGTAACCATGGTAACACGGATGACGGGGGGTGCCTAACACCTTCCCTCTATATAAGCAAGTCCCCGGACCCTAATGAATCTCAATTTCACAGACTCGTTTAGCAGTGCCACATCACTGGGTCAATGTGTAAACCTTTTCGGTTGTGTTGGTACAACCATTTAAAAAACCAACTGGCGACTCTTACAGTCCAATCGTCGACATATACATGTCGGACCTTTTCATAACTTATTTTTTCAAATAAATCTCACCTAACATGAGAACACCAAAAGACAAGAACAGAAAAGGGACAAATAAAAATCCCGGCGTCTACAGATGATATATTATTTCATCCGTCTTAGGGTGCACTCGTCCAATCCGAGGAATAGGAACCAAATCTAGAACCCCTTAAGGATTCTGGCTACAAACTATTTCAAAAGGACTCGTGTCAGTAGTCCGATTCTTCGAACGATTGTAAGTAAACTCTTCATGAGGAAGCGCCAAATCCCATTGCGTGGATTTATTTTCGGTCAAACACCTTAAAAGATTACCCAAACTTAGGTTCACCACTTTGGTCTATCCGTTTGTCTGAGGATGATAGGCACTAATGAAGTCTAATTGCTTTTTGAGCTTCTCCCAAAAACGTCTCCAAAAATTACTCATAAACTTAGTATCACATTCAGAGGTAATAGACTGGGGACGCCATACAATTGTATAATCTCTCGAAAATAGAGGTGAGCTATCCGAGTAGCATCCATGGTCTTCTGACAAGCAACAAAATGGGACATTTTAGAGAACCGATCAACCACCACCATAATTGAATCTGAAGCTCAATGAGTTCGGGATAGACCTAAAACAATATTCATGATAACATCACACCAAGGCCTTTTAGGAACATGTAAGGGAGTGTACAATCCTCCATTAGAAAGAACTCCTTTAGACTTCAGACACACATAACATCCCTTCACATAGTGAGCCATATCACTTGAGATCTTTGACCAATAATAGTCAGCTAATATTAAGGCTAATGTCTTATCCCGTCCGAAGTGTCCTTTATTGTGAAGTTCACTTACTATCTGCTGCCAAAGTGAACAACCTGGAATGCATAATTGGAGTCCTCAAAATAAATACCCATTATATAAAATAAAGTTATATCGCTGACATTCTCGTACTTCCTGAACTATCTTCCTAAAAGAAGAATCCTCTTTATACATATCAGTGAAGACTTCAAACCCTACAACCTTGTTACACATAGTACTAAGAAGTAACGCTCTCCGTCTTAACGTATCGTCAACACGATTCAAATTGTATGCCTGATGTTATAAAGTGAAAGTGAATTCTTATAGGTACGCCACCCATTTAGCATGTCTTCTGTTCAGCTTGTGTTGGCCATTAATATATTTCAAGGCTTCGTGATCAGTCACGAGTATGAACTTCCTCTATATTAAATAATGTCACCATTGCTTCAAAGATTGAACAATTACATAAAATTCCAAATCATAAGTAGAGTAGTTTTTCTTCGATCCTAATAACTTTTCATTGTAGAAGGTTACTAGTTAACCTTCCTGACTAAGAACACCAACAATACTAACTCCCGATGCATCATAATTTACTTCGAAGACCTTCTCAAAGTAATTTTAATTTAAAACACTCAGTTCCTTCCTCAATGTATCAAAAATAGTTTGAAGATTCTCAAGATGCATTTCCCATGTCGAACTATAGATGAGAATATCATCGAAGTAAACAACTACAAATTTTCCTACAAAAGGTCGTAATACATGATGCATAAATCTCATGAATGTGCTAGGGGCAATGGAAAGTCCAAAGGGTGTAACCATCCATTCATATAAGCCATGTTGTGTCTTGAACGTTATTTTCCATTCATCTCCAAGTCTCACTCGAACTTGATGGTATCCGCTTTTAAGCTTAATTTTTGAGAAGACCTTAGACTGGAACAGTTGATTTAGCATATTATAGATGAGGAATTGGGAATCTTTACTTCATTGTGATTTTGTTAATTGCCCTGCTATCGATGCACATTCTCCATAATCCAACTTTCTTTGGCACTAACAGAGCTAGTATTGCGCACAGGCTCATACTCTTATAAATGTAACCCTTATTCATTAATTCCACTACCTATTTCTGTAACTTTTTTGACTCCTTGGGGATGAGTCTATATGCTAGCCTGTTTGGTAGACTCGATCCTGGAATAAGAGCTATCTAGTGTTGAATATCTCTCAACGGTGGTAATCCAGGTGGAAGTTCTTCGGGCGTAAGTCAGTAAACTCCAATAGAAACTTCTTCACATTGGTTAATACTTCTGCGTTTCTATCTGCCAAACTTCTTTCACAAGGAAGCAACACATATATCATAACTTCACTGTAAGACCCTAACTTTATATGAATAAGATTTAATTTTCTTTATCTATTAATCTAAATAGTAAGGTGTTGATTTAATAAATGTTATAGTTGTCGGTGATATGTGTAGATTATACAAAGTAAACAGTTGTCGAAATATATTTATTTTGTCAAAGAATATTCTTTCTGTCAGGAATATAATATTCGATAAAGTACGACGGCGCCGAAATAACCAATCATTGGTGGGCCCCACAACGGAATAACTGTCAGAAATAGAAAGTGACAGAAATAACCTTTTTTAAAATTGACTGTAAAACTTTTATCGTTAACTGTTGAAATACTCAGTGATAAAAGTACAGTAATACATGTTGTTCCACGTAGTACGCGGTATTACACAGTAACACACGGTATTACATAGTATCTCTAATTATTGATTCTTACGTAAGAAGTCACTCAGTATTTTATTCAAAAATTGTAACAGTAGTCATTGCATTTTAATTTATATTATTGACTCGATAATTGTTACAATGATAATTGCATAGTATTGACTCAATAATGGTTATAATAGCATCTGCACAATATTTTATATTAGTAAATCAATAATTATCATGACACAATAACTTATATTATTGAATTAGTATTATTAGATAGCATTATTGACAATGTCTAGAAAATTTTGTCGAGGAAAGGGGTTCGATTATATAATTTTGTGCCAGTAAAGAGAAATCCTTATTGGAGAGCCCCCTCTTTCATGGGAATAATCTAGTTGTCAATATTGTGAATATATAATATTAATTGGGAATAATTCTTGAAAGATTAAAAATATGTTGATTGAAGATAAATGATTTGTGTTAATTTATTCAATTTTTGATATAAATAGAGGGGTTTGTCATGAGGCGTTTATTGTAAATTTGGCTTATTATTACATGGACCCCCACGTGCCAATTTGTCAAACCGTCGACAGAAATTTATCTCAATTTTGTTTTATTATTATTATAATAGTAATAAAATAGAAAATAATTTATAATATATATAAAGTTATTTGTTTTATTAAAATTTAATTAGAATTTATTATATTATATATAAAGTTTTTATTTTATTAAAATAGTTTATTGCATTGTGTTGCATAGTAATGATCAGTTGTTCGCCCGTGAATCCTCAATTATTCGTCTTTGATTTTCTTTTAAATAGTGCCCTGCCATCCTCCTATAAATAGGTTGCTTAGTTAAAAAATAAAAATACACCAAAATCACAAAATTCTTCTTCTATAATAGTGTGCGTATTTCTTTTGAGTATAAGGATATTTTGAGTGTAGCTAATAGTGTAAGATTTTCTCAAGATAATCTCCGTTATACCAATCAAATTTAGTCTCCTACTAAGGTAAGTGGTTTTATTTTCTTTCAATATTCGTAAGGAATATTATTTTTTTATACTCCATAGTATGTAAGTGATATTATTTCGTTTCATATTCCTAAATCTACACTTACTATGGTAAGTATTGCTTCTATAATTCCTGAAATGATTAGAAATTCCTTGAGTTTTGTGTTTCATCTAATATCATTTCACTGTAATATTGGTCTGAACTTTCTTATTAAATTTTAATCTTTTCATATCAGGGTACTATTCATCTGGGGTACTATTCATGTCAGGGTACTATTCATCAGGGTCCTATTCACGGCAGAGTACTATTCACGGCAGAAATTAGTTTTCTTTTCCTTGTCCAAATTTTATTTGAAATATGAATCTTAAATATCATTTTTGACTTTAAATCCATGTTTTGGTTACCATGTTGACAATTTGGACATTCTTAAACTCTGGATAAATTAAATTACAAATCTCTAATATTTATCTCACTTTTATTCATCCTTTATATCATTATCATCATCATCATCCTCAAACTTAAATTGTGATGAAAAGTTATCTTTGGCCCGTAGTGCAAAGACGAACTGTTGATTGTTATGATTATGACCAGGAATTTTGTTTTGGTATAATCATGACCTTTAATGTTACATGCAAAGACTTGCGGTGAAAGTTTTGTTTGGCCCGTAGTGCAAAGATGGACTGTTGTTGACATGATCATGACCATCGGTGATACAAATGAATATATTTGGCCCGTAGTGTAAAGATAAAATGTTGATTTGTATAATTATTTTTTTGGTTTTACAGGGATAAAATATTAATGATGGACCCTTAAATCATAGAAGATAGTAGACATCAGTCTCTACTTGACTCTTCTAATGAATTATTTGTTCTGTTGTAGTTGTTGATCTAAAACTTGTTGTCTATTATATTTTATCTGATTTTTCATTGTTGAAGGCTAAAGATAATTTATTCCTCATTATCTTAGTCATAATATTCTTTACTGGGCTATTTGAGCTCACCCTTTTCCTTTTTGTTCTATTGTTCTTCTCAAGAAAGAAAAGTGTAGTTGGGACTAGTCGGGGAGTGGAGTAATGGTCCGAGATAATTACTATAGAAGTCTTCACTATGTTGTGAAATAGTCAGATAATAACTGTAATGAGGACTTAATTTGGGTTTGGATAATGTCGTATTATGTACAGTGAAATATTTGTATTAAAACTCACAGTATGTGTGGTCGTATTTTGCATGATAGTTTAATAGTTGTAAATAGGAAAATTTGTATTTAAATTTTGTAGTATGTGTTTTGGCGACTCAAAATGGGTTGTGTGGACCTATTTTGGCGACGTCACAGTTGGTATTAGAGCTTAGGGATATGATCGTTGGTGGAGATCTAGGATTAGAACTAGAAGGGGAGAGACGAGTAAAATCATTTGCTAGTGTGTCCTACCTAAGCTAATTTTGTTGGTTAATTAGTTGATTCGGTTATAGAGATAAGAAGTGACATATTATATTCTTCTACTAACTATTGTTTTGTGGTCGTATTTCAGAATGGCGTCTGAAAATCAAAAGATGATTTATGAGACAATTGTGGTTGAGAATCAAGAAGCTACAAATAATATTAAAAATCAGGAAGCTACTAATAATATTGCTGCAAACTCAGGAAATCATGATGCTAACAATATAGGGAATGATGATTTTTTAGGAACTTCATGTAATTCTTGCAGAACCAGGTGAGGGAGATTCCCGCTCATAATACAGGTTGAAACGCAGGTAACTCATGAGCGGTCACTACCAAGTAATTCAAGGAGTTAGGACCAGCTGAATTTCACGGAAAGCCTGACCCACTCAAGGCGAAAGCGTGGTTCAAACAAATGGCAAAGATATTTAATGTATTACGTTGTGCTGATAATAAAAAAGTTCCCTTCTCCACCTTCATGTTTTGAGGAGAGACAGATCACTGGTGAGAATCAGTGAAGCGCACACATCACTCAGTACTCGAAATGTCTTGGGCAAAGTTTCAAGGATTGTTTAATGACAAGTATTTCTCGGAAAGTATTTACCACATGAAGGAAGTGGAATTTTTAAAGTTAGAGTGGGATAATATAAGCATCTCGCAATATGAGAACAAATTTGCTGAACTATCCCGATTTGCTCCTCACTCGGTGGATAACGAAGAACACATGACCCGAATGTTCTTACGAGGTTTGAAATTTGAGATTCGTCAACATCTTATTTCTCACAAACTTCGTTTATATTTAGATATCGTGGATAAGGCTCAATTGGTGGAACGAGAGAAATAAACATTTCAACCAAGAGATAACGATCGACAAAGAGAGAGAACTAACGATAATTATTGTGGCAACAATCATCGTAGCAATGATTCCTAGTGAGGAGGAAATCACCATGCCAGAAATGATAACCACTTCAATGGTAATCCTGGTCCAGATAATAGGAGAAATGAGTCAAGTAGGAACGGCATCAAAAAAAGAAGATTCAACAATGATCATGGAAAGGCACCGACATCAGTACCAGCACCAATCGTAATGGGAGGAGAACGACCACCAATCACATGTTACATAAGTAGACGAGAGGGACACATCAGCTCAAACTATACACAACCATCCAAGGCGTGTTTCAGTTGTGGAAAGGAAGGCCATATAGCTTATTTTATCTAGTAGCAAAATCAAGTCCAGCTGTAATGGTGACACCAAAGGCTGCTACGGATAAGTCAAAGTTGATAGTTCAGGGGAGAGATTTTATCGTAACTTCCCAAAAAGCGAGGAACCTGAACGAGGTTATCTTGCGTAAGCCAATCATAAATTCTTACGAAGTCCATGCCTTATTAGATACTGGTAGACCTAATCTTTTATTTCACCTGCATGTGCCCAACGTTTGAACTTAACCCCTGAGAAATTAGATTTTAACTTATCTGTTGGAACTCCGTTAGGGAAAACCTTCATTACATCCACTGTTTATAAATCTTGTTTAATTCAAATCGGCACCCTCACATTACCTGTTGACCTCATCTCTTTGAAAATACTTGAATTTAATTTGATTTTAAGAATTGACTGGTTAACTGCCCATCATGCTAAAATTGATTATTTTCATAAGTTTGTTAGTTTTCATATTCCTAATCAACCTATTATGCGAATTCAAGCAACCAAACCACTGAAATCAGTTACAATCATCTCTAGCCATAAAGTCATTTGTTTATTAAAAATGGATGTCAAGCTTTCTTAGCCCAAGTCACTGATTTAAATAAAAATACATCAAATTTGAATGACATTTTCGTTGTTAATAAATTCTCAGATGTATTTCCTGAAGAACTTCCTGGCCTACCCCCAGAACGTAAAGTTGAATTTTGTATTGATCTTGAACCCGATACAAAACCCATTTCTAAGACCCCATATCGAATGGCTCCTATTGAACTTCAGGAGTTAAAAATTCAACTTTAGGAATTATTAGATACAGACTTCATACATCTTAGTACATCACCTTGGGGTGCTCCTATTTTATTCGTAAAGCAGAAAGATGGGAGTATGAGACTCTGCATTAACTATCGATGGTGCATGTTATAAGGTTATATAATATGTAATAAATGTGCGTGGTACGTGAATGATAAGAAATGAAGATAAAACTTAAGTACTTTCTATATGGAGTCCGATATCGGTTATCCAGAGAAAATTTGTCTGAGTTAGTGAACCAATTAGGGTTTCAACTATCGTTGTACTTAAACAATGATCGTTGAGTGTCAGTTTATGACATATGAATTTTAATAAGCCCTAATGAATGATAAATAACTTGAAACGAGTATTATTAATGAAATAATTTCAATTAAGTTATAGAAGATAAAGAAGTTGGTATAAACAATGTGGTTAGATTGTTTTGTAGCTAATTTTAGTGTATTATGTGAATATATCATGTAAAAACTGTAAAGACCGAGAATGGTGAACTTTAATTGAAGAAGCTTGAAGGAAAGTTTCCTTAACGCTTGTCTGACCTTTGTGTTAGTCAAGTTTCTGTGATTCATGTTATAACGTGCATGAATTATTTTACGAAAGAGTCGATGCCAGTTTTAACTCGGCTAGACAAACCTTAAGAATTTGATTGATTTGTTTACAAGTCTTTCAAAATAGTATTGATAATGTTGTCCTATGCCAATTATTTGGTACGGATTCAAAGGTAAGCCTGGGTATGAATAAACATAATTATTTTATGTCATTTATTCGGCAGACACACGAGGTTGCCAAAACTTAAATGTAAATACGTTTAACGGATGAGTGTTGATCAATATAGAGTACTATAGGCTGATCACCAAGAAGTGCTCGTAAGATATATCGGACTTATGGTTTTAGTGTCTGGTTGTCCTTTTCATGAATAAAAACTAAAGAGAATGTTCATGGTATTTTGACCTGCTCAGAATTCCTAAGTTACTGTATGTACTCTGGAATTGTTTTATGAGAATGAAAGGTGTTATTTCGATGGTTCATAGTACTTTATAACTATTTGTTCAGTTAGTAAAGATTAATAATATAATTCTTGATGTGGTGGTTATATTATATATTGTTAGACTTGCTGAGCTAGTTATACTCACTTCATGCTTGAATTATTTGATTGCAGCTCAGATCGAATGAACTGAGGGATCTGGTAAGGATAGAGGCAAAACCAAGATGGATAAATGGATTATCATGTAATAAAATAGTATATTTGTATGAACTTATACTATGACAATGAATAATGTAATGGTTAACAGAACTTGGTAAATAATTTATTAATATTGTAATAAAAAAGTAGTAAATACACTCATCATGATTGTAGTGCCCCCAAATTCTAGTCCTAAATCACCACGAATCTGGTACACTAGTTCTAACTATTACGGAAGATATAAACATAAATTATTTATACATTAAACATTACACACTATCCCCAAGGTCGAGAACCTTACTTAAAACCATAATCAATATCGTATCTAACATACAATGTTATTATTATATAATACTATTACAAATCTAGTTGCACTCATAGTCCTAAGCTGAACTTGACTTTGACTTTCCTTGTATCCGACGTATTCGCCCTAATCTGTAAAGTTTTTCATGATATAACAAGGGTGAGTAACAAGTTTGTCCAGCAAGTTTAAGTTCAATAAATTAAGGATATATCATGATGGAAAGATTTTGAATAGTAGCTGGCTAACATTCAACAATATAATTGTGAACTAGCATGGACAAATTTTCATAACTAAACGAACATTGAACATGGACATATCAAATATATCTGGACCAAATGGTAATGAAGGTGATCAACCTTTCATACCTGATGAACACATGCAATAGGTACAAAGTGCGATTCAACAATTCATAGATGTGATGTAATCAATAATGATTAATCACAAGTTAAAAGAACAGTTCAAGAAAACTTTCACAATAAGTGAGTATAAGAAACATACCTGATCGGTTGATTACCATTACGAAACATAACTTAGCTTTATCCGAACACCTAATATTAATAATATCGATTTCCCAAGTTAGAATAATATCATCACAGTATAGAATAATCTAAACACATTACCACATAATCTTATTAGTCTATACAGCGTATAAGACGTAGTATCAAGTCAAACTATTATAGTCTGAGTTGAATTCGGTACTATTCTGACATCCCGACGGCCCAGTTAGATAACTACCGAGCCTAATATCCATAAGACTCTGTCTAAACGCAACATAATTAACTTATACAATTAATTATTCAATCAAAATAATTTTCATATGCTCATAATAATTTTCAAGTAATTATTATTATTTATTATGATTTTTAATCATTAATATTGTATTTATAAGAATTAAATACCACATAAATCCTTTATCATTAATATTTATTTAATACTGAATATTATTGAAAATCATAACATAATATTATAATATATTTATAATTTATCAAAGTATTTTTAATACCTTAAAATCATATTTATATGATTTTTAAACCTTTAAACCCATTATTTAATAATTGTCATTAATATTAAATATTAATATTTTTCATGACAAAATATCAAAAGTTATATTTTATAACTTAAAATATTTTTATAACACTTAAATCATTTTTATATGATTTATAAATCATTAATTCTATTTTTCCATAGTTTATTTACTATATTTATTAAATAAAATAATCGCCATTAATATTAGTTAATTAATGAAATTTCTCACAAAATATTAAAAGTCATCAAAAATAACTTAAAATATTTTCTTATACCATAATATAATTTTTTATGATTTTTCATGTATTAAAAACATTTTTAAATAATTTATTTAATATTATAATTAAATAAATTAAATACCATTATTATTCTAAAAATATTAAATATTTATGAAATATATTCAGAATAATTAAAAACTAATTTTCGGGCTTTAAAATAATTTTTAAGAATTTTTTATGTATTTTTAATAATTAAAATTTAATTTTCAGGCTTTAAAATAATATTTAGGAATTTATTATGTAATTTTAATAATTAAAAACCATTTTTATCTATTTATTAATTAAAATAATTAATTTTCATAAATAAACTGTCACTAAAGGCCCTATAGCGACAGACCCGTCGCTGTAGGTGTTCTTCATCAAACCCAGACATTCAAAGGCAGTTTATATGGTGCTATGTTTGACCAAGGCTAGATCTTTGGTCTTTACGATTTCTGGCTTTCTAGGGTGTAAATGTGGTAGTATTAATGTCACACTAAAAGCCCAAACAACTTTCATTGCTAACACAACTTTAAACAACAAATCATAACATTAACACAAATCTATAAAGATTTTGAAATTTAGGGTTTATACCTTATAAATGCCCAATTTTTGAATCTGATCCTTGATGTTTGATGTTGGCAAACTAACACATGATCTTGGCTTAACTTATCACTCACTATTACTCTAAACTTTTGGATGGGAGAGAGAGGGAAGACTTGGCTAGGTTGAAAAATAAAGTGTGTAACTTTTCTAGACTTGTATGTCTTAATTCCACGATGCAATGTATTTAATCTAGCAAGTTGGCTGATATTTGCGAGATATAGGCACATGTCTAGCTGGGGTTGGTCACCAACCACTTACTAGGGCAAGATTTATACTCCATCTCACTAAAATATTCAAAAGGGTAGTTTGGATATATGGTTTGTAAAGTTAATAGCATAAAAGTAACTTGTCACAACCCTTAGGTTTTGACCCTTCAAATTTATTTTCTAGGTTTTTCTAATTAAGTTTTAAAAATAAAAAATTAAGATTTCTAAATTATAATTAGGATTCTCTAGTTATATTCAAGCTTGCTAATTAAGATTAATATTTCCTTAATTAAAATTGCTAATTTAGCAATTAAGTTCCATAATTGTACATTAGGGTGTTCAGCTGATCAATTAGGGTTTTCTAATAATCAATTAGGGCTATCCCTAATTAAATATAAAATCAATAACAAAAAAATCTTATACTATCGTCAAGCTTCCAAATTAGGGTTTTAATATTCCAAATTAGGGTTTCAGATTCCCGAAACTGAAACTAGGGTTTTCAGAACCGGTGCTAGGGTTTCTTATCAGTCGATATGGTTTTCTAATTGAACGTCGAGGTTCTTAATATAATATTAGGGTTTGTCACTGATATAATTTATCTGGTCAACCCTTGACCCTTAACCACATATTGTACACATATATGACCATACACACAGAATATATACACTTATACTCTTAACACTGTAAGCCTTAACCAAAAGTTTTTAAATTCACAAAATTCCTTTCCAAAACTGTCAAATTCATACACTTATTTTCTGTCTAGGTTTAATATTTAACCTTAATTCAATCTTTTAAGATTTTAATAAATATCTAAATTCTCGAGTTATTACATTCACCCCTTCTTCTAAGAATTTCTTCCCTAAAATTTACCTTATACCTTACACCATGCTCCATACACCATTCATACACAGCATCACATGCTACCCAAATACACTCCTCACAAGAGTAAAAATAATTTCAAATATTGCTGAGGAGTTATATAGACTATTGTCTGTCATTTTCGCAAAGGTTATCTGGGAATTCATCCGCAAACCGTCATAACTTACGGACATAGTGGGTAATTAGCCCGGTATGCCCTGTACTGGCCATGTACTACTGGTCGGAACAATTTTTCCACGTTCCTCTTATCCGCCTTAAGCCCACAAAATTTCTTACCTCAGTCTTTATCGAATTCCTCACCAAAACAATTTGGTTCGGGAAAATTTTCAAAGAACGCTTAAAATTTTATAGACGTTGGTCTAGCTGAATCAAATAGCTTAGACTTATGTCAATAATTAAATTCAATCGAAATATTTAGGTATAGCCAAACCTCGTTGGCAAATTAAAATTATTTTAAAAATAGTTTGAAAATGACGTCATGATGTCGTACTGTATTAATAGTCCGTTTGAGGATGCCGTCATCGAGTGACTTTGTCATAACACATCATACAATAGTGGAACAACGATTTTAGATCAAATTCAACACTAAGTATTCTTGCATTTACAACTCCATCAACTTTTTATCTTCTCTGCACCAGGTTACATGGTACATAAGTGATAAATAAAAATATATTTAGACATTTCAAATCATTATCATCTTGCTAAAATAAGTAGCACAAACTATTCTTTAAACCGTTTAAAAATTCATTTCAAAATAGTTTTATTACCTTAACAGGTAACGATGTGTCAGTGGTCCGAAGTCCACTCTAACACAATGGTCACCCGGAGTGGAGAATAAAAATTTATTTTCAAAAGCACATAGTGCGTATTTAGCTTGATATCAAAATTTCGAAGTCTAGCATAGCTATAAGATTTGGAAAACCTATACCTCCACTAATGATCAATTACTTAGTAAGCTATCTATTCCTATAATTATCAATACTCCAATCACACATGTCTATACCCAGATCGTCGAACTTACCAAGCTTATGAGTTCAGAACCTTTCCACAATTATACGAGTTTAAGAACTTGTCCTAGTCAGACCTTTGGCGTCCATTCGCTGAGGGGTCCGTAAACATTTCATATAATTATGAGTCACGAACGTATCATAAGTATGAGTTTTAAGAACTCGTACTTAACCTTATATTCTCTAACTATACCCTACCTATCTGTTATATACATGAGAAAAGAATCACCTTCTCAACGGGTATATAGCCATTAACGTGACACAGACATTTCAATGATTTTCAGTGTAAGAAACTAAGTGGTTGTTACACCAAACTCAGTTGCTGACATGAGTCCTCAAATGAAATCCTTACTTAATCCTAACCCCATTCTCAATACAAATTTCATTTAATCCGTATTCATAATCCTTTCCTAAATCTGTACCAATTCATAATACAACTGACACGACATTCTTGCCGTAAACTTTTCAATCATTCACTTGATCATTCTCACTACTATAACCTTATCCGTTCACAGAGTGATCTTATCGTATATATTACGATATATTTCTATGCTATGATCGTTTTATTTTACGATCTCATATCCCAGTACTTTTAGTCTTCTAGACTCTATCTATTCACCACTACTGTTCACCTTTATTATCAAAGTTTGGGAACTCCGTATCTTTACAACTTACTGAGATTCGTCTTTGAATCTTACCGACACACTAACTCTATGTGATTTAGATCTTATCCTATCACTGCGGTTATTAGTCTAAGGTAACTCTACCCTAGGTTTATATCCAACAGCTTTGATACCAAATGTAGCACCCCCAAATTCTGGTCCTAAATCACCACGAATCTGGTACAAGAGTTATAACTATTGCGGAAGATATAAACATAAATTATTTATACATTAAACATTACACACTATCCCCAAGGTCGAGAACCTTACTTAAAATCAGAATCAATATCGTATCTAATATACAATGTTATTATTATACAATACTATTACAAATCTAGTTGCACTCATAGTCCTAAGCTGAACTTGGCTTTGACTTTCCTTGTATCTGACGTATTCGCCTTAATCTGCAATGTTTATCATGATATAGCAAGGGTGACCAACAAGTTTGCTCAATAAGTTTAAGTTCAATAAATTAAGGATATATCATGATGGAAAGATTTTGAATAATAGCTGGCCAACATTCAACAATATAATTATAAACTAGCATGGACAAATTTTTATAACTGAACGAACGTTGAACATGGACATATCAAATATATCTGGACCAAATGGTGATGAAGGTTATCAGCCTTTCATACCTGATGAACACATGCAATAGGCACAAAGTGCGATTCAACAATTCATAGACGTAATGTAATCAACAATGATTAATCACAAGTTAAAATAACAATTCAAGAAAACTTTTCACAATAAGTGAGTATAAGAAACATGCCTGATCTGTTGATTACCATTACGAAACATAACTTAGCTTTATCCGAAGACCTAATATTAATAATATCGATTTTCTAAGATAGAATAATATCATCACAGTATAGAATAATCTAAACACATTACCACATAATCCTATTAGTATATACAGCGTATAAGACCTAGTATCAAGTCAAACTATTACTGTCTGAGTTGAATTCGGTACTATTCTGACATCCCGACGGCCCAGTCAGATAACTACCGAGCCTAATATCAATAAGACTGTCTAAACGCAACATACTTAACTTAGACAATTAATTATTCAATCAAAATAATTTTCATATGCTCATAATAATTTTCAAGTAATTATTATTATTTATTATGATTTTCAATCATTAATATTGTATTTATAAGAATTAAATACCACATAAATCCTTTATCATTAATATTTATTTAATACTGAATATTAATGAAAATCATAACATAATATTATAATATATTTATAATTTATCAAAGCATTTTTAATACCTTAAAATCATATTTATATGATTTTTAAACCTTTAAATCTATTATCTAATAATTACCATTAATATTAAATATTAATTTTTTTCATGACAAAATATCAAAAGTTATATTTTATAACTTAAAATATTTTTATAACACTTAAATCATTTTTATATGATTTATAAATCATTAATTCTATTTTTTCATAATTTATTTACTATATTCATTAAATAAAATAATCACCATTAATCTTAGTTAATTAATGAAATTTCTCACAAAATATTAAAAGTCATCAAAAATAACTTAAAATACATAATATATTTTTTTATGATTTTTCATATATTAAAATTATTTTTAAATAATTTATTTAATATTATAATTAAATAAATTAAATACCATTGTTATTCCAAAAATATTAAATATTTATGAAATATATTCAGAATAATTAAAAACTAATTTTCGGGCTTTATAATAATTTTTAGGAATTTTTTATGTATTTTTAATAATTAAAAGCTAATTTTCAGGCTTTAAAATAATTTTTAAGAATTTATTGTGTAATTTTAATAAATAAAAACTATTTTTATCTATTTATTAATTAAAATAATTAATTTACATAAATAAACTGTAACTAAAGGGCCCTATAGCGACAAATCCGTCGCTATAGGTGTTCATCATTAAACCCAAACATTCAACGGCAGTTTACATGGTGCTATGTTTGACAAATGCTAGATGTTTGGTCTTTACGATTTCTGGCTTTCTAGGGTGTAAATGTATAGTATTAATGCCACACTAAAAGCCCAAACAACATTCATTGCTAACACAACTTTGAACAACAAATCATAACATTAACACAATTCTATAAAGATTTTGAAATTTAGGGTTTATACCTTATGAATGCCCAATTTTTGAATCTAATCCTTGATGTTTGATCTTGGCAAGCTAACACATGATCTTGACTTAACTTATCAATCACTATTACTCTAAAATTTCGGATGGGAAAGAGAGAGAAGACTTGGCTAGGTTAAAAAATAAAGTGTGTAACTTTTCTAGACTTGTATGCCTTAATTCCATGATGCAATGTATTTAATCTTGCAAGGTAGCTGATATTTGTGAGATATAGGCACATGGCTAGGTAGGGTTGGTCACCAACCACTTACTAGGGCAAGATCTACACTCCATCTTATTAAAATATTCAAAAGGGTAGTTTGGAGATTTGGCTTGCAAAGTTAATGGCATAAAGGTAACTTGTTACAACCCTTAGGTTTTAATCCTTAGGGTTTGACCCTAAGGTTATACAAATTTACTTTCTAGGCTTTTCTAATTAAGTTTTAAAAATAAAAAATTAAGATTTCTAAATTATAATTAGGATTCTCTAATTATATTCAAGCTTGCTAATTAAGATTAATATTTTCTTAATTAAAATTGTCAATTTAGCAATTAAGTTCCATAATTGTACATTAGGGTTTCCAGCTGATCAATTAGGGTTTTCTAATAATCAATTAATTAGGGCTATCCCTGATTAAATATAAAATCAATAACATAAAAACCTTATACTATTGTCAAGCTTCCAAATTAGGGTTTTAATATTCCGAATTAGGGTTTTGGATTCCTGAAACTGAAACTAGGGTTTTCAGAACCGGTGCTAGGGTTTCTTATCAGTCGATATGGTTTTCTAATTGAACGTTGATGTTCTTAATATAATATTATGGTTTGTCACTGATATAATTTATCTGGTCAACCCTTGACCCTTAATCACATACTGTACACATATATGACCATACACACAGAACATATACACTTATACTTTTAACACTGTAAACCTTAACCAAAAGTTTTCAAATTCACAAAATTCCTTTCCAAAAATGTCAAATTCATACACTTATTTTCTGTCTAGGTTTAATATTTAACCTTAATTCAATCTTTTAAGATTTTAATAAATATCTAAATTCTCGGGTTATTACTGTGAGACCCCGAATTTTATGAAATGAAAGTATTCAATTTTCTTATAATTATTCTATTTAGTAAATGTTTAAATTGATAAAAGGTTAAAGTTAAGGGTGATATGTGAAAAAATTTCAAAGTAAACTAGTTGTCATAAAATAATCGGTGATAAAAGTATAGTAATACGCGTGGTTGCATAGTAGCATACGGTATTAATTATTGATGCTCACGTAAGAAGTCACTCAGTTATACTCAATTATTGCTACAGTAATTGCTGCATCATATCTCTCATATTATTTATTCAATTATTGTCACAGTATCATCTATATAATATGTTATAGTATTAAATCAATATTTGAGATGACAAAGTTATTCATATTATTATTTGCAATATTGACAATGTCTAGAAAATTCTGTCGAGGAGAGGTAATATAATCTAATTGCGCGCCAATAGGGAGAAATCCTTATCGGAAAGCCCCCTCTTTCCTGTGAACAACCTAGTTGTTAAATATTGTGAGTTATAATATTAATGATGAATAAGTTCGTGTTGATTAAAGATGAAATTTATAGTTTTATTGTGTGGGAATTATTAGTGTTAGTGGAAATCGACATTTATTTCGATAATAATTGATGTCTGGAGGTTATATTGACCAATTGGGTAATTAACCGGATAAATGAGTAATTAATTGCTATTAATTCACATGCTTATAACTATGTGTTCACATGTGTGTACTATTGATTCACATGATTTACTATTAGGGGAGTTGGTGCAAGATTGATAATACTTGCATGACTAAGTTAAAAATGGAGGTATAGATAGAGGTACTATACTGTAATTAATTTTTTCACATGATTATACTATTGAGTCACATCAATGAACTATTAATTCAGATGATTTACTATTAGGGGAGGTGGTGCCAGTTTGATAATACTTGCAAGACTAAATTAAAAATAAAGAAAAAGAGGAAGGTATTATACTGTAATATTTTGAGCCCCAAAACGTGTAATTATTGAAACTATATTTTCCTATAAATAGAAGACTCATTCTTTCTTCATTTCTCACCAATTCACTAAGTCTCACAAGAGCAATTATTATAGAGAAATTATAGAGAGAAAGAAGAAGAGAAGCCTCACAATTTTAGTATCCAGTTTTCTTCTGAGGTAAGGAGTATTATTTCTTTCGTATTCATAAAGAGAACTTCTGTTACTCCATTCTTTATTATTATGTTGGAATAACCTGTCTATGCGAAGTACCGCATACATGGTGAAATTCTTCTGTTATTCCATTCTTTATTATTATGTTAGAATAACCTGTCTATACGAAGTACCGCATACATGGTAAAATTCTTCTGTTATTCCATTCTTTATTATTCTGTTGGAATATCATATCTGTGCGGATTACGCATGACCTGGTTCTATTCTTTATTATTCTGTTGGAATATCCTGTCTGTGCGCATTACGCATGACCTGGTTCTATTATTTATTATTCTGTTGGGAATAACCTGTCTGTGCAGTCTATCGCATGCCTGGTGAATTCTTCTGTTATTCCGTTCCTTATTATTCTATTAGGAATAACCTGTCTGTGCGGCATATCGTATGCCTAGTAAATTCTTTTGTTATTCTATTCTTTATTATTCTGTTGGAAATGATCTGTCTACGTGGATTACCGCATGGCGGATGAAAATCCATTTGCAGTTTTGTATATTCTATTATACTCGTATGAGATATCATTTCTTTTGTACTCGTAATGGAATATCATTTTATGTGGTATTTTTCTTTTACGAGTTACTATTCACGAGTTACTATTCACCCGATTACTATTCACTCTAGTATCATTTACTCGGGTATTCGGGACATTTTTCGTGTCGGAGTACTATTCACGAGTTACTATTCACAGATTACTAATCACCCAAATTACTATTCACCCGAATATTATTCACTCGGATATTTGGGGTACTTTTCGTGTCGGGATACTATTCATGAGATACTATTCTCGAAGTACTATTAACGGGGTACTATTCACGGGGTACTATTTACCCGAAAAATATATTTATTTTCTGTCCAAATTATTTTTGGTACATGAATATTATTCTTGAATTTTACTCTACAAAGCAGTATCACGTTGACAATTTAGACGTTATTGACTTCTGGATAAATTAAATTATAAATTTTTAAAATTTATCCTTGAACTTGTTTTATTGAATTATTATGTCATTGTCATCATCCTCATGCTTATATTGTGATGAAAGTCATCTTTGACTTACATGCATAGATGGACTTAGTATAATTATGACCAGGGATTATCTGGTATAATCATGACCGTAATGTGACGAATGATGTGGTGAAAGTCCTCATTGGTCTATAGTTCATTGATGGACAGTTGTTGGTATGATTATAACCAGGGATTATTTGATATAATCATGACCATTGATGATTACATGAATATCCTTAGCCGTGGTGCAGGGATGATTTGATTTTATTTATTAAGCTGAGTCTCAGCGATAAAGTTGATGAATTTTTTTTAAATAATAGAAGATAGTAGATTTTATGCTCTACTTGACTCTTCTAATGGATTGCTTATTTCCGCTGCAGTTGTTGATCTAAAACTTGATGTCTATTGTATTCTATCAGTTGTTATACTGTTAAAGGCTAATGATAATTTATTTTACATTATCTTAGTCATAATATTTCTTACTGGGCTAGTTGAGCTCACCCTTTCTTTCATTGTTATCTTCAGGAAATGAGAATATAGCTGGGACGAGTCGGGGAATGGAGTGATGATCCAGTATAAGTGGCTTTAGTAGTCCTCACTATTCTATGAAATAAGTGTGATAATAATTGTAATGAGGACTCCATTGAGTGTGGATATTGTCTAGAAGGCAATATTCTTGTTTAAACTCTCTGCTATGTTTTGTCGTATTGTGCACGACAGTTGTATAATTAAGTTTATATCTAATTTATGTACCATGTATATGGCGGCTCAAGATGGGTGATGTATACCTGTTTTAGGGGCGTCACAATTACAATGATGCTATTTTCATTAGAATGAATGTATAGTTAGTAGTACCGTGTAGCACCATATCTGTGCACTAGTACAAAGTAGTAAATAGACAATACTTAAACAACAACGTTTTTATAAAAAATGTTGTGGTATTTTTTTTCACAACGTTTTTTTAACAAAATGTTGTAGATATATATGAAAAAACGTTATCTATTTAAAAGAGCATTTTTTGATTTTAACTAGATAGCGTTTTTTTAAAAAAAAATATGTTATGTATGTCAAAAACATGGAGGTTAAAAACTTTTTAATAAATTACGATATCAACTATTTCTTTTAAAACATTAAAATTTCATGCGAAGATGCCTCTCCCTAGTATTTTCGCTCTTCCTTCTCTCCATTTTTTTTCTAGATGATCATCCATCTTTTTCGTTTTTTTCCTTCTTCTGATTATGATTCTTCTCTCCTTTTCCTCACATCCATTTCTCTGATCTCAGTTCATATGGTGAGCCCCTCTCTCCTCTCGGAGGGGTTACCCTATTCTTCTGTTCCTCTTGTTGGTATGCCATTTATTGGGTTTTCTAACCCCTCGGATTTGACTATTCCCCTTAATGGCTTGGGCGAATCTATGGTTGGGATGATGGAATCTGATGTTTTGGATGCAAATGTTAGGGTTTACTCGGATGATTCTGACTTTGAAGGGCTTCCGAGTTTGAAAGTAAAGATTTGGTTATAATACCAAATAAGAGGTATGATATGTTCTCATGCTTAGTTTATAGAAATTTGATAATTAATGTTTATTATTATTATGAAATGTTATTGTGGGAGGTTGTATTGATGGATTTTGAAGATATATGGAGGGATTTTATAGAGTTTGGATGTTCACATGTTTGAATTTACATGAAATCTGAGCTTTATAAACATGCATATAACGTGTTTGTTAAAATTCCTAAATGAGGCTATTTTGCTAAAACATGAGAATTAAGTGGTGATTTTGGTAAAATAGTACGCAAACATGAATTATACGATAATTCAAGTATAATTTACATAATTAAATCAACCATAAAGAGTAGAAGATGAGAAGAGGAGAAGAGTTACTTAAAAGCCTTACTTTTGTTTTATTTAATTATGTACATGTTTGTGCAAAAAGTTATTTATGAGATATATATTTTAAAAGTTATGTCTTCAATATCTCTACCCCTTTATTTGAAACATTGAATTAGGTAATTCAAAACCGTTATTGTTATTACTTGTGCATTTATTTATTCCTATGTTGCATCTAGGCATCAGTCCTCCAACAAATAATTCTACTGCACAAGATCCATGGAATGAGTTGGCTTCTCGTCTCACCTATTTTTTCTTAAATGAGGTATGTATCATTCTTCAAATAAGCTATACTAACTTATTTAGGAAATCATGCTGATACAAACCATGAAAAAGATAAGATAGAAAAAAATGGTATAGCTAATTTTTTGTGAAATTTAATTTTTTCTTGTACTGTAGCTGAGTTTTGTTCGTTTTCAACTTTTTTAGTTGACACTACTTGATCTATTGTGTAGTTAGGTTGTAAGGGGCCACTCTGACGTGTTTGCTTTCCTCACTACTATTTAGCCTATTCAGTCGCTAACTAGTCACTTCAAAGCATCTTTGCTAAGAGAGGGTCACCTCTATGGTTCGGTTCCAATTTCTGTGATTTCTTTCTTTGATAAAAAGCTTATTAATTTATGTAAAGACTCTTGAAGTTTAGTCAAAACCATGGTTGGTGATGCCGCCCATTCTGAAGGCTGCTGCAAGTTTAACAAGTTTTCATTTTACAGTGGTTCCTTAATAGGTCACCCAGTTGAAAATTTACTTATTACTTTAACAGATGGTGTAGCCTATGTCGTGGATTCTAGTGAACTTGCATTCAAGTTAGCCATAATATATGTCTTTAGATAGGTATTCTTGCATCCAAGTGAAAGATTCTCTGTTATATAATGTTTATTTCTCTTAGGCTTTTCTCCTTTTTGGGGGTTTGGGGAGACAGGAGTGATCTTTCTCCTCTTGGCTCTCTTCTATGGCACGAATTTTTATATTTTCAACTTCATGAAACAGTGTTACGCCGTTGCAAGACCAGTTATACTGGAACCTGTAATGTTGGTAGAATTAAAAATACCTACAAAATTTCAGGGCACCATTACTGGTGATATCAATAAGTGAGTACATTTGTCTCTTCTTTTAACATACTATCACATGGACATGTTGATCGTTTCCACTGGAAGTGCCTACTTACCTTATCTATCATATAACAGAAGAAAAGGTCTCATTGTTGGGAATGACCAGGATGGAGACGACTCTGTAATTACTGCCCATGTATGTAAACTTTCTTTCTTTTTAATGCTGCGCTGCTCCGCTAGACATGTTATCATCCTTCTCCAACATAGTGAATAAATATGAATGAGTGCAGAATCGTTTACTTGAATGGGCATTTTCTTATCAATATTCTGTTTATCTTGATTGCATTGAGGGTGTGTTTCTGAAATTGGCTTTAAACACGAGTATGTTAATCCATTGACAAGAATGGCAGGGTGAGTGAAAATAAGCTTCCAAACGCACTGCCGATATGTTAATCCATTGACATCTACGGACTACGGAGTATCATAGATATCAAATTTATGATAATGTTTAGTATAATGTGCAGTATTATGTAAAACTTTTCTACACTAGTACAAAGTAGTAAATAGACAACACTTAAACTCTTCTACACTAGTGCAGTATAATGTATGGCTTGTGTTCTTTGTTTTTAAATTCTGCTAAGCTCTTGGAAATTTTACTCTGAATTAGAATTGGTTATAAACATTAGATCACATAGTGGTAAACCACATACTGAGGATAGCTCAGTTTAAGTAACTCTCCGTAAGACGTGTATGTGTTATATGATAACCAAATCATGTTTCTCCCCCTCCCCCTTCTTATATCATTTTAAGCCCGGGCCAAATGACATTCAAATCCAACTGCTTGTGACCACTTTACTGCAGATTATATTTACCCAGTCCTATTATTTATCTGATGAAAATAGTCTCAAGGATTGATTGGTGCAATAAACCAACTATCTCTCGAGTGTTAGACTGTAGGTATTTAATTAGAAGCCAGTTGCTTTGTGCAAAATATTTTAAAGGTCCAGCGATTCGATCATCCTCCATCACCTCACCTTAGGAAGCTACATTTCCTGGAGGACAATTATATTGAAGAAATCTTTGTTTGTTATTTATTAAATTTATTTTTCATGCTTTTTGAGGTTTTTGTTGCAGGCACATTTAGCCTATGGAATTTCAAATTATGTCAAAAGTACTTCAATTTTGAAGGTAATAAATCATTCATAACCTTTTCTCTTCATCCATTCTTTAACTGAGTACTTGATTCAGCAAATGTTAATGTTAAATTTCATAATTTCTTGTTTTAAGCAGCTTATAATGTTGGTGGGCATTGCATAAATGCTGATATCATACAAAGCTCCATCTGAGGAATTTGATCTCACTATGCAGCACCGGTATATCCTATGATAGTTATTTGCTATTTGAAATATTCAAGAACAATATATTCACAACCACTCCTGAATGAGTGTAATGTAGAAATGTAGCTTAGGAATCAAAAAAATCAGTGATTGCGCGTGGTAAGTAAATAATCAGTGTAATTAATTGCATGTGTGCAGAGGCTGCTACGAATTTTACGATTTCCCTTATTCAAGCTTTGGTGATTAACAATTCAAAAGTCATATAAGAACTACACCATCTTGGGTTTAGATATCATTTTCGGCAAAGCAATAGGTAACCTCTAGATTGTTTATTGAGTTGATTATGATCATGCATAAATTCTTCATCATTACTTTTCCAAGAAAATGATGTGCCTTAATATCACTAGTCATATTCTGTACATAATTATACCTGAAGCTATATTTGAGATAGTTGTTGCTGGAAGTGAAATGCCACAGTGGTTCAAGCTGAGAAGATTAGCTTTCAGTGGTACAGGGATCACAACTCAAGGTTTAAGGGACGTATTCAATATTGATTTCAATGCATGCATTGTTGTATATTGTTTCATTGTATGCAGATTTTAGTACAATGTTTTAGTCTTTCTTTGATGATCAAGTAATCATGCTATGGTATGACACGGTTAATGGCAGTTGATAGTAAGATGTGAATCTTCATCCATGTGTTGACATGGTATATATAAATTCAGTGTCATATCATATAAGTTAAATAAATAAGGCAATTCTATGAATTAGTTATGTGATATGTTTTTTGAAACTGTGTGATCAAGAAAATTATGTTTGGTTAAACTCATGTTGCAGCTTTCCATGCTACAAAAGAGGTTGCAACTAGAAAAAGAGAAACTAGAGATGAAGCTGAATTGTATACTTGGTTCTCAAGTCAGTAACCAAGAATCATTCATTAATTCAACCGTGTTGCATAATTAAATTTGTCCATACTAGCTATATAACATGATATTGTTATGCTAATATGCAAGTGGAAATTTATGTTATAGATTAAGCCATTGGAAGAATGGAGTGATATGGAAAGGCAACACCTATCAGCAGTTTTGATGATCATAGATTCTTTGCACTCTGTTATTTGTAGAGTACCGCTTGCTGAAGGAGCAGTGGTAGCACTTACTGGGGCTCTCATGATTCATGAACTACTGTATATAATTGATGCAGTTTTACTACTATTATATAATGTCTTAGCTTTTAGAATAAAAACAATGAAAAATAGTAACTACATTTCTTAAAGAGGTGCCTGAATATTGTTTCTGGCATGCATGTCGAACTCTCTTGTTATTGACAAAGTTTGCCCTTGTTGCCTTGATAGTAATACAACACTTAAAGTTTTCATTTCAACAAATCCCCACACAATGGTAAACAGGTAACTCATTTTCAATCCATGTTATGTACATCTGTAAATGTAGCATCCCCAGATTCCGGTCATAATCACCAAGGATTTGGTATACTATTTCTACAACTATTGCGGAAGATATAAACATAAATTGTTTATACATTAAACTTTTACACCTCATTCCCAAGGTCTACAACCTTAACTTAATACATACCTTCAATATCTTAAAGGTTTGCAATGCTATTTTCGTTAGAAAATTTAATAGAACTAACTGCACCATAATTTAATCTTGAACTTTGACTTTTCTTCTGTCTTTACTCGAGCTTTCATCTTAATCTGAAATTTTTTATCATGATATAGCAAGGGTGAGCATCAAATTTGCCCACCAAACATAAGTTTATTTGAGGATATATCATGATTTAAAGAATATGAATAAAAGGCTAGCTACGTTCAACAATATAATTGTGAACTAGCAGGAATCAAATTTTATAACTGAACGATCAGGACGACATGAATAAATGTCAATAATGAATATGAATAATTCAACTGGAGCAGATGGTAATGAAGGTGATCAGCCTTTCATACCTGATGAACATATGCAAATGCACTAAGTGCGAATCAATAATCAGTATAGATGTGAATAATCAACAATAATTATTAACTAACATGCTTTGAAAATACAACTCAATGTTGATTTAGGAAACTTGCCTGATTCGTTGACTACTGCTATGCAGTTTAAGTTATCTTCTTTTGGTAAGACCTATCATTAATAATAAGATTGGTCTTTCAATCAGCATATTCTACTTTGTATCATAATACAATTACTTTATTAATAGATTATCTAACACTTAATCAAAATATTGGATAACATCTTAACACATTAGTATTATTATCATTCTTTGAAAATTCTTTAATCACTATATCATATCCATTTTGATTTAACACTCGCTTTTTCATTTCATAAGTTATTCTTTAACATCTAATAAGTTAAATACTAATCCAACCACCTGGATTCTAAATCCAACAACCCAAACTGCAATCCAGCTAACTGGATTCCAAATCTAACAACTAGATTGCAATCCAGCAAGCCTGGATTCATCAATCCAGCAAGTTGGATTCTAAATTCTTCAATTCAGTAAGCCTCTTTTCAATCTAGCAAGCTGGATTCATCAGATTTTCCAATCCAGCAAGCTGGATTCCATATCCTTTTCAAAGAAATACTAAATAAGTTTATTATTTTTCTATCTTTTGCCCAAACATATATACACATATTTCATACACAAAAAGTATTTTTTCATAATTTTCCAACTTCCTTTGGTATTTTTCAAAAATCACTTTTAGTTAATTACTTAAGAAATTAGCCCCATCACGCTTATCTCCAGAAATTCCCATCTTTTGACACAATCTTATACGTGTTAACGTGACACTCCAGTTTAAATTTCGTGGCCATCGGAGTTATAGAACTCCGGTTATAGCAATTTTTGTCAAAAAATCACAAAAATTGAAATGATCATAACTTGGTCATTTTAAGTCGGAATAAGCTCATTTTTGGACAGCAGCTACTTTATACCATATATTTTCATGTCCTAAAAGGTCAGAATTTTTCTCACAAATTAAGTTACCAAAAATGCCCTTTTAATTTTTTGGGCAGAAGCTAAATGGCGTTTTGAAGTTTTTCGTGCTTTGCTAAAAATATTCCATACGGAAATCTATAGCTTCTTTTTCGGTGATTCCACTTGGAGATGTTAGATAACTTATCATATTATCCTCCCAAATTTTTCCAAAATTTTTAAATATCTGAAAAATGACTAAACTTCCCCTGGTACTGACTATTCATAAACAGTCTATTTTTCCTAAAAAAACACAAAACTATTTTTGCTAAAATAGTCATTACAGCTTGTGCACTCAATATTTTTGAGTGGTACTACTTGGATTTAGTAGATAACTTACATATCTAGCACCACTCTTTGACGGATCGCAAAAAGAAGGTGTAGATCAAAAACTGTGAAAATCCAAAGTACATAGAAATTTTAGGGCTTATAAACTAGAAAATCACTTTTTCTTTACTTTTGATTTCCAACTAAAATAACACCCAATATGGGTATATCTAAACGTGAAACACTCAATAACAAGTATATTCATGGTTTTTGAGTTTAGAAACATAGGTTCAAGGTTTGATTAAGAGTAATCAAAATAAAATTATATAAACTAAATAGAGTTTATACCTTTGTTTTTTCATGCTCCCTTTCTTCTTCTTCTTCTCAAGATGGCTATGGAGTTAGGAGAATTTGAAGAAAACTCTCCCTCCTCCTCCTCTATGGTTCCCGAATGGCCCCCCTTCTCTCTCCCTCTATTTGGTTTTTTTTTTGGTGTTAGCTAGATGAAGGAGATGAAAGAGAAAATTAGGATAGCTTTATTTTAGAAATCTTGATCACATGCTCCACTCCTTTTTCTCCTCCATGGCATCCGGCCATGTGGCTCTCAATTTCTCCCACTAATTCTCTCTCTTTCTCTCAATAAACCACAAAAGATTATTTGGAAGTATTGCCAAAGTGTTGGCTAAATAACAAAATGACACATGGAAGAGTAGTTCACCAACTAAAGCAAACTATCATCACATTCATCCCCCTCCTTTTCTTCTCTACACCATCCGGCCAAGTGGCCTTCTAATCACCAAGTTTGGCTTTGATTTTTATTGCTCCACTTAGTATAACAAATATCGAAAATGCCCTCCATAATTGTGCCAACACTTGGGCCACCACTTATAATCTTTTGGGCTTCTAGATTAATTTATTGGGCCATGAAAATAGATTAGGTCCAATATTTTTAATATTATCATTCCATAATTATTTAATTAGGATTTTCATTTACACAACTATAATTTGCATCCTTACTCACATACACTTAATTTCTTAACCCAATTAGACTTACAATAATTAGGTTATAAAATTAATTTATTGAGATATATAAAATAAATCTCTTAGAATTAGTATATATTTTAAATACCATAATTCTCTCATCCCATAACCCTTACGTTATTTAATTCTTCATTCCTATTATATAATTAGGATCACACTAGTTTCTTTTATTTGTCATCACATAATATTCGTATTCACTTACTCACATAATCATTAAATAAATTATGACATGCTTCACAATTCTCTTAGATTAGGTCACTAGTATATATTTAAATACTAGAACCACTAAATAACAATAACCATTTAGGTTATTTAATTCTCATACTTAATTTAAATAACCTATTTAAGTTATACAATTTTTATTGTATAATTAAATTTAATTCCCTCCTCCTCTCCATAAATTGTTCTCAAACAATTTATTTATATGTTAAATATATAAATTAATATATTAAATTATTTATTAAAATATGAATTTAATTTACTAACTGCTTTGATACCAATATACATAATTGCATATTGGATCTCCTGTCATATTTTTACTTTACATCATTTGGTATAATATTAAATATTATACCATTAACCATATAACATAATATCATAACATATTTCACTTCTCACACTAATTTTGACTTTTCTCCATAAAAAATCAACTGTTGACTTTGACCAAAAGTCAACCTTTATACATTTTGTGTTTACTGTCTATTTTGACTAAACTTGACGTTACGGACGCAAACGAGCAGTCCATACTTCAAAATTCTATCACTAACTCAAATTTTGAGTTTTAAATTACTCCCTTCTTATTGCTAATCGTATTAACTAACGACTTTAAACTTATTTATCTTCTTATTTACCTGCCAAGGCCAATGTTCAAGCTATGTTAATTACTAACATAGTTTTATCTTGATCCTTATATCATTAACATAATTCATCATTCCTCTTGCTAAAATATATATAGCACCTTACTAAGTATATATATATATATATATATATATATATATATATATATATATATATATATATATATATATATTTTCTATACATATACTCATCTTCGTTTAATCTCATAGCTTTTCTTCTTGTGAAATCTTATTTCGTTAATAAAATTTCCATATGTACTTATATAACATTTCTTAGACTATTCAGTTCACACCGAATTTACAGGTATCGTAATACCTTATTCTTGATATTCCTTCAAGTACATATTAATTCATTTCTAGGGTTTTAGAATTTTGTAACCCATATTTCTTTATTCTCATTCAATTAAGAAACCATATAGGTTTTTCTTTAAAATTTTGAAATCCTTAAAATTCCTTCACAGAAACGTCAATTCCATACACTTATTTTCTGTCTAGGTTCATCTTATAACATTTAATCCATCATTTTAGGATTTTAATAATTATTTAAATTCTCGGGTTGTCACATTCACCCCTTCTTCTAAGAATTTCGTCCCCGAAATTAAAGCATACTAATCTCTGCTTATTCTCTTGATCAAAACTAGGTTTTCAACTTAACATTTACAATTTCCTCCTTTGAAGATTTCTCATCTATTATCACATTTCACCATAACTGCTCACTAAGAGTTTACATCTTCTAAACATTCAGCAAAACTTGGTTGTCATAATAACCTTTACTCAATCATCTCAGATTCTACTCGTACGCAACGAGTTCACAATATTTCATACCCATCATCACCTTCTACCACAACATTACTCTAAAGAGTTTAAAAAATTCATATCTGTCTGACGGATCATAAAAACCATGAACTTTGAAGTTTAGGGGTATTTCTACTTGCTACCTCTTTCAATTACGAAAGAAAGGTACTACCTCTGAAATATTTTATATTTGGTATGTTTACAATCACAAAGAAGGTAAACTACCGATGCGGGTACTTTAGATGATCAGTCTATTGTACCTTAGTAATCAGAACGACTATGGGCATTCTTAGATTGGAATATTTTATCCAATTAGAATATTCTCATTTTCAGGGTTATTCACCTCAGACTCATCATAAGATTCCGTACCAAAATAATTTGATTCGGCATAAGCTTTCAAAGAATACTTTGAATTCCATAAACATTTGTCTAGCTGAATCAAATAGCTTAGACACATATCAGTAATTCGAATTTCAATCCAAACATTGCTAGCCAAATTTAGTTGGCAATAAATTATCTTTAAAATTCTTAAAATCATTTTGACGCCATGATACCGCACTGTATTTACAGTTCGTTTGAGGATTCCGTCATTTTGTGACTTTGTCATACTACATCATACTATAGTGGGTTAACGATCTTTAGATCACATGCCACACTAGGTAATTATGCATTGATAACTCCATCATTTTTATCATTCTGCATCAGGTTCCATGATACATTGATGATATATAAAATACATTTTGACATCTCAAATCATTTTTGTCTAACCGAATCAATTAGCATAGACTCTTCTTTAAACCGTTCAAAAATCTTTAAAAATCATATTTTTTTATGCTATCATGTCGCAACAGGTAACGATGTGTTAGTAGTACAAAGCCTACTTTTACACAGTTGTAACCCTGTGTTGCTGATAACAAAAATTCATTTTATTTCGAAAGGCACATCAGTGCGAATTTAGCTTGATGTCAAAAACTTTGAAGTCTAGCATAGCTAGAAGATTTGGAATACCTATACTTGCACCATCAACTTTAATTTCTCTACTGATCCATTACTTAATAAGTTTATCTATTTCTATCATCCTCAATTCTCCATTCATAACTTTCTCACACCCAGTTCATCAAACTTACCACACATTATGAGTTTAGAAACTTTCCACAATCATATGAGTTTCGGAACTTATCCTAGTCAGACCATAGGCGTCCATTCGCTGAGGGGTTCATAAACATACCATATGATTATGAGTCATGAACTTACCATAAGTATGAGTATTAAGAACTCGTAACTAACCTTATATTCTCTATCTATTCGTTATACACATGAGAAAAGAATCACCCTATCAACATGCATATAGCAAATAGAGCGACATTAGGTTCCAATGATTATCAATGTAAGAAACTAAGTGGTTGTCAAACCAAACTTGACCACTAATCAATATAGGAAGCTAAGTGGACAATTCCCCGCCCATACAAATAATTGGTCAACCTAACCACTATATCGACCAGGAAGCTAAGTGATTCTAAAACCAAGTATAAATTCCCCGCCCATACAAGGAATCATACAACTCAGATGCTGACATGAGTCCTCAATTAAAATTCTACACAATTCTAATTTTCTCTTTTCTTAATACGAATTTTTTTTAATCCGTATCTTAACATTTATCACTCTTTTCTGAGTTTACATAGTACCATTTCATAGCACATTCTCTTTATAGCATCAAGCAATATCATTCCAATCACATAACATATCATATGTTATTCAACAATTTAATCTGATCACGTCGTGATCTTATTTCTTAATCATTTCTCCTTATACTTACGATCGTTTTATTTTACGATCTTCTTATTCTTCTCTTTAATCATATTATATTATGATTTTATTAACATTTCTCATCTTATAGACATAGTCTACTTATTTTTACTTTTCATCTTTATTACTGGAGTCAGGTAACTCCGGATTCTTATCCTTATAGCTCTTCAAGATTCTTCTTCGAATCTTAATTATCTTCCTCTTTACTTTAATGATGAATTTCTTAAATTCATCTCTTATCACTTAAACTCGATCTGAGTTTATTCCTTATCATCATCTCCGTGGTTATAGCCTAAGGTACCCCTACCTAAGGTTTATAACCTACAACTCTGATATCAACTGTAGCATCCCCAGATCCCGGTCCTAATCACCAAGGATTTGGTATACTATTTCTACAACTATTGCGGAAGATATAAACATAAATTATTTATACATTAAACTTTTACACCTCATTCCCAAGGTCTACAACCTTAACTTAATACATACCTTCAATATCTTAAAGGTTTACAATGCTATTTTTGTCAAAAAATTTAATAGATCTAACTGCACCATAATTTAATCTTGAACTTTGACTTTTCTTCTATCTTTACTCGAGCTTTCATCTTAATCTGAAATTTTTTATCATGATATAGCAAGGGTGAGCATCAAATTTGCCCAGCAAACATAAGTTTATTTGAGGATATATCATGATTGAATGAATATGAATAAAAGGCTAGCTACGTTCAACAATATAATTGTAAACTAGCAGGAATCAAATTTCATAACTGAACGATCAGGATGACATGAATAAATGTCAATAATGAATATGAATAATTCAACTGGAGCAGATGGTAATGAATGTGATCAGCCTTTCATACCTGATGAACATATGCAACATGCACTAAGTGCGAATCAATAATCAGTATAGATGTGAATAATCAACAATAATTATTAACTAACATGCTTTGAAAATACAACTCAAGGTTGAGTTAGGAAACTTGCCTGATTCGTTGACTACTGCTATGCAGTTTAAGTTAACTTCTTTTGGTAAGACCTATCATTAATAATAAGATTGGTCTTTTAATCAGCATATTCTACTTTGTATCATAATACAATTACTTTATTAATAGATTATCTAACACTTAATCAAATATTAGATAACATCTTAACACGTTAGTATTATTATCATTCTTTGAAAATTCTTTAATCACTATATCATATCAATTATGATTTAACACTCGCTTTTTCATTTCATAAGTTATTCTTTAACATCTAATAAGTTAAATACTAATCCAGCCATCTGGATTCTAAATCCAACAACCCAAACTGCAATCCAGCTAATTAGATTCCAAATCTAACAACTAGATTGCAATCTAGCAAGCCTGGATTCATCAATCCATCAATCCAGCAAGTTGGATTCTAAATTCTTCAATTCAGTAAGCCTCTTTTCAATCCAGCAAGCTGGATTCATCAGATTTTCCAATCCAGCAAGCTGGATTCCATATCTTTTTCACGAAAATACTAAATCAATTTATTATTTTTCTATCTTTTGCCCAAACATATATGCACATATTTCATACACAAAAAGTATTTTTCCCTAAATTTCCAACTTCCTTTGGTATTTTTCAAAAATCACTTTTAGTTAATTACTTAAGAAATTAGCCCCATCACGCTTAACTCCAGAAATTCCCATCTTTCGACACAATCTTACACGTGTTAACGTGACACTCCAGTTTAAATTTCGTGGCCATCGGAGTTATAGAACTCCAGTTGTAGCGATTTTCGTCAAAAAATCACAAAAATTGAAATGATCATAAATTGGTCATTTTAAGTCGGAATAAGCTCATTTCTGGACAGGAGCTACTTTATACCACATATTTTCATGTCCCAAAAGGCCATAAGTTTTGTCACAAATTAAGTTGCCGAAAATGCCCCTTTAAATTTTTGGGCAGAAGTTAAATGGCGTTTTGAAGTTTTTCGTGCTTTGCTAAAAATATTCCATCCGAAAATCTACAACTCCTTTTTCAATGATTCCACTTGGAGATGTTAGATAACTTATCATAGTATCCTCCCAAATTTGTCCAAAATTTTTAAATGTCTGAAAAATGACTAAACTTCCCCTGGTACTGACTGTTCATAAACAGTCTATTTTTCCTAAAAAATACAAAACTGTTTTTGGTAAAACAGTCATTACAGCTTGTGCACCCAATATTTTGGAGTGGTACCACTTGGGTTTAGTAGATAACTTACATATCTAGCACCTCTCTTTGAAGGATAGAAAAAAGAAGGTGTAGATCAAAAACTATGAAAATCCAAAGTACATAGAAATTTTAGGACTTATAAACTAGAAAATCACTTTTTCTTTACTTTTGATTTCCAACTAAAATAACACCCAATATGGGTATATCTAAACCTGAAACACTCAATAACAAGTATATTCATGGTTTTTGAGTTTAGAAACATAGATTCAAGGTTTGATTAAGAGTAATCAAAATAAAATTATATAAACTAAATAGAGTTTATACCTTTGCTTTTTCATGCTCCCTTTCTTCTTCTTCTTCCCAAGATGGCTATGGAGTTAGGAGAATTTGAAGAAAAATCTCCCTCCTCCTCCTCTATGGTTCCCGAATGGCCCCCCTTCTCTCTCCCTCTATTTGTTTTTTTTTTCTTGGTGTTAGCTAGATGAAGGAGATGAAAGAGAAAATTAGGATAGCTTTATTTTAGAAATCATAATCACATGCTCCACTCCTTTTTCTCCTCCATGACATCCGACCATGTGGCTCTCAATTTCTCCCACTAATTCTCTCTCTTTCTCTCAATAAACCACCAAAGCTTGCTTGGAAGTATTGCCAAAGTGTTGGCTAAATAACAAAATGACACACGAAAGAGTAGTTCACCAACTAAAGCAAACTATCATCACATTCATCCCCCTCGTTTTCTTCTCTACACCATCCGGCCAAGTGGGCTTCTAATCACCAAGTTTGGCTTTGATTTTTATTGCTCCACTTAGTGTAACAAATATCTAAAATGCCCTCCATAATTGTGCCAACACTTGAGCCACCATTTATAATCTTTTGGGCTTCTAGATTAATTTCATGGGCCATGAAAATAGATTAGGTCCAATACTTTTAATATTATCATTCCCTAATTATTTAATTAGGATTTTCATTTACACAACTATAATTTACATCCTTACTCACATACACTTAATTTCTTAACCCAATTAGACTTACATTAATTAGGTTATAAATTTAATTAGTTGAGATATGTAAAATAAATCTCTTAGAATTAGTATATATTTTAAATATCATAATTCTCTCATCCCATAACTCTTACATTATTTAATTCTTCATTCCTAATATATAATTAGGATCACACTAGTTTTTTTTATTTATCATCACATAATATTCGTATTCACTTACTCACATAATCATTAAATAAATTATGACATGCTCCACAATTCTCTTATATTAGGTCACTAGTATATATTTAAATACTAGAACCACTAAATAACAATAACCATTTAGGTTATTTAATTCTCATACTTAATTTAAATAACCTATTTAAGTTATACAATTTATATTGTATAATTAAATTTAATTCCTTCCTCCTCTCCATAAATTGTTCTCAAACAATTTATTTATATGTTAAATATATAAATTAATATATTAAATCATTTATTAAAATATGAATTTAATTTACTAACTGCTTTGATACCAATATACATAATTGCATATTGGATCTCCTGTCATATTTTTACTTTACATCATTTGGTATAATATTAAATATTATACCATTAACCATATAACATAATATCATAACATATTTCACTTCTCACACTAATTTTGACTTTTCTCCATAAAAAATCAACTGTTGACTTTGACCAAAAGTCAACCTTTATACATTTTGTGTTTACTGTCTATTTTGACTAAACTTGACGTTACGGACGCAAACGAGCAGTTCATACTTCAAAATTCTATCACTAACTCAAATTTTGAGTTTTAAATTACTCCCTTCTTATTGCTAATCGTATTAACTAACGACTTTAAACTTATTTATCTTCTTATTTACCTGCCAAGGCCAATGTTCAAGCTATGTTAATTACTAACATAGTTTTATCTTGATCCTTATATCATTAACATAATTCATCATTCCTCTTGCTAAAATATATATAGCACCTTACTAAGTATATATATATTTCTATACATATACTCATCTTCGTTTAATTTCATAGCTTTTCTTCTTGTGAAATCTTATTTCGTTAATAAAATTTCCATATGTACTTATATAACATTTCTTAGACTATTCAGTTCACACCGAATTTATAGGTATCGTAATACCTTATTCTTGATATTCCTTCAAGTACATATTAATTCATTTCTAGGGTTTTGAAATTTTGTAACCCATATTTCTTTATTCTCATTCAATTAAGAAACCATATAGGTTTTTCTTTAAAATTTTGAAATCCTTAAAATTCCTTCACAGAAACGTCAATTCCATACACTTATTTTCTGTCTAGGTTCATCTTATAACCTTTAATCCATCATTTTAGGATTTTAATAATTATCTAAATTCTCGGTTTGTCACAGTAAATCTCTCATGTTATGTACTATCTATCTGTAAATCTATCATCTTATGATATGGATTATCTAATATGTCATATTGTCATGTAGGAACGATCTTCTCTTGACTGATAATATTTTAGAAGGTGATGCTCTCTTTCCAAAGCAAGCTGTTCTGCAAATTTTACGAGTGATGCAAATCATTTTAGAGAACTGCCATGACAAGAGTTCATTTAATGGCTTGGAGGTAAGGTGAATGGTATTTGTTATTTGTTTACATTTTTTTGACAACTTGTTTACTATAGTTCAGCGACTTTATATGATGTATGTCCATGTCTTTCTTACATATTTTTATGAGTCCTTTTTGCTGTTTTACTCTAGCCTTAGCAACTTTTTCATGTCTAATCTTCTGTTGTTCTAATTCCAGCATTTCAAGGCATTACTGACCGAATGAGCACAGAAATCACTGCTTTTGACCCATTTTTGTAGACCCACTTTTCTTTGTTTCCATGACCAAACTCTCTGCCCCAGTGGGTTAGATCTGCCTTGAAGCTGTCACACAGCTTGACTGAGAGCCAAGGCTCATAGACAAGCTCAAAGACTGCAGGTATGAAGCTGTCGCACAGATTGGTCCCACTGACTAAAATGAAGCTCTTGATATAATTGTGTATGTAACTATTACTGCAGGTATGTACCATTGTTTGATATATTGTGATGCATATAGAAGTTTTTCTGATGAAACATATATATGTAAAAACTGCATAGCTTAGTTGTCCAAGTCTATGAGGAGGCCAGTTTGTAGTTCAAGCATTCATGCAGTACATAGTTCAAGCATTCATGCTTGTATGCTTGGCCTGGACAGATAGAAGGCATCAGAGCAGCTTACACTAAAAATTTTGCTAGTAAAGATATCACAAAGCAGCAAGTAGTAGTGGCAACTTATCTAATTGACAAATTAGCTCTGAGGGCAGGCAATGAGAAGGTATATATTTTATGAATTGTATATATTTATGTATCAATAAATGAGAGAGGAGATAATAGTGATAAAAAATGCTACGTATAATTTTTTGTTGTTATTAATCTTACGAGTTTGTCTTTATTGAACTTTTGCAACAACTAAGTTATTGAATATTTAGCTTGGTAGGCAAAGTGGAAAGACAAAATTATCATGTTATACAGACCATCTTCTTATTAGTGTTTGGGGTTTTGCAGGATGATGATGAGGCTGATACAGTTGGTTGTTGTACACTGAAAGTAGAAAATTGTGTACCAAAGTCTCCAAATATTTTGAAGGTAAAATGTTTAATGTTGGAGATGGCTTGGTTTTGGTCATCAACTTAGTTATTTGGTTGATATTTCTCTCACAAAATATAGAAGTTTTTCAGATGAGTCTTGTCATCGATTCTCCTGTAAATTCATCAAGTAGTGATGACTTTGCGGCGTTTCTTGACGCAGAGTTAAATTTGAGATGTATGTATGGATAGTTTGGTATATATTTTGTGGACGTAGTAATTTTAAACTATAAACGAATGGTATTATTGGGATGTATTTTGAATGGTTGATACATTTTAGCTTTAAATTTAAATGAGAATTTAGACCTTTTAGCTATATATCATGGCATTAGCATATTACAAGTGCATTTGTAATATAGGTGAACCACAACTCTTTTTTTTTATCTACAACATTTTAAAAATGTTATATATTTGTATAAATAAATGACACCTTCTAAATAGATGACAAATTACAAACGTTGTGTAAATGTGCCTAAACATTGCCTGATATATTAAACTACAACATTTTTAGCCAGAAAACGTTATAGAATCATACTTCTACAACATTTTCAAGCATTTACTAATTTATGAAAAATAAATCTACAACGTTTTTACTTTAAAAACGTTGTAAAAGGTGTCTAACTACAATGTTTTAAAAACATTGTGTAAGGGTGTCAAATAGATGATACTCTTAACCACGACGTTTTTCTGATTGAAACCACAATGTTTTTTTCCGCATTATCTATTTACTGTTTTATAGTAGTGGTGGGTTGAAAGTACCCAGATTTGGGGGCGTCACAACCATATACAAGGTGGTCTATTACCTCGTATTGATGACCTTTTTGACCAATTGTAAGGCACTTAATTCTTTTCAAAGATCGATCTTCGTTCTAGATATCATCAGTTAAAGATTAAAAGTGATGACATTCCAAAGACTACTTTTAGAACTCGATATGAGTATTATGAATTCCTAGTCATGACTTTTAGATTGACTATTGTTGATCAATTTCGCAATCAATGAATACGTGCAAGTATACACGGTCAACAAGTAATAAAGTGATAAGAAAAGTATCGTTCCCACGAGGAATTATTTAATAAAAATCACCAAGTACTAATTCTTAACCAAATCAATTTTATTTAAACAACCATAAATTATGATTTTTCTAATTAAGAAAACTAAATTAATCAATTAAAACTAGATTACTCTAAAAAAACTAAATTGCTTTATGACTAAATTCAGATAAATAAAGATTAAGACTTCAATATCCCCAATTATGAACTATAAATCAATTATCCAACTATCCCAATTATTATGCCTACTGAATTGTTAACAGAAATTCTCAAATGCCAAAAGTCCTTTTCCAAGTGATCAATTGCCTTCTATTTAATCCAGATTAATCTTGCTATATTCCTATGCAAAACAATTGAATTAAACTCGTTACAAACCCAATTCCTTATGCGTTACATATGGTGAAGAGATATTTCCATTCTATTCACAAACCTAATTATTCACTGTGCAAATAACTAAGTCACATGTCATCATGCCCAGTTCTAACCCTAGAATTTCTCTTCCGATTCCTTCTAGAGTAACAAGGTAATTACTGATCAGATAATTAATCAATAAGCTCAAGACAAGATGAACAATTCACTTTCACATAAATAATTGGAATAAATCAAATAACTAATTTATAGCCATAAAAAGTTCAATTGAAATCTTAATAAAAGAGTTAGTTCATAATTAATGAATTAAAACTAAGAATCCACAATTGAATAGACATTAAAAGATAAAAGTATGATAAGAGAAGAGAATAAAATCTGTTGTCAGCAAATCTGATGCTCCCCTCTTGCTCCTGCTCTTGATCTTCAATGATCTCCAAGTTGCTTCAATCTCTAATGGCTAATTAAGAACTAGGGTTTAGATTCTAATCTAATAGAGTGTTTAATCTAGTCTAATCTATATAACCCCCCCTTATTTTATGTCTTACATCATATATTTATAGGTTACAAGTCTAATTTTTAGGTTAGGAACAAACCCAATCTAATTTGGAGTCAAAAAGATGTCAAAATTCGCCCCAAAACGCGTCCAAGCCTTTCCACTGACTTCCCCAGCGCCCCGGCGCTGGGCACGGCGCTAGGATTCTGCCCCCCAGCGCCCCGGCGCTGGAAATAGGCATGAAATGGGCGCCCCGGCGCTGGCCACTTTTTTGACATTTTCTGCTCCGACGTCCTTTGGGAAAATGGCCATAACTTCTTCGTCCGAATTCCGATTTCAATGATTCAAGATGTTCTGGAAAGAGGAGAAGTAGATCTACAACTTCCATTCTTTAAGTTTTTCGAAATAAGGTAAGGAGCTATAGTAAAATTGGCTCTGAAGTGACTGATGTGTAAATGGCAAGCCGAAAACGCGCATCTAGCCACCCCGAACGTCGATCCATGTAACTTGTGTCCCAATTCCTACAAAACAATATAAAACATGCATGAATAGACACAAACACATAAAAACATCCTAAAAGACTTGAGAACAACAATAAATTAAGCCCGAATGTATCCAATTCATGTATATAAAACTCACTCATCAAATACCCCCAAACTTAAACATTTGCTTGTCCTCAAGCAAAAACACAAAAATGTTATGCAATGCAATGTAATGAAACTAATCTATATGCCTACGAATCCAACAGTAATGACAGAAACAAGTCTATTCAACCGGCCTTAGAGAAATCAAGTAAACATGATAATACATCATATTAAAACAAATCAGTAATTTCCCAATCACTCATCAAATCTTGGACTGTTATCACTGATATAGTGCGTGTGTGCTCCAAAACAATGTTAACTAATATAAAATCAAATTTAACACATAATAGGTCTCTTTAAAGGCATCATACAGTGAAAACTCACAAAATTCACGAACAAGCTAGATCCAACTAAAGTTAAACATCCACCAAGTTCAAGAGTCCAATCCGGGATACTTATGCTTTACTTTTCATTACGGGGGCTTTTTGCTCTTTTCCCGTTTTATTGTTTTTTTTACTTTTTACTTTTTTTTTTAACCATGATTGTGCAATGTCTCATTCCATTAGGCTAACAGTGTCACCCCTTAGCGAGCTTTCGACCAACGACTCCCAGACCATATAAGACCTTAGGGCGCTAGGTTTTAAGATACCCCTTCGGGCGTACTTACTCAAGTAACAAAGGCCCCGAAACAAAACTAGCCACGGTAATTTTTTTTTTCTTTCTTTTTTTTTTAGCGAAGCTTATATATCCCAAATTTTCCCCCAAAACTTAAGTTTTTATCAAAATTTAGCCATCTCCGCCTATTCATGTCTTTCATTCCTTCACATTAGTATTATCCTTAAGAAATTCATTATGTATCAATTTAAACTTAATCAGTCAACATAGCTGTTATTAACGTGCTAACCTTAATTATACCAGTTTCAAATAGGAAAAGATTCAATTCATAACAAGAAATCACATCAAAGCCTGAATATTCAATACTATACTTATCTACTTAACTCCAGTCTCATCATTGACCAAAATAGACTTTTACTATCTAACAGTTGGAATCATGCAAATATAAACTAACTGCAACAAACATAGTAAACTAACTACTATTTTTGCGATTTTTAAAATTTTTTTTTTAACAAAAAACTGAATGCAAAAACTAAATGTAAGTAACCCGAAAATATAACGAACTACAATGTAAATAACTAACTATATGCAATACGACACTAAAATGCCCCCAAACTTAAACTAGACATGTCCTCAATGACTACAATAGAAAAAATTAAAGCAGAGGACTTCCCTGAAAATATAGCAATCTTTCTCCTTATCCGCTAAGTTTGGAGAATAGGCTAAGCACATGGAACAAATTGGGTACCACACTTGAATTTGACTTGAATAACCTGTAAAACCATGATATAAGCACTTTTATTAAATCCTAAATAAATGAAAATTCAAAACTACTAATATAAAACGTAATAAAAACTAAAAATAAAAATTAAACTTGGGTTGCCTCCCAATAAGCGCTTGTTTTATAGTCTCAGCCTGACTTCTTTAATTATCTATCCAATTCCTCTACGAAAATTGAGGAACCCTCCATCCATCGGAAATAATATAACTTTTGGTAGGTTCCCATTTGTAATGGCCATTGAATCTAAGTCACCTAGCATTCTCTTTTTAGATCGGATCCCCATTAAATATGACAAACAACTAGGTGCTTTCCCCATTGTGTCTGTGATCAGAGTGTGGAATGGAAGCTTGTTAAACACAATGGGCTCTTCCTCTATCTTCTCTTTTTCATCCCACCATGACTCCACAGTTGTACTAGCTCTTATGTCATAAAGAGCTTTGCCGACGACATGACTGCCAATTGGGCATGGTTTTGCAAAACTGCCCGGATTCTTGAACTTTGGTGGAGAAGGTGCATGGGACACTAATGAAATCGATTCATCTTCGTTGAATCTTACAGTTAAATCTTCGTTGATCTCCTTTTGTTTGTTCCCAATTATTTTCTCTCTTTCAACATCTATATCATTTGGCCCATCCGTTTGCAGATTTGGTTCGGACTCATCATCAGTTTCGTCATCCATGTCATAGAGCCAAGTGTATTGAGGATGGTTGTTCAACGCTTGTGCTATCTGCCCCAATTGATTTTCCAGATTCTTTATCAACGCACCTTGGCTTTTCATATTCAGTTCTATTTGATTCAATTTTTTGTCTTGTTCCTCGTTCCTTTTTTCAGAAGCTTTAATAAATTTTTCCAAGGCTTCCTCCAAATTTGAATGGTCTTCCTGTTGTAGTGGAGGTGGACACGACAAATTCGGTGGGTATGTTGGACTTGGAGCATAAAATTGATCTTGATTGTTACTCCATGAAAAATCCGGGTGATACCCCCAATCCTGATGATAATTGTTGGGATAGACATGGCTATAGCTCCCTACAAACTTAGTTGATTTGGCATTTATGGCACATTGATATGTAGCATGACTCCCATCACATAACTCACAAACCATAGCTACTTGCTGCGTGGATGGTGGACTCCATGTCTCTATTTTCTTAGCTATTTTGGCCACCTGTGCTGCCAATGCAGAAAGTTTCTCGAGTCTGTCAATCTCCGCTCCCCTTGGTTGAGTCATGTTCGTGTATGGCCATTGATACGTAAAGTCATCCATGGTACCTAAAAAGAGAGAAATATAGGAAGAGAATTAAAAATAAAAATAAAAATGTTTAAATTAAGACTAAATTGATTGAAATTAATATTGGTAAAAAATTATTAAATTAATTCCCCGGCAGCGGCGCCAAAAACTTGTTGATCGATTTCGCAATCAATGAATACGTGCAAGTATACACGGTCAACAAGTAATAAAGTGATAAGAAAAGTATCGTTCCCACGAGGAATTATTTAATAAAAATCACCAAGTACTAATTCTTAACCAAATCAATTTTATTTAAACAACCATAAATTATGATTTTTCTAATTAAGAAAACTAAATTAATCAATTAAAACTAGATTACTCTAAAAAAACTAAATTGCTTTATGACTAAATTCAGATAAATAAATATTAAGACTTCAATATCCCCAATTATGAACTATAAATCAATTATCCAACTATCCCAATTATTATGCCTACTGAATTGTTAACAGAAATTCTCAAATGCCAAAAGTCCTTTTCCAAGTGATCAATTGCCTTCTATTTAATCCAGATTAATCTTGCTATATTCCTATGCAAAACAATTGAATTAAACTTGTTACAAACCCAATTCCTTATGCGTTACATATGGTGAAGAGATATTTCCATTCTATTCACAAACCTAATTATTCACTGTGCAAATAACTAAGTCACATGTCATCATGCCCAGTTCTAACCCTAGAATTTCTCTTCCGATTCCTTCTAGAGTAACAAGGTAATTACTGATCAGATAATTAATCAATAAGCTCAAGACAAGATGAACAATTCACTTTCACATAAATAATTGGAATAAATCAAATAACTAATTTATAGCCATAAAAAGTTCAATTGAAATCTTAATAAAAGAGTTAGTTCATAATTAATGAATTAAAACCAAGAATCCACAATTGAATAGACATTAAAAGATAAAAGTATGATAAGAGAAGAGAATAGAATCTGTTGTCAGCAAATCTGATGCTCCCCTCTTGCTCCTGCTCTTGATCTTCAATGATCTCCAAGTTGCTTCAATCTCTAATGGCTAATTAAGAACTAAAGTTTAGATTCTAATCTAATAGAGTGTTTAATCTAGTCTAATCTATATAATCCCCCCTTATTTTATGTCTTACATCATATATTTATAGGTTACAAGTCTAATTTTTAGGTTAGGAACAAACCCAATCTAATTTGGAGTCAAAAAGATGTCAAAATTCGCCCCAAAACGCGTCCAAGCCTTTCCACTGACTTCCCCAGTGCCCCGGCGCTGGGCACGGCGCTAGGATTCTGCCCCCCAGCGCCCCGGCGCTGGAAATAGGCATGAAATGGGCGCCCCAGCGCTGGCCACTTTTTTGACATTTTCTGCTCCGACGTCCTTTGGGAAAATGGCCATAACTTCTTCGTCCGAATTCCGATTTCGATGATTCAAGATGTTCTGGAAAGAGGAGAAATAGATCTACAACTTCCATTCTTTAAGTTTTTCGAAATAAGGTAAGGAGCTATAGTAAAATTGGCTCTGAAGTGACTGATGTGTAAATGGCAAGCCGAAAACGCGCATCTAGCCACCCCGAACGTCGATCCATGTAACTTGTGTCCCAATTCCTACAAAACAATATAAAACATGCATGAATAGACACAAACACATAAAAACATCCTAAAAGACTTGAGAACAACAATAAATTAAGCCCGAATGTATCCAATTCATGTATATAAAACTCACTCATCAACTAATGTTCCTGCTGCCTTCATGGTTATGATGAACCGGAAATTCAAAGAATCTTTAAATCATTTTTTGGTTGCCATTATTGATGACATCCTCATTTACTCCAAAACCATGAAGATCATGAGAAACACTTGGGGTAATACTCCAAAAGCTTCGTGAAAACAAGTTATATGCCAAATTAAAAAAATGCGAGTTCTGACTTGAGGAATTAGCATTCCTTAGTCATGTAATATCGAAACATAGAATATAAGTTAACTCGACGAAGATTGAAGTAATAAAAAGTTGAGAGCAACCTAAGTCAATAACTAAAGTACGTAGCTTTCTAGGCCTAGCTGGTTATTATCGTAGATTCGTAGAAGGATTTTATTGAATCGACACTCCATTAACTCAGCAGACTCAAAAAGATACAAATTTTTAATGGAGCATGGAATGCGAGACAAGCTTCTAAGAACTCAAGAGGAGACTCATTTCAGCACATGTTCTAACCATACAATCTGGTTCAGAGAGATTTGTCATCTACAGCGATGCGTCAGGCGGAGGTCTAGGTTGCATTCTTATGCAGTACGAAAAAGTCATAGCCTATGCCTCTCGACAACTCAAAGAATGTGAGAGTAATTACCCTACTCATGATCTAGAGTTGGCAGTAGTCATTTTTGCTTTGAAGATCTAGAGAATGTGGAGATCTATACAGATCATAAAAGCCTTAAATATTTCTTCACTCAAAAGAAGCTTAATATGCGGCAACGACGTTGGCTCTAGTTGTTGAAAGATTATGACCATACCATCCAATACCGTCCTAGAAAAGAAAATGTGGTAGCTGATACATTAAGTAGAAGATCATATGCGGGTACAAGTACGATATTGTCAACACAAAGGGCCCATTTTGTACAACCTTCAAAAGATGGAGATAGAGTTAAAGACTCCAGGGACCCAAATAAAGATCACACATGTATGAATAGAACCGACTTTAATCGAAAAAGTTAAAACTGCTCAAGCTACAGACCCAAAGTTGATGAATATGAAGAAGAAACTACAAGAATGTGATTTTCCAGAAGCAAGAATCGACGAGGAATGGATACTTCGAATCTTCTAGACTTTATGTTCCTAACGATCTTGATTTGAATTATAAAATCATGATGGATGCACACGACACACCGTTCGCAATCTATCCTAGAAGTACCAAAATGTATCGTGATCTTTGACATACATTTTGGTGGAGCAATATGAAGAGAGAAGTCACTGAATTTATCTCAAGGTGTCTAACTTGTCAACATGTTAAAGAAAAGCATCAAGTACCAAAGGGTCTATTTCAACCACTTGAGATTTCAGAATGGAAGTGGAAACACATCAACATGGATTTCGTGATGGATCTTCCTAAGGTTTCTCTAGGCTTGGACCTGATTTGGGTCATTATCGATAGATTAACCAAGTCTGCTAATTTCTTTCCTGTACGAGAAACTTATTCACTTGAGCACTTGGCTGGTATGTACATAAATAAGATTTGGTTCGGACTCATCATCAGTTTCGTCATCCATGTCATAGAGCCAAGTGTATTGAGGATGGTTGTTCAACGCTTGTGCTATCTGCCCCAATTGATTTTCCAGATTCTTTATCAACGCACCTTGGCTTTTCATATTCAGTTCTATTTGATTCAATTTTTTGTCTTGTTCCTCGTTCCTTTTTTCAGAAGCTTTAATAAATTTTTCCAAGGCTTCCTCCAAATTTGAATGGTCTTCCTGTTGTAGTGGAGGTGGACACGACAAATTCGGTGGGTATGTTGGACTTGGAGCATAAAATTGATCTTGATTGTTACTCCATGAAAAATCCGGGTGATACCCCCAATCCTGATGATAATTGTTGGGATAGACATGGCTATAGCTCCCTACAAACTTAGTTGATTTGGCATTTATGGCACATTGATATGTAGCATGACTCCCATCACATAACTCACAAACCATAGCTACTTGCTGCGTGGATGGTGGACTCCATGTCTCTATTTTCTTAGCTATTTTGGCCACCTGTGCTGCCAATGCAGAAAGTTTCTCGAGTCTGTCAATCTCCGCTCCCCTTGGTTGAGTCATGTTCGTGTATGGCCATTGATACGTAAAGTCATCCATGGTACCTAAAAAGAGAGAAATATAGGAAGAGAATTAAAAATAAAAATAAAAATGTTTAAATTAAGACTAAATTGATTGAAATTAATATTGGTAAAAAATTATTAAATTAATTCCCCGGCAGCGGCGCCAAAAACTTGTTGATCGATTTCGCAATCAATGAATACGTGCAAGTATACACGGTCAACAAGTAATAAAGTGATAAGAAAAGTATCGTTCCCACGAGGAATTATTTAATAAAAATCACCAAGTACTAATTCTTAACCAAATCAATTTTATTTAAACAACCATAAATTATGATTTTTCTAATTAAGAAAACTAAATTAATCAATTAAAACTAGATTACTCTAAAAAAACTAAATTGCTTTATGACTAAATTCAGATAAATAAAGATTAAGACTTCAATATCCCCAATTATGAACTATAAATCAATTATCCAACTATCCCAATTATTATGCCTACTGAATTGTTAACAGAAATTCTCAAATGCCAAAAGTCCTTTTCCAAGTGATCAATTGCCTTCTATTTAATCCAGATTAATCTTGCTATATTCCTATGCAAAACAATTGAATTAAACTTGTTACAAACCCAATTCCTTATGCGTTACATATGGTGAAGAGATATTTCCATTCTATTCACAAACCTAATTATTCACTGTGCAAATAACTAAGTCACATGTCATCATGCCCAGTTCTAACCCTAGAATTTCTCTTCCGATTCCTTCTAGAGTAACAAGGTAATTACTGATCAGATAATTAATCAATAAGCTCAAGACAAGATGAACAATTCACTTTGACATTAATAATTGGAATAAATCAAATAACTAATTTATAGCCATAAAAAGTTCAATTGAAATCTTAATAAAAGAGTTAGTTCATAATTAATGAATTAAAACCAAGAATCCACAATTGAATAGACATTAAAAGATAAAAGTATGATAAGAGAAGAGAATAGAATCTGTTGTCAGCAAATCTGATGCTCCCCTCTTGCTCCTGCTCTTGATCTTCAATGATCTCCAAGTTGCTTCAATCTCTAATGGCTAATTAAGAACTAAGGTTTAGATTCTAATCTAATAGAGTGTTTAATCTAGTCTAATCTATATAATCCCCCCTTATTTTATGTCTTACATCATATATTTATAGGTTACAAGTCTAATTTTTAGGTTAGGAACAAACCCAATCTAATTTGGAGTCAAAAAGATGTCAAAATTCGCCCCAAAACGCGTCCAAGCCTTTCCACTGACTTCCCCAGTGCCCCGGCGCTGGGCACGGCGCTAGGATTCTGCCCCCCAGCGCCCCGGCGCTGGAAATAGGCATGAAATGGGCGCCCCGGCGCTGGCCACTTTTTTGACATTTTCTGCTCCGACGTCCTTTGGGAAAATGGCCATAACTTCTTCGTCCGAATTCCGATTTCGATGATTCAAGATGTTCTGGAAAGAGGAGAAATAGATCTACAACTTCCATTCTTTAAGTTTTTCGAAATAAGGTAAGGAGCTATAGTAAAATTGGCTCTGAAGTGACTGATGTGTAAATGGCAAGCCGAAAACGCGCATCTAGCCACCCCGAACGTCGATCCATGTAACTTGTGTCCCAATTCCTACAAAACAATATAAAACATGCATGAATAGACACAAACACATAAAAACATCCTAAAAGACTTGAGAACAACAATAAATTAAGCCCGAATGTATCCAATTCATGTATATAAAACTCACTCATCAACTAATGTTCCTGCTGCCTTCATGGTTATGATGAACCGGAAATTCAAAGAATCTTTAAATCATTTTTTGGTTGCCATTATTGATGACATCCTCATTTACTCCAAAACCATGAAGATCATGAGAAACACTTGGGGTAATACTCCAAAAGCTTCGTGAAAACAAGTTATATACCAAATTAAAAAAATGCGAGTTCTGACTTGAGGAATTAGCATTCCTTAGTCATGTAATATCGAAACATAGAATATAAGTTAACTCGACGAAGATTGAAGTAATAAAAAGTTGAGAGCAACCTAAGTCAATAACTAAAGTACGTAGCTTTCTAGGCCTAGCTGGTTATTATCGTAGATTCGTAGAAGGATTTTATTGAATCGACACTCCATTAACTCAGCAGACTCAAAAAGATACAAATTTTTAATGGAGCATGGAATGCGAGACAAGCTTCTAAGAACTCAAGAGGAGACTCATTTCAGCACATGTTCTAACCATACAATCTGGTTCAGAGAGATTTGTCATCTACAGCGATGCGTCAGGCGGAGGTCTAGGTTGCATTCTTATGCAGTACGAAAAAGTCATAGCCTATGCCTCTCGACAACTCAAAGAATGTGAGAGTAATTACCCTACTCATGATCTAGAGTTGGCAGTAGTCATTTTTGCTTTGAAGATCTAGAGAATGTGGAGATCTATACAGATCATAAAAGCCTTAAATATTTCTTCACTCAAAAGAAGCTTAATATGCGGCAACGACGTTGGCTCTAGTTGTTGAAAGATTATGACCATACCATCCAATACCGTCCTAGAAAAGAAAATGTGGTAGCTGATACATTAAGTAGAAGATCATATGCGGGTACAAGTACGATATTGTCAACACAAAGGGCCCATTTTGTACAACCTTCAAAAGATGGAGATAGAGTTAAAGACTCCAGGGACCCAAATAAAGATCACACATGTATGAATAGAACCGACTTTAATCGAAAAAGTTAAAACTGCTCAAGCTACAGACCCAAAGTTGATGAATATGAAGAAGAAACTACAAGAATGTGATTTTCCAGAAGCAAGAATCGACGAGGAATGGATACTTCGAATCTTCTAGACTTTATGTTCCTAACGATCTTGATTTGAATTATAAAATCATGATGGATGCACACGACACACCGTTCGCAATCCATCCTAGAAGTACCAAAATGTATCGTGATCTTTGACATACATTTTGGTGGAGCAATATGAAGAGAGAAGTCACTGAATTTATCTCAAGGTGTCTAACTTGTCAACATGTTAAAGAAAAGCATCAAGTACCAAAGGGTCTATTTCAACCACTTGAGATTTCAGAATGGAAGTGGAAACACATCAACATGGATTTCGTGATGGATCTTCCTAAGGTTTCTCTAGGCTTGGACCTGATTTGGGTCATTATCGATAGATTAACCAAGTCTGCTAATTTCTTTCCTATACGAGAAACTTATTCACTTGAGCACTTGGTTGGTATGTACATAAATAAGATTGTAAGATTGCATAGCATGCCAGTATCCAGAGTTTCTGATCGAGACCCAGATTCACTTCACAATTTTGGGTCAGCTTGCAAAAAGCTATGGGCATTGAATTACGATTCAATTATGCCTACCATCCCAGACAGACGAACAATCGGAAATGATTATTTAAACTCTTGAAGATCTATTGAGACTTTGCATACTAGACTTCAAAGGAAATTGGGACAAGTAATTACCAATGGTGGAATTATCATACAACAACAGTTATCAATCAAGTATAGGCATAGCTCCATTCGAGGCATTGCATGGAAGAAAATGTCGCTCTCTAGTATACTGGGATGAGGTGGGTGAAGCAACATTGTTGGGACCATAATTGGTACGCATAACTATGAAATAAATTCAAATGATCCGGCAACGTATACAAACAGCGTAAGATTAACAAAAGAGTTACGCTGATCTTTATCGAATGGACGTGGAATTCAATGTCGGAGATAATGTATTTTTACGTGTTGCTCCATAGAAAGGAGTTACGAGATTTGGAAAGAGAAGAAAGCTCAACTCTCAATTTATTGGTCCATTTAAAATCCTCGACCGAGTAGGAACTGTGGCCTATAGACTCGCCTTATCGCTAAGCATGTCTCGTGTTCGTAACGTTTTTCACATATCCATTCTATGTAAATATGTGGAAGACTCAAACCACATTATTGAATTAGAACTAGACGAGATAGCAGAAGATTTAACGTATGAGAAGGTACCCGACAAGATCTTGGATAACAAGGAACATATTCTACGCTCAAAGGTTATACCTCAAGTCAATGTTTTATGGAGAAACCTTGATATTGAGGAAATGACCTAGGAGTTAGAATCTGAAATGAAAGCCAGGTATCCTCATCTCTTGGAAATACAAGGTACGTACATCAATTTCGAGGACGAAATTTCATAAGGAGAGGATGTTGTAAGACCCCAAATTTTTATGAATAAGATTTAATTTTCTTTACATATTATTCTATATGGTAAGGTGTTGATTTAATAAATGTTATAGTTGTGGGTGATATGTGCAAATTATACAAAGTAAACAGTTGTCGAAAAATATTCATTTTGTCTGGGAATATTCTTTATGTCGGGAATATTATATTTGGTAAAGTACGACGGCGCCGAAATAACCAATCATTGGTGGACCCCACAACAAAATAACTACCGGATATAGAAAGTGATAAAAATAACCTTTTTTAAAATTGACGACAAAACTTTTATTGTTAACTGTTGAAATACTCGATGATAAAAATATAGTAATACGCGTTGTTCCACAGTAGTATGCGATATTGCATAATAACACACGATATTACACAGTATCTCTAATTATTGACTCTTACGTAAGAAGTCACTCGGTATTTTATTCAATAATTGCCATAGTAATCATTGAATAGCAATTCATATTATTGATTCAATAATTGCTACAATGATAGTTGCATAGTATTGATTCAATAATGGTTATAGTAGCATCTGCAAAATATTTTATATTATTAAATCAATAATTATCATGACATAATAATTCATATTATTGAATTGATAGTATTAGATAACATTATTGACAATGTCTAAAAAGTTCTGTCGAGGAAAGGGGTTAGGTTATATAATTGTGCGCCAATAAGGAGAAATCCTTATCGGAGTACTCCCTCTTTTTTGGGAACGATCTGGTTGTCAATATTATGAATTTATAATATTAATTGGGAATAATTGTTAAAAGACTAAAAATGTGTTGATTGAAGATAAATGATTTGTGGTAGAAATTTATTCAATTTTTGATATAAATAAAGGGGTTTATCATGAGGCGTTTAATGTAAATTTCACTTATTATTTCATGAACCCCCACGTGCCAATTTGTCAAACCATCGGCAGAAATTTATCTCAATTTTGTTTGATTATTATTATAATAGTAATAAAACAGAAAACTATTTATATAAAATATAAAACTTTTTATAATATATATATATATAGTTATTTGTTTTATTAAAATATAATTAGAATATATTATATTATATTATATATATATATAATTTTTATTTTATTAGAATACTTTATTGCATAGTGTTGCACAGTAAAGATCAGTTGTTCGCCCATGAATGCTCAATTGTTCGTCCGTGATTTTCTTTTAAATAGTGCTTTACCATCCTGATAAGTAGTTTTTATACGTATCTGTCACTTGAATTAGTTGCTTAATCTCATATTTCTTAGTTACTTTTCATGCATTTTGTGTTCGTTTTGTAGATTATATGCTTGGGAGCTGAAATCGCAAAGAATTGGTATGAAATCGTAAAGAAAAGCAATACGGACATCGTTTGGGCTTTCATTTTTATTTCATGTTCTTGGCTTGGAACTTTGATTAAATTGTAGATCTTCATCTTAGCTTTCTAAAATATCTTGAATCATTCCAATCGGAGTTCAGATGCATGAGTTATGACCTTTGTACTAACGGACGTTGAACTTCACTGTTTTGGGTGATCATTTACATAACAGCCACTTCAGAGCCAATTTCAACATTTCCCCAGTTCTTATTTCAAAAAAAAACTCAAATAATGAAAGTTGTAGATCTACGTCTCCTCTTTCCGGAATATCTTGAATCATCGAAATCGGAGTTCAGACGAAGAAGTTATGGTCATTTTTCCAAAGGGCGTTAGAATAGATAAAGGACCCCCGCTGGGGCTAGCTTTCTCTTCACAAAACCCCCGCCGGGGCGGGGTACCAGCTGGAAAATAAAACCCTAGCTTGTCGGGGTGGGCCCTTTACAAGGCTAAACCCCCGCCGGGGCAGGGGTACGCGTAGAAACAGCGAAATTTATCCAAATTTGAGTCCAAGAAGGATTGGTTCGATCCGATTGACTCAAGAACTTTTAAGATGACTTAAAGACATATAAAGAGACTTATAAAAGGACGAGAATCACAACGATTAGAGGGGGAGGCAGGATTCCATAAGATTAGATTAGAGTAGATTAGGACCAAAACTCTAGTTCTTATGAGAAGCAACTTGGAGACCATTGAATATTCAAAGTAGGAGCAAGGAGAGAGCATCAAATCTACAGACAATAGATTCTATCTTCTCATCTTCTTCTATCTTTGTCTTTTAATGTGTATTCAATTATAGATTCTTAGTTTTAATTCAATAAGCAAGAACTAATTCTTTGTTTGAGATTACAATGGATCTTAATATGTAGTTTGTTTTAATATGCTTCGTATCAATTATTATGTTCTATTGTGAGGATTATCTATTGTGATTTGGACTTAATTGACTAGCTAACAATTATCGTGATAATCTATATGAACTCGAGAGATGAAGTTTAGATTTAGATCTGATCATGATAGCATGTATTTGTGATTTCTGCATAGATGGAATTCATGATTCGTGTTTATGATAGAGATATGCCTTTACGCCATATGTAATCTTATAGAAAACTTGTGCTTTAAATTCTTTTTAATTGTAATTCACATAGAGATATAGTGGATTAGTTAATTAGGGTGTCTTGCTTAATTCTATCATCTGTAGATTTTAGTGAGTATGGGTATTATGAATCGAGAGGTGGTTTTATCAGCTTTAGTGTTCTTGATTAACAATTTAAGATAGAAAATAATTTATGAGAAGTGTGTTAACTTAAATGAAGCAATAAGTGAAGTTGTGATCTTAAATCTCCATAATTTGATTTTTAATTAGTGGTAATTAGAATTAGTGTAATTAAATAATTTAATTTATATAATTTGAAATTCATTAGTTTAAATAAGATTGAGTTGGTTACGGGTTAGTACTTGATGATTTTTATTAAACAATTCCTTGTGGGAACGATACTCTACTTACATTTTATTACTTGTTGACTACGTATACTTGCGTGTTGTGCGTAACTAGATTTTACCCAACAAGTTTTTGGCGCCGTTGCTGGGGAATTAATTTAATAATTATTTACCAATATTAATTTCAATCAATTAGTCTTAATTTAAACATTTTTATTTTTATTTTTAATTCTCTTCCTATATTTCTCTCTTTTCAGGTACCATGGATGACTTTGCGTATCAATGGCCATACACGAACATGACTCAACCAAGGGAAATAGGGATTGATGAACTTAATACATTTTCTGTAGAGTCTGTACAAATTGAGGCAAATTCGAAGATGTTGGAGGTTATCGCAGCCCAACAGAGTCAAAGGATGGAAAACATGACTCAACCAAGGGAAACAGGGATTGGCGGACTTAATGCATTTTTCGCAATATCAGCACAGATTGAAGAACTTTCGAGTACGTTGGACGTTATTGCATCCCAAAGGAGTCGAAGGATGACAGTTACGTGTGACTATTGTGCTGGCAACCATCAAAGTCATCAATGCAGCATCAGTTTTGAACCGGTACAATATAGTGGTGATTACCTCAACAACTATGTTGATCCTAACTATCACCGAGATTGGGGGTATCACCCAGATTCTTCAGGGAGCTACATTTATGACGACCAATATTACGCTCCAAATGCATCATACACACCAGAATTTTCATGTCCACGTCCATTGCCATAAGAAGAAAAGCCAAATCTTAGAGATGTAATATTTAAGAGTATAGCAAACCTAGAGGATATGAGGATTAGCCAAGAGTTGTCAACCAAAAATTTTAATAATCGGATGGAACAACTCGTCACTACCTCAACCAATGGTCCTCAATACATGGCTTCTGAGACTGAAACAGAATATTCAAGGCTGGGGGAATTATTATCCAAGTTCATAGCAGATGAGGAGAAGATGAGTAATTAAGCGAGGTTAGTTCGAAATCTTACGAATCAGATAGAGCAAATGACCAAAGCCGTAAGCAACCTTCCTCTAAACACTTGGCTTTATAACATGGATGACAAATTTGACGGAGAACCCGAACCAAATCTGCGACTGGATGAGCCACAAGATATTAGAAGTGTGGAGACAATTAGGGATAATGAAATAGAGGTCGACGAAGGTCTAAATGGGTCTCCACCAAAGATCAAAGAGTCAGTCAGATTTGCAAAATCATGCCCACTTGGTAGTCATGTCATCGGCGAAGCTCTTGATGACATAAGAGCGAATACAATTTTGAATCCATGGTGGGACGATAAAGAGAAGATATATGAAGAACCCATTGTATGTGACAAGCTTCTATGCCCCAAAGTGATCACATACACAATGGAGAAAACACCTAGCTGTTGGATGTTCTTGATTGAGATAATACAAAATCAGAGCATGCTAGGTGACTTTGATGCATTGGCCATCACAAATTTGAACCTACCAAAAGCTATATTATTTTCGATGGATGGAGGGTTCCTCAATTATCGAAGATGAATTGGATAGTGTTGACCAGACAAAGTCAGGCAAAAAGACTGTAATTCAAGCGCTAATTGTGAGGCAACCCATGAATTTTTATATTTATATGTTTTACTAGTTTATTTAGTAGATAGGAATTAATTTGCTTATTAAGCTCTCTTACCAATCCAAGTGTTATTCTAATCCATGTTGTCTCTCTTCATTATAGGTATTGGAGGTTCAATGGACAAGCAAAAGATTATGAAAAAGTTATTCAAGTCAAATTCAAGTGTGGTGCCCAATTTGTTCCATGTGCCTAACCTATTCTCTAAACTTAGCGGACAATGAAGAGGATTGCTATATTTTCAGGGAAGCCCTCTGCTTTACTTTTTTCTAATTCAGCCATTAAGGACAATGTCTAGTTTAAGTTTAGGAGCATTTTAGTGTCGTATTGCATATAGTTAGTTATTTATATTGTAGTTCGTATAGTTACATTTAGTTTTTGCATTCAGTTTCTTGAAATAAAAAAAAATTAAAAACTTAAAAAATTAGTAGTTAGATTACTATATTTATATAGCATTTAGTACATCTTGTATGTGTCTAGCTGTTTGATATTTACAGTTTGTTTTGGCCAATGATGAGATTGGAATCGGGTAGACAAGTATAGTACTGACTATTAAGGCTTTGATGTGATTTCTTGTTCTGAATTGAGTCTTTTTCTGTTTGAAACTGATATAATAAGGATAACATAGTAAAAACAACTTGTTGATTGATTGAGTTTAAATTGATACATAATGAGATTCTAAAGGATAATGCTAGTTTGAATGAAAGAGTGACAAGAATAAGTAGTGATGGCTAAAGCTAGACAAGAACCTAAGTTTGGGAGAATATTTGGTGTATATAAGCTATAAAAAAAAGAAAAAAAAGTATGAATAAACACCGTGGCGTACTTGTCTAGTTTTGTGGGCTTTATTACTTAAGTAAGTAAGCTCGAGGGGATTGTCTTTACACCTAGCGCCCTAAGGTCTTAATGGTCTGGGAGTCGTTGGTCGAAAGCTCGTTATGGTAGCATTGAAAAGCCTCAGGGAATAAGACATTGTATAGCTATGCGTATATAAAAGAAAAGAAAAAAAATGAATAAAACGGGAAATAAGAGCAAAAAGCCCCCGTAGATGAAAAATAAAACATAAGTATCCCATACTGACCCTCGATATTGGTAATTATTTGATTTTAGTTGGATCTAGCTTGTTTTTAGATTTCTTGAGTTTACACTGTATGATGCCTTCGAATAGACTTGTTATGTGTTAAATTTGATTTTATATCAGTTAACATTGTTGTGGAGCACACACGCACTATATTAGTGATAATAGTCTAAGATTTGATGATTGATTGGGAAGTTAATAATTTGTTTTGATATGATGTATTATCATGTTTACTTGATTTTTCTAAGGCCGGTTGAATAGACTTGTTTCTATCATTACTGCGGGATTCGTAGTCATGTAGATTAGTTGCATTGCATAACATTGTTATTTTGTGTTTTTGCTTGAGGACAAGCAAAGGTTTAAGTTCGGGAGTATTTGATAAGTAGTTTTTATACGTACTTATCCGGTATCTGTTACTTGAATTAGTTGCTTAATCAAATATTTCTTAGTTACTTTTTATGCATTTTGTGTTCGTTTTGTTGATTATATGCTTGGGATATGAAATTGCAAAGAAAAGCAATACAGACATCGTTTGGGATTTCATGTTTATTTCATATTCTTGGCTTGGAACTTTGATTATATTGTAGATCATCTTCTTAGCTTTCCGAAACATCTTGAATCATTCCAATCGGAGTTCAGATGCATGAGTAATAACTTTTGTACCAACGGACGTTGAACTTCACTGTTTTGGGTGACCATTTACATAACAGCCACTTCAGAGCCAATTTCAACAATGCTTCAGTCTTTATTTTGAAAAAACTTAAATCATAAAAGTTATAGATCTACGTCTCCTCTTTCCGGAACATCTTGAATCATCGAAATCGAAGTTCAGACGAAGAAGTTATGACCATTTTCCCAAAGGACGTCAGAGTAGAAAAAGGACCCCTGTCGGGGCTAGCTTTCTCTTCACAAAACCCTCGCCGGGGCGGGGTACCAGCTGGAAAACAAAACCCCAGCCTGTCGGGGCGAGCCCTTTACAAGGCTAAACCCCCACCGGGCAGGGGTACGCGTAGAAAAGGTGAATTTTGTCCAAATTTGAGTCCAACAAGGAGTGGTTCGATCCGATTGACTCAATGACTTATAAAAGGACCTAAATACATATAAAGAGACTTATAAAAGGAGGAGAATCACAAGGATTAGAGGGGGAGAGAGGATTTCATAAGATTAGATTAGAGTAGATTAGGACCAAAACTCTAGTTCTTATGAGATTTGGAGATTGAAGCAACTTGGAGACCATTAAAGATTCAAAGTAAGAGCAATGAGAGAGCATCAAATCTACAGACAATAGATTCTATCTTCTCATCGTCTTCTATCTCTGTCTTTTAATGTGTATTCAATTGTGGATTCTTTAATTCAATAATCATAAACTAATTCTTTATTTGAGATTACAATGGATCTTATTGTGTAGTTTATTTTAATATGCTTCGTATTAATTATTATGTTCTATTGTGAGGATTGTCTATTGTGATTTGGACTTCATTGCTTAATTGCCTAGTTAACAATTACCGTGATAATCTATATGAACTTGAGAGATGAAGTTTTGATTTAGATCTGATCATGATAGCATGTGTTTGTGATTTCTACATAGATGAAATTCATGATTCGTGTTTAGGATAGAGATATGCCTTTACGCCATATGTAATCTTATAGAGAACTTGTGCTTTAAATCCTTTTTAATTGAAATTCACCTAGATATATAGTGGATTAATTAATTATGGTGTCTTGCTGTTGATTGATTTCACAATCAATGAATACGTGCAAGTATACACGGTCAACAAGTAATAAAGTGAAAGTAGAGTATCGCTCCCACGAGTAATTATTTAATAAAAATTACCAAATACTAATTCTTAACCAAATCAATTTTATTTAAACAACCAATAATTGTGATTTCTAGATTTAAGAAAACTAAATTAAACAAAACAAAAAGATTATTCTAAAAGAAAGCAAATAAACAACTAAGAATTGATGGAATTCAGAAAAATAAGAATTAAGACTCCAATATCCCCAATTATGAATTAGAAATCAATTATTCAACTATCCCAATTATTATATCTACTAAATTGTTAACAGGAATTCTCAAATGCCAAAAGCCCTCTCTCGAGTGATCAATTGCCTTCTATTTAACCCATATTAATTTTGCTATATCTCTATACAAAACAATTGAATTAAACTCGCTACAAACCCAATTCCTCTTATGTTACATGCGGCAAATAGATATTCTCATTCTATTCACAAACCTAATTATTCACTGTGCAAATAACTAAGTCACATGTCACCAAGCATAGTTCTAACCCTAGAATTCCTTTCCCAATTCCTTCTAGAGTAACAAGGTAATTATTGATCAGATAATTAATCAATAAGCTCAAAGCAAGATGAACAATTCACTTCAACACAAATAATTAGAATAAATCAAATAACTAATTTATAGCCATAAAAAGTTCAATTGAAATCTTAATAAAAGTGTTAGTTCATAATTAATGAATTAAAACCAAGAATCCACAATTGAATAGACATTAAAAGATAAAAGTATGATAAGAGAAGATAACAGAATCTGTTGTCAGCAAATCTGATGCTCCCCTCTTGCTCCTGCTCTTGATCTTCAATGATCTCCAAGTTGCTTCAATCTCCTAAACTAATAAGAACTAGGGTTAATGTCTAATCTAATGGAGTGTATCTCTAATCTAATCTATGTAATTCCCCCTTTATTTTATCCCTCCCATCATGTATTTATAGGTTACAAGTCAAATTTTTAGGTTAGGAACAAACTCAATCCAATTTGGAGTCAAAAGGTGTAAAAATTCGCCCAAAACGCGTCCAGGCCGCACCAAACCCTTCCCCCAGCGCCCCAGCGCTGGGCACGACACTCAAACTCTTCCTTATAGTGCCCCAACGCTGGAAAATGAACCAAGAATTGTGCCCCGGCGCTATTACAAGTTCTGACATTTTCTACTCCGACGTCCTTTGGGAAAATGGCCATAACTTCTTCGTCCAAACTCCGATTTTGATGATTCAAGATGTTCTGGAAAGAGGAGAAGTAGATCTACAACTTTCATTCTTTAAGGTTTTCGAAATAAGGTACTGAACAATACTCAAATTGGCTCTGAAGTGACTGCAGTATAAATAGCAAGCCGAAAACGCGAATCTAGCCACCCCAACCGTCGATACAAGTAACTTTTGTCCCAAATCCTACAAAACAATCTAAAACATGCATGAATGGACACAAACACTTAAAAATTATTCTAAAAGACTTGAGAATAACAATAAATTAAGCCAGAATGTATCCAATTCATGTGTATAAAACTCACTCATCAAATACCCCCAAACTTAAACATTTGCTTGCCTCAAGCAAAAATACAAAAGAACTAAAAATAAACAAACTAACTCAACTACATGAATGCATATGAATGATCTACTTCCTAATATACATACGAACCTAGTAATAAATCAGTATGATATATAGCAACAAGCCTCAAAGTTACCATTGGTACTCAAACAATATATCCAATCAAGTCAAAATCCATAACTCTAACTAAGTAGTCAATCCAAACCTGTCATCACCCATGTTGTGTGTGTGTGCTTGTTAACCATTCTAACCAACCACAATTCAAGATAATCACATAACAAACTTCTTAGAAGGAAAATTTTAGTTCCAATTCAATTACTTTTGTGAACATGACAACTCTGGTTAAAACTAAGCAATTACCAAGTCAAAGGGTAAATACAAGATTTATTTATACTTTTATTCAACCACGAGGGCATTTTGCTCTTTCTCGTATTTTTTTCATTTTTTTTATTTTCTTATGGCTGTGCAATGTCTTATTCCCTTAGGCTTTTCAGTGCTACCTTAACGAGCTTTCGACCAACGACTCCCAAGTCATTAAGACCTTAGGGCGCTAGGTGTAAAGACAATCCCCTCGGGCTTACTTACTCAAGTAACAAAGGCCACAAAACTAGACAAGCATGCCACGGTGTTTATTCTTTTTTTTCTTTTTCTGGATTTTCTATTTTTTTTTTCTTTTCGTCATTTCTTTTTTTTCTCTTTTTTTTTTATTTTCATTTTGTATATATATATATCCCATAGATTCCCCCAAACTCAAGCTTTTACGTCATTCCAACCTTTACCGCCAGTTCACTAATTTTCTTAAATTTTAACCAAGATTGTCCCTCAGAAACAAATTATGAAACCCTTGAACCAAGTGGATTAAAACAGTTAAACTTTAAGTGCTAACCGGTTACATAAGTTTTAGACAGGCTCAGATTGTCATCATGATTAAAATTAGAACTCATCATCAATTATCAACATTGTTCAAGTTAACATGCAAAACCAATCTTATCATAGGCCGAGCTAAGACCACACCAACCAATTACACAGATTCATGCAAAAGAAAATGCAATTATACTACATGAACACATACTAATACAACACATATATGAATATGAAAATAACTACCATGTACTATATGCAACCTTAAAAAAACACAATGCTAACACACAAAAAAATGAACTACTATGCAGATAACTAACTATATGCAATACGACACTAAGATGCCCCCAAACTTAAACTAGACATTGTCCTTAATGGATGAAATATAAAAAAGTAAAGCAGAGGACTTCCCTGAAAATATAGCAATCTTCCTCCTTGTCCACTAAGTTTGGAGAATATGCTAGGCACATGGAACAAATTGGGCACCACTTGAATTTGACTTGACTAACATGTAAACCATGATAGAAGCAATTTTATTAAATCCTAAATAAATGCAAATTCAAAACTACTAATATAAAACCTAATAAAAATTAAACTTGGGTTGCCTCCCAATAAGCGCTTATTTTATAGTCTCAGCCTTACTTCTTCAATTCTCTATCCAATTCCTCTTCGAAAGTTGAGAAACCCTCCATCCATCGGAAATAATATAGCTTTTGGTAGGTTCCCATTTATGATAGCCATTGTATTAAAGTCACCTAGCATGCTTTGTTTAGATAAGATCACATTAAAGAACGTCCAACATCTAGGTGTTTTTTCCATTGTGTCTACGAATAGATTCTGGCATTGAGGCTTGCCGGACACAACAATCTCTTCTTCTATCTTCTCCAACTCATTGAACCATGGCTTCGAAGTTGTACTCACTTTTACGTCACAAGACGACATGACTACCTAGCGGACATGGTTTTACAAATCTAACCGGATTCTTAAACTTTGGTGGAGAAGGTACATGGGACACTATCAAAATTGGCTCATCTTCGTTGGTACTCAAAGTTAGATCTTTGCCGATCTCTTTTTGTTGGTCTCCAAGTCTTTCCTCTCTTTTAACAACTATATCATTTGGCACATCCGATTGCAGATTTGGTTCGGGCTCAACATCAGTCTCGTCATCCATGTCATAGAGCCAAGTGTATTGAGGATGGTTGTTCAACGCATGTGCTATCTGCCCCAATTGATTTTCCAGATTCTTTAACGATGCTTATTGGCTTTGCAAATGCAGCTCTATTTGATTAAATCTTTTGTCTTGTTCCTCGTTCTTTTTTTCAGAAGCTTTAATAAATTTTTCAAAGACTTCGTCCCAATTTGAATGTTCTTCCTGTTGTAGTGGAGGTGGACACGAAAAATCCGGTGGGTATGTTGGACTTGGAGCATAAAATTGATCTTGATTGTTACTCCATGAAAAATCCGGGTGATACCTCCAATCCTGATGATAGTTGTTGGGATAGACATAACTATTAGGGTAATCACCACTATACTGTACCGGCTCAAAATTGATGGCGCATTGATAACTCATATGATTTCCAGCACAATAATCACAAGTAACCGCCACACTTTGACGATGTTGAGCTTCAAAAGCTTCAAGCATCCTCGAAAGTGTCTCCATCTGTGCTGACAATGCAGAAAGTTTCTTGAGTCTGTCAATCTCCGCTCCCCTTAGTTGAGTCATGTTCGTGTATGGCCATTGATAAGCAAAGTCATCCATGGTACCTAAAAAGAGAGAAATATAGGAAGAGAATGAGAAATAAAAATAAAAATAAAAATATTTAAATTAAGTCTAATCCATGGTACCTAGAGAATGAGAAATAAGAAATAGAAAATAAGAATTATATTATACTAAGTACACATGTCACCAAGCCTAGTTCTAACCCTAGAATTCCTTTCCCAATTCCTTCTAGAGTAACAAGGTAATTATTGATCAGATAATTAATCAATAAGCTCAAAGTAAGATGAATAATTCACTTCAACACAAATAATTGGAATAAATCAAATAACTAATTTATAGCCATAAAAAGTTCAATTGAAATCTTAATAAAAGGGTTAGTTCATAATTAATGAATTAAAACCAAGAATCCACAATTGAATAGACATTAAAAGATAAAAGTATGATAAGAGAAGATAATAGAATCTGTTGTCAGCAAATCTGATGCTCCCCTCTTGCTCCTACTCTTGATCTTCAATGATCTCCAAGTTGCTTCAATCTCCTAAACTAAATAAGAACTAGGGTTAATGTCTAATCTAATGGAGTGTATCTCTAATCTAAGCTATGTAATTCCCCCTTTATTTTATCCCTCCCATCATGTATTTATAGGTTACAAGTCAAATTTTTAGGTTAGGAATAAACTCAATCCAATTTGGAGTCAAAAAGGTGTAAAAATTCGCCCAAAACGCGTCCAGACCGCACCAAACCCTTCTCCCAGCACCCCAGCGCTAGGCATGACGCTCAAACTCTGCCTTATAGTGCCCCAGCGCTGGAAAATGAACCAAGAATAGCGCCCCGGCGCTGTTACAAGTTCTGACATTTTCTGCTCCGACGTACTTTGGAAAAATGGCCATAACTTCTTCGTTCAAACTCCGATTTCGATGATTCAAGATGTTCCAGAAAGAGGAGAAGTAGATCTACAACTTTCATTCTTTAAGGTTTTCGAAATAAGGTACCAAACAATACTCAAATTGGCTCTGAAGTGACTGCAGTGTAAATGGCAAGCCGAAAACGCGAATCTAGCCACTCCAAACGTCGATACAAGTAACTTTTGTCCCAAATCCTACAAAACAATGTAAAACATGCATGAATGGACACAAACACTTAAAAACTATTTTAAAAGACTTGAGAATAACAATAAATTAAGCCCGAATGTATCCAATTCATGTGTATAAAACTCACTCATCACTTGCTTAATTCCATCATCCGTGGATTTAAGTGAGTATGGGTATTATGCATCGAGAGGTGGTTTTATCAGCTTTAGTGTTCTTGATTGACAATTTTAAATAGAAAATAATTTATGAGAAGTGTGTTAACTTAAATGAAGTAATAAGTGAAGTTGTGATATTAAATCTCCATAAGTTGATTTTTAATTAGTGGTAATTAGAATTAGTGTAATTAAATAATTCAATTTATATAATTTGAAATTCATTCGTTTAAAAAAGATTGAGTTGGTTACGAGTTAGTACTTGGTGATTTTTATTAAACAATTCCTCGTGGGAATGATACTCTACTTACACTTTATTACTTGTTGACCACGTATACTTGTGTGTTGTGCGTAACTAGATTTTACCTGACATATCCTCCTATAAATAGATTGCTTAGTTAAGAAATGAAAATCACACTAGAATTAATAAATTCTTCTTCTATAATATTGTGCGTATATCTTTTGAATATAAAGATACTTTGAGTATAGCTAATAGTGCAATATTTCCTCAAGATAATCTACTTTATACCAATCAGATTTAGTCTTCTACTAAGGTAAGAGATATTATTTTCTTTTAATATTCGTAAGGAATATTATTATTATTTTTCATGCTCCATATAGTATGTAAGTGATATTATTTCGTTTCATATTCCTAAATCTATACTTACTATGATAAGTATTACTTCTGCAATTCCCAAAATGATTAGAAATTCCTTGAGTTTTGCGCTTTATCTAATATCATTTCACTAAAATATTGGTCTGAACTTTCTTATTAAATTTTAATCTATTCATGTTGGGGTACTATTCATCTGGAGTACTATTCATCCAAAGTATTATTCATGCCAGAGTACTATTCACGATGGAAATTAGTTTTCTTTTCCTTGTCTAAATTTTCTTTGAAATATGAATCTTAAATACTAGTCTTGACTTTGAATCCACGTTTTGGTTATCATGTTTACAATTTGGACATTCTTGAACTCTGGATAAATTATATTACAAATCTCTAATATTTATCTCACTTTTATTCATCATTTATATAATTATCATCATCCTCATATTTAAATTATGATGAAAAGTTATATTTGACTTGTAGTGCAAAGATGAGTTGTTGATTGATATGATCATGGCCAGAAATTGTGTAAGAACTACGAATTTTATGAATAAATATTAATAATGATATTAATAAGAATGTGAATATTTATTTTATATAAATATTTATGTGTCATGAGAGGAGTAGCTTGATTAGATTAAATTGAATTTATGATAATTGAGAATATGTGGGGAAATATGATGAGACCTGTGAAATGCCTTGTGTGGCACGAGAATTGAAATTATGATGGTTTAATTAAATTAAAGAATGATTGAATTAAGAAGTGAATGATTAATTAATATCATAGTGTTAATTAATTGTTATTGTGAGTAATAGAATATTAATGAGTAAATAATTAATATAATAAAATTTATATTTATTCAATTAATTATTGTGTGCAAGATGTGTGATAATTAATAGTATTATATATAGTACCTGCATTCAATTAAAAAGGAAGTGTAGTGTGACAATTTAATGTGACTATATAATATATAAAACTATATATTAAAATTGAATGAATTATAAATTACATAAGGGATGCTTATGTGACAACATGTATGTGTGAGAACATTAAAGATATACTTTATGTAATATTAAATTAGAATAAATCAATGATTTGCAAATTAATAATTATTTGAATAAGTAGGTATAATTGAAATAATAAAGTTTATGATAATGTGGTTAAATAATACCCAATTTGATTATATTCGGTATTATCAAAATGTATATGGATTATATGATTTTGTGTATATGTAACCATGACTAAGCCTAAGAAATAACATTAAGTTATCAAATGTGGATTTATAAGCCAAAAAGGAAATAAACCTAAGTGTATTAGTAACCATTTTGTTACTACAAATCAGAACAAGTTTCATGTCTCATATTAAGTGACCAAATAGTACTCAACAGTAGCCTAATCTCCATTTGTGTGAACTCAAGCCTACTAGATAGCTGTGATGATGAGCTGAGAAATGGGGGAGGAGGAGTTGGTGAAATCTTTTCACCAAACCCTCTTAATCCAATGGTTTCTTCTTCTTCCTTGGTTGAATTCATTGAGCAAAGACCCAAATTTGGGTAATGGTTTCCCTATAAATTTATACTCTCCTCTTCATAATTCTTGTTGTTAATTTACCTGATAAGTGCAATTAGAGAGTGAGTGCTGCAAATTGAGAGTGAATTCTGAAGTCAGAGGTATAAATAGAAGGTAGAAGCAAAGAAGTTAGTAATTTAACTATAAGAGGTAATAATCATGTTCTATATTCTTAATTTCCAAGTTAGTAAATTTCTATAATTATAATCTTTGTGAATTAGCCTGGAAGTTGTTAGCATAATGTTAGTTAAGGTTTTATGCATGTTTGGACACAATGTGGTTGGTTGCAAGCATGTTTAATGAAGAATTTCTTGATTTGGGGTGGAGTTCTGCAGAAGCAGAGGCGCGACCGCACCACTTCCTAGCACAAACATAGCGCGGCTACGCCGCCTGTCAGTCATGAAATCTAATTTTGTTGATTTCTATTATGTTGAGCATGTTAGTTGACTTGATTCTAGTTATAAATGTCCTTGACATGCTAGTTTAGACGGCCTGTCATGTTGTCACTTACCAAAGCTTAGGTTCCAAAGGAAACTTGAGTTTTCAAAGTGCAAACTCAATGAACTATATACACTCTAAATTCTGGACTTAAAAGCATGCTTATATGGTCTAGTTATGTGGATATGAAATCATGATGTATAGTAAGTGAAGTAGTTTTGCATGCTTGATTAGTTAACATGAGATTTTCAAAAAGAAAACTTAAGAGTTTGGGAAACTAATTTGGTTGATAACAACCTTGTATGTATTTTGAGATTTTGACTATCATGTTAGGATATGAATATGCATGTAGACATGATTGATGTAAGACCCCAACTTTTTTATAAATAAAATTTAATTTCCTTTAATTATTATTTTGAATAATAAGGTGTTAATTTGATATAATGTTTTGGTTATGGGTAAAATGTGCAAATTTTGCAAAATAAGCAAGTGGTTATAAAATATTCATTATTGTCGGAGAATATTCATTTGGCCGTGGAATATTCTTGCTGTCGGAGAATATTCGTACGACGGCGCAGCCATTTGTGTGCCTCATAACGAAAAACGGTCGGATGAAGAAAATAACAAGTTTGAGTTTTTACAAATAACAGCGTAATCGTTACCGTTAACACTGTTGGAATACCTGATGGTTAAAATACAGTAATACGCGTAGTTGCATAGTAGCACACAGTATTGCACAATATTGTTGAATTATTGATCCTTACGTAAGAAGACACTACTCAATAATTGTTACAGTAATTACTGTTCAAAATTTTATTTTATTGATTCAATAATTGCTACGTTGATATTTTATATTATTGTTGTTTCAATAATTATCACTACACAATATTTTTTTCACTATCAGATCAATAATTCATATTATTTAAATAATATTATTAGATATCATTATTGGAAATGTCTAAGAAAGTTCTGTCTAAGAAAATGTTTAGTCACCTAATTGCGCCTCCAATAAGGAGAAATCCTTATCGGAAAGCTCCCTCTTTCCTGGGAACGACCTGGTTGTCATAATTGTGATTCTGTAATATTATTTGTGAATAATTAATTATTTATTTATATGATAAGAAAATATTTATTTTATGTGTATACAAATGAAGAAATTAATGCTATGATATTTTATCAGTATTTTGTCAGAATGGAGGTATTAAAAATCGTCCGTATGTGGATTTCGTGCATTTTCTGTTTGAAATTTGGAAAAACTTTCTTCTACAAAGTTGTAGAGAATTAAATTTTCTATGGGATAAACATGAGATTCAAAATTTTCTGATAAAAATGCTATTTATTATAAATTATTGAAGTTGCTGATTATTGTTTAAATTTTAAAATATTTTGGAAATTTCTAGAATGTGTGGGCTCCACTTTTGGTTGATGAGAAATGTGCTAAAATTTTATTGCAAAAGTGGTGGGCATAAATAGTAGTAAGTAAAGCCATCAGGTAGCAGGTTAGTCTGATTTGGCGTTCAAAGCATTTTCCTATAAATAGGGTGCTTAATTAGAATTGAAAATCACACTAGAAACATATTTTCTCTCTCTATATACATATATATTATTGAGCGTATTTTGTGAGTATTTAGATACTTTGAGAGTTGTTATTCAGTGCAAGTTTCCTTCAGCACTATATCTGATATTTCAGTCAGAGATATTGTTCTTTTGAAGTAAGGGATGTTATTTTCTTCTTAAATTATATTATTTTCTTCAATATCATTATGCCGAAATATTGATATGGATTTTATTATGGAATTTCTACTTTTTTTGTTGGGATTACTATTTACGTATACGACACTATTCACGAATACGACACTATTCACAGAAAAAATTAAATTTTCTCTTCTTTGTCCAAGATGTCTATTATGGTTACTATCTTTGATTATATCCATGTTTTGATCTTTATTTTTGAATTCTGCTCCACAATTGATTATTATAAAGTATTTTTAAACTTGGATACATTGTAGTACGAATCCCTAATATTTGTTATATTGTTTCACTTGATTCGTTTTCTTTGAGATATTTTTCATCATCCTCAGTCATGAATGATGATATTACTGAATATTTTGGGCATGTGGTGCAAAGATGAATAATTAACTGATGAATATCTTTGGCCCGTAGTATAAAGATGAACAGGTGTTGAGATGAACATGACCAACTGGTGATACAAATGAATATCTTTGGCCTGTAGTGCAAAGATGAATATTTGATTCAAGATATATATTGATTGATGTTATAGGGATAAAATATTGATAATTGACTTTTAAATCTTAGAAGATAATAGAATTCATTCTCTACTTGACTCTTCTAATGGATTGATATTTTCGCCGCAGTTGTTGATCTAAAACTTGTTGTCTATTATATTCTATCAGATTTTTCCCAGTTGAAGACTAATGATAATTTGTTGTATATTATCTTAGTCGTAATATTGTTTACTAGGCTAGTTGATCTCACCCTTTTTTCCTTTTTGTTCCATTTTTCTCAGGAGGCGAGAATATAGCAGGAACTAGTCGGGGTGTTGAGTGATGTTTCTAGTCAGTTGTGTTAGCAATCCTCACTATTTTATAAAATATTGTGATAATAATTGTAATAAGTACTCCTTTTGAGTTTGAATATTGTCTATTAGACAATATTTGTATTTAAACTCACAGTATATGTGTTGTCGTATTTTGCACGATAATTGTATTAATGAAGTTGTGTCTGTTTTTGTACCATGTTTTTTGCGACTCATAATGGGTGATGTATACCTATTTTAGGGGCGTCACAGTTGGTTTCAAAGCTTAGGGATATGGTCTCTGCCGGAGATCGGGGAATAGAACTAAGAGGGGAGAGACGAGTAAATCCTTCACTAGTGTGTCATACCTAAGCTTATTTGTTGTTCGGTCTTAATATAGGGGTATTATGTGGTATGTTAATTTGTTTAATTAACCCTTATTTTATAGCAATATTTGAGAATGGCAGCTGAGAATGTTAAAATGGAGTGAATGAGACCGTGGAGACACCTTAAATCACCACCTAGGGGAACGTGCAACAGAAAGGCAATATTCCTCCTGTAAACATGAATTTAAAAGCTATCCAAACCAATTTAATTGGTGCAGACTCTTATAATTGACTGAGATGAACAACCCTCCTTGAAGGAAAAACTATATATTTGTCAGGAGACCGACGTGCGCACATGAGTATGATTAAATGTTATGCATAACGTATGGTACTTTAGGCTGATCACCTATTGTACTTGTTTTTTTTTGGATTATCAGCATATTTTTGTTAATTCTAGAAGAAGTTTATAGTCCTTAGTGACTGCTCAGTATTCATTATTTTGAAATCTCGAAATGATTAAGCATTGAATCTTATTGATATCTTTCTGTCCTTAACGACTATTATCGAGAACCATCGATACTTCTTGTTATCCGTGAACTATCATTTATTATTGTACTCTTGAGAATTTAAAACTATATTGATCATCCTTATTGCTATATTACTTGCTAAGCAAACTTGTTGCTCATTCTTACTTTCCCTAAAAACATTTTCGTTAAGGCAGAGCAAGGCGGACCCTCGGCCACTGCTAAGGGCAAGGCCAAAGCTACGGAGTAGCTTCATATTTGTTTGGAAATATTATGATAATGTAAATATATAAATTGAGTTATGTATTAGTTATGTCTAAACTATGTTTAAGTGTGTTTAAGGTATGTATGAGATGCTTAAGTTACGAAACCTTGGGAAGTGAATGATTATATTATATAAATGTAATCTATTCTGTTATTTTTTGTTTTAAGGTTTCAGCCGAACGCTAGTGAAGAAATTTTTGTTCACCCGTGATTTTCTAAATTCAAATAGTGCACTGTCATTCTCTTATAAATAGGATGCTTAGTTTAGAAATGAAAATCGCACCAGGATCAGAGAATTCTTTTTCTATAATATTGAACGTATTTCTTTTGAGTTTAAGGAAGCTTTGAGTGTAGAAAATAGTATAAGTTTTCTTCAAGAATATCTACGTCATACCAATCAGAAATACTCTCCTTTTAAGGTAAGGGATATTATTTTTGTTCAATACTCGTAAGAAATAATATTTTCTTTCATACTTTGTAGTATGCAAGTAATATTATTTTATTTCGTATTCCTAATTCTACACTCATGTTGATAAGTATTACTTCGATACTCTTTGAAATTAGTAGAATATCCTTGAAATTTGCGATTCATCTAGTATCGTTTCACAAGAATATTTTTCTGAACATTCTTGTTAAATTTTAATCTTTTCATGCCGGGGTACTATTCACGAAGTACTATTCATGGGGTACTATTCACTCTTGTACTATTCACCTTAGGTACTATTCATGACAAAAATTAATTTTTTCTTTCTGTCCAAATTATTTTTACATGAATATTATTTTTGAATTTTACTCCACAAAGTAGTTATCATGTTGACAATTTGGACATTCTTAAACTCTAGATAAATAGAATTATAAATCTTTAATATTTATCCTTGATCTCGTTTGATTGAATTCTTATATCATTGTCATCATCCTCACGCTTACATTGTGATGAAAGTCATCTTTGGCCCGTAGCACATAGATGGAATGTTGATTGGTATGATTATGACTAGGAATTAAGAATCGGTATAATCATGACCTGTAATGTTACAAATGATGTGGTAAAAGTCCTCATTGGCCCGTAGATGGACAGTTTTTGGCATGATCATGACCATTGGTGATAATAACGAATATATGTGCCAAGAATTTAGAAAATTATTTAAGCCTTACAATATTGAATAAAGGTTAAATAATAAACCTAGACAGAAAATAAGTGTATGGATTTGGCATTTTTGAAAAGAAATTTTTGAATTTAAAAATCTTTGTGGTGAATTATTCAGGATCAAGGGTATAAGTGAATATGTTCTGTGTATATGGTATTATATGTGTATAGTATGTGGTTCAGGGTCATGGGTTGACCAGATAACTATACCAGTGTCCAACCCCTATGTATATATTTAGAACATTAACGTTCAGTTAGAAAATCCTAACGTCTGATAAGAAAAACCCTTGAAACCGGTTCTGGAAACCCTAACTTCAGTTTCGAGAATTTAAAACCCTAATTCGGATATTAGAATCCTAATTTCGAAATTTAAATGTTATGTATAAGGTTTTTATATTTTAATTACAAACCTAATTTGGGATAACCCTAATGATTAATTAGATTTTCTAATAATTTAGAAACCCTAATTTATAAGTTTAAAATCCTAATTGTTCTGTTTAAAACCCTAACGGACCAAATTGCTAAATTAACAATTTTAATTAGGAAATAATAATCCTAATTAGTAAGCTTGAATAATGATTAGTAAATTTTAATATAATTAGAAAATCCTAAATATAATTTAGAAATATTAATTTTCTATTTTGAAAACCAAAATTTAGAAATGCTAGAAACTAAATTGCTAACCTAAAGGGTTCAAACCTTAAACCCTAAAGGGTTCAAACCCTAACCTAACCCTAAACCCTAAGGGTTTGGTCATTTACTATAATGTCATTAAAAATAAAAAGAAAATGACCCATTTACCCCTTTTCTTACACATTAAGTAAAGGATATGTCCAAATCTTGGTGACTCATCTATGTAGATATACAACATGTGCTCAAATCTATCCCAAATCTGATTTTTGTGCCACCTATACCCACTAGATACATGAATCTAGCAAAATTAAAAACTTAAGTAAGTAACAACCTTACTTTATTTTTCATTCTTGCCAATCTTTTCTCTCTCATCCATTTCGAAATTTTAGAGTGAGAGGGAGTGAGAAGTTAGACCATGATCATCTTGTAGCAAGCTAAGGATCATATTCAAGGTTCAGAATCCAAGATCAAAGCTCAAAGTGGTAAAAACCCTAATCTTAGAAATCTGATTATTTGATGTTAAATGTTATTTTAGTTTGGTTAAAGTTATGTAATAAGGTGTTAATTAGTTATTTGGGTTGCTAAATCCCAGATCCATGATATCAAAGTCCCCGAATCTAGCATTTTGTGAAATCTAGAAATATTAAAAATAGTGGCCTGACAGCCATATGTCAGAGCCCATAGATCGTTATCTGTTAGTTGGTTATTGTGTTTTATGTTAGGAATCTGTTCTTTGTTGTTAGGACTTGGATCTGAGACTAGAATGAAGTGCAGATCATGTGTAGATCGAGAGTTATTGTTGGTCAAACAGCGTTGACCCATTACGAAGTCTGGAATCTGGGCAACCCAGATTTTTCCAGAAAGTTTCTGACAAGTTTTGTAGACCTTTAATCTTGTTGATATTTGATGTTTTAGCTATGTTATTGTTTGATCCTTGTAGCCTGAAATGAGTTCTACATATCCATGTTTTTATATTACTCAGATCGTGACCAGAATGGGATTTAAACATGGTCAAACTAAGTTGACCGAACTGCCTGAAGAACAAATCTGGAAAACCCAGATTTGTTCATGAACAGCTTCTGACCATACGTTTGACCGGCCCAGATCTTGTGCAGGAGATGTTATTAAATTGATCTAATGCTATGTTAGTATACCCTAACACCTCTACTACAAGTTTGAATTCATAGATCACATAAATAATTCCTTGAATCAAAGATATAAGGCTGCAAAGTAGGACCCTTGTCACTGCTGGAGATTCTGGGCACAAGATCAGTGTCTGACACGTAGTTTGGAGGCCCAGATCTTACAGATCTGTTGTTGTTTGGTCATGGACTCGGTCACTAATTGTAGTATTACACTTACACTACATAACTAGCAACATTATCAGACCAAAAACCATATGATCAAGGAATTAATAATAGTCAAACTACCAACCTTGTAAACTGACTTGAAGTTCTGGGCAGCTCAAGAACACCTATAGCGACGGTTCTGTCGCTATAGAGCCCTTTAGTGACACTTATTTTCAAAAAATGATTTATTTTAATAAATAAATAGAAAAATATGGTTTTTAATTATTAAAAATACATAATAAATTATGAAAAATTATTTTAAAGTCCGAAAATTAGTTTTTAATTATTTTGAGTATATTTCAAAAATATTTAATATTTTTGGAATATAAAAGGTATTTATTTATTTAATTACAATATTAAATAAATTATTTAAAAATGGTTTTAATTCATAAAAAATCATGAAAAATAATATTATGGTAAAAGAAAATATTTTAAGTTATTTTTAATGACTTTTGATATTTTGTGATGAAATTCATTAATAAATTAATATTAACGATAATTAGTTTATTTAAACAATATATTAAATAAAATATGAAAAAATAGAATTAATGTTTTATAAATCATATAAAAATGATTTAAGGGGTATAAAAATATTTTAAGTTATAAAAGATAACTTTTGATATTTTTTCATGAAAATATTAATATTTTAAATTATCGAATAATGAATTTAATTATTTAAAAATCATATAAAGGTGATTTTAAGGTATTAAAAATACTTTGTGATATTATAAAAATCTTATAATATTATGGCATGAACTGTTTACAAATATACAGATACAGATGATAAAATAGAATCAGAGGTGCAAATAATAACAGTTTAATTACTAAAACACATAAGTTTTATTGATTGAAAACTGTTTACAAATATACAAACTGATTACAAATTACAAATTGAATTGACTTGACTTACTTAAAACATTAAGAAATGAAGTAGAGTAGAAAGAGGGGCTAAGAATGGCTTAACAGTGGTGGACACTAAAGATTCATCTGAGAAGGATCTCAGAGTCTTTCGAAGTCTGCCTCAATAACTAAGTTCGGTTTTCTTTTGTAGAATAAGGAAAGAACTATTACAAAGTTACTATTACAAAATAAATGACTACAGACAAAAATTACTATTCATGAACAGTGCTGACTTTTTTACTATTCATTGACGCGTCTGGCAACTTTGACAAAGTGACCACAACTTTTGACTTGGGAGATGCTTTCAGTGGAAAAGACGAATCTGCTTTCGGCTAAGGGCATCTTTTGACTGGCTGCAGGGAGCAGGTGCATGTGACTGATGAGAAATGTCAGGAAAATGGGTCCTGAGCATCCTGTAGGTTGATGGTGCCATAAGGGTCATCATCTTCTTCATAGTAACTGTGGGAATCCAATGAAGAACCTGCAGAGGCCTCTTCATGCAATTCATCAATTCTTTTATTTAATGCATGTGCTATTAATTTTAATTCTTTTCCGGAACAATCTTTAAAATCAGATATGCTACGGGAACAAGATGAACCAGTGGGACTGACTCTAGACTCTTTTGATTTTTTACTGACACATGACTCTTTTGATTTTTGACTAGAAGGTTCTGTTGTAGAGACTGGGAGAACCTTGAGAGGAGAAGCCGAAAATTCTAACTGGACTTGACCTACAATTCTATTGACATCAAATTTATCCCACCATTTGACAAACCATTTATGAGTAACTGGGGGAAAAGGATCTGCAGAAGGGGACGTAGGAGATGCATTGTGGCTAATTTCACTGTTTAGGGGTTGAATATGATATTCCCATCGAAGAATCCAGGGAATCTTATATTTACTTACAAACTGGAGAAGGACTGGGACACCTTCATATGCTGGATCAATTTTTTTGTGATTACAAAAATGATTGAGTTGGACTTTCAGGGGGTCAGGAAGAAGATCATAGGTAGAACCAAATCTCGACCACCAATGCGAAAACCAATATGGGAAATGACTTTTGAATTTATGATCGAACTGAACAAACCAAGAATGACTGTGTGACTCATTTTGATGGAGGAAAACTTTATACCAAGCTTCCATGTAATCATAATAACAAAAAGAGTTATCTTGATTAGAAAGCTGCATAAGATCAGAGGGATGTTTTCACCATTCGGACATCTGAATAAACTGTTTAATATATAACGAATGGTAAAGAACTTTGGCTTTATCATTGTTGGCATAAATGAGTTTAATAAAAATTGACTCTATTTCAACAAGAATGTCCTTATAATACACAAGGGATTTATAAGGAGCAAGGGGCATGGAATGCCAACCAGACGGAAAGAACTGGGAGGTCAATTTGACTGGGTCATTTCTGAGTTTCATATGAGGTTAAATATGAAATAAGAAATTGGTCCATCTAAGCATGTATTCAGAGGGAGGATTACTGAGATTTGGACTAGAGGCTTTGGACTGAAAAGGGTCAACGGGAATTGGGTTACTAGCTAAAGCTGAACTATAGGGCTTGGGCATTGTCCCAAGTGTAACAACCCGATATTTTCTATATAAATAAATAAGAAATTTTGCGTATAAATTTTTTTAGGATGAGGATTTGTACAAGATATATGTATTTATGTGGTAAATAAAAATATATTTATTACATAAATGTTTACAAATAATTTTATTCTTATAATAATTACTTTTATGGTAGAAATATTTTTATTAATTATTTTCCATGAAAATATAATCATATATTATTTAAATAATATATGGAGTGATTTTTAGAATAAATATAATAATTATTTTATTATATGAATTTTAGTACAGATTATTAAGTTAACTATTTTACCTTAATTATTAAGGTTAAATATGGAGAATAAATCAGATATGAAATCCAAACCCTAATTTTGGATTATTGTCAAGGTACGAGAATAATAATATAATATTAATTATATTTTGAATTTTTAGTGCTATAAATATGTACAGTATATTAGTATTGATAATGATTAGTCAATTATGGTATTTAATTTCAAAACCCTAATTTAAAACTTGAATACGAGTTCGAAGCTATTTGGTAACTGTGAATTATGAGTTTGAGACTGTGATATAACTGTGTTATATGTTTTATGTTGTGTATTAAGTGATTAATTAGAAAAACCCTAATTAAAGTTTTAGAAACCCTAATAAATTTATTAAAAATCCTAATTGCTAAAATGGCAATCTTACTTATTATTTTAGTAGATTATTATGTTAATTAGGAAACCCTAATTCATAATTAGAGGAACCCTAATTATATCAAGAAAGCCCTAAGTATATTTTTAAAACCCTAATTTTTATTAAAAACCCTAATTTTAATTATTTAGTTATAATTAAATTGTTATTGAACTTTAGATATAATTGTTCAAACTCTAGAAATTATTTGGGATACATTAAGGATTAAAATTTAGTGATTAAAACCTAGATTCAAGTGTCATGGACCAAAATACCCTTAAAATATTTATTAGTTTACTAAAATACCCTTTATGGTATTTATTTAATAATCTAGATTGTATATTCATCAACCTAGATTGCTAATTCATCAACCTAGGTCTATAGCACATGCCTAAAATCAGCCAATGCTTATCTCTTTTGACACCTTGCATGTTAGATGCATGAATCTAAGTAGTATAAAAGGATTAAGAGAGAGAAAGATGAACATTTTTGCTCATTTTGTACACAACACTCTAGCAAACTCTCTCCAGCCCTAAACCACGAATTCATCTAGTAAATCAGTTCCATAAACAAGCCCCACGAAAATCACTAGCAGATCAGAATGCCAGAAATCAAAATTTTTCAAAGAAAAGGTATAAACCCTACTTCAATTTCTGTCCATTTTTCGGTTGTTAGATGTTATGTTTAAGTGTTAGAATATGTTGTTGGTAGTGTCTAGTGATGATCTGGGTTGATAGATGTTAGATCCATAACATCTATAGACTCGGATTTGAGTTTTTGTAAAATCTGGAAAATTTTTGTTTTGTGTTCTGATAGTGAATGTCAGAGGCTGTAGATCCTTGTCCTGTTATGTTTTTTGTGTTTTTAAGCTTTGATATGGTAGTATGCTATAAGATCTTTGATCTAAAACTGGAATCAAAGTCAGATCGTAAGCCAGTAGCAAGATATTCAAGGTCAAACATGGTTGACCGGCCATGACCAGGCGTTTCTGGGTAACCCAGAAACAGCCCAGAACCGGCCTGACAACATCTTTGACCATCTTGATCTATTAGTGTATTGGTGTTATGATAATGGTTATGTGTCTAAGTTGTAGTATGTAGGTTACCCTACATATGTATGCCTTAACATTTCCTAAACATTAAACTTAGTAATCGTAGTGGACGGTCAAACCAGGCAAGTCGAACATGTTCTCTGTTTTCTGGATAACCCAGAAAACTTATGAACATGTCGACTGACATGGTTTGACCGGAGCATACATGTTGATTATGTTGTTGTTTTATGTGTTTTAAATGATAGATCTCTTCACTTACATGTTGGTTACCTACTGTAGCTTATAGATCATAAAAACATTACACATATTTCAAGTTGTGGAAGCCCAAATATGGCTACACGAACTGTTCTTCATTTCTGGGTAGCCCAGAAAATGAAGAACAACTCTGACTGCTATTTTGGATGATCAGATCTGCTTTGTTATGAAATGTTTGGTTATGTTTGTTGTTGGATCGTGTAGTCCTACACTAGCACTACAAGCTCTGACAAACAACATGTCCAGGAACACAAAACACACTAAGAAATCGATGGTGAAAGTAGAACACACGATACTGCCTTATGAAGGCTCAAGAACATGAAGAACACCTATAGCGACGGTTCTGTCGCTATAGGCGGTCTTTAGCGACAGATTATTTAATTTTTTTTGAAAATTAATTATTAAATAGAAAAAATTAGTTTTTAATTATTAAAAATACAAAATAAATTATTAAAAATTAATAAAAATTCTGAAAATTAGTTTTTAATTATATTTCATAAATATTTAATATTTTTGGAATATTAAAAGTATTTAATTTATTTAATTCTAATATTAAATAAATTATTTAAAAATGATTTTTAATATTTAAAAAATTATTTAAAATTATATTATGATATAAGAAAATATTTTAAGTTATTTTTAATGACTTTTAATATTTTGTGATAAATTTTATTAATAAATTAATATTAATAATAATTAAGTTATTTACTAAATGAATTAAATAAATTAATTAAAAATGATTTTATTTTATTAAAAATCATTTTAAATAATAATAAGGTATTAAAATATATTTTAAGTTATAAAATATAACTTTTAATATTTAAGGATAAATTTTATTAATTAATTATTATTAATGATATTAAAGTTATTTAATAATTATGTTAAATAATTTTGTTTAAAAATGATTTTAATGTTATAATAATCGTTTTAAATAAAAATAAAGTGTTTAAAGATATTTTAAGTTATAAGATATAACTTTTAATATTTAAAGGATAATTTCATTAATGAATTAATATTAATGATTATTAAGTTATTATTAATAAATATTAAATTTATTTAATAATTATATTAAATAAATAGTTTAAAAATGGTTTTATTAAGTTAAAAATCATTTAAGAGGGATAGAAATGAATTAAAATATTTTAAGTTATGAATAATGACTTTTAATATTTTGATAAATAGAACATTAATACTTTGATAATAATGATAATTATTTAGAAATGATTTTAAATGTTTTAAAAATCATTTAAGGGTAATTTTAATACTTTAAAAATATTTCAAGTTATTATAAATAACTTTAATATTTTAGAAATAATTTCATTAATAGTTTAATACTAATTAAATATTAATGATAATAGAATTGATTAGTATTTAAATCATTTTAATATGATTCCGATGTTTGAAAATTTATGATAAATTATAATAAATATTTTAAAATTATATTAAGTCATTTAAAAATAATATGATTGATACTTACAGACATTGAGTTACAGAATAGAGTCTTAGACTCGATAATTACCCGATAAAGCTGTCGGTACACCGACATATTTCAGAAATTGATCTGGACTTAGATAAATTGATTAGATATAAGTGATTATTTGTGATTCAATGGTTATTAAACGTATATGCCAATGTGATTAGGGTATGTGTTGACTGCAATAAGCAGTGTTATGTGTTATAGTATGTTATTCTAATCGAACGAACGATCTTATTAATGATAGGTCATGAGATAAGCGATAAAACTAAGTTGCATATTGTAAGCAGTGCATCAGGCAAGTATCTTACCTTTACATTTTCTTTATGCAATGGACATGAGTAAGAATATTTATGAATTATATTATTAGTGTACGGACTATTAACCTTATATTATATAAGCTCATTGATTATCAACATGTTAGTATATGGTAACTCAGATATATATATTTTGTTCGTTAATTTCTAAAAATGGTTAAACAAGTGTCCCCACTTGGATAATCATTGTATTTAATCACATGTTGATATACCTTTGTCAATTACCTGTATACATATATGTTGAATTATAGATTATTGTTGAACAAGATAAAACCTTTGATTTGGAACCCAGAAAAGTATGAACATCCCTACACGGGAAAACTTTTATGCGCCCAAGGCGGACAGAGTGAACAATACCCTCGTTCTGGCACGTAGTATTGATCAATGCAGGGCATAACGGGCTGATCACCCCCGTGCCCGAAAGTTATGACGGTTTACAGATAAATTTCTGTTTAATCTTTTCGAAACTGAAAACAATGTTCATGACATGTCACCATAACCCCAGTTATACTCATTATGTAGTTTCAAAAATTTGAAAGAGAGTTGTTATGTTATTATTATCAATTCAAAATACTTCACAACTATTGACTGGTTGTAGAAGAATGGTACAAAGAAAACATTTAAATCATTTCAGCTTATATATATATATATATATATATATATATATATATATATATATATATATATATATATATATATATATATATATAATTGCTATTAGTTGATGGGCACTCAAATGCTCATCCTTGCTTAATTTAAATATTTTCAGCTAAGTGTGAACGACCAGAGAGCTCTGCTAAGAACAAGTTAAAGGGAAAAGTTGCTGAATGAATGAATGAATGTTATCTTATATAATAGTTAACTTTAGTATGACAATGATATTATATTAGCTATAATGGGTTGTAATGAATGTATTAAAGGTTACGTAATTGGGAGCTAGACTCTGATAATTATGTAAATTAAGTTTGACTTTTATATTATTGTTATTATTATTAGTATTATTATTAGTATTATTCCGCTCATAGAAATGGTATCGTGAAGCACTGAGTTCGGGTTTTAAGTACCCGGATTTGGGGGCCTCACACCAAGGATAGTGAACTTGTTACTGGTTTGGTAAACTGGGTTTACTAGATGAGGAAACAAAGCTCATTTTGGATGATTACTTGGGCCAGTAGGGCGACCCGGACCACGAGAGGTTGATGCACCACGGATACTCATGATGGATGTACGGTACTTTTTTAATAAATTCCCGAGTGAGAAAATCAGGAATGGAATTGTTACTGCCTTTAATGTAGTCAATATCAAAATCAAAGATACTTAAAAGGGCTTGCCATCTAGGAGTGTTTAGAAGCTATGTTTTCAACATCTTTCTCTAACACATATTTTGCAGATTTGCAGTCAATTCGAACTAAAAATTTTTGATTTAATAAATCAATTTGAAATTTATTAATACATAATACAAGAGAAAGTATTTCTTTTTTAATGGTACTGTAATTTAACTGTGTACTATTCTATGCACCAGAATGAAAATGGACGATTTGTTATGGGGAATCTGGAGTTAACTTTTGCTTGAGAATACCTCCGAATCCAATATCAGAGGCGTCAGTTTCAACAATTTTAAATGCAGAATCATTGAAAATACTAAGACAGGGCAATGCCTTGACGTATTTTTTGACTTGTTGGACGACTGAAGTATGAATGTCAGTCCATGGGGGAGGATTGTCTTGCAAACGCTGAAAGAGAGGTTTGCAAATTTTCCTGAGATTTTTATAGAACTTGTCAATATAATTGAGCGAGCCTAGAAACCTCTGCAGTTGGGTTTTATGGGTAATTTTATCTGGGAATCTGTCGGCGAATTGAATAGCTCTATCAATTAGCTGTATGAGTCCGCGATATATAATTAATCCAAGAAACCGAACTTTAGCTTGAAACAAGCTGCATTTGGAAAGTGAAAGAACAAGTCCATTGTCTTTGACCGTTTTAAAAAACGATTTCAAATGTTTGACGTGTTCTTCAATGGAATTAGAAAAAATGAGAATATCATCAATATACACAGCAATGAAATGACTGAAGGGATTCAAGATGTCATTGAGGATATTCTGGAATTCACTGGGAGCATTTTTTAAGCCAAATGCTTGGACATTCCATTCGTAATAACCAAATGGAGTGGTGAATACAGTTTTATACCTGTCATCTGGGTGAATAACAATTTGCCAGAAACTAGATTTGAGGTCAAATTTACTAAAGATGGTGGCATTACTCAACCGGTTAATGAGGTCATCTTTATTAGGCAGGGGATACCTAATCCATTCTAGGACTTTATTTAATGGCTTGTAGTTGATTACTAACCTGGAAACACCTCTTTTCTTTTCTGCTTCATTGTTAACATAAAAGGCAGGACATGACCAAGGGGATTTACTGGGTCTAATTAATTTTTTACTAAGGAGATCATTTATTTCCTTCTTACATAACTCCATTTGTTCATGATTCATTTGAATAGGCCTGGCCTTAGTAGGAATCAAATGTTCTTTGAATTCCTTAGCGTAAGGGAGCCTTACAACATGTTTTTTCCGATGCTAGAAGGCATTAGGAGAATCAGAACAAAAGTTGTCCTTTAAATAAGTTTTTAACTCTTCAATTTTTTCAAGAACATCTTTATGTTGAAGCTGTTCTTCAATTCTTTTGTATTTAATTTCTTCTTTTAAGAAATTTAAATGGGTAGATTTACAGTTTAATAAATTTAATGACTTGGAAATGGGCTCTTCTTGAATAAATTTTAAATCTCTTTCTTTTGGTTTAATAAGAAATTTAAATGTTATTCTTTTACCTAAATGTTTACAGCTTAATCCTTCATTACTAGTAGTAAACGGGTATAACAAATATATAAATGGTAACCCTAAAATGATTTTATCGGTAAAATTGCGAATTAAAACAAATGATATTTTAAAACACATATTATCTTGACAGATATGCACTTTAGGCATTTTATATTTGATTTCCATTTGACTACTATTTGCTGAATTTAATTTTTCATTGGTTTTCTTATAGTATTTGGTTGGAATAAGACATTCCTGAATACAATTCAAATCCGCACCTACATCAACTAAGGCGGGAAGACGTATTGAAAAATTTTTATCGACAACCAAATCAATAGAGATATACCATTTTTGAATGGTAATATCTTTAACTCTTTTAAGAGAAAGACCTTGAACGAATAGATCTGGTTCATCTTTAATTCTTGAATATTCTGGCTCATCGTGATCTTCATCACTAGAGGAGGAATCATGAACTTAAAAGAGTTAAAGATATTATCGGTAAGAAATCTATTCGTTCAAGGTCTTTCTCTTAAAAGAGTTAAAGATATTACCATTCAAAAATGGTATATCTCTATTGATTTGGTTGTCGATAAAAATTTTTCAATACGTCTTCCCGCCTTAGTTGATGCAGGTGCGGATTTGAATTGTATTCAGGAATGTCTTATTCCAACCAAATACTATAAGAAAACTAATGAAAAATTAAATTAAGCAAATGGTAGTCAAATGGAAATCAAATATAAACTGCCTAAAGTGCATATCTGTCAAGATAATATGTGTTTTAAAACATCATTTGTTTTAATTCGCAATCTTACCGATAAAATCATTTTAGGGTTACCATTTATATATTTGTTATACCCGTTTACTACCAGTAATGAAGGATTAAGCTGTAAACATTTAGGTAAAAGAATAACATTTAAATTTCTTATTAAACCAAAAGAAAGAGATTTAAAATTTATTCAAGAAGAGCCCATTTCCAAGTCATTAAATTTATTAAACTGTAAATCTACCCATTTAAATTTCTTAAAAGAAGAAATTAAATACAAAAGAATTGAAGAACAGCTTCAACATAAAGATGTTCTTGAAAAAATTGAAGAGTTAAAAACTTATTTAAAGGACAACCTTTGTTCTGATTCTCCTAATGCCTTCTAGCGTCGGAAAAAACATGTTGTAAGGCTCCCTTACGCTAAGGAATTCAAAGAACATTTGATTCCTACTAAGGCCAGGCCTATTCAAATGAATCATGAACAAATGGAGTTATGTAAGAAGGAAATAAATGATCTCCTTAGTAAAAAATTAATTAGACCCAGTAAATCCCCTTGGTCATGTCCTGCCTTTTATGTTAACAATGAAGAAGAAAAGGAAAGAGGTGTTCCCAGGTTAGTAATCAACTACAAGCCATTAAACAAAGTCCTAGAATGGATTAGGTATCCCCTGCCTAATAAAGATGACCTCATTAACCGGTTGAGTAATGCCACCATCTTTAGTAAATTTAACCTCAAATCTAGTTTCTGGCAAATTGCTATTCACCCAGATGACAGGTATAAAACTGCATTCACCACTCCATTTGGTCATTACAAATGGAATGTCCAAGCATTTGGCTTAAAAAATGCTCCTAGTGAATTCCAGAATATCCTCAATTACTAGCAGAGTCTTCAATAATAACTAGTCTTTTACTGCGTTCAAAACTTATTTTTACAGTTCCATCTGAAAATTGTCTAACATTTTCAAGGTTTATTAGATTGTTAACTACAGGTTGTTCAGGTATTTCACTGGGTAAAGTCCATTGACTAGGGAAAGTAATATCTTTCCAGAGAATGGTTCTCAGGTTCTGAATATTAGCATCACTAGTTGAACTTTGAATTAAGACAGTTTGATCTTTTGGACTTTTATTGAGAGCATGAACGTTTAAGTTATTTTTCATGGTCTTATAATAAATCCGGTAAATCAAAGCTATAGGCTGAGAACCCTCAATCATTTGAGTAATTTCTCCAGCAATTTTAATATTTAATGTCAAGGCTTTTAATAAATTTTTATCACTTAGGCTCAATGTGAAATCAGGAAAGCAATTGAAATTGATAGGTCCATTATGCATACTAGATTCCATCGCGCCGATCATGCTAGGATAATAATTCAAGAATCGTGCATCTCTAAGGCAGAGATAAATACTTGAATTAATTCTTTTAATGTTTAATGGTTTAACTGCCACTTGAACTAATCCAATGTGAATAAAATTATAACCTTTCTTTTTATGTTTTTTGATGACTTCGGGATCCAAAAGACTATAATTTTCGTATTCTTTATTAATGGCATAACCTTTTCAACAGTTTTGACATTATAATATGTTTTAAAATTGTCCAAAAATGTTGACTGATAAATTTCCTTAGGGGAGACCCTATGTATATTCCAATTGTGTAAGGCTTGACTGATATTTTCATAACTGTGAGTTTCCTGGTTAACTATGTCTGGGACAGGAGGCAAAGTTGACCTGTTACTAGTTGAGGAGTTAGATCTAAACAATCTATTCATTTTTACCAAGTTCAAAATAAATTTTTATTCATTATTCTTCCATTCATACCCTATTACCTTAACCAGACTCATACCTATGTTCAAAAACCAACACTGCTCACCCAAGAGACTTACAAAGGTTTGACACGAACAAGGTGGACTACAGTAAATCAGGTGACTTTGGAATAAGAATAAAAGAGAAATTTTGAAAATAGTTGTAGATGAATAGCATGCTGAAATCTTACTGGCAACTAGAACTGAAACAACATGGCTCTGATACCATTTGGGACGGAAGTAGATACAGATGATAAAATAGAATCAGAGGTGCAAATAATAACAGTTTAATTACTAAAACACATAAGTTTTATTAATTGAAAACTGTTTACAAATATACAAACTGATTACAAATTACAAATTGAATTGACTTGACTTACTTAAAACATTAAGAAATGAAGTAGAGTAGAAATAGGGGCTAAGAATGGCTTAACAGCGGTGGAGGCTAATGATTCACCTGAGAAGGATCTCAGAGTCTTTCGTAGTCTGCCTCAATAACTAAGTTCGGTTTCCTTTTATAGAATAAGGAAAGAACTATTACAAAGTTACTATTACAAAAAATGACATTAATATTTGATAATAAATAAATATTAATGATAAATGAATTATGTGGTATTTAATTCATTTAAATACGAGTTCAATGATTGAAAATTTTTAATAAATGATAATAAATATGTGAAAATTTTTATGAGACTAAGAAAAATATTTTGACTGATAATAAAATTATTTAAGTTAATGGTTAAGTTTTTTACCAGAGTTTAATTGAACTTAAACTCAAAATTTTATCCGACTAGACCGTTGGGATGTTAGAATTGTGTCGAGTTCAACTCAGATTGCAATAGTTTGACTTGATACCGAGTCTTATGTGAGTTATGGACTGATAAGATTATGTGATAATTTGTTTAGGTTATTTTAAATATTGTGATGATATTATTCTAATTTGTATTATGTTTATATTAGGTTCAGACAAAGCTTATTAAATTGCATAACGGTAATCAACGGTTCAGGCAAGTTTATTTTTACTTAACTCTACTAAGAGTTGTTTCATTCAGATATGCTTATAGTTAATCATTGTTGATTGCCACTGTAGAATTGTACCCTGTACATATTGCATGTATAAGTCAGGTATGAAAGGCTGATCACCTTCATTACCAGTTGGTCCAGATATATTTGTTCATGTTTAATACTTTTTCAGTCAAAATTTTGTTCGTGCTAATTCACAACTATATTGATGAATTATAGCCAGCTTATTATTCAGACTCTTTCAATCATGATATATCTTAATAAATTTAAACTTGTTGGGCAACTTTCATGCTCACCCTTGCTATATCATGATAAATATTGCAGATAAGGCGAATGCGTTTGGATACAGGAAAAGGGTTAAAGTCAAGTTCAACTTGGGATAAAATGTGCAGCTAATTTGTAATAGAATAGTTTGATAAATATGTTATATGTTTATGAATTGTGTATAAGTTAAGGTTACTCGATTTTGGGGTAATAATGTGTACGTTTATTGTATAAAGAATTTATGTTTATATCTTCCGTAAATAGTGATAGAATGATTGTATTGGATCCGTGGTGATTTGGGACCTATATTCGGGGCTTTCACAGTTGGTATTAGTGTTGTTGATTATAAATCTTAGGTAGGAATACCTGTGACTAATAACCGCAGTGATTAGGATAAAATCTAACTCACATAGAGTTAGTTGGTCGGTAAGATTCAAAGACAAATCTCGGCGAGTTATAAGATACAGAGTTCCCTAACTCTGATAATAAAGTTGAACAGTAGTGGTGAATAGATAGAGTCTAAAAGACTAAAAATACAGTGATAGGAGATCGTAAAACAAAGTGATTAAGATATAGAAATGAATTGTAATATATACGATGTGATCTTCCCATGATCTGATAAGGTGATAGTAGGGGAAAGAGTCAATCTGATGATTGAAAAGTTTACGGCAAGAATGTTGTGTGAAAGTTGTACTATAAATTGGTACAGATTCAGGAAAGGATTATAAATACGAGTTGAATAAAATTCGTATTGAGAAGGGTGTTACGATTAGGTGGGGATTCAATTGAAATGTTTGTGTCGCGCTATTTGCTATATGCATGTTAAGAGGGTGATTTCTTTCTCATGTGTATAACAGATAGATAGGTTATAGGTAGAGAATATAAGGTTAAGTACGAGTTCTTAAAACTCATATTTATGGTATGTTCGTGACTCATAATTATATGAAATGTTTATGAACCCCTTAGCAAATGGGCGCCAAAGGTCTGTCTAAGACAAGTTCTTAAACTCATATGATTGTGGCATGTTCCTGAACTCATAAGTGTGGTAAGTTTGACGAACTGAGTACAGTTGTGTGAATGGAGTATTAAGGATAATAGGAATAGATAGACTGTTTAAGCAAATGATTATTAGTGGAGACATATGTTTTCCAAAATTCCTAGCTATGCTAGACTTCGAACTTTTTGGATATCAAGCAAAATACGCACTATATGCTTTTAAAAAAAATGTAGACTCGTAATCATTTTAAAACGGTTTAAAGTATAGTCTATGCTACTTATTTCAGCTAAACGCAAATAATTTGAAATATCAAAATATATTTTATTTATCACTTAGGTACCATGTAACCTGGTGCAGAGATGATAAAAAGGTGATGGAGTTGTAAATACATGAATACTTAGTGGGAATTTGATCTAAAAATCATTGTTCCACTATTGTATGATGTGTTATGACAAAGTCATATAATGACGGCATCCTCAAACGGACTGTTAATATAGTACGGCATCATGACGTCATTCTCGAAAATATTTTCAAAAATTTTAATTTGCCAACGGGGTTTGGCTACACCTAAATAATTCGATTGAATTGAATTATTGATATGAGTCTATGCTATTCGATTCAGCTAGACTAATGTTATGAAAACTCTAAATGTTCATTGAAAGAAATTTCCCGAACCAAATTGTTTGGTGCGGAATCCAATAAGACTGAGGTAAAATTTTGTGCCTATGGCAGAGACGAGAAACAGATTCGACCAGCAGTACTTAATAAGTACAGGGCATATCGGGCTAATTACCTACTATGTCCGTAAGTTATGACAATATGCAGATGAATTTCCATATAACCTTTGCGAGACAGACAATAGTCTGTAAAATCCCTCAGCACAATTTCAATATTTTAATTCTTGTGAAGAATGTATTGGGTAGCATGCGATGCTGTGTAAGAATGGTGTACGGTGTAAGGTAAATTTCGGGGACGAAATTTTTAGAAGAAGGGGTGAATGTGACGACCCAAGAATTTAGAAAATTATTTAAGTCTTAAAATATTGAATAAAGGTTAAATAATAAACCTAGACAGAAAATAAGTGTATGGATTTGGCATTTCTGAAAAGAAATTTTTGGATTTAAAAATCTTTGTGGTGAATTATTCAGGATCAAGGGTATAAGTGAATATGTTCTGTGTATATGGTATTATATGTGTACAGTATGTGGTTCAGGGTCATGGGTTGACTAGATAACTATATCAGTGTCCAATCCCTATGTATATATTTAGAACATTAACGATCAGTTAGAAAGTCCTAACGTCTGATAAGAAACTCTTGAAACCGGTTCTGGAAACCCTAACTTCAGTTCCGGGAATTTGAAACCCTAATTCGGATATTAGAATTCTAATTTGGGAATTTAAATGTTATGTATAAGGTTTTCGTATTTATATTACAAACCTAATTTGGGATAACCCTAATGATTAATTAGATTTTCTAATAATTTAAAAACCCTAATTTATAAGTTTAAAATCCTAATTGTTCCGTTTGAAACCCTAACGGACCAAATTGCTAAATTAGCAATTTTAATTAGGAAATAATAATCCTAATTAGTAAGCTTGAATAATGATTAGTAAATTTTAATATAATTAAAAAATCCTAATTATAATTTAGAAATATTAATTTTCTATTTTGAAACCCGAAATTCAGAAATGCTAGAAACTAAATTGCTAACCTAAAGGGTTCAAAACCTAAACCCTAAAAGGTTAAAAACCTAACCCTAACCTTAAACCCTAAGGGTTTGGCCATTTACTAGAATGCCATTAAAAATAAAAAGGAAATGACCCATTTACCCCTTCTCTTACACATTAAGTAAAGGATATGTCCAAATCTTGGTGACTCATCTATGTAGATATACAACATGTGCTCAAATCTATCCCAAATCTGATTTTTATGCCACCTATACCCACTAGATACATAAATCTAGCAAAATTAAAAACTTAAGTAAGTAACAACCTTACTTTATTTTTCATTCTTGCCAACCTTTTCTCTCTCATCCATTTCGAAATTTTAGAGTGAGAGGGAGTGAGAAGTTAGACCATGATCATCTTGTAGCAAGCTAAGGATCAGATTCAAGGGTCAGAATCCAAGATCAAAGCTCAAAGTGGTAAAAAGCCTAATCTTAGAAATCTGATTATTTGATGTTAAATGTTGTTTTTGTTTGGTTAAAGTTATGTAATAAGGTGTTAATTAGTGATCTGGGTTGTTAAATCCCAGATCCATAACATCAAAGTCCCCGAATCTAGCATTTTGTGAAATCTGGAAATATTGAAAATAGTGGCCTGACAACCATATGTCAGAGCCCATAGATCGTTATCTGTTAGTTGGTTGTTGTGTTTTATGTTAGGAATCTGTTCTTTGTTGTTAAGACTTGGATCTGACACTAGAATGAAGTGCAGATCATGTGTAGATCGAGAGTTATTATTGGTCAAACAGAGTTGACCCATCACGAAGTCTGGAATCTGGGCAGCCCAGATTTTTCCAGAAAGTTTCTGACAAGTTTTGTAGACCTTTAATCTTGTTGATATTTGATGTTTTAGCTATGTTATTGTTTGATCCTTGTAGCCTGAAATGAGTTCTACATATCCATGTTTTTATATTACTCATATCGTGACCAGAATGGGATTTAAACATGGTCAAACTAAGTTGACCGAACTGCCTGAAGAACAAATCTGGAAAACCCAGATTTGTTCATGAACAGCTTCTGACCATACGTTTGACCGGCCCAGATCTTGTGTAGGAGATGTTATTGAATTGATCTAATGCTATGTTAGTATACCCTAACACATCTACTACAAGTTTGAATTCATAGATCGCATAAATAATTCCTTGAATCAAAGATATAAGGCTGCAAAGTAGGACCCTTGTCACTGCTGGAGATTCTGGGCACAAGAACAGTGTCTGGCACGTAGTTTGGAGGCCCAGATCTTACAGATCTATTATTGTTTGGTCATGGAATCAGTCACTAATTGTAGTATTACACTTACACTACATAACTAGCAACATTATCAGACCAGAAACCGTATGATCAAGGAATTAATGATAGTCAAACTACCAACCTTGTAAACTGACTTGAAGTTATGGGCAGCTTAAGAACACCTATAGCAACGGTTTTATCGCTATAGGACCCTTTAGTGACACTTATTTTCAGAAAATAATTTATTTTAATAAATAAATAGAAAAAAAATGGTTTTTAATTATTAAAAATACATAATAAATTATGAAAAATTATTTTAAAGTCCGAAAATTAGTTTTTAATTATTTTGAGTATATTTCAAAAATATTTAATATTTTTGGAATATAAAAGGTATTTATTTATTTAATTACAATATTAAATAAATTATTTAAAAATAGTTTTAATTCATGAAAAATAATATTATGGTAAAAGAAAATATTTTAAGTTATTTTTAGTGACTTTTGATATTTTGTTATGAAATTCATTAATAAATTAATATTAACGATAATTAATTTATTTAATTAATATATTAAATAAATTATGAAAAAATAGAATTAATATTTTATAAATCATATAAAAATGATTTAAGGGGTATAAAAATATTTGAAGTTATAAAAGATAACTTTTGATATTTTGTCATGAAAATATTAATATTTTAAATTATCGGATAATAAATTTAATTGTTTAAAAATCATATAAAGGTGATTTTAAGGTATTAAAAATACTTTGTGATATTATAAAAATCTTATAATATTATGGCATGAACTTCATTAATATTTGATAATTAATAAATATTAATGATAAATGAATTGTGTGGTATTTAATTCATTTAAATACGAGATTAATGATTGAAAATTTTTAATAAATGATAATAATTATGTGAAATTTTTTATGAGACTTAGAAAAATATTTTGACTGATAATAAAATTATTTAAGTTAATGGTTAAGTGTTTCACCAGAGTTTAATTGAACTTAAACTCAAAATTTTGTCGAACTAGACCGTCGGGATATTAGAATTATGTCGGGATCAACTCAGACTACGATAGTTTGACTTGATACCGAGTCTTATGTGAGCTATAGACGGATAGGATTATGTGATAATGTGTTTAGGTTATTTTAAGTATTGTGATGATATTATTCTAATTTGTATTATGTATATATTAGGTTCAGAAAAAGCTTATTAAATTGCATAACGGTAATCAACGGTTCAGGCAAGTTTATTTTTACTTAACTCTACTAAGAGTTGTTTCATTCAGATATGCTTATGGTTAATCATTGCTGATTGCCACTGTAGAATTGTACTCTGTACATATTGCATGTATAAGTCAAGTACGAAAGGCTGATCACCTTCATTACCAGTTGGTCCAGATATATTTGTTCATGTTTAATACTTGTTCAGTCAAAATTTTGTTCGTGCTAATTCACAACTATATTGATGAATTATAGCCAACTTATTATTCAGACTCTTTCAATCATGATATATCTTAATAAATTTAAACTTGCTGGGCAACTTTCATGCTCACCCTTGCTATATCATGATAAATATTGCAGATAAGGCCAATGCGTTTGGATACAGGAAAAGGGTTAAAGCCAAGTTCAGCTTGGGATAAAATGTGCAACTAATTTGTAATAGAATAGTTTGATAAATATGTTATATGGTTATGAATTGTGTATAAGTTAAGGTTACTCGATTTTAGGATAATAATATGTACGTTTATTGTATAAACAATTTATGTTTATATCTTCCGTAAATAGTAATAGAATGATTGTACCGGATCCGTGGTGATTTGGGACCCAGATTCGGGGCTTTCACAATATCATTGGCCTGTAGTGCATGGATAATTCGTGGATATAAAACTAACGAATATCCTTGGCCCGTAGTGCATGGATAATTCGGTAATGTGGATTATTTATTGAGTTATGTTACATCGATAAAATAGTGATGATGAACTTTTAAATCATAGAAGATAGTAGATATCATGCTCTACTTGACTCTTCTAATGGAATGTTTGTTCCACCACGGTTAAACTTGTTGTCTATTGTATTCTATCAGTTTTACACTATTGAAGGCTAATGATAATTTATTCTGCATTATCTTAGTCATAATATTCTTTACTGGGCTAGTTGAGCTAACCCTTTTCTTTCATTGTTCTCTTCAGGAAATGGGAATATAGTTAGGACTAGTCGGGGAATGGAGTGATGGTCCAAGATGGTGGCTATAGTAGTCCTCACTATTCTATGAAATAGTGTGATAATTATTGTAATGAGGACTCCGTTTGAGTTTGGATATTGTCTACGAGATAATATTCGTGTTAAAACTCTCAGCTACGTTTTGTCGTATTGAATAAATGAAGGTTGTATTTAAATTATGTACCATATATTTGACGACTCAGAATGAGTTGTGTATACCTATTTTGGGGGCGTCACAGTTGGTATCAAAGCTATAAGTAAAGAGCCCCGAGCCTTTCGCGGGTGGCTTACTTGTGTGGAATGCACCAAAGCTAGACATTCTGTAGGGGACGCGGTGAATAACGGTGGTAAGTTTATAGTTATAAGTGTGACGTGTTATCCAAGTCTTGGATGAGAGTCACTATTGGTATCAAAGCTTAGGGATATGATCCCTGGCGGAGATTTGAGGCTAGAACTAGGAAGGGAGAGATGGGTAAGCCCTTCGCTAGTATGACCTACCTAAGCTTATTTGTTATTTAATTGGTCAATCAGCATATAGGGATAATTTGTGGCATGTCAATTAATCCTTATTTTGTGACAGTATTTAAAAATGGCATCTGAAAATGTTGAGATAAACAATGGAGCACGTGAGACCGTTGAGTCACCAACGATCAATAACCAGGATAATGTGCATCAAGAAGGCCATAATCGTCATGTAAACAACAACACCAGTCAAACGATGAACGATGGGATGTTTAGGAACTTTCTGTAATTCATGCAACATCAGGCGAGAGAGACTCATGTTCAAAATGCAGGTACTCACGGATGGTCACCACTAAGCAATTCAAGGAGTTGGGACCGCCAAAGTTTTTGGGAAAGCCAAAACTACTTAAGGTAGAGACGTGGATTAAGCAGATCACCAAGATATTTGATGTCTTGGGATGCTCCGAGGAGTAAAACGCTCCCTTTGCCACCTTCATGTTGAGAGGAGATGCAGATCATTAGTGGGAATCTATAAAACATACTCAGCCTGTCGCATTAAAGATGTATTGGGAGAAGTTCCAAGAATTATTCAACGACAAGTACTTTCTCGAAAGTATTCATCACATGAAGGATGTGGAATTCATCAAGTTAGAGCAAAACAATATGACCGTGTCGTAGTACAAGGCTAAGTTTCCCGAGTTGTCCCGGTTTGCATCCCATTTAGTAGATAATGAGTAGTGTATGACGCGAATATTTCTAAAAGGTTTGAAACCCGAAATATGTAAATACCTCATTTCTCACAAACTTTGCTTGTATTTAGATGTTATGAATAGGGCTCAGTTATTGGAGCGCGATAATGAGTCAGCCCAACCAAGAGATAGCAGCTGGCAAAATGATAATACCAATGGTAACAGTCATCAAAGCGGTGGCAATAAACGTGAAGGAAATCAACATGCCAGAAATGGTAGCCACTTCGGTGGTAATCCTGACCAAGATAATAGAAGTTAAAATCTCAAAAAGTGGAGATTCAACAATGATGGAAAGACAACAGTACCAGCGCCCATTTTTAAGGAAGGAGAATGAGCACAGATCGTATGCTACAAATGTGAAGGGGAAGGACACATCAGTGCAAACTGTATGCAGCAACCCAAAGCATGTTATAATTGCGAAAGAGAAGGTCACCTAGCCCGATTTTATCGTATAGTGAAGTCAAGTCAAGCTGGGATAGAGACACCAAAGACCGTCCCAGACAAGTCAAAGCCAATAGTTCAAAGGAGAGCGTTTGTCGTGACCTCCCAAAAAGCAAAGAACTCAAATGAAGTTATCACGGGTAAGATAATCATAAACTTTTGCGAAGTGTATACCTTATTTGATACCAGTTCTACCCATTCTTTTATTTCAACTACTTGCGCTCAACGTTTAAATTTGACTCCAGAGAAATTAGACTTTAACTTATCTGTTGAAACTCCGTTGGGAGAAACTTTCATTACATCCATTGTTTATAAATCTTGTTTAATTTAAATCAGCACCCTCACATTATATGTCGACCTTATCTCTTTGAAAATACTTACATTTGATGTGATTTTAGGGATTGATTGGTTAACTACTTATCATGCTAAAATTGATTATTTTTGTAAGGTTGTTAGCTTTCATATTCCTAACCAACCTATTATGCGAATTCAAGCGACCAAACCACTAAAGTCAATCACTGTCATATCAAGCCATAAAGCCATTCATTTATTCAAAAACAGATGTTAAGCTTTCTTAGCCCATGTCACGAATTTAAATAAAAATACGCCATATTTGAATGATATTTTTATTGTTAATAAATTTCCTGACGTATTCCCTGAAGAACTTCCTAGCCTACCCCCAGAGCGTGAAATCGAGTTTTTTATTGACCTTGAACCCGGTACAAAACCCATTTCCAAAATCCTATATCGAATGGCTCCTATTGAACTTTAGAAGTTAAAAACTCAACTGCAAGAATTGCTAGACATTGGTTTCATTCGTCCTAGTACGTCTCCTTGGGGTGCTCCTGTTATATTCGTAAAGATGAAAGATGGGAGTATGCGACTTTGCATTAACTATCGGGAGTTGAATCATGTCTCCATCAAAAATAGGTACTCGTTGTCTCGCATTGATGACCTGTTTGACCAGTTGCAAGGTGCCAAATTCTTTTCAAAGATTGATCTTCGTTCTGGATATCATCAATTAAAGATTAAAACTAATGACATTCCAAAGACTACTTTCAGAACTCAGTACGGACATTATGAATTCCTAGTCATGTCTTTTGGATTAACTAATGCTCCTGTTGCCTTCATGGATATGATGAACCGAGTATTCAAGGAATTTTTAGATCATTTTGTGGTTGTCTTTATTGATGACATCCTCATATACTCCAAAAGCCATGAAGATCATGAGCAACACTTGAGGCTAATACTCTAAAAGCTTCGTGAAAAAAAGCTATACGTCAATTTGAAGAAATGCGAGTTCTGGCTTAAGGAAGTAGCATTCCTTGGGTATGAGATATCAAATTATGAAAAATTTGTTGACCCGGTGAAGATTGAAGCAATACAAAGCTGGGAACAACCTAAGTTAGTAACCGAAGTACTTAGCTTTCTAGGCTTAGCTGGTTATTATCAGAGATTCATGGAAAGATTTTCTAAAAACGGTACTCTATTAACTCAGTTGACTCAAAAAGATATAAAATTCGGTTGGAGCGAGGAATATGAGAAGTGTTTTCAAGAACTCAAGAGGAGACTCATTTCAGCACATGTTCTGAAAATACTATCTGGTTCGAAGGGATTTGTCATATATAGCGATGCTTCAGGTAAAGGTTTAGGATGTGTTCTCACGCAACATGGGAAAGTCATAGCCTATGCCTCAAGACAACTCAAAGAATATGAGAGGAATTATCTTACTCATGATCTAGAGTTGGTAGCAGTCGTTTTTACACTAAATATCTAGAGACATAACCTGTATGGGGAGAAAGTGAATATCTATATGGATCATAAAAGCCTTAAATATTTCTTCGCCCAAAAGGAACTCAACATGCGACAACGACATTGGCTCGAGCTGTTGAAAGATTACGATCATACCATTCAATATCATCCTGGAAAAGCTAATGCGGTAGCTGACGCGTTGAGTAGAAGATCATATACGGGTACGAGTGCGATATTGTCAACACAAAGGCTCATTTTGTATGGCTTACAAAGGATGGAGATAGAGTTAAAGACTCCAGGGACCCACGTGATGATGCCAAATATACCAGTAGAACCGACTTTAATTGATAAAGTTAAAGCTGCTCAAACGACAAACCTGGAGCTGATGCGTATGAAGAAGAAAGTGCAAGAAGGTGTTATTCTGGAACTAAGAATCGATGAAGAAGTAATACTTCGAGTCAACTCCAGACTTTGTATTCCTAACGACTCTATTTTGAAGAATAAAATCATGATGGATGTAAAGCCCCCAAATCCGGATACTTGAAACCCGAACTCGGTGCTTCATGATACCATTTCTATGAGCGTAATAATACTAATAATAATAACAATAATATAGATACCAACTTAATTTACATAATTATCAGAGTTTAGCTCCCAAGTACGTTACCTTTAATACATTCCTTACAACCCATAATAGATAATATATATCATTGTCTTAATAATAATAACAAACTATTACATAACTACCACAAATCTTATTTGGTTAGCTTTCCTTTTCCTTTGTTTCTGCATGAGCTTTCTGATTCTTCACACTTGGCTGAAAACATTTAAATTAAACAAGGATGAGCATTTAAGTGCCCAACAAGTAATAACAATTATATATATATATATAAGCTGAAAGAATTTAAATGTTTTCTTTATACTACCCTTCTACAACAATTCAATAGTTGTGAAGTAATCTGAACCGATAAAAATAACATAATAACTCTCTTTCAAATTTTTGAAACTACGTAATGACTATAAATAGGGTTTAGGGACATACTATGAACATTGTTTTCATTTTCGAAAAGGTTAAACAGAAATTTATCTACAAACCGTCATAACTTACGGGCACGGGGGTGATCAGCCCGTTGTACCCTGCATTGATCAATACTACGTGCAAGAACGAGGGCATCGTTCACTCTGTCCGCCTTGGGCGCATAAAAGTTTTCCCATGTAGGGATGTTCATACTTTTCTAGGTTCCAAATCAAAGGTTTTATCTTGTTCAATAATAATCTATAATTTAACATATATATATATATATATATATATATATATGTGTGTGTGTGTGTGTGTGTGTGTGTGTGTGTGTGTGTGTGTGTGTGTGTGTGTGTGTAATTGACAAAGGTGTATCAACATGTGATTAAATACAATGATTATCCAAGTGGGGACACTTATATAACCATTTATAGAAATTAACGAACAGAATATAAATATGAATTATCATATACTAACATGTTGATAATCAATGAGCGTATATAAAGTTAATAATCTGTACATTAATAATATAATTTCATAAATATTCTTACTCATGTCCATTGCATAAAAAAATGCAAAGGTAAGATACTTTCCTGATGCGCTGCTTTTAAATTGCAACTTATTTTTATCTTTTATCTCATGACCTATCATTAATAAGATCGTTCGTTCGATTAGAATAATATACTATAACACATAGTACTGCATTTTGCAGTCAACACATAACCTAATCACATTATCACACATGTTCAACAACCATTGAATCACAAATAAATGCATATCTAATCAAAATATCTAAGTCCGGATCAATTTTTGAAACATGTCGGGATACCGACAGCTTTATCGGGTATTTATCGAGTCTAAGACTCTAATCTGTAACTCAATATTTGTAAGTATCAGTCATATAATTTTTAAACATTTATTATTATTTATCATGAATTTTTAAACCTCGGAATCATTATTAAATGATTTAAATATTAAACAATTCTATTATCATTAATATTTAATTAATATTAAACTATTAATGAAACCATTGCCAAAATATTAAAGTTATTTATAATAACTTAGAATATTTTTAAAGTATTTATATTACCCTTAAATGATTTTTGAAACATTTAAAATTATTTTTAAATAATTATCATTAATATTAAAGTATTAATGTTCTATTTATCAAAATATTAAATGTCATTATTCATAACTTAAAATATTTTTAATTCATTTATATCCTTTTAAATAATTTTTAAATTAATAAAACTATTTATTTAATATAATTATTAAATAAATTTAATACCTTTAATAATAAGTTAAAAATCATTAATATTAAATTATTAATGAAATTATCCTTTAAATATTAAAAGTTATATTTTATAACTTAAAATATCTTTAAACACTTTATTTTCATTTAAAATGATATTTTTCTAATATTAAAATCATTTTTAAACTCAATTATTTAATATAATTATTAAATAATCTTAATATCATTAATAATAATTAATGAAATTTAACTTTAAATATTGAAAGTTATATTTTATAACTTAAAATATTTTTAAATTCCTTATTATTATTTAAAATGATTTTTAATATAATAAAATCATTTTTAATCAGTTTATTTAATTCATTTAGTAAATAACTTAATTATCATTAATATTAATTTATTAATAAAAAGTATCACATAATATTAAAAGTCATTAAAAATAACTTAAAATATTTTCTTATATCATAATATAATTTTAAATGATTTTTTTCAAATATTAAAATCATTTTTATCTAATTTATTTAATATTGTAATGAAATAAATTAATATTTATGAAATATACTTAAAATAATTAAAAACTAATTTTTTTAGAATTTAAAATAATTTTTAATAATTTATTTGGTATTTTTAATTATTAAAAACTATTTTTTCTATTTATTTAATTAAATTAATTAATTTTATAAGGAAACTATCGCTAAAGGGCCCTATAGCGACGAAACTGTCGCTATAGGTGTTCTTGAGGTGTTCTTCATGAAACCCAGAACATCAAGCCAGTTACCGAGTGACCAGGTTTGACCAGGTCTAATTTCGTGTGTGTTGTGTTTCTGGAGATGTTGTTTGTCAAATCATGTAGTACTAATACAAGACTACAAGATCCAACAACAATTAAGTTCATACCACACATAACCAAAGAGATCTAACCCAGCAAAGTAGCTATCAGAGGTTGTTCTTTATTTCTGGGTTACCCAGAAATGAAGAATAGTTCATGTAGCCTACTTTGGGCTTCCACAACTTGTGATATAAGTGTTTTTTTTTTTTTGCGATCTAAAAGTTCCAGCTTGTAGATAACATGTAAGTGTAGAGATCTACTACATAAAACACATATAAAAACAATACAATCACTATATCTAGCCCGGTCAAAGCCTGTCAGAAAACATGCTCATACGTTTTCTGGGTTTCCTAGGAAACAGCAAACGTGTTCAACTAAGCTACTTTGACCGGCCATTACTTTCTTTCTGTTAATCATTTAGGTTATATAAAGGCATGATTTTGAAGTTCATGTAACATACTACGCTACTGATACAACAACAATAACAACAAACTTAACATCTAACAGATTTAAACCGTGCAATATCTTGTCAGACACTGAAATGGAGTTTCTGGGTTGCCCAGAAACTCTTGATCATGCTCGGTCAACCGAGTTTGACCACGAATATCTTGCAACCTGGATCTGATTCAAGCATCATTTCAATTCCAGATCAAATATATCCTTACAGACTACAAGTTAAAACATTTAAACAACCAAAAACATAACAGAGAAAGATCTACAAGGTCTGACATTCGTTGTCAGACAACAAAATTTTATTTTTCCAGATTTTGTAAATCTTCAAATCCGAGCCTCTAGATTTTATGGATCTAACATCTAGCAACCCAGATCATCTTTATACACTACATACAACATATTTAACACACAAAAACTAACACCTAGCATATAATCAAAAGTCAGATTTCGTTTTAGGGTTTATACCTCCTATGAGCAATCTTTGATTCTTGGCTACTGATTTGGTTCTGGGATTTCGTGGGGCTTTGTTTGTGACTAAAATTCCTTGAAATTTTTCATAGGTTTGGGTTGAGAGAGAAGGCTTGGGTGTTGTGCAAAATATGAGCTAGCAAGTGACATTTTCTCTCCCTTAATCTATTTATATGACTTAGATTCAATGAATTTAACATGCAAGGTGTCAAAGAGGATAAGTTTGGATGATATATAGAGCATGTGCTATAATCTAGGGTGATGATTTTGCAAGATATGGGAAGATTTGTAAGAAATCTATTAAAATAAATCCAAAAGGGTATTTTAGTAAACTAACAAAATATTTTAAGGGTATTCTTGTCCATGACACTTGAATCTAGGTTAAAATCAATAGATCTTAAACCTTAAGGTTTCCCAAATAGTTTCTAGGGTTTAAAAATTTAAGTTTAAAGTTCAATAAAATTTTAATTAGAACTTACTAATTAAAATTTAGGGTTTTTAAATAATTAGGATTTTCTTAAAAAATTATTTAGGGTTTCTAGAATTTTAATTATGGTTTACCTAATTAATCGCTTAATACACAACATAATACATATAACACAGTTATATAACAGTCTTAAACTCACAGTTGTTTTTCCAATTAGGGTTTCCCCCGGTAAAATTTGGATTTAATCAATTAATAAAAGGGTTTTGAAATTAAACATCATAATTGACCAATCATCATCAATACGTACATACAGTACATATTTATAGCAATGAAAAATCAAAGTATAATTAAAATTACATTGTTATTCTCATTCCTTGATAAAAACCCAAAATTAGGGTTTAGATTTCATATCTAATTTATTCTTCATATTTAACCTTAATAATTAAGGTAAAATAATTAACTTAATAATCTGTACTAAAACTCATATAATAAAATAATTATTATATTTATTCTCAAAATCACTCCATATATTATTTAAATAATATATGATTATATTTTCATGGAAAATAATTAATAAAAATATTTCTACTATAAATTAATTATTATAAGAATATACTTTATAAAAATCAATAATTCTAAAATAAATTTATTTGTAAATATTTATGTAATAAATATATTTTTATTTACTACATAAATACATATACGCAATATCTTGTACAAATCCTCATCCCTAAAATAAAATAAAAAATTTATACGCAAAATTTCTTATTTATTTATATAGAAAATATCGGGTTGTTACAATGGAGGCGCACAACACACCGTTTGCAATCCATCCTAGAAGTACCAAAATGTATCGCGATCTTCGACATACATTTTGGTGGAACAATATGAAGAGAGAGATAGCAAAATTTATCTCAAGGTGTTTAACTTATCAACGTGTCATGGCGGAGCATCAAGTGCCAATAGGTTTATTGCAACCACTTGAAATTTCAGAATAGAAGTGGGAGCACATTAACATGGATTTTGTTACTGGTCTGCCCAAGGTTTCTCAAGGCATAGATGCAATTTGGGTCATTATTGATAGATTAACCAAGTCTGCTCATTTTTTACCTATACGAGAAACCTATTCACTTGAACGTCTTGCTCGTTTATACATAAATGAGATTGTAAGACTGTATGGTATGCCAGTATCCATAGTTTCAGATCGAGACCCAAGATTCACTTCACGATTTTGGGTCAGTTTACAGAAAGCTATGGGCACAGATTTATGATTCATTTATGCATATCACCCTCAGACGGACGGGGTGTCGGAGAGGACTATTTAAACTCTTGAAGATCTATTAAGACTACATGTCTTAGACTTCAAAGGAAGTTGGGACAAGTTCTTGCCATTAGTGGAATTCTCCTACAACAACAGTTATCAAGCAAATATCAATATGGCTCCATTCGAGGCGTTGAATGGATGTAAGTGTCGTTCTCCAGTATGTTAGGATGAGGTGGTTGAAGCAATGTTGTTGGGACTGAAATTGGTACGCATGACAACGAAAAAGATTCAAATGATGTGGCAATGCATAAAAACCTCACAAAATCAACAAAAGAGTTATGCTGATCTTCATCGAAGGGACGTGTAATTCAATGTTGGAGATTATGTGTTGTTACGTGTTGCTTCATGGAAATGAGTTATGAGATTTGGAAAGAGAGGAAAGCTCAGTCCTCGATTCATTGACCCATTTAAAATCCTCAATTGAGTAGGAACTGTAGCCTATAGACTTGCCTTACTGCCAAGTATGTCTTATGTTCATAATATTTTTCATATATCTATGTTACGTAAATATGTGGAGGACCCAAACCATATTATTGAATTAAAATCAAACGAGATAACAGAAGATTTATTGTTTGAAGAGGTACCTGTTAAAATCTTGGATAAGAAAGAACCTATTCTACACTCAAAGGTTATACCTCAAGTCAAAGTTTTGTGGAGAAACCACGATATTGAGGAAATGACCTGGGAGTTAGAATCTGAAATGAAAATAATGTTTAGAATCTGAAATGAAAATAATGTATCCTCATCTCTTCGACATACCAGGTACGTACACTAATTTCGATGACAGGGGAGGTTGTAAGACCCCAACTTTTATGAATAAAGATTTAATTTTTTTCTAAATATTATTTTTGAATAATAAGGTATGGATTTGATATAATGTTATAGTTGTGGATAATATTTACAAATTTTGCAAAGTAAGCAAATGGATATAAAATATTCGTTTGGTCGGGGAATATTAGTTTTATAAGAGAATATTTTTACGACGACGCAATCATTTGTGGACCCCACAACAGAATTTCTGTCGGAGTTAGAAAACGACATAAATAACTTTTTATAAAAATAACGGCAAGACTTTTATCGTTAACTGTTGAAATACCCAGTGATAAAAGTACAGTAATACGCGTGATTGCATAGTAGCGGACGGTATTGTATAGTATATTTGATTATTGATGCTTACATGAGAAGTCACTCAAGTTTATTCAATTTTTACCACAGTAATTGCTGCATAGTATCTCATTTATTGATTCAATTATTGTCATAATATTTTATATCAATAATTGAGACGACAAAGTTATTCATATTATTATTTGGATTATTGACGATGTCTAGAAAGTTCTGTCGAGGAAAGGGGTTTGGTCACCTAATTGTGCTCCAATAAGGAGAAGTCCTTATCGGAAAGTTCACTCTTTCTTGGGAATGATCTGGTTGTTAATATTGCGAGTTATAATATTAATGATGAATAAATGTTATTAAAAATGTGTTTAGTGAAGCCAAGCGAATTAAGATAAATGGAGGGGTTTTTTTATGAAGTATTTGTTATAAGTTTAGCTTATTACATGGACCCCCACTTACTCATTTTTCAAAAATGTCGGTAGAAAGTTATCTCAATTTTGTGTTATTACATATATATATGAATATATGTATATACATATATATATATATATAATATAAATTTTGTTTTTTATATAAAATAGAATATATTATATTTTATTGTTTGCATAGTACTGCATAGTGCAGCATAGTAAAAATCAATTTTTTTAAAGTTTCAGCCAAATGCCCGTAAAGAAATTTTTGTTCACCCGTGATTTACTAAATTCAAATAGTGCCCTTTCATTCTCCTATAAATAGGATGCTTAGTTTAGAAATGAAAATCACACAAGAATCAGAGAATTCTTCGTCTATAATATTGGGCATATTTCTTTTAAGTTTAAGGAAGCTTTGAGTGTAGAAAATAGTATAAGTTTTCTTCAAGAATATCCCCGCCATACCAGTCAGAAATACTCTCCTTTTAAGGTAAGGGATATTATTTTTGTTCAATACTCGTAAGAAATAATATTTTCTTTCATACTATGTAGTACGTAAGTAATATTATTTCGTTTCGTATTCCTAATTCTACACTCATGTTGATAAGTATTACTTCTATACTCATTGAAATTAGTAGAATATCCTTGAAATTTGCACTTCATCTAGTATCGTTTCACAAGGATATTTTTTTGAGCATTCTTGTTAAATTTTAATATTTTCATGTCGGGGTACTATTCATGGAGTACTATTTATGAAGAACTATTCACGGGATACTATTCACTTGGGTACTATTCACGACAAAAATTGATTTCTTTTTTATCCAAATTACTTTTACATGAATATTATTTTTGAATTTTACTCCACAAAGCAGTTATCATGTTGACAATTTGAACATTCTTAAACTCTGGATAAATTGAATTGTAAATCTTTAATATTTATCCTTGATCTCGTTTGATTGAATTCTTATATCATTGTCATCATTCTCATGCTTATATTGTGATAAAAGTCATCTTTGGCCCGTAGTGTATAGATGGACTGTTGATTGGTATGATTATGATTAGGAATTTTGTATCGGTATAATCATGACCTGTAATGTTATAAATGATGTGGTAAAAGTCCTCATTGGCCCGTAATAAATTGATGGATAGTTGTTGACATGATCATGACCATTGGTGATAATAACAAATATCCTTGGGCCGAAGTGCATGGATAATTCAGTGATGTGGATTATTTATTGAGCTGTGTTACAGCGATAAAATATTGATGATGAACTTTTAAATCATAGAACATAGTAGATATCATGCTCTGCCTGACTCTTCTAATGGATTATTTGTTCCGCTGCAATTAAACTTGTTGTCTATTGTATTCTATCAGTTTTACATTGTTAAAGGCTAAGGATAATTTATTTTACATTATATTAGTCATAATATTCTTTACTGGGCTAGTTGAGCTCACCCTTTTCTTTCATTGTTCTCTTCAAAAAATGAAAATATAGTTGGGACTAGTCGGAGAATGGAGTGATGGTCCAAGATGGTGGCTATAGTAGTCCTCACTATTCTATGAAATAATGTGATAATAATTATAATGAGGATTCCATTTGAGTTCGGATATTGTCTACGAGACAATATTTGTATTAAAACTCTCAGCTACATTTTTTTGTATTATATAAATGAAGTTTGTATTTAAATTTTGTACCATGTATTTGGCGACTCAAAATAGGTTGTGTATACCTATTATGGGGGCATCACAGTTTGCTTTTCTTGTGTTTGTGGTTATAGGATGATAGATATGGGAGTACCTAGTAGAGTGGTAGAGGAAGAGCCCCGAAATATATATGTCGTATATGAGGCACCTCTAGAGGCTGAGCCTGTGAAGGAAGTTGCACCGTCCGAGTTTAACGACGAGGATGAGATAGAGGCAGAGTCTGATCCAGAGGAGGAGCCTATGGAGGACGAGCCTATGGAGGACGAGCCTATGGAGGATGAGCCTATGGATGACTCTGATGAGGCTACTATAGAGGAGTAGATGTTGGGAGAGTACGAGGAGCGGATCCTAGAGTTAGACTACAGAGTCCATGAGCTAGAGGTTGAGGCTCAAGAGAGGGAGTTCGAGTTCCAAAAACTGAGGGATGAGGACCACCAGAGGAAGTTAACGATGCAAGAGTTGGAGGTAGAGATTGCCTACCGTAGAGAGGCAGAGATCCAGATGGGGACTATGTTTCACATGTAGGTGTCTTGGAATGTAGAGTTGGCAGGTAAGCTGGAAGAGATGGAGCAGAGAGAATTGAATGAGAAGACGAAAAAGGAGGCTCTCCGTACTCAGCTAGAGTTGGAGGTAATGGAGAGGATTCACTTTAAGGAGAAGTGGGAAGCAGCTAATGAGAGGGTAAAAGACCTAGAGGATGAAGTCAAGTGTAAGAAGAAGAAGGTGAACAAGATGGGTTATGTGTTTCGCTTAACTGTTGAGAGAGTGATTGATTGTGCATATCACTATCCGATGGAGCAGGGACAAACCCGACACACTATGAGCAGATAGTTGATGGCATACATACCACAGATCGAGTACAAGAGCGCTGTGGAGCGCGGGATGTTGGGATGAGATCCAGTAGTCTAGTAGTAGTTCTAGTAGTTCTTTTATGTGATGTATATATCATGATGTATTCCCAATATTTTGTGTAAGATATGGGATAGTTATGTAAACCCCGAGTAGGCTTATGTTAGAGGGGTAGTATGTTAGTATTTTCCCCATCTTTTGTGATATTAGGGGATATGTGTTGACATTTATAGAAGTATGCTAGGGATAATCATATTGATGTAATGATTTGGCATATGAATATAAATGATCTTATTTCATAAACGTGTTATAAAATCTTATTCCTTTTTCATTTGAGAAATGTTTAAGTAATAAAACAAGATAATAAAAATGAAAATTTTGTGATGCAGAAAATACCACCCAGACGTAGACCAGCCACCCCGGAAGAGTTGGTCAATAACGAAAGAGAGCAAGTAGACCCTATCCAAAGGCTAGTAGATTTGCTATGAGAGGCCCTTCAAGGAAGAAACAACGAACCAATACAACCTAATCCCCAGGTAGTACCAGTTACGAACTATAAAGACTTTAGAAGTGTAGGACCTCTGGAATTCGTGGGTACTACCGATCCTATAATGGCACAGACGTGGATCAAAGAGATGGAGAAGGCCTTAACCATCGCTCGTGTGGGTGTAGACCAAAAGACGGTGTTTGCCACTTAAATAATCAGAGGCGAAGTTAACTACTGGTGGGAGACGAATCAGCAAAGAGCAGGAGAAGGGATAATAGCATAGGAGATATTCAAGACTCAGTTTTTTGAGAACTACTTCCCGAAAAGCATGAAGAACGGAATGAAGGTGAAATTCTTAGAACTTAAACATGGAGATTTGACGATGGTGCAATACGAGGCTAAGTTCAATGAGCAAGCCCGGTTTGCAGAACACCAGGTAGGGGATGAAGAGAAGAAAGCTAGACGTTTTGAGCAACCTTGGCTGTTCAACAAGGTGTCGGTTCTTCAGATCGATTCATTTGCGACATTATTGGAGAAGGCTATTATTGTAGAGGGAGGTAGTGAAGCCTTAAGTTTGTATAACAAGGAAAAGAATGGTAAGAACACGGGAGGAGAAAGCCATGGAGGAAGCAGCAGTGGGGGAAGTAATCCAGGAAAGAGGAAGTGAGAGAATAACAACAACAACAAAAATCACAACAATCAAGCGGGGAATTTTCATGGAGGTTTTAAGAAGAGGGCAGAGGGATGCCCGAAGTGTGGGAAGAATCACCAAGGCGAGTGATGGAAGGGGCGCAGTACTTGCTACAACTATACCCAAGAAGGGCAAATTTCACCCAATTGCCCGAAGCCCAAGAAAATCAAGGGTTGTTTTGCTTGTGGCTCGGCGGACCACCTGATTAAAGACTGCCTAAAGAAAGGGAGCGGCGGAGGAAGTGGCTAGCAAGGGGGAGGCAGTAAACTGATGATTGGCAGACCGACGCAATCCAACCGCCAGGACCCTTAACATGACCATTAAGGACGCAGTAGCTGCGAAGGACATGGTGTCAGGTATTATCCTAATCAATGATATAACTGCATATGTATTATTTGATTTGGGTGCCACCTGTTCTTTTGTATCTGAAGAATTTCCTAGTCGACTTAATTTACCCCAAGAACGATTAGGAAATCCTTTGAACATAGAAGTTTCGAATAAGGAAGTAATCCCCGTAAAATACTTTTACCGAAATGATCACGTAAACATTAAAGATCATGAACTAAGCATAGACTTGATTTTGATGAGATTGGGAGAGTTTGACGTAATATTGGGAATGGATTGGTTGTATAACCATGCTGCGATAATTGATTGTCAGAATTAAAGTGTAAACCTTCAGACTCCGAATAAGTCTAAGGTAGTATTTTATGGTAGCTCATCGCTTAAGCAATCGTGTTGTCTTACGATGATGCAGGGCAAGAAATTGTTAAGGAAAGGATGTGTAGGTTACTTAGCTTACATTGTAGGTACTCGAAAAAAGGGAGTAAAAATTAAGGATATATCCATAGTGAGAGAATTCCAAGATGTATTTCGGACGATCTGCCTGGTCCTCTGTCAGACAGAGAAATTGAATTCGTAATAGACTTAGCACCGGGAACGGCACCAATTTCGAAAGCCCCATATCGTAGGGCGCCAGTAGAAATTAAAGAATTGGTGATACAACTGCAAGAGTTACTAGATAGAGGTTACATACAACCGAGTGTATCTCCTTGGGGAGCACCAGTGTTGTTTGTTAAAAAGAAGGACGGATCGATGAGGCTCTTTATCGATTATCGAGAATTGAACAGAGTAACGATCAAGAATAGATATCTGTTACCAAGGATAGATGACCTTTTTGATTAACTGAAGGGAGCGAAGTGTTTCTCAAACATAGATCTATGGATGGGTTATCACCAGTTGAAAGTACGAGAGGAGGACATACCAAAGATGGCGTTTCATACCCGTTATGGACACTACGAGTTTTTGGTAATGTCATTCGGATTGACTAATGCTCCGGCAACATTCATAGACTTAATGAACCGAGTCTTCAAGCCATACTTGGACAAATTCGTATTAGTTTTCATCGACGATATGTTGATCTACTCAAAGATGGAAGAAGAGCACGCCGAACATCTGAAGATGGTTTTGGAGGCGCTAAGGAAGGAAAAAATGTATGCAAAGTTTTCAAAGTGTGAATTTTGGATGGAGAAGGTTCAATTCTTAGGACATGTGGTAGATAAGGATGGAATTTCAATAGACCTTGCAAAAGTAGAAGTAATGAGTAATTGGGAGCAGCCGAAGACACCAACAAAGATAAGAAGTTTCTTAGGGTTAGCAGGGTACTATCAAAGATTTTTCTAAGATAACAACCTCGTTGACCAATCTAACGAGGAAGACGGTGAAGTTTGTATGGACAGACAAATGTGAAGAAAGTTTTCAGGAGTTGAAGAAGAGATTAAGCAAAGCATCTATATTAACATTACAAAATGATGCGGTAGGTTTCGTGGTATATAGTGATGCATCACACAAGGGACTTGGTTGTGTGCTCATGCAACATGAAAAAGTCATTGCATATGCATCGCGACAACTGAAGGATTATGAAAAATGATACCCTACTCACGACTTAGAGTTAGCGGCAGTAGTTTTTGCGTTAATGATTTGGAGACATTATTTGTACGGAGAGAAATGTGAGATATACACAGACCACAAGACTCTGAAATATATCTTCACACGGAAGGAGTTGAACATGCATTAGAGAAGGTGGTTAGAATTGATCGAGGATTATGACTACGATATTCTTTATCACCTGAGAAAGACAAAAGTAGTAGCCGACGCGCTGAGCAGGAAAGGAAGGGAGAAGTTGTTTCAACTAACAACCCAGGAAGAGTTAATAAGGGAAATGGAGAAATTGGAAATAGAGGTAAAGGGACCGGGGAGGTCTGGAGAAAAATTATTTGCAGTGGAAGCTCATCCAACCTTGTTGGACAGAGTAAAGGAATCACAAGTGAAGGATGAAGAGTGCGAGAAAATCAGGAAAAAGATCACAAAAAAAGAAGAAAAGAGATTAAAAATGGATAAAGGCGATATTTTGAGATTCGAAGGGAGAGTGTGGGTGCCAGCGGTAATCGAGTTGAGGGAATAAATTTTGTACGAGGCATACAATACGATTTATTCCGTTCATCTAGGCGGCACAAAGATGTACCGAGATTTGAGGCAACATTTTTTGTGGCCGAATCTGAAATGAGAAGTAGCGGAGAACGTCAGTAGATGTCTTACTTGCCAACGGGTCAAAGTAGAGCACTAGAGGCCGAGTGGTCTACTTCAACCATTGGAAATACAAGAGGAGAATTGGGAGCACATTATAATGGACTTCGTGGTGGGACTTCCAGTCAAGCAGAAAGGTTTTGATGCCATTTGGGTTAACGTAGATCGACTAACGAAGACGACACATTTTCTACAGATCAAGATCCGATATAATTTGAATCAGTTAGCGAGCCTGTACGTAAAGGAAATTATATCATGACATGGAGTGCCGGTGTCAATTGTCTCTGATCGAGATCCTTACTTCTCGTCAAAATTCTGAAAAAGCTTACAAAAAAGAATGGGGACACAATTAAGATTGAGTACCACTTATCATATACAAATCGATGGGAAAAGTGAGTGCACCATACAAACATTTGAAGACATGCTTAGAGCTTTCGTGATGGACTTCAAGGAAAACTGAGACGATCACCTACCCCTAGTGGAATTTGCATATAACAATAGTTACCATGCGAGTATCGACATGCCAACATACGAAGCTCTTTACGGGAGAAAATGTTGAACGCCGTTATATTGGGGCGAAGTTGGAGAACGACGAATGTTGGGGCCAGAGTTAGTGTAACAAACCGCAGACGTGGTGACAGTAATAAGAGCCAGACTGGTAGCAGCTCAAGATCGCCAGAAAAAGTACGCAGATTTGCATCGATAAGACCGAGACTTTAAAATCGAAAGTTTTATTTTCTTGAAAGTATCCCTCTGGAAAGGAAAAATACGATTCGGCAAGAAGGGAAAATTGAGTCAGAGGTTCATAGGACCATTCGAGATATTGAAGCGAGTGTGCGAAGTGGCATATAAAGTTGCATTACCACCTGAGTTGGAGCACATCCACAACGTGTTTCACATCTCTGTGTTGCGTCCGTACAAGCCTGACTACAAACACGTGATTTCCTATGAGCCCATTCAAGTGGAGAAGAATTTAGCGTATGAAGAAATTCATGTCCAGATATTAGATAGGAAAGAGCAGACATTAAGAAATAAAGTTATATCTTCCGTAAAAGTACTTTAGCGACACCATGACTGTAAGACCCCAACTTTTATGAATAAAGATGAATTTTCTATAAATATCATTTTTGAATATCAAATAGTAAATTTGATATAATGTTATAGTTATGGGTAATATTTATAAATTTTGTAAAATAAGCAAGTGGTTATAAAATATTCATGTTGTCGGGGAATATTCGTTTGGTCATGGAATATTCTTTCTGTCGAAGAATATTCGTACGACGGCGCAGCCATTTGTGAGCCCCAAAACAGAATAACTGTCGGATGAAGAAAATGACAAATTTGAGTTTTTATAAATAACGGCGTAATCGTTATCTTTAGCACTGTTGGAATATCTGGTGGTTAAAATACAGTAATACGCGTTGTTACACAATAACACACGGTATTAAACAGTATTATTTAATTATTGATTCTTACATAAAAAGGCACTACCCAATAATTTTTACAGTAATTACTGTTCAATATTTTATTTTATTGGTTCAATAATTGCTGCATTGATATTTTATATTATTGTTGTTTCAATAATTGTTACTGCACAGTATTTTCCATTATCAAATCAATAATTCATATTATTTGAATAATATTATTAGATAGCATTATTGGCAATGTCTAGAAAGTTCTGTCAAGGAGAGGTTTGGTCACCTAATTGCGCGGCAGTAAGGAGAAATCTTTATTAGAAAGCCCCCTCTTTCCTTGGAACGGTCTGGTTGTCATTATTGTGATTCTGTAATATTATTCGTGAATAATTAATTATTGATTTATATGATAAGAAAATATTTATTTTATGTGGACATAAATGATGGATAGGAAAATATTTATTTTATGTGGTTATAAATGAAGGAATTAATGTTAAGGTGTTTTACCAATATTTTAATCGGAATGGAGGTATTAAAATTCAAATCAGTGTTCTTAAAGCTCTATTGCGTGAGTTATAATTTTAATTCGACCATTGGATCGTTGTGATTTTTGGATATGTTATGCATATATAAGTTGAGTATATGTCCACAAATTTTGAACCGTTAAAAATTAACGTATGATTTGTTTTGAATTTTATGAGGTATTGAAAATCATCCGTTTGTGGATTTCGGAAATTTTCTGTTTGGAATTTGGAAAAACTTAAAGCTACAAAGTTGTAGAGAATTTGATTTCGTGTGGAATGGACATAAAATTCATATTTTTCTGATAAAAAGGCTATTTATTATGAATTACTGAAGTTTTGGAAAATAAAATATTTTTATTAAAATTGGGTGGGACCCACTTTTATTTTTTTAAAACATGTGGGCTGCTGAAAATTTTTCCAAGATGGCTGGCTTTGATGTTTCAAAGGAGGTGGACGTAGAATGAAGAAATCAAGTATTATTATTTTATTAATTAGTCTCCTTTGGCGTTCTAGCATTTTTCTATAAATAGGATGCTTAGTTAGAATTGAAAATCACACCAGAATCAGGGAATTCTTCTTCTATAATCTTGAGCGTATTTCTTTAGAGTTTTAGAAAGTTTTGAGCATAGAAAACAGTGAAAGTTTTCTTCAAGAATATCCCTGCTATACCAGTTGGAATACTCTTCCTTTCAAGGTAAGGAATGTTATTTTTGTTCAATATTCGCTTGAAATAATATTTTCTTTCATACTCTGTAGTATGTAAGTAATATTATTTCGTTTCATATTTCGAATTCTATACTTGTTTTGTTAAAATTTTGGCTTCTATACTGCATGAAATTAGTTGAATATCCTTGATATTTGCGCTTCATCCAGTATCTTTTCATGAAAATATTATTCTGAGCATTCTTGATAAGTTTTCAACTTTTTCATGCCGGAGTACTATTCATGGGGTTACTATTCCCGAAGTGCTATTCACGGGGTACTATTCAGTCCAGTACTATTCACCCGGGGTACTATTCATGATAAAAATTGATTTGTTTTCGGTCCAAATTATTTTTGGTACAATATTATTCTTTAACTGTACTCCACAAAGCAGTATCATATTGACAATTTGGACGTTATTGATTTCTGGATAAATTAAATTATAAATCTTTAAAAATTTATCCTTGAACTTGTTTTATTGAATTCTTATATCATTGTCATCATCCTTGTGTTTATATTATGTTGAAAGTCATCTGTGGCCTGTAGTGCATAGATGGACTTGGTATGATTATAACTAGGGATTATTCGGTATAATCATGACCGTAATATTACAAATGATATGGTAAAAGTCCTCATTGGCCCGTAGTGCATTGGTGGAGAGTTGTTGGCATTATCATTACCATTGATGAATACATGAATATCCTTGGCCCGTAGTGCATGAATAATTTGTGGTCGTGATACTAATAAATATCTTTGGCCGTAGTGCAGGGATGATGTTGATTATTTATTAAGCTGAGTCTCAACGATAAAAATGATGAAAAATCTTTTAAATCATAGAAGATAGTAGATTTTATTATCTACTTGACTCTTCTAATTAATTGCTTGTTCCGCTGCAGTTAAACTTGATGTTTGTTATATTTTATCAGTTTAACACGGTTGATGGCTAACGATAAATTATTCTGCATTATCTTAGTCATAATATTTCTTACTAGGCTAGTTGAGCTCACCATTTTGCTTTCATTGTTCTCTTCTGAAAATGAGAACGTAGCCAGGACTAGTCAAGGAACGGAGTGACGGTTCAGATGATAGCATTAGTTGTCCTCACTATTCTATGTAATAGTGTGATAATAAATGTATTGAGGACCCCATTTGAGTTGAATTCTGTCTAGAAGACAATATTCGTATGAAAACTCTCAGTTTATGTTTTGTCGTATTTTACATGACAGTTGTATTATTAAGTTGTATTTGAATTTTGTACCATGTATTTGGCGACTCAAGATGGGTGATGTATACTTAATTTGGGGGCGTCACAATTGGTATCAAAGCTTAGGGATATGATCCCTTGCTGAGATGAGAAACAAGAACTAGGAGGGGAGAGACGGGGAATTCTTTGCTAGTATGACCTACCTAAGTTTATTTGGTATTTAATTGGTCGGTCAGAGTATAGGGATAATATGTGACATGTCAATTAACCCTTGTTTTGTAGCAGTATTTGAAAATGACATATGAGAATGTTGAGAATAGCAATGGAGCATAGGAGATCGTTGAGTCTCCACAGATCAACAATCAGGATAATGTGCATCAGGAAGGCAACAATCCTCATGCAAATAATAACACTGACCAAATAATGAACGATGGAATGTTCAGAGGCTTTATGCAATTCATGCAACATCAGGCAAGAGAGACTCCTGTCTGAAATATAGGTGGAAACACTGGCAACTCTCGGACGGTCACTGCTAAACAGTTCAAGGAGCTGGGACCACCGGAGTTTTTTGGAGAGCCAAAACCACTTAAGGTGGAGACGTGGATAAAGCAGATCAACAAGATATTTGATATCTTGGGATGCTCCGAGGAGCAAAAGTTCCCTTTGCCACCTTCAGTTGCGGGCAGAAGCAGATTACTGGTGGGAATCTGTAAAGCGTACTCAACCTGCCTCACTGAAGATGTCTTGGGAGAAGTTCCAAGAACTGTTCAATGATAAGTACTTTCCCGAAAGTATTCGTCACATGAAAGAGGTAGAGTTCATTAAACTAGAGCAAAACAGCATGACCGTGTCACAGTACGAAGCCAAGTTTGCTGAGTTATCCCAGTTTGCGTCCCACTTAGTTGATAATAAGGAGAGAATGACGCGGATGTTTCTAAGAGGTTTGAAACCCGAGATTCGTCAATATCTTATCTCTCACAAACTTTGCTTGTATTCAAATGTTATGAATAGTGCTCAGTTATTGGAACATGTTAATGAGTCAACCCAACCAAAAGAGAGCAGCCGGTAAAATGATAATACTAGTGGTAGCAGTCATCGAAGCTGTGACAACAAACGTGGAGGGAATTAGCTTGCCAAAAATGGTAACCACTTCGGTGGTAATCATAGCCAAGATAATAAGAGTGGATATTTCAAGAAAAGGAGATTCAACAATGATGGAAATACGTTAGCACCAGCACCCGTTGTTAAGGAAGGAGAACGACCACCTATCATATGCTTCAAATGTAGAGGGGAGGGACACATCAGTCCAAACTGCGCGATGCAGTCCAAAGCGTGTTATAATTATGGAAGAGAAGGTCGCCTAGCCAAATTTTGTCGTGCACCGAAGATAAGTCTAGCTGGGATGGAGGCACCAAAGGCCGTTCCAAAAAAGTCAAAACCGGTAGTTCAAGGGAAAGCGTTTGTCGTGACCTCCCAGAAAGTAAAGAACCCGAACGAGGTCATCACGGGTAAGCTTATCATAAACTCTAGTGAAGTCTATACCTTATTTGATACCGGTTCTACCCATTCTTTTATTTCTCCTACTTGCGCTCAACGTTTAAATTTGACTCAAGAGAAATTAGACTTTGGCTTATCTGTTGAAACTCTGTTGGGAGAAACCTTCATTACATCCACTGTTTATAAGTCTTGTTTGGTTCAAATCGGTACCCTCACATTATCTATCGATCTTATTTCATCGAAAATACTTGCATTTTTACGTAATTCTAGGGATTGATTGGTTAACTACTCATCATGCAAAAATTGATTGTTTTTGTAAGGTTGTTAGCTTTTATATTCCTAACCAACCTATTATGCGAATTCAAGCTACCAAACCATTAAAATCAATCACTGTTATCTCAAGCCATAAAGCTATTCGTTTATTAAAAAATGGATGTCAAGCTTTCTTAGCTCATGTCACGGATTTAAACAAAAATACGTCAGTTTTGAATGATATTTCTATTGTTAATAAATTTCTTGATGTATTTCCTTAAGAACTTCCTGGCCTGCCCCCAGAGCGAGAAATTAAATTTTGTATCGACCTTGAACCTGGTACAAAATCCATTTCCAAAGCCCCATATCGAATGGCTCCTATTGAACTTCAGGAGTTAAATGTCCAACTACAGGAATTGTTAGACATCGGTTTTATTCGTCCTAGTATATCTCCTTGGGGTGCTCCTGTTCTATTCGTTTAAGAAGAAAGTTAGGAGTATGCGACTTTGTATTGATTATCGGGAGTTGAATTATGTCACCATCAAGAATAGGTACCCATTGCCACATATTGATGACCTGTTTGACCAGTTGCAAGGCGCCAAATTCTTTTCAAAGATCGATCTTCGTTATGGATATCATCAGTTAAAGGTTAGAACCGATGACATTCCAAAGACGGCTTTCAAAACTCGGTACAGGCATTATGAATTCCTAGCCATGTCTTTTGGATTGACTAATGCTCTTGCTGCCTTCATGGATATGATGAACTGAGTATTCAAGGAATATTGAGATCATTTTATAGTCATCTTTATTGATGACATCCTCATATATTCCAAAAGCTGTGAAGATCATGAGCAACACTTGAGGCTGATATTCCAAAAGCTTCGTGAAAATAAGCTTTATGCCAAGTTGAAGAAATGCGAGTTCTGGCTTGAGGAAGTAGCATTCCTTGGGCACGTAGTATCAAGTTATAGAATATCTGTTGACCCGGCAAAGATTGAAGCTATTAAAAATTGGGAGCAACCTAAATCAGTGGCCGAAGTATGTAGCTTTCTCGGCTTAGCTGGTTATTATCGGAGATTCGTAGAAGAGTTTTCTCGAATCGTTACTCCATTAACTCAGTTGACTCGGAAAGATACAAAATTCGGTTGGAGCGTGTATTGTGAGAAGAGTTTTCAAGAACTCAAGAGGAGACTCATTTCAGCACCTGTTCTAACAATACCATCTGGCTCGAAGGGATTTGTCATCTACAGTGATGCTTCGGGCAAAGGGTTAGGATGTATTCTCGTGCAACATGGGAAAATCATAGCCTATGCCTCACGGCAACTCAAAGAATATGAGAGGAATTATCTTACTCATGATCTAGAGTTGGCAGATGTTGTCTTCGCACTTAAAATTTGGAGGCATTACTTGTATGGAAAAAAAGTGGAGATCTTTACAGATCATAAAAGTCTCAAATATTTCTTCACTCAAAAGGAACTCAACATGTGGCAACGATTATGATCATACTATTCAATACCATCCTGAAAAAGCGAACGTAGTAGCTAACGCATTGAGTAGAAGATCATATGCGGGTACAAGTACGATATTTATGACTTGCAAAGGATGGAGATAGAGTTAAAGACTCCAGGGACCCATGTTATGATGGCAAATATGTGAGTAGAACAGACTTTAATCGATAAAGTTAAAGCTACTCAAGCTACAGACTTGGAGCTGATGCGTATGAGGAAGAAAGTGCAAGAAGGTGCTATCCCAGAAGCAAGAATTGATGAAGAAGGAATACTTTGAATCAACTCCAGACTTTGTGTTCCTAACGATTCTAACTTGAAGTATAAAATCATGATGGAGGTGCACAACACACCGTTTGCAATCCATCTTGGGAGTACCAAAACCAAAATGTATCATGATCTTCGACATACATTTTGGTGGAGCAATATGAAGAGGGAGATAGCGGAGTTTATCTCAAGGTGTTTAACTTCTCAACGAGTCAAGGCGGAGCATCAAGTACCAAAAGGTCCATTACAACCACTTAAAATTCCAGAATGGAAGTGGGAGCATATTACCATGGATTTCGTTACCGGACTTCACAAGGTTTCTCAAGGCATAGATGCGATTTGGGTCATTATTGATAGATTAACCAAGTCGGCTCATTTCTTACCTATATGAAAAACTTATACACTTGAACGTCTTGCTCGTATGTACATAAACCAGATTGTAAGATTGTATGGTATGCAAGTATCCATAGTTTCTAATCGAGACCTTCACTTCACGATTTTGGGTTAGTTTGGAGAAAGCTATGGGCATGAATTTACGATTTACCTCGGCATATCATCCTCAGATGGACGGGCAGTCAAAGAGGACTATTCAAACTCTTAACGATCTATTAAGACTTTATGTCCTTAACTTCAAGGGAAGTTGAGACAAGTTCTTACCATTTGTGGAGTTTTCCTACAATGACAGTTATCAAGCAAGTATTAGCATGGCTCCATTTATGGCATTGTATGGAAGAAAGTGTCGTTCTCCAGTACGTTGAGATGAGGTGGGTGAAGCAACGTTGTTGGGACCGACGTTGGTACGTATAACTATGAAAAAGATTCAAATGATCCGACAACGTATAAAAACCTCACAAGATCGACAAAAGAGTTATGTTGATCTTCATCGAAAGGACATGGAATACGATATTGGAGAACATGTGTTGTTACGTGTTGCTCCATGGAAAGGAGTTACGGGATTTGGAAAGAGATGAAAGCTCAATTCTCGATTCATTGGCCCATTTTTAATTCTCGAACGAGTAGGAACTGTGGCCTATAAACTCGCCTTACCGCCAAGTATGTCTCGTGTTCATAATATTTTTCACATATCCATGTTACATAAATATATGGAAAACCCGAACCACATTATTAAGTTAAAACTGAACGAAATAGCGGAAGATTTAACGTATGAAGAGGTTCCTGTTAAAATCTTAGATAAGAAGAAACATATTTTACGCTCCAAGGATATACCTCAAGTCAAAATTTTGTGGAGAAACCACGATATTGAGGAAATGACCTGGGAATTAGAATCTGAAATGAAATCAAGGTATTCTTACCTCTTCGACATACCTGGTATGTACCCTAATTTCGAGGGAAAAATTTCATAAGAAGGGGAGGTTGTAAGACCCCAACTTTTATGAATAAATATAAATTTTCTATAAATATCATTTTTAAATATTAAGGAGTAAATTTGATATAATGTTATAGTTATGGGTAATATTTATAAATTTTACAAAATAAACAAGTGGTTATAAATTATTCATGTTGCCGGGAAATATTCGTTTAGTCGTGGAATATTCTTTCTGTCGGGAAATATTCGTACTACGGCGCAGCCATTTGTGGGCCCCATAACAGATTAACTATTGGATGAAGAAAACGACAAATTTGAGTTTTTATAAATAACGGCGTAATCGTTACCGTTAGCACTGTTGGAATACCTGGTGGTTAAAATACAATAATACGCGCTATTGCACAGTAGCACACGGTATTGCATAGTATTGTTGAATTATTGATTCTTACGTAAGAAGGCACTACTCAATAATTGTTACAGTAATTACTGTTCAATATTTTATTTTATTGGTTCAATAATTACTGCGTTGATATTTTATATTATTATTGTTTCAATAATTATCATTACACAGTATTTCCCATTATCAGATCATTAATTCATATTATTTGAATAATATTATTAGATAGCATTATTGGCAATGTCTAGAAAGTTCTGTCAAGGAGAGGTTTGGTCACCTAATTGCGCGCTAGTAAGGAGAAATCCTTATTGGAAAGCCCCCTCTTTCCTGGGAACGGCCTGGTTGTCATTATTGTGATTCTATAATATTATTTGTGAATAATTAATTATTAATTTATATGATAAGAAGATATTTATTTTATGTGGACATAAATGATGGATAGAAAAATATTTATTTTATGTGGTTATAAATGAAGGAATTACTGTTAAGGTGTTTTACCAGTATTTTTGTCGGAATGGAGGTATTAAAAATCAAATCAGTGTTCTTAAAGCTCTATTGCGTGAGTTATAATTTTAATCCGACCGTTGGATCGTTGTGATTTTTGGATATGTTATGCATATATAAGTTGAGTATATGTCCACAAATTTTGAACCGTTAAAAATTAACGTATGATTTGTTTTGAATTTTATTAGGTATTGAAAATCATTCGTTTGTGGATTTCGAATATTTTTTGTTTGGAATTTGGAAAAACTTAAAGCTACAAAGTTTTAGAGAATTCGATTTCGTGTAGAATGGACATAAAATTCATATTTTTCTGATAAAAGGGCTATTTATTATGAATTACTGAAATTTTGGAAAATAAAATATTTTTATTAAAATTGGGTGGGACCCATTTTTATTTTTTTAAAACATATGGGATGCTGAAATTTTTTCCAAGATGGCTTGGTTTGATGTTTCAAAGGAGGTAGACGTAGAATGAAGAAATCAAATATTATTATTTTATTAATTAGTCTCCTTTGGCGTTCTAGCATTTTTCTATAAATAGGGTGCTTAGTTTGAATTGAAAATCACACCAGAATCAGGGAATTCTTCTTCTATAATCTTGAGCGTATTTCTTTAGAGTTTTAGAAAGTTTTGAGCATAGAAAACAGTGAAAGTTTTCTTCAAGAATATCCCCGCTATACCACTTGGAATACTCTTCTTTTCAAGGTACGGAATGTTATTTTTGTTCAATATTTGCTTGAAATAATATTTTCTTCCACACTCTGTAATATGTAAGTAATATTATTTCGTTTCAGATTTCGAATTCTATACTCGTTTTGTTAAAATTTTGGCTTCTATACTGCATGAAATTAGTTGAATATCCTTGATATTTGCGCTTCATCCAGTATCTTTTCATGGAAATATTATTCTGAGCATTCTTAATAAGTTTTTAACTTTTTCATGCCGGAGTACTATTCATGGGGTTACTATTCTCGAAGTACTATTCACGGGATACTATTCAGTCCAGTACTATTCACCCGGGGTACTATTCATGATAAAAATTGATTCGTTTTCGGTCCAAATTATTTTTGGTACAATATTATTCTTTAACTGTACTCCACAAAGCAGTATCATGTTGACAATTTGGACGTTATTTATTTTTGGATAAAGTAAATTATAAATCATTAAAAATTTATCCTTGAACTTGTTTTATTGAATTCTTATATCATTGTCATCATCCTCATGTTTATATTATGTTGAAAGTCATATGTGGCCTGTAGTGCATAGATAGACTTGGTATGACTATGACCAGGGATTATTCGGTATAATCATGACCGTAATGTTACAAATGATATGGTAAAACTCCTCATTGGCCCATAGTGCATTGGTGAACAGTTGTTGGCATGATCATGACCATTGATGAATATACGAATATCATTGGCCCATAGTGCATGAATAATTTGTGGTTGTGATACTAATGAATATCCTTGGTCGTAGTGCAGGGATGATGTGAATTATTTATTAAGCTGAGTCTGAGCGATAAAAGTGATGAAAAACCTTTTAAATCATAGAAGATAGTAGATTTTATTATCTACTTGACTCTTCTAATGGATTGCTTCTTCCGCTGTAGTTAAACTTGATGTTTGTTTTATTTCATCAGTTTAACACGGTTGATGGCTAACGATAAATTATTCTTCGTTATCTTAGTCATAATATTTCTTACTAGACTAGTTGAGCTCACCCTTTTGCTTTCATTGTTCTCTTCAGGAAATGAGAACGTAGCCGGGACTAGTCGGGGAACGGAGTGACGGTTTAGATGATAGCATTAGTAGTCCTCACTATTCAATGAAATAGTGTGATAATAAATGTCTTGAGGACTCCATTTGAGTTGAATACTATCTAGAAGACAATATTCGTATGAAAACTCTCAGTTTATGTTTTGTCGTATTTTACATGACAGTTGTATTATTAAGTTGTATTTGAATTTTGTACCATGTATTTGGCAGCTCAAGATAGGTGATGTATACCTATTTTGGGGGCGTCACAACGACGCCGAGGAGGCCACGTGAGAATTAGAAGATAGGATGGCGAGGGACTATCCCCATCTATTTGTGTAACCTTGTACTAATTCCGAGGACAAAATTTTTATAAGCGGGGAGGATGTAAAAACCATGAATTTTATGAATAAATATTAATAATGATATTAATAAGAATGTGAATATTTATTTTATATAAATATTTATGTGTCATGAGAGGAGTAGCTCAATTACATTAAATTGAATTTATGATAATTGAGAATATGTGGGGAAATATGATGAGACCTGTGAAATGCCTTGTGTGGCATGAGAATGGAAATTATGATGGTTTAATTAAATTAAAGAATGAATGAATTAAGAAGTGAATGATTAATTAATATCATAGTGTTAATTAATTGTTATTATGAGTAATAGAATATTAATGAGTAAATAATTAATATAATAAGATTTATATTTATTCAATTAATTATTGTGTGCAAGATGTGTGATAATTAATAGTATTATATATAGTACCTACATTCAATTAAAAAGGAAGTGTAGTGTGACACTTTAATGTGACTATATAATATATAAAGCTATATAGTAAAATTGAATGAATTATAAGTTACATAAGGGATGCTTATGTGACAACATGTATGCGTGAGAACATTAAATATGTACTTTATGTAATATTAATTTATAATAAATCAATGATTTGCAAATTAATAATTATTTCAATAAGTAAGTATAATTGAAATAATAATGTGGTTAGATAATACCCATTTAGATTATATTCGGTATTATCAAAATGTATATGGATTATATGATTTAGTGTATATGTAACCATAACTAAACCTAGGAAAAAGCCAAAAAGGAAATAAACCTAACTGTATTAGTAACCATTTGTTTACTACAAATCAGAACAAGTTTCATGTCCTATATTAAGTGACCAAATAGTACTCAACAGTAGCCTTATCTCCATTTGCGTGAACTCAAGCCTGCTAGATAGCTGTGATGATGAGCTGAGAAATGGGGGAGGAGGAGCTGGTGAAATCTTTTCACCAAACCCTTTTAATCCAATGGTTTTTTCTTCTTCCTTGGTTGAATTCATTGAGCAAAGACCCAAATTTGGGTAATGGTTTCCCTATAAATTTATTCTCTCCCCTTCACAATTCTTGTTGTTAATTTGCATGATAAGTGTAATTAGAGAGTGAATGCTGCAAATTGATAGTGAATTTTGAAGTTGGAGGTATAAACATAAGGTAGAAGCAAAGAAGTTAGTAATTTAACTACAAGAGGTAATAATCATGTTCTATGTTCTTAATTTCCAAGTTAGTAAGTTTCTATAATTATAATCTTTGTGAATTATCTTGGAAGTTGTTAGTATAATGTTAGTAAAGGTTTTACACATGTTCGGACGCAATGTGGTTGGTTGCAAGAATGTTTACTGAAGAATTTCTTGATTTGGGGTGGAGTTCTGTAGAAGTAGAGGCTTGTCTATGTAGGTACCAAAGTGACATGGTGATAAGTAGGTTTTATACCTACTTATACAGTATCTATTACTTGAATTAGTTGCTTGTTCTCATGTTTCTTAGTTACTTTTCATGCATTTTATGTTCGTTTTGTAGATTATATGCTTGGGAGCTGAAATCGCAAAGAATTGGTATGAAATCGCAAAGAATAGAAATCCAAACTTCATTTGGGCTTTTATGTTCATTTCATGTTCTTGGTTTGGAACTTAGATTACATTGTAAAGCTTCTTCTTAACCTTTCGAAACATCTTGAATCATTCCAATCGGAGTTCGGATGCAAGAGTTATGACATTTGTACCAACGGACGTCGAATGTCACTGTTTTGGGTGGTCATTTGCATAGCAGTCACTTCCAGGCCAATTTCAACCTTCATCCGTCCGTTATTTCTAAAATATTAAAGAATGAAAGTTGTAGAGCTCAGCGATATCTTCAATTTGATAGGTGGCAGGCCCCTTAACTCCTCCCGGATCAAAAGTTATGGCCGTTTTTCCAAAGGATACTGTGACAAAAAATGGACCACCGCTGGGGCGGGCTTTCCCTTAACAAAATGCCCACCGGGGCAGGCATACCAGCTGCAAATCAGAACCATAGCCCGCCGGGGCTGGGGTACACGCAGAAAACTCGATTTTTGTCCAATTTTGAGTTCGGGAAGGATTATTTCGATCCGATTAACTCAAGGACTTCCAAGAGGACTTAAAGACATATGAAGAGGCTTATAAATAGAGGAGAATCACAAGAATTAGTAGGGAGATTAGATTGTAGAGAGGATTCTATTAGATTAGATTAGTGTAAATTAGATCAAAATCCTAGTTCTTATTAGATTTGGAGATTGAAGCAACTTGGAGACCATTGAAGATTTAAAGTAGGAGCAAGGAAGGAGTATCAAATGTACAGACAATAGATTCTATCTTCTCATCTTCTTCTATCTTTGTCTTTTAATGTGTATTCAACTGTAGATTCTTAGTTTTAATTCAATAATCATGAACTAATTCTTTGTTTGAGATTACTATGGATCTTATTGTGTAGTTTACTTTGATATGCTTCTTTATTAGTCTTATTAGCTATATTTGGATTGTCTATTATGATTTAGACTTAATTGCTTAATTGCCTAGCTAACAATTACCGTGATAATCTATATGAACTCGAGAGATGAAGTATAGATTTAGATCTGATCATGATAGCATATGTTTGTGATTTCTGCATAGAAGGAATTCATGATTGGTGTTTAGGATAGAGATATGCATTTACGCCATATGTAGTCTAATAAGAACTTGTGCTTAAACCCTATTTAATTGTAATTCACATAGAGATATAGTGGGTTAGTTAATTAGGGTGTTCAAATTGATTCTATCATCTGTGGATTTGATTTGATATGAGTATGGTGCATTGAGAGATGACCATATTTTACTTTCGTGATCTTGATTAACAATCCAGTATAAATAATTTGGCTTAACAGGAAGTGTGTTGATTTAAATAAAATAATAAGTGAAATTGTAATCTCAAGTCTTCAATATTTTGTTTCATTCTAGGGGTAGTTAGTAATAGTTTATTTAATTACTTTAAATTAAATTATTAAATCATTTGTTTAAATAAGATTAAATTGGTCATAGGTTAGTAATTGGTAATTCTTATTAAATAATTTTCTGTGGGAACGATACTAAACTTATCACTTTATTACTTGTTGACAATGTATACTTGTGTGTTGTGCGTAATTAGAATTTACCCAACAAGTTTTTGGCGCCATTACCGGAAAATTAATTTAATAATTATTTGCCAATATTAGCTTCAATCAAATTAGTCTTAATTTAAACATTTTTTTCCTTTTTATTTAATTCTCTTTCTATTTTTTTTTCTTTTCAGGTACCATGGCGGAATTTAATTATCAAAGCCCGTATATGTGAATGACTCAGTCAAGGGGATCGGGGATTGATGGTCTCAATGCATTTTCTGCAATATCAGCGCAACTTGAGACACTTTTGAGGAGGTTGGACGTTGTTACAGCCCAACGTAATCGAAGGATAGTAGTTAATTACAAATATTGTGCTGGTAATCATCCGAGTCATCAATGCACCGTTAGTTTTGGGCCAGGACAACACGGTGGTGAATACCTCAACGATTACACACATGCTAATTATCATCAAGTTTAGGGGTATCACCCGGATTCGTCATGGAGCTACAATTATGAAGACCAATACTACGCTCCAAATCCATCATACACACCGGAATTTTCATGTCCACCTTCATTGCCATAAGAAGAAAAGCCAAATCCGATGGATGTAATATTGAAGGGCATAGCAGACCAAGAGGAGAGCATGATGAGTCAAGAAATATCGAGCTACAATTTTCAGAACCAGATGGGAAAACTCATCAATACTTCCACACATGGTCCGCAATACATAGATTCCAAAACCGAGATAAATAATTCAAGGTTGGAGGAATTGTGGTCCAAGTTCGTAGCATCAAATGAGGAGAGGATGATTAATCAAGAGCGGTCAATTTAAAATCAAGAGATATCAATTCAAAATCTGCTGAACCATATGGATGAAATGCTCAAAGCCTTGAACAACTGTCCTCAAAACAATTGGTGCCATATGGATGAAATGCTAAAAGCCTTGAACAACAGGGAAGTTCTCTTCTACTTACTGCTATATTCTTACAATGAGGACATTGTAATTGCTAAGTTTGGGGGAGTTTAGTTTAGTTCATTATTGCATGTTTAGTTTCATGTTTATGTTATATTATTTTGTATATGTTGTTAATTTAGTTTAGGCTCATTATGTTTGCATTCATGTATTCAGATTCTTGAAAAAAAAATCAAAAATAATAGTTAGTTACTATGTTCATCTTGTATGAGTCCAGCTGTTTGATATTTACAGTTTGTTTGGGCCAATGATGAGATTGGAATTGGGTAGACAAGTATAGTACTGACTATTAGAGCTTTGATGTGATTTCTTGTTCTGAATTGAGTCCCTTTCTGTTTGAAACTGGTATAATAAGGATAGCACAGTAAAAACAACTTGTTGATTGATTGAGTTTAAATTGATACATAATGGGATTATAAAGGATAATGCTAGTTTGAATAAAAGAATGACAAGAATAAGTAGTGATGACTAAAGTTAGACAATAACCTAAGTTTGGGGGAATATTTGGGGTATATAAGCTATTAAAAAAAATGGTTCCGTTGCCAGCTGTTTGATATTTACATTTTGTTTTGGCCAATGATGAGATTAGAATTAGGTAGACAAGTATAGTACTGACTATTAGAGCTTTGATGTGATGTCTTGTTCTGAATTGAGTCTTTTTCTGTTTGAAACTGGTATAATAAGGATAGCACAGTAAAAATAACTTATTGATTGATTGAGTTTAAATTGATACATAATGGGATTCTAAAGGATAATGCTAGTTTGAATAAAAGAATGACAAGAATAAGTAGTGATGGCTAAAGTTAGACAATAACCTAAGTTTGGAGGAATATTTGGGGAATATAAGTTATTAAAAAAAAGAAAAAAAAGAAAAAAAGAGAAAAAGAAGAAAAAAAAAAGAGTATGAATAAACACCGTGGCGTGCTTGTCTAGTTTTGTGGCCTTTGTTACTTAAGTAAGTAAGCCCGAGGGGATTGGCTTTAAACCTAGCGCCCTAAGGTCTTAATGGTCTGGGAGTCGTTGGTCGAAAGCTCGTTAAGGTAGCATTGAAAAGCCTAAGGGAATAAGACATTGCATAGCTATGTGTATATAAAAAAAGGAAAAAAAATGAATAAAAAGGGAAATAAGAGCAAAAAGCCACCTTAGATGAAAAATAAAGCATAAGTATCCCATGTTGACCCTCGATATTGGTAATTGTTTAATTTTAGTTGGATCTAGCTTGTTTTTGGATTTCTTGAGTTTACACTATATGATGTCTTCGAAGAGACTTGTTATGTGTTAAATTTGATTTTATATCAGTTAACATGGTTGTGGAGCACACATGCACTATATTAGTGATAACAGTATAAGATTTGATGATTGATTGGGAAGTCACTGATAAGTTTTGATATGATGTATTATTGTGTTTACTTGATTTCTCTAAGGCCTGTTGAATAGACTTGTTTCTGTCATTACTGCTGGATTCGTAGGCATGTAGATTAGTTGCATTCACTACTACAAAACAGTAAATAGACAACGCGGAAAACACATTGTGATTTCAGTCAGAAAAATGTCATAGTTAAGGGTGTTGTCTATTTGACACCCTTACACAACGTTTTTAAAACGTTGTAGTTAAGCACAATACACAACGTTTTTTAGGAAAAACCGTTGTAGATTTATTTTCCATAAATTAGCAGATGCTTAAAAACGTTGTAGAAGGTATAATTCCACAACATTTTCTGGATAAAAACGTTGTAGTTTAATATATCAGACAACGTTTTTAACTAATTTATACAACATTTTTAAAATATTGTAGATAAAGAAAAAAAAGGTTGTGATTCACCTATATTACCAATGCACCTGCAATATGCTAATGCCATGATATATAGCTAAAATGTCTAAATTCTAATTTAAATTTAAAGCCAAAATTTAACAACCATTCAAAATACATCCCAATAATATCATTCGTTTATAGTTTCAAATTACTACATCCACAAAATATACCAAACTATCCACAAAATTAAGTTATGGAGCACTACCTAAGCTGTGGTGCACTACCTAAGCTGTCGATCTTGGTCAAGAGCTCAACAAACTTGACAGCAATGTGAGAGGTGTGGCAATCAAGAACTGGGGCATATCCATTTCCAATCTGTCCAGGGTGGTTCATGATGATGACCTGAGATGTGAAGTTGTCAGCTCCCTTAGCTTCCATTTAGAGGTGAGCGACCGGAGTTTCTACTGCAAATCCGCAGACACAGAGGCACACCGATCCAGGTGGTCACGCAAGATGGTAGAGCTCAATACCTCATCACTCAAGAATTTGGTAAGTAAAATTCTTTGCATCAAGGACAGAAGCACCTTAGTCATACATAAGCAGGGAACAAGTGTGACAAACCAAATTCTGTGATAATTACAGATAGAACAGACAAAAAAATTTCACAAGTTACTAAGGTACTACAGACATTTGCAACTGTAATAAAAATTTAACTATATAGGTTAGTAGTCACAATTGTTTACCCAAGCTCTACTCGAAAGCATACCACTTTTTCTGGAAATGAGGTGGAGGTTATCCTTATGGGAAAGTACAAGCATCTATGGTCATAATTAAAAAGATGTATTTACTCCATCCTCTAGAACACAGAAAGGCATCACAATGAAATCTTCTGTAATGGTACAATAGCTAATTGCAAACTTAATGGAAGGAATTGACATACACAAGAACAGTGCACATAATAGTATTTATTCAATACCACAAACTGAATTCACAGCATTCTCACAAGTCTCTTTTCATTCCACAACAAAATATTGCCATTGTCATGTGTCCGGACAGTTACCATCAGTTCAGTGCAAGCTTAACAATGGGTCATGACAAATATGACTATACAAGGAATATCAAAACCAAACAACTAAAAATGGAAACAATAAATATACGATCAGCAGACAAACCTCCTCCACACTAAACTCCCATTACTCTTTGAGCTCCAACTTGTTTGCTAATTGGGCTAGTTCCTCCAAATATTTATTAGTGAAGTCTCTCTCATGTGTCTTTCTCCTACTATTGCAGCCATACATGAACAAATGCAAGCTTAGCAATGCAAACATGCTGCAAACATACATTGATTTCCATAATCTTAATTAGTTTAGACAGTGTCCAAATGTAAGTGTACTAATAGATTAATACAAGGACATCATAAAATTAGAAAGAAGTCGCTGAAAATTTCAACTTCTTTATTTTCAATGCAACCATAGGTTCCAAACTTGGTAATGTTTGAGAAAATTAAGCAACAGCTAGTTATCAAACTATGATGAAGTTGAATTATAATTCCCATATTACGAAAATGGAAGATTCAGATACTCAAACTCGGTATTAACTGAAATTCTAATAAGTTGAAATCTAAACTAGAGAATCCAATCCAGTCAATCCATGATATTTGCCACTTCCACCAAGTCCAACAAAACATTTTTCTTTTGTTAAGGGTGACAGAAATTAGTTACAGCCCTTCTAATGTTAGAAAGCCAAGCTTAAAAATGCGAAAAAGAAACCAAATAAATCCAACCATGGTTTTCATTAAAATTAAGACAATTAGAGTTTAGGATTAAAAAAAGCCACTTATTTTTTTTATAAAAAAATATAGGAAAAAAGAAAGAGAAGCCTTCCTTTTTTTTATAATGTTGAATAAAAGACTGAACTAATGCAATTTATATGAGCAGTAAAACTTCAATTTCTAGAGCCCAATGAATCATCAAAGTGACAATATCATCAAAATTACTCTGTAGCAGATGTGTGATGCCTGATGCCAGATCCAGTCAAACCATACTACATGTCCAGATAAGCATCAAACAAAAACAGGATGCAATAGAGATTAGAGAGTTTCCATAATGCTACTAGCACATTAATAGATAATTTATAAGTAACATCTCTTGGTCATATTTAAAAAGAAAGAAAATTAGAAAATTTATCTGATTAAAGTAAGCTTGTACAAGGTAAAAAGTAGCCAGGAAAAAATTGATCAATTCAAATGAAGAAACCACCTATTCCATATACTGATAGTATTGCTCAAATCTTTTCTCAACCTGAAAATACAGCCAAAAAATTAAAAATTAAAAAAAAGATAACAAAACTCCAAAGGCGTCTATCTAAAATAGCATTAAAATTTTGATAGCACTATTTCAACATACCTCCTCCAACAAAGAAATAAGCTTTGATAATTTAGCTTCAAGTTCTTGTTTATCCAAGGCTAACCCATTATTACGCAACTCTATTTTGAGTTCAGAACAAAGCCCTAAAGAGCCTCTTTTATCACTAGGAGATAATCTTCTTATATATTTCTCATTACTCAAGTGCACTGACTTCCCACCAACACTAACAACTTCTTCGAGAAGGGACTGAGCTTGTTTCAAATATTTTGAATCACCAATGGCAATAGAACCCTGTAAACCTAGATACATAGACCCTTGCAAAATCTCCAAAGAAGCAAAGGTAATTAGGCAAATTTAGTAAAAAAAAAAGAGAAAAAAAAGGTAATTAGGCAAGTGAAAATGCTGAAAGTGACAAGAAAGATGGTCACTTTCAACTTACCCCAAAGTAAAATTAAAAACTAACAACTACTCTTCTACTTGATTCCAGTAATAGAGAAGGCAACTTACCCTAAAGTAACAGTAGCAGGAAAGATGAACCCTATACAAACTGCAGTAGTTGCTCCAGTAAACTGGAAAGCTGAGGCCACTAGCCATGAATCCATCGCCCTGAACACCTGTAGCAAGGTTATTAAAATTATTAAATCAAATGACAAGGGTTTGGAAAATGACGACAAAGCAATTTCACCTCCATCACAATTATTATCAATCGCTGATGATGAGGAGTAGCAGTCACTATGGCAATCATCTGGTAAAATCGGTGGTGACCTAGGGTAATGGCGGGAAGGTAAGACAGTCAACTGCTGCACTGAAGCGGGGAGCGAGTTCCCAGACGAAGCCAGTGTTCTCAGCGAACCAGTTAATATAGCCTTCATTACCGCAGTAGAAGAAGATGGGGCTGACAGCCTTGTAAATTAGGGCTTGAGCGATGTTATCGACATGCTAGGCAGATCGGCCGGTGGCTTATAAATTAGGGCTTGAGCGATGTTACGACAGATCAACCAGTGCAGACGTCGCTCAAAAGAGAAGGAACGAAGAGAGGAAACTGAAGAGAGAAGGAATGAAGGGAGGAAACTGAAGAGAGAAGGAGCGATACTTGGAGAAGGGAGAACGATGAGCACAGAGATAAAAGAATGAGACGAGCCTCGGAGAGAAAAAGACCAAGTCTTTTAATTTTAAGTGAGCTCTGTGTTTTATTAGATAGACAACTTTAAAAAAAAACGTTATCTAGTTAAAACCAAAAAATGCCCTTTTAAATAGATAACGTTTTTGCATATATATCTACAACATTTTTTTTAAAAATGCTGTGGGAAAAAATACCACAACATTTTTATAAAAAATGTTGTAGTTTAAGTGTTGTCTATTTAGTATTTTATAGTAGTGATTGCATTGCATTATTGTTTTTTGTTTTTGCTTGAGGACAAGCAAAGGTTTAAGTTTGGGGGTATTTGATAAGTAGGTTTTATACCTACTAATACGGTATCTATTACTTGAATTAGTTGCTTATTCTCATATTTCTTAGTTACTTTTCATGCATTTTATGTTCGTTTTATAGATTATATGCTTGGGAGCTGAAATCGCAAAGAATTGGTATTAAATCGCAAAGAATAGTAATCCGGACTTCATTTGGGATTTTATGTTCATTTCATGTTCTTGGTTGGGAACTTGAATTACATTGTAGAGCTTCTTCTTAGCCTTCCAGAACATCTTGAATCATTCCAATTGGAGTACGGATGCAAGAGTTATGATATTTGTACCAACGGACGATGAATGTCACTGTTTTGGGTGGTCATTTGCATAGCAGTCACTTCCAGGCCAATTTTGACCTTCATCCATCCTTTATTTCTAAAATCTTAAAGAATGAAAGTTGTAGAACTCGTCGATATCTTCGATTTGATAGATGGCAGGCCCCGTAAATCATCACGGATCAAATGCTATGACCATTTTTCCAAAGGATGCAGTGACAGAAAATGGACCCCCGCCGGGGCGGGCTTTCCCTTAACAAAATGCCCACCGGGACGGGCATACCAGCTGCAAATCAGAACCATAGCCCGTCGGGGTGGGCTCTTTACAAGGCTAAACCCCCGCTGAGGCGGGGGTACGCTTAGAAAACTCAATTTTTGTATAAATTTGAGTTCAGGAAGGATTGTTTCGATCCGATTGACTCAAGAACTTCTAAGAGAACTTAAAGATATATGAAGAGGCTTATAAATAGAGGAGAATCACAAGGATTAGTGGGGATATTAGCTTGTAGAGAGGATTCTATTAGATTAGAGTAAATTAGATCAAAATCCTAGTTCTTGTTAGATTTGGAGATTGAAGCAACTTGGAGACCATTGAAGATTCAAAGTAGGAGCAAGGATGGAGCATCAAATCTACAGACAATAGATTCTATCTTCTCATCTTCTTCTATCTTTGTCTTTTAATGTGTATTCAATTGTGAATTCTTAGTTTTAATTCAATAATCATGAACTAATTCTTTGTTTGAGATTACTATGGATCGTATTGTGTAGTTTACTTTGATATGCTTCTTTGTTAGTCTTACTAGCTATATTTGGATTGTCTATTATGATTTGTACTTAATTGATTAATTGCCTAGCTAACAATTACCGTTATAATCTATATGAACTCGAGAGATGAAGTATAGATTTAGATCTGATCATGATAGCATATGTTTATGATTTCTGCATAGATGGAATTCATGATTTGTGTTTAGGATAGAGATATGCATTTACGCCATTTGTAGTCTAATAAGAACTTGTGCTTAAACCCTTTTTAATTGTAATTCATATAGAGATATAATGGGTTAGTTAATTAGGGTGTTCAAATTGATTCTATCATCTGTGGATTTGATTTGATATAAGTATGGTGCATCGAGAGATGGCCATATTTTACTTTCGTGTTCTTGATTAACAATCCAGTATAAATAATTTGGCTTAACAGGAAGTGTGTTGATTTAAATGAAACATTAAGTGAAATTGTAATATCAAGTCTTCAATATTTTGTTTCATTCTAGGGATAGTTAGTAATAGTTTATTTAATTATTTTAAATTAAATTATTAAATCATTTGTTTAAATAAGATTAAATTGGTCATTGGTTAGTAATTGGTAATTCTTATTAAATAATTCTCTGTGGGAACGATACTCAACTTATCACTTTATTACTTGTTGACCACGTATACTTGCGTGTTGTGCGTAATTAGATTTTACCCAACAAGTTTTTGGCGCCATTGTCGGGGAATTAATTTAATAATTATTTACCAATATTAGCTCCAATCAAATTAGTTTTAATTTAAACATTTTTTTCCTTTTTATTTAATTCTCTTTCTATTTTTCTTTCTTTTCAGGTACCATAGCGGAATTTAATTATCAAAGCCCATATACAAGAATGACTCAGTCAAGGGGATCGGGAATTGATGGTCTCAATGCATTTTCTACAATATCAGCGCAACTTGAGACACTTTCAAGGAGGTTGGACGTTGTTGCAGCCCAACGTAATCGAAGGATAGCAGTTAATTGCAATTATTGTGCTGGTAATCATCCGAGTCATCAATGCACCGTTAGTTTTGGGCTGGGACAACACGGTGGTGAATACCTCAACAATTATACACATGCTAATTATCATCAAGTTTGGGGGTATCACCCAGATTCGTCATGGAGCTACAATTATGAAGACCAATACTACGCTCTAAATCCATCATACACACCGGAATTTTCATGTCCACCTTCATTGCCACAAGAAGAAAAGCCAAATCCGATGGATGTAATATTGAAGGGCACAGCAGACCAAGAGGAGAGCATGACGAGTCAAGAAATATCGAGCTACAATTTTCAGAACCAGATGGGATAACTCATCACTACTTCCACACATGGTCCGCAATACATGGATTCCAAACCTGAGACAGATAATTTAAGGTTGGAGGAATTGTGGTCCAAGTTCATAGCATCAAATGAGGAGAGGATGATTAATCAAGAGCAGTCAATTTAGAATCAAGAGATATCAATTCAAAATCTGCAGAACCAGATGGATGAAATGCTCAAAGTCTTGAACAACTGTCCTCAAAACAATTGGTGTTATGACGAGGATTTCGAGATTGATGAAGTGTCCGAGCCATATCTACAACTGGATGAGCCACGAGATGTTGAAAAAGAGGAGAAAAGTGGGGATAATGAAAATAAGGTCAGTAAAGAACTAACTATGAGTCCCAATGAGGATGAGCCGATGTTATTAGTGCCCCAAGTTCCTTCTCCACCACAGATCAAGGGTCCAGTTAGATTTGCAAAACCGTGCCCGCTTGGTAATCTTGTCGTCGGCAAGGCTCTTTATAACATGAGAGCTAGTACAAATGTGAAGCCATGGTGGGATGAAGAGGAAAAGATAGAAGAAGAGCCCGTTGTTCTTGCCAAGCCTCAAAGCCCCAATCGAATCATAGGCTCAACGGACAGAAAAGCACCTAGTTATTCAACATTCTCAATTGGGCACATATTTAAACAAAGCATGCTAGGTGACTTTAACTCAATAGCCATCACAAATGGATGGAGGGTTACTCAACTTTTGAAGAGGAATTGGATAGCGTTGACCAGACAAAGTCAGGCTGAAAGACTGTAAATCAAGCGCTAACTGGGAGGCAACCCAGAAATTTTTATATTTATATGCTTTACTAGTTTAGTTAGTAGATATGAATTAATTTGCTTATTAAGCTCTCTTACCAATCCAAGTGCAATTCTAATCCATGTTGTCTCTTCATTGTAGGTATTGGAGGTTCAATGGATAGGAAAATGATCGTTGCCGCCATCGCCAACATCACCTTACGCTTAGTTGATTACAGGGAAGTTCTCTTCTACTTACCGCTATATTCTTACAATGAGGACATTGTAATTTCTTAGTTTGGGAGAGTTTAGTTTAGTTCATTATTGCATGTTTAGTTTCATGTTTATGTTATGTTATTTTGCATATGTTGTTAATTTAGTTTAGGCTCAATATGTTTGCATTCATGTATTCAGTTTCTTGAAAAAAAAAATCAAAAATAATAGTTAGTTACTATGTTCATCTTCCATGAGTTCAGCTGTTTGATATTTACAGTTTGTTTTGGCCAATGATGAGATTGGAATTGGGTAGACAAGTATAGTACTGACTATTAGAGCTTTGATGTGATTTCTTGTTCTAAATTGAGTCTTTTTCTGTTTGAAACTGGTATAATAAGGATAGCACAGTAAAAATAACTTGTTGATTGATTGAGTTTAAATTGATACATAATGGGATTCTAAAGGATAATGCTAGTTTGAATAAAAGAATGATAAGAATAAGTAGTGATGTCTAAAGTTAGACAATAACCTAAGTTTGGGGGAATATTTGGGGTATATAAGCTATTAAAAAATTGTTCCGTTGCCAGTTGTTTGATATTTATAGTTTCTTTTGGCCAATGATGAGATTGGAATTGGGTAGAGAAGTATAGTACTGACTATTAGAGCTTTGATGTGATGTCTTGTTCTGAATTGAGTCTTTTTCTGTTTGAAATTGGTATAATAAGGATAGCACAGTAAAAACAACTTGTTGATTGATTGAGTTTAAATTGATACATAATGGGATTCTAAAGGATATTGCTAGTTTGAATAAAAGAATGACAAGAATAAGTAGTGATGGCTAAAGTTAGACAATAACCTAAGTTTGGAGCAATATTTGGGGTATATAAGCTATTAAAAAAAAGAAACAGAAGAAAAATAAGAGAAAAAGAAGAAAAAAAAAAGAGTATGAACAAACACCGTGGTGTGCTTGTCTAGTTTTGTGGCCTTTGTTACTTGAGTAAGTAAGCCCGAGGGGATTGTCTTTACACCTATCCCCCTAAGGTCTTAATGGTCTGGGAGTCATTGGTCGAAAGCTCGTTAAGGTGGTATTGAAAAGCCTAAGGAAATAAGACATTGCATAGCTATGTGCATGTAAAAAAAAGAAAAAAATGAATAAAACAGGAAATAAGAGCAAAAAGCCCCCGTAGATGAAAAATAAAGCATAAGTATCCCATGTTGACCTTCGATATTGGTAATTATTTGATTTTAGTTAGATCTAACTTGTTTTTAGATTTCTTGAGTTTACACTGTATGATGCCTTCGAAGAGACTTGTTATGTGTTAAATTTAATTTTATATCAGTTAACATGGTTGTGGAGCACACACGCATTATATTAGTGATAACAGTCTAAGATTTGATGATTGATTGGGAAGTCACGGATGAGTTTTGATATGATGTATTATTGTGTTTATTTGATTTCTCTAAGGTCGGTGAATAGACTTATTTCTGTCATTACTGCTGGATTCGTAGGCATGTAGATTAGTTACATTGCATTGCATTATTGTTTTGTATTTTTTCTTGAAGACAAGCAAAGGTTTAAGTTTGGGGGTAATTAATAAATAGGTTTTATACCTACTTATACGGTATTTATTACTTGAATTAGTTGCTTATTCTCATGTTTCTTAGTTACTTTTCATGCATTTTAAGTTCGTTTTGTAGATAATATGTTTGGGAGTTGAAATCGCAAAGAATAGCAATCCGGACTTCATTTGGGCTTTTATGTTCATTTCATGTTCTTGGTTTGGAACTTGGATTACATTGTAGAGCTTCTTCTTAGCCTTCTGGAACATCTTGAATCATTCCAGTCGGAGTTCGGATGCAAGAGTTATGACATTTGTACCAACGGATGTCGAATGTCACTGTTTTGGGTGGTCATTTGCATAGCAGTCAATTTTAGGCCAATTTCGACCTTCATCCGTCCATTATTTCTAAAATATTAAAGAATAAAAGTTGTAGAGCTCGTCGATATATTCGATTTGATAGGTGGCAGGCCCCGTAACTCCTTCCAGATCAAAAGTTAAGACCGTTTTCCCAAAGGATACTATCATAGAAAATGGACCCCCGCCGAGGCAGGCTTTCCCTTAACAAAATGCCCGCCGGGGCGGGCATACCAGCTGTAAATTAGAACCATAGCCCGCCAGGGCGGGCCCTGTGACGCCCCCAAAATAGGTATACATCACCTATTTTGAGTTGTCAATAACATGGTACAGAAACAACTACAACTTTATTAATACAACACATAAACTGTGAGTTTAAATACAAATATTGTCATCTAGACAATATTCACACCCAAATAAGTCCTCATTCCAATTATTGATATATTATTTTACAAAAATGGTGAGGACTACTAAACAACTTTCTAGAACCATCATTCCATATCCCGACTAGTACTTGCTACATTCTCGACTCTTGAGAAGAAAAATGGAACAAAAAGGAAAAGGGTGAGCTCAACTAGCCCAATAAAGAATATTATGACTAAGATAATATAGAACAAATTATCATTAGTCTTCAACAGGGAAAAATTTGATAGAATACAATAGACAACAAATTTTAAATCAATATTCGCAGCGGAAATAATAATTCATTAGAAGAGTTAAGTAGAGAATGAAATCTACTATCATCTATGAATTTAAAAGTCCATCATCAATATTTTATCCATGTAACATCAATCAATATATGTATCTGGAATCAAATGTTCATCTTTGTACTACAGGCTAAAGATATTCATCAGTTGGTCATGTTCATTTAAACACATGTTCATCTTTGCACTACGGCCAAAGATATTCATCAGAAAATCATTTATCTTTGCACTACATGCCAAATATATTCAGTTATATCATCATTTAGGACTGAGGATGATGAAAAATCTTTTAAAGAAAACGAATCCAGTGAAACAAAAGAGCCAATATTAAGGATTCGTACTTTAAACAATCCAAGTTCAAAAATACTTCATAAATAATCATAGCGAAGTAAAATTCAAGAATGATCAAAACATGAATACAATCAAAGCTAGTATCCATAATAGATATCTTGGACAAAAATGAAAATTTAATTTTTTGGTGAATAGTGTCGTATTCGTGAATAGTGCCGTATACGTGAATAGTAACCCGACATAAAAAGTTCCAAATTTGATAAAAGTTCAGACCAATATTTTGGCATAATGATATTGAAAGAAATAATATCATTTACGAAAAAAATAACATCCCTTACCTCGAAAGAATAGTACTTCAGGTTGGAATACTGAATATAGTGCTGAAGGGAACTTGCACCGTATAACAACACTCAAAGTATCAAAATACTCACAATAATACGCTCAATATATCGAGAGAGAAAGAGAGAGAAAACTTTAGTTTCTGGTGTGATTTTCAATTCTAACCTAAGCACCCTATTTATAGGAAAATGCTTAGAACACCATAGCAGAAAATTTAATAAAATATTATTATTTATATTACAAATTCCTACGCCCACTTTTACCAACTGATTTTAGCCACCTTTCACATGTTAATGATGCCCACAAACATTTCAAAAGCGTTTTTCTTTTAACACAAATTTAAAACTTTTAAAAAATAATTATTTCGGAACTTAAGAACTTCAATAATTAATAATAAATAGCCCTTTCATCAAAAAAATTCAAACCTTATATCCTTTTCATAGGAAATTTCATTCTCTACAACTTTGCAGAAGAAAGTTTTTCCAAATTCCAAACAGAAATTGATCGAAATCCACATACGGACGATTTTACAAGCTATAATCAAATTTCAGTCAAGAAATGGGCCCACAGACATGTTTAACATGTTTTAAATAACTTTTGCAAACAAAAATACTCTTCCTCCTCATATATTCATATATCCTATATTCATTGTAAAAATATCACCATTAATATATTATTAAAATATAATAATATATTTAAATAAATTATTTTATCAAAAAAATAAAATAAATAAAATATCAATTTTTCAACAATTGTCACTTTAAAATTTTCTGTGACACCCCCAAATCCTGGTACTTCATTTCCTCAAGATTTGGTGTTCACGTAATCAAAACATTCATTACTAACTACCCAATTGATAAAATTGAATAAATAAAACCTGCTCATACAGGATTAAACTTAAATTAAAATCTCCCAGGTTATCTAACCTTTACAAACATTCATTCATGCGGAAATTAAATTAATATAAACTTCTTTACAATCTTTAAACAAAGTCTAAAAATAAACTGTCTAACTATTACAGGTCTTCAGCATTGCTTAATCTTTCCTTTCCCTTTACTGGTGCTGGGTATATCACCAGTTTCAACCTTAGCTGTAAGAATGTTTACAGGCAAGAGTGAGCAAACAAGGCCCACTTGAAATAATAATAAATAAATCAGTTAACTTTACATCATGTACCAACATTAGGTTTAATAGAACTGAACAACAGATTCTATTACTTTCTAAAAACTTTAATCAATTACTGAGGGTCTAATGACCACGAATCATGTCCACAGTTATAAGTAATTTTTCAACTTAAACTTTAACAGTCATAAGACTATAAGGACTTCACGTACTTAGGGGGATCAACCCTTCATACAATGTATTGTGCACAATCATTTCAACGCTAAGCGTAACCTCTTATAAAAGAGTTGTTCTTCTCAGTATTTAGAATACAAGTCCGTACCAAAGTGAGTTTGGTTTGGATACATCATGGGGTAATTTAGAATTCAACGGTAATCAACTAAGGGTTAGTTGATTACAAACAACATAACTGTATACTATGGAATAATCATAGTTGAATTGATATTTATAAACTAACATCATGCTTTAGGAATAATTTAATAGCATAATCATGTAAAAATCATAACATGCATCCTCATAAACCAATAGATACACGAGCTTAATCAACAATAAACAATCTAACTCTACGAAAGTGTAAAGTTAGCAATTTGTACAATTGAAATGGAATTAAAGCGATAATGTGTTTAACGAATTCAATCTTGTATAATGAAGTTCTAGCATTAGATAAAACTTGCTCAATATCAAAAGATAAGGTTTAGAAAACTTGCTCAGTTATAAAAATAGAGTTAAGGAAACTTGCACAATGAAGTTTTTTTTTTTTGAGTTAGAGAACTTGCATAAGTATAACATAACAGTGAAAAGTAACCTTGCTGAATAATAAGGTAGAAAAGGTTAGGGAACTTACCTCGCGTGTAGGTTAAACAATTACTATTCACGTTCACCCCAAGTCCTACACATACCATATGCATTGACAATACACATTAGTTACACTAACATTACCTTTATGAGTTCTTTTATTACTCTTAGTATAGCTACTAACTAAGTTTAAGTTTAAACAACACATCTTTCATGAATATTACTTTTTAGCTTTATTACAACTACTTAAATGATCATGCCATTGCACCACATGTACATTAACAACTTGATACAACATCTTAATACATGTCTAACATGTTATCATTAAGTTATACTAATACCCAAAGGGTTGCACTTGCATTCGTGCATCCCGACGCCCTCCGATTGGCTCCAAATACACAATAGTCCTAAAGATGGCCATTTTGATTACTGTTACAGACCTCAAATTAAAAACTTAAAGAATGAAAGTTGTAGGTCTACTCGTCCTCTTTCCGAATCATCTTGAATTATCTAAATTGGAGTTCGTATGAAAAAGTTATGGCCATTTTACTACAGGAGGCCAAAACTGCCCAACTAGGTCACTTTTCCGGCGCCGGGGCGCGGAACAGTGGCGCTGGGGCGCGAGCTACGGTGCTAGGGCGCGAGCTACGGCGCTGGGGAGCGAGCATCAGCGCTGGGGCGCGAGCTTCAGCGCTGGGCGCGAGCTACGGGCCCATTTTTGACGCTGGGGCGCGAACCTTGGCGCCAGAGCGCGAGATTTGGCGCTGGGGCGTGAATTTTGACGCTGGGGCGCCGAAACTCACAGAACCAACCCGAAAAACAGAGCAAAGCTACTGTCTAAATTATTTTTAACGACCAATGGCATCTAACACATGTATAACTTCATGAAAATTACACATAAAAGTTAACGATCATCAATATACCAATTACTTACCACTAATTAACAATATAATAGGCTAATTCTTTGAAACACTGTTATTAGATCAAAACTCCATGGTTGACAGATGAAAAAATACAGTGAACTGAAATTCTACTGTTATCAACCAAATTTGATTCCTTTGAAATACAAGTATGCCAACATATAAATCAATTCACATGTGTAGTTCAATTTCTCAGTATTAGCTCACAATTTGCATAATCATATACCAATTTTGTTATTTGGCAAATATACGATTCATACATGTTTTTCACTGTGAAAAAATCCATTTCTTGAATACGTAATCTAGCATATAACACACACACACACACACACACACACACACACACACACACACACACACACACACACACATATATATATATATATATATATATATATATATATATATATATATGCTAACTATAACAATTATAACAATAAAAACATGTAACATCATAACCAATTCTAGTACATGTTTTACAGATAATTTTGTAAAACTTTATACACAATGAAAAAGAAGAACACAGAGACATACAAATTTACATAGCTGTAATATAAAACATATACAATAAGGTTTATAAAACATACCTTTTGTTGTTAAGAAAACTTTGTTATTCACTATCAAAAGCTAGATAATCTCAGAACTTTCCTCTCTCTCTGGCTCTCTCTCACACTATCTCTGAAATCTTTCTCAGACAACTTCTATTTTCATTAGGCTTAAGCCAAAACAATATACGTAATTTTAAAATAAAAGCCAACGTATGTTTTTAAAACGCATAAAACCGACGCCACTCTTATTACCCTAATAATATATCAGTTACCAAATATATATATATATATATATATATATATATATATATATATATATATATATTTACTTATTTAACTAATAATTTAAATTCAAAAGCCATAAGGCTTTGTTTGGCAAACCATTTAAAAATTAAAGAATTAATATACTTAAACCTTGTTTGGCAAAACTAAATTAAAATTACTTTAATTTATTTTAATAACTCTTTATAACATAGCTATTTGTCATACTTTATTTAATAACAATTTATTAAATAATTCACTTAATCACATAACTCAATCCACATAACACATTAATTATTTAACAAATAAATAATTAACTAAATCACATTAATTATTTAGCAAATAACTAATTAACTAAATAAACTCAATCAAATTGAACAATTACTTATTCAATAATAAACATATCCAATAAATATTTATATAAATCAATAAATATTTATAACTTACATTTAAAAAAAATATGGAATGTTACATTTTCTCCATCTATATCCACATAAAATGAATATTTTCCTTATCATATAAATCAATAATTAATTATTCATAAATAATATTACAGAATCACAATATCGACAACCAGGCTGTTCCTAGGAAAGAGGGGGCTTTCCAATAAGGATCTCTCCTTACTGGTGCGCAATTAGGTGACCAAACCTCTCCATAGACATAACTTTCTAGATATTGGCAATAATGTTATCTAATAATATTATTCAGATAATATGAATTATTGCTCCGATAATGGAAAATATTGTGTAGTGACAATTATTGAATAACAGTAATATAAAATATCAACGTAGCAATTATTGAATCAATAAAATAAAATATTGAATAGCAATTACTGTAACAATTATTGAGTAGTGCCTTCTTACATAAGAATCAATAATTGGTGCAATACCGTGTGCTACTGTGTTTTAACCACCGAGTATTTCAACAGTATTAACGATAATAACAATGCCGTTATTTATAAACAACTTATTTTTGTCGATTTCTTCATACAATTGCTTTTCATTATGCGGCCCACACAAGGCTGCGCCGTCGTACGAATATTCCCCGACAGTAAGAATATTCCACGACCAAATGAATATTCTCCGATAAAAATGAATATTTTATAACCACTTGCTTATTTAAAATATTTGCGCATTTTACCCATAATTAACCACATTAATCAAATCAACGCTTACTATTTTTAAATAATAAATAGAGAAAATTAAATTTTATTACTAATAAGTTGGGGTCATACAGGCCCTTTACAAGGCTAAACCCCCGCCGGGGCGGGGGTACGCGTAGAAAACTCGATTTTTGTCCAAATTTAAGTTTAGGAAGGATTGTTTCGATCCGATTGACTCAAAGACTTCCAAGAAGACTTAAAGACATATGAAGAGACTTATAAATAGAGGAGAATCACAAGGATTAGTGGGGAGATTAGATTGTCGATAGGATTCTATTAGATTAGATTAGAGTAAATTAGATCAAAATCCTAGTTCTTGTTAGATTTAGAGATTGAAGCAACTTGGAGACCATTGAAGATTCAAAGTAGGAGCAAGGAGGGAGCATCAAATCTACAAACAATAGATTCTATCTTCTCATCTTCTTCTATCTTTGTCTTTTAATGTGTATTCAATTGTGGATTCTTAGTTTTAATTCAATAATCATGAACTAATTCTTTGTTTGAGATTACTATAGATCTTATTGTGTAGTTTACTTTGATATGCTTCTTTGTTAGTCTTATTACTGATATTTGGATTGTCTATTATGATTTGGACTTAATTGCCTAGCTAACAATTGCCGTGATAATCTATATGAACTCGACAGATGAAGTATAGATTTAGATCTGATCGTGATAGCATATGTTTGTGATTTCTGGATAGATAAAATTAATGATTCGTGTTTAGGATAGAGATTTGCCTTTACGCCATATGTAGTCTAATAAGAACTTGTGCTTAAACCCTTTTTAATTGTAATTCACATAGAGATATAGTGGGTTAGTTAATTAGGGTGTTCAAATTGATTCTATCATCTGTGGATTTGATTTGATATGAGTATGGTGCATTGAGAGATGGCCATATTTCACTTTCGTGATCTTGATTAGCAATCCAGTATAAATAATTTGACTTAACAAGAAGTGTGTTGATTTAAATGAAACAATAAGTGAAATTGTAATCTCAAGTCTTCAATATTTTGTTTCATTCTAAGGATAGTTAGTAATAGTTTATTTAATTATTTTAAATTAAATTATTAAATCATTTGTTTAAATAAGATTAAATTGGTCATAGGTTAGTAATTGGTAATTCTTATTAAATAATTCTCTATGGGAATGATACTCAACTTATCATTTTATTACTTGTTGACCACGTATACTTGCGTGTTGTGTGTAATTAGATTTTACCCAACACACGGCCGCACCACTTCCTAGTACAAACATAGCGCTGTAAGACCCCAAATTATTAATAAATAAAATTTAATTTCCTCTATTTATTATTTTGAAATAGTAAGGGTTGATTTGATTAATGTGGTTAGTTATGGGTAAAATGCGCAAATATTTTAAATAAGCAAGTGGTTATAAAATATTCATTTTTATCGGAGAATATTTGTTTGGTCGTGGAATATTCTTACTGTCGGAGAATATTCGTATGACGGCGCAGCCTTGTGTGTGCCCCATAACGAAAAGCGATTGGATGAAGAAAATAACAAAAATAAATTATTTATAAATAACGGCGTTATTATTACCGTTAATATTGTTGAAATACTCGATGGTTAAAACACAGTAGCACACGGTATTGCACAAATTATTGATTCTTACGTGAAGGCACTACTCAATAATTGTTACATTAATTACTGTTTAGTATTTTATTTTATTGATACAATAATTGCTGCGTTGATATTTTATATTACTGTTGTTTCAATAATTGTCACTACATAGTATTTTCTATTATCGGAGCAATAATTCGTATTATCTGAATAATATTATTAGATAACATTATTGGCAATGTCTAGAAAGTTCTGTCTAAGGAGAGGTTTGGTCACCTAATTGCGCACCAGTGAGGAGAAATCCTTATTGGAAAGCCCCCTCTTTCCTAGGAATTGCATGGTTGTCAGTATTGTGATTCTGTAATATTATTTGTGAATAATTAATTATTGATTTATATGATGAGGAAAATATTCATTGTATATGGATATAGATAGAGAAAATTTTTAATGTGACAATTGTTGAAAATTAATATTTCATCTTTTTCTGATAAAAAATTCATTTAAATATATTATTATATTATAATAATATAATAATAGTGATATTTTTACAATGAATGTGGGATAGATGAATAAATGAGGCGGAAGAGTATTTGTGTTACTAAAAATATTTAAAACATGTTTTTCATGTTTGTGGACCCCAATTTTTGACTAAAATTTGATTATAGCCTGTAAAATTGTCCGTTTGTGGATTTCAGTCAATTTCTGTTTGGAATTTGGAAAAATTTTCTTCTGTAAAGTTGTAGAGAATGGAATTTCCTATGGAAAGGACATAAGGTTCAAATTTCTTTGATAAAAGGGCTATGTATTATGAATTACTGAAGTTCTAAAGCTCCGAAATAATTATTTTTAAAAGTTTTAAATTTGTTTTAAAAGAACAACGTTTTTGTGATTGGTTGGTGGGCTCATGTGTTGTTAAGCATGCTGAAATCTGAATTCAAAGGTTGGCGCAGACAAATTTTAATAATTATTATATTTTATTAAATTTTCTGCTTTGGTGTTCTAAGCATTTTCCTATAAATATGGTGCTTAGGTTAGAATTGAAAAATACACCAGAAACTAAAGTTTTCTCTCTCTTTCTCTCTCGTTATGTTGAGCGTATTCTTGTGAGTTTTTTGATACTTTGAGTATTGTTATACAGTGCAAGTTCCCTTCAGCACTATATTCAGTATTCCAGCCAAAAGTACTATTCTTTCGAGGTAAGGGATGTTATTTTTTTTAAAATGATATTATTTCTTTCAATATCATTATGTCGAAATATTAGTATAAACTTTTTATCAAATTTAGAACTTTTTGTGTCGAAGTTACTATTCACGTATACTGTACTATTCACGAATACGGCACTATTCACCGAAAAATTAAATTTTTGTTTTTGTCCAAGATATCTATTATGGATACTAGCTTTGATTGTATCCATGTTTTGATCATTCTTGAATTTTACTTTGCTATGATTATTTATGAAGTATTTTTGAACTCGGATTGTTTAAAGTACGAATCCTTAATATTTGTTCTTTTGTTTCACTGGATTCGTTTTCTTTAAATTATTTTTCATCATCCTCAGTCCTAAATGATGATATAACTGAATATCTTTGGCCTGTAGTGCAAAGATTAATAATTTTATGATGAATATCTGTGGCCCGTAGTGCAAAGATGAACAGGTGTTGAGATGAACATAACCAATTAATGAATATCTTTGGCCTGTAGTATAAAGATGAATATTTGATTCAAGATGTTTATTGATTGATGTTACAGGGATAAAATATTGATGATGAACTTTTAAATTCGTAGACGATAGTAGATTTCATTCTCTACTTAACTCTTCTAATGAATTATTATTTCCGCTGCGAATATTGATCTGAAACTTATTGTCTATTGTATTCTAACTGTTGAAGACTAACGATAATTTGTTCTATATTATCTTAGTCATAATATTCTTTATTGGGCTAGTTGAACTCACCCTTTTCCTTTTTGTTCTATTTTTCTTCTCAGGAGGCGAGAATGTAGTGAATACTAGTCGGGGTATGGAATGAAGGTTCTAGAAAGTCTTTTTAGTAGTCCTCACCATTTTTGTAAAATAATGTATCAATAATTATAATGAGAACTTATTTGGGTATGAATATTGTCTAGATGGCAATATTTGTATTTAAACTCATAGTTTTTATGTTGTATTATTAAAGTTGTAGTTGTTTCTGTACCATGTATTTTGACGACCCAGAATGGGTGTTGTATACCTATTTTGGGGGCGTCACAGTTGGTATTAGAGCTTAGGGATATGATCTCTAGCGGAGATCGGGGAATAGAACTAGGAGGGGAGAGATGAGTAAAACCTTTGCTAGTGTGTCTTACCTAAGCTTATTTGTTGGTCGGTCATAATTTAGGGGTACTATGTGATTTGTTAATTTGTTTAATTAACCCTTGTTTTATGGCAGTATTTAAGAATGGCAACTGAGAATGTTAACAGTTGAGTAAATGAAATCGTGGAGACGCATGTACTCACCAACGAGGAGAACGTGCAACAGGCTGACAATGTTCCTCCTGTGAACAACACCACTGAGCAGATGATGAACAATGGGATGTTTAGAAGCTTTTTGTAGTTCATGCAAAATCAGATGAGGGAGACTCGTGTTCAAAATACAAGAGGAAATGATAGCAATTCACGGTTTGTCACAGCCAAGCAGTTCAAGGAGTTAGGACCACCAGAATTCTGGGAAAAGCCGGATCCGATTAAGGCGGAGACGTGGGTCAAACAAATTACCAAGATATTCGATGTCTTGGGATGCACGGAAGAACAGAAGGTTCCATTCACCACCTCTATGTTCCGTAATGAGGCAGATTACTGGTGGGAATCTATGAAGCGTACCCATCCAGCCGCACTCAGCATGTCTTGGGAGACATTTCAGAAACTGTTCAATGACAAGTACTTTCCTAAAAGTATTCGTCATATGAAGGAGGTGGAGTTTATTAGACTGGAGCAGAACAACATGACGGTGTCCCAGTACGAGGCGAAGTTCGCAGAGTTATCCAGGTTTGAACCTCATTTGGTGGAGAATGAGGAACGTATGACACGGATGTTTCTGAGAGGTTTGAAACCCGACATACGTCAGTATCTCATTTCTCATAAATTTTCTCTATATTTAGATGTTGTCAACATGGATCAATTATTAGAGCAAGATAACGAGTACGTTCAACCGAGGGACCACAACCAGGATCATACCGGTGACAGCAGTCATCAGAACAACGATAACCAGCGAAGAAAGAAAAATATGGACAAGAGCGGCAACCACTCTGGTGGTAATCGTGGCCATGATAATAGAAGAAGCGAGTGGGGGGAGATTTTAAAAAGAGAAAATTCAATAATGATAATGTGAAGACGTCAGCACCAGCAGCAACTGGTTCTAAGGGAGGTGAACGACCACCGGTCGCATGCTATAAATGTGGAAAAGAAGGACATATCAGCCCAAACTGCCCACAACAGTATAAGGTATGTTATAATTGTGGAAAGGAATGACATATTGCTCGAGATTGCACGGTAGCAAAACCAAGTCCAGCGGGGATGGGGACTCAAAAAGCTGTCCCAAAAAAGTCAAAGTTAACGGTTCCTGGAATAACGTTTCTCGTGACTGGTCAAAATACGAGGAACCCAAACGAGGTAATCACGGGTAAGCTAATCATAAATTCTTGCGAAGTTTATACCTTGCTAGATATCGGTGCTACCCATTCATTTATCTCTCCTGCTTGTGCTCGACGTTTAAACTTGACTCCGGAGAAATTAGACTTTGATTTATATGTGGAAACTCCGTTAGGAGAAACTTTCATTACATCCACTGTTTATAAATCTTGTTTGATCCAAGTTGGCACCATCACTTTACCTATTGACCTTATCTCTTTAAAGATACTTGCTTTTGATGTGATTTTAGGGATTGATTGGTTAACTACTCATCATGCCAAAATTGATTACTTTCGTAAGGTTGTTAGTTTTCATATTCCTAAGCAACCTATTATTCAAATTGAAGCAACCAAACTATTGAAGTCAAACTCTTTCATATCAAGTCATAAAGCTATTCGTTTATTAAAAAACGGATGTCAATCTTTCTTAGCCCATGTTATGGATTTGAATAAAGACACATCAGATTTGAATAATATTCCTATTATTAGTGACTTTCCTGATGTATTTCCTAAAGAACTTCTCGGTTTACCCCCAGAACGTAAAGTTGAATTCTTTATTGACCTTGAACCTGGTACAAAGCCCATTTCTAAAACCCCATATCGAATGGCTCCTATTGAACTTCAGGAGTTAAAGGTCCAACTACAGGAATTGTTGGACATCGGTTTCATTCGTCCTAGTACATCTCCTTGGGGTGCTCTTGTTTTATTCGTAAAGAAGAAAGACGGGAGTATGCGACTTTGTATCGACTATCGGGAATTAAACCATGTCACTATCAAGAATAGGTATCCGCTACCTCGTATTGATGACCTGTTTGACCAGTTACAAGGAGCACAATTCTTTTCAAAAATTGATCTTCGTTCTGGATATCATCAGCTGAAGATTAGAACTGAGGATATTCCAAATACTGCCTTTAGAACTCAGTTCGGGCATTATGAATTCTTAGTCATGTCTTTTGGATTGACTAATGCTCCTGCGGCTTTCATGGATATGATAAATCGAGTATTCAAGGAATATTTAGATCAGTTCATTGTTGTCTTTATTGATGACATCCTCATATATTCCAAAAGTCGTGAAGATCATGAGTACCATTTGAAGCTAGTACTCCAAAGGGTTCGTAAAAACAAGTTATATGCCAAGTTGAAGAAATGCGAGTTCTGGCTTGAAGAAGTAGCTTTCCTTGGGCACGTGGTGTCAAAACATGGAGTATCTGTTGACCTAACGAAGATTGAAGCAATACAAAGTTGGGAGCAACCGAAGTCGGTGACTGAAGTACGTAGCTTTCTGGGTTTAGCTAGTTATTATCGGAGATTTGTTGAAGGATTTTCTCGAATCGCTACTCCGTTAACTCAACTGACTCGGAAAGATACAAAATTTGTATGGAGCGAGGAATGCAAAAAGAGTTTCCAAGAGCATAAGAGGAGACTCATTTCAGCACTTGTTCTGACAATACCATCTAGTTCGGATGGATTTGTTATCAACAGCGATGCTTCAGGCAAAGGGTTAGGATGTGTTCTCATGCAACATGGGAAAGTCATAGCCTATGCTTCATGACGACTTAAAGAGTATGAGAGGAATTATCCTACTCATGATCTAGAGTTGGCAGCAGTCATTTTCGCGCTAAAGATCTGGAGGCACTATCTATATGGGGAGAAAGTGGAGATATATTCAGATCATAAAAGCCTCAAATATTTCTTCACCCAAAAGGAACTCAACATGCAGCAACGACGTTGGCTCAAGCTGTTGAAAGACTACAACCATACCATTCAATACCATCCTGAAAAAACAAACGTGGTAGCTGACGCATTGAGTAGAAGATCATATCCGGGTACGAGTGCAATATTATTAACACAAAGGCCCATTTTGTATGACTTACAAAGGATGGAGATAGAGGTAAAGGCTCCAAGTACCCACGTGATGATATCAAGCATACGAGTAGAACCGACTGTAATCGATAAAGTTAAAGCTGCTCAAGCTACGGACATGGAGCTGATGCGTATGAAGAAGAAATTACAAGAAGGTGCTATTCCGGAAGCAAGAATCGATGAAGAAGGAATACTTCGAGTCAACTCCAGACTTTGTGTTCCTAACGATTCTAACTTGAAACATAGAATCATGATGGAGGTACACAACACACTATTTGCAATTCACCCTAGAAGTACCAAAATGTATCGTGATCTTTGACACACGTTTTGGTGGAATAATATGAAGAGAGAGATTGCGAAGTTTATCTCGAGGTGTTTAACTTGTCAACGTGTAAATGCGGAGCATCAAGTGCCAAAGGGTCCACTGCAACCACTCGAGATTTCAAAATGGAAGTGGGAACACATTACCATTGATTTCGTTACGGGTCTTCCCAAGGTTTCTCAAAGCATAGATGCGATTTGCGTTATTGTTGATAGATTAACCAAGTCTGCTCATTTTTTGTCGATACGAGAGACTTATTCCATTGAACGTCTTACTCTTATGTACGTGAATGAGATTGTGACGTTGCATGGCATGCTAGTATCCATAGTTTCGGATCGTGACCCAAGATTCACTTCACGATTTTGGGTCAGCTTGCAAAAAGCTTTGGGCACAGATTTATGATTCAGTTCGGCATACCATCCTCAAATGGACGGACAATCAGAGAGGACTATTCAAACTCTTGAAGATCTATTAAGACTCTGTGTTTTAGACTTCAAGGGGAGTTGGGATAAGTATTTACCATTGGTAGAATTCTCCTACAACAACAGTTATCAGGCAAATATAGGTGTGGCTCCATTCGAAGAATTGTATGGACGAAAGTGTCGCTCTCTAATATGTTGGAATGAGGTGGGTGAAGCAACATTGTTGGGACTTGAGTTGGTACGTATGACTATAGAAAAGATCCAAATGATTCGACAACGTATACAAACGGTACAGGATCGACAAAAGAGTTATGTGGATCTTCATCGAAAGGAAGTGAAATTTAGTATTGGGGATCATGTATTGTTGCGTGTTGCTCCATGGAAGGGAGTTACAAGATTTGGGAAGAGAGGAAAACTCAATCCACGATTTATTGGTCCATTTCAGATTCTTGACCGAGTAGAAAATATGGCCTATAGAATCGCGTTACTTCTAAGTATGTCTCGTGTTCATAATATTTTTCATATATCTGTGCTTCGTAAATATGTGAAAGACCCGAACCACGTTATTGAGTTAGAACCGAACGAGATAGCCGAAGACTTAACGTACGAGGAGGTACCTGTTAAGATCTTGGATAAAAAAGAGCATGTCCTACGCACAAAGGTCATACCACAAGTTAAAGTTTTGTGGAGGAACCATGTTATTGAGGAAATGACCTGGGAGTTGGAAACGAAAATGAAAGATATCCTCATCTTTTCGAAACACCAGGTACGTACATCAATTTCGAGAACAAAATTGCATAAGGAGGGAAGGTTGTAAGACCCCAAATTATTAATAAATGAAAATTAATTTCTTCTATTTATTATTTTGAAATAGTAAGGGTTGATTTGATTAATGTGGTTAGTTATGGGTAAAATGCGCAAATATTTTAAATAAGCAAGTGGTTATAAAATATTCATTTTTATCGGAGAATATTCGTTTGGTCGTGGAATATTCTTACTGTCGGGGAATATTCGTACGACGGCGCAGCCTTGTGTGGGCCCCATAACGAAAAGTGATTGGATGAAGAAAACGACAAAAATATGTTTCTTATAAATAACGGCGTTGTTATTACCGTTAATACTGTTGAAATACTCGGTGGTTAAAACACAATAGCACACGGTATTGCACCTGTAAGACCCCAAATTTTATAAATAAAGATGAATTTTCTATAAATATCATTTTTGAATATTATGGAGTTAATTTGATATAATAGTATAGTTGTGGGTAATATTTATAAATTTTGCAAAGTACGCAAGTTGTTATATAATATTTGATTGGTCGGGGAATATTCGTTTTAGCAGGGAATATTCATACAACGACACAATCATTAGTGGACCCAACAACAGAATTATTGTCGGATTGAGAAAACGACAAAAATATTTTATTAAAAATAACGACGGAAGTTTTACCATTGATACTGTTGAACTACTCGGTAGTAAAAGTACAGTAATACATGTGGTTGCATTGTAGCACACAGTATTGATTATTAATGCTTATGTGAGAAGTCACTCAGTTTGATTCAATTATTGTCAGTTAATAATATGAATTATTTAGCGATAATGAAGTTTTGTTTTATTCGTATTATTAATGTAATAAAACAGAAACATCTTTTTATATAAAATAGAATACTTTATTAAAGTTATTCTATAAATAGAATATATTATATTTTATTTAAAAGTTTTTCTTTAAATATGGACCGTCAGATTAAAGTAATCAATCTGGACCGTTCATCGATTAGTTACTATGCATTTCATTTTTTTATAAATAGCAGCTCATTCCTTCATTATTTCTTACGAATTCACTGAACTCTAGAGAGAAAAACTATAGAAAGAAACTATAGAGAGAGAGAAGAAAAGTATTCTGCTACTTAACTACTTCCTTATTTCAGTTCTTCTTTAAAACGGTAAGGGGTGTTATTCTTTCTTATTCATGAAGAGAACTGTTGTTATTCTATTTTTTATTATTCTGTTGGAATAACTTGTATACGCGGTCTACCCTATACTTGGTGACATTCTTCTATTATTCTGTTGGAACATCCTGTCTGTGTGTTTTACACCAGACCTGGTTCCTTCATTATTATTATTCTGTTGGAACATCCTGTCTGTGTGTTTTACACCAGATCTGGTTCCGTCTTATTATTATTCTGTTGGAACATCCTGTCTGTGTGTTTTACACCGGACCTGGTTCCGTCTTTAATATTATTCTGTTGGAACATCCTGTCTGTGTGTTTTACACCGGGCCTGGTTCCGTCTTTATTATTATTCTGTTGGAATATCCTGTCTGTGCGTTTTACGCCAGACCTGGTTCCATTTATTTATTATTCTGTTGGAATAACCTGTCTGTGCGGTCTATCGCATGCATGGTGATTTCTTTTGTTATTCTATTCATTATTATACTCAGTTGGTTAAGTATTGACTTCTATACTCCATGAAATTTGTGGAATATCCTTGATAATTCCGTTTCATCCAGTATCTTTTCATGAAAATATTCTTCTAAGCATTCTTGAATTTTACTCCACAAAGCAGTATCATGTTGAAAATTTGGACGCTGTTAATTCTTGGATAAATTAATTCTTGAACTTGTTTTATTGAATTCTTATATCATTGTCATCATCCTCATGTTTATAAAATGTTGAAAGTCATCTGTGGCCAGTAGTGCATAGATGGACTTGGTATGATTATGACCAGGGATTATTCGGTATAATCATGACCGTAATATTACAAATGATGTGGTAAAAGTCCTCATTGGCTCGTAGTGCATTGATGGACAGTTGTTGTCATGATCATGACCATTAATGAATACACGAATATCATTGGCCGTAGTGCAGGGGTGATTCGATGATGTGGATTATTTTATTAAGCTGAGTCCCAGCGATAACAGTGTTGAAAAACCTTTTAAATCATAGAAGATAGTAGATTTTATTTTCTACTTGACTCTTTTAATGGATTGCTTGTTCCGCTGCAGTTAAACTTGATGTTCGCTATATTTTATCAGTTTAACACTGTTGAAGGCTAATGATAATTTGTTCTGCATTATCTTAGTCATATTATTTCTTATTGGGCTAGTTGAGCTCACCCTTTCTTTCACTGTTCTCTTCAGGAAATGAGAATATAGCTGGGACGAGTCGGGGAACGGAGTTATGGACCAGATGATAGTATTAGTAGTCCTCACTATTCTGTTAAATAGTGTGACAATAATTGTAATGAGGACTCCTTTTGAGTTTGTATAGTCTCTAGTAGACAATAATTGTATTCAAACTCACAGTAATGTTTTGTCGTATTGTACACGACAGCTGTATTAGTAAGTTGTATTTGTATTCTGTACCATGTATCTGACGACCCAAGATGGGTGATGTATACCTAATTTTGGGGGCGTCACAGTTGGTATCAAATCCTAGGGATATGATCCCTGGCTAAGATATTAGAATAAAACTAGGAGGGGAGACACGGGGAATTCCTTCGCTAGTATGACCTACCTAAGTTTATTTGCATGGTATTTAATTGGTCGGTCAGAATATAAGGATAATATATTACATATCAATTAACTTTTGTTTTGTGGCAGTATCTGAAAATGACATCCAAGAATGTTGAGAATAGCAATGGAGCACAGGCGATTGTTGATTCACCACATATCAATAATCGGGATAATGTGCATCAGGAAGGCGACAATTCTCATGCAAACAACAATACTGACCAAATGATGAATGATGGAATGTTCAGAAGCTTTATGCAGTTCATGCAACAGCAGGCGAGAGTGGCTCCTGTTCAAAATGTAGGTGGAAACACTGAAAACTCTCGGACGGTCACCACTAAACAGTTCAAGGAGCTGGGACCACCGGAGTTTAAGGGAGAGCCAAAACCACTTATAGCGGAAACATGGATAAAGCAGATCACCAAGATATTTGATGTCTTGGGATGCTCCGAGGTGCAAAAGGTTCCCTTTGCCGCCTTTATGGTGCGAGGAGAGGCAGATTACTAGTGGGAATCGATTAAGCGTACTCAACCTGCCGCACTGAAGATGTCTTGGGAGAAGTTCCAAGAGCTGTTCAATGACAAATACTTTCCCAAAAGTGTTCGACACATGAAGGAGGTGGAGTTCATCAAATTGGAGCAGAATAATATGACCGTGTCGCAGTATGAGGCTAAATTTGCTGAGTTGTCCCAGTTTGCGTCCCACTTGGTGGATAATGAAGAGCGAATGACGCGAATGTTTTTGCGAGATTTGAAACCTGAGATACGTCAACATCTTATTTCTCATAAACTGTGTTTGTATTTAGATGTTGTGAATAGGGCTCAGTTAGTGGAGCGCGATAACGAGTCAATGCAACCAAAAGAGAGCAGTCGGCAAAATGATAATACCAGTGAAAGCAGTCGTCGAAGCGATGACAACAAGCGTGGTGGGAATCAACAGGCCAAAAATGTTAGCCACTTCGGTGGTAATCAGGGCCAAAATAATAAGAATGGTCATTTCAAGAAGAGGAGATTCAACAATGATGGAAAGACGTCAGCACCAGCACCCGTTGTTAAGGAAGGAGAACGACCACCTATCATATGTTTCAAATGCGGAGGGGAGGGGCACATCAGTCCAAACTGTGTGATGCAATCTAAAGCATGTTATAATTGTGGAAGTGAAGGTCATTTAGCTCGATTTTGTCGTTTACCAAAAACAAGTTCAGCCAGGACGGAGGCACCAAAGGCCGTCCCAGAAAAGTCAAAATCGGTAGTGCAAGGGATAGCGTTTGTTGTGACCTCCCAAAAAGCAAGGAACCCAAATGAGGTCTTCACGGGTAAGCTTATCATAAACTCGAACGAAGTCTATACTTTATTTGATATCGGTTCTACCCATTCTTTTATTTCTCCTACTTGCGCTCATCGATTAAATTTGACTCCGGAGAAATTAGACTTTGACTTATCTGTTGAAACTCCATTGGGAGAAACCGTCATTACATCCACGGTTTATAAGTCTTGTTTGGTTCAAGTTGGTACCCACACATTACCTGTCAATCTGATTTCATTAAAAATACTTGCATTTGACGTGATTTTAGGGATTGATTGGTTAACTACTCATCATGCAAAAATTAATTGTTTTCGTAAGGTTGTTAGCTTTCATATTCCTAATCGACCTATTATGCGAATTCAAGCAACCAAACCATTAAAATCAATCGCTGTCATCTTAATCCATAAAGCTATTCATTTATTAAAAAACGGATGTCAAGCTTTCTTAGCTCATGTCATGGATATAAACAAAAATACGTCAGTTTTGAAATATATTTTTATTGTTAATAAATTCCCTGACGTATTCCCTGAAGAACTTCCTAGCCTACTCCCAGAGCGTGAAATTGAATTTTGTATCGACCTTGAACCCGGTACAAAACCCATTTCCAAAGCCCCATGTCGAGTGGCTCCTATTGAACTTCAGGAGTTAAAGATCCAACTTCAGGAATTGTTAGACATTGGCTTTATTCGTCCTAGTACTTCTCCTTGGGATGCTCTTGTTCTATTCGTGAAGAAGAAAGATGGAAATATGCGACTTTGTATTGATTATCGGGAGTTGAATCATGTCACCATCAAAAATAGGTACCCATTGCCACGTATTGATGACCTGTTTGACCAGTTGCAAGGAGCACAATTCTTTTCAAAGATCGATCTTCGTTCTGGATATCATCAGCTGAAGGTTAGAACTGAGGATATTCCAAAGACGGCTTTCAGAACTCGGAACGGGCATTATGAATTCCTAGTCATGTCCTTTAGATTGACTAATGCTCCTGCTGCCTTCATGGATATGATGAACCTGGTATTCAAGGAATATTTGGATCACTTTGTGGTCGTCTTTATTGATGACATCCTTATTTATTCTAAAAGTCGTGAAGATCGTGAGCAACACTTGAGGCTGGTACTCCAAAAGCTTCGTGAATACAAGCTTTATGCCGAGTTGAAGAAATGCGAGTTCTGGCTGGAGGAGGTAGCATTCCTTGGGCACGTAGTATCAAGTCGTGGAATATCTGTTGACCCGGCAAAGATTGAAGCTATTCAAAGCTGGGAGCAACCTAAATCAGTAACCGAAGTACGTAGCTTTCTCGGTTTAGCTGGTTATTATCTGAGATTCGTGAAAGGATTTTCTCGAATCGCTACTCCACTAACTCAGCTAACTCAGAAAGATACAAAGTTCGGTTGGAGCGAAGAATGTGATAAGAGTTTTCAAGAACTCAAGAGGAGACTCATTTCAGCACCTGTTCTAACAATACCATCTGGCTCGGAGGAATTTGTCTCCACAGTGATGCTTCGAGCAAAGGGTTGGGATGCGTTCTCATACAACATGAAAAAGTCATAGCCTATGCATCAAGACAACTCAAGGAATATGAGAGGAATTATCCTACTCATGATCTAGAGTTGGCAGCTGTTGTCTTTGTACTTAAAATTTGGAGGCATTACTTATATGGGGAGAAGGTGGAGATCTTTACGGATCATAAAAGCCTTAAATATTTTTTCACTCAAAAGGAACTCAACATGCGACAACGACGTTGGCTTGAACTATTGAAAGATTATGATCATACCATTCAATGCCATCCTAGAAAAGCGAACGTGATAGCTGACGCATTGAGTAGAAGATCATATGCAAGTACGAGTGCGATATTGTCAACACAAAGGCCCATTTTGTGTGACTTTCAAAGGATGAAGATAGAGTTAAAGACCCCAGGGACCCATGTGATGATGGCGAATATACGAGTAGAACCGACTTTAATCGATAAAGTTAAAGCAGCTCAAGCTACAGACCTGGAGCTAATGCGTATGAGGAAGAAAGTGCAAGAAGGTGTTATGCCAGAAGCAAGAATCGATGAAGAAAGAATTCTTCGAGTCAACTCCAGACTTTGTATTCCTAACGACCCTGATTTAAAGTATGAAATCATGATGGAGGCGCACAACACACCGTTTGCAATCCATCCTGGGAGTACCAAAATGTATCATGATCTTCGTCATACATTTTGGTGGAGCAATATGAAGCGAGAGATATCGTTGTTTATCTCAAGGTGTCTAACTTGTCAACGAGTCAAGGCAGAGCATCAAGTACCAAAACGTCCATTACAACAACTTGAAATTCCAAAATGGAAGTGGGAGCACATTACCATGGATTTCGTTACCGGTCTTCCTAAGGTTTCTCAAGGTATTGATGCGATTTGGGTCATTGTTGATAGATTGACCAAGTCTACTCATTTTTCACCTATACGAGAAACTTATACACTTGAACGTCTTACTCGTATGTACATAAACGAGATTGTAAGACTGCATGTTATGCCAGTATCCATAGTTTCTGACCGAGACCCAAGATTCACTTCACGATTTTGGGATAGCTTATAAAAAGCTATGGGCACAGATTTACGATTTAGTTAGGTATATCATCCTCAGACGGACGGACAATCAGAAAGGACTATTCAAATTCTTGAAGATTTATTAAGACTCTGTGTCCTTGACTTCAAGGGAAGTTGGGACAAGTTCTTATCATTGGTGGAGTTTTCCTATAACAACAGTTATCAAGCAAGTATTGGCATGGCTCCATTCGAAGCGTTGTATGGAAGAAAGTGTCGTTCTCCAGTATGTTGGGATGAGGTGGGTGAAGCAACGTTGTTGGGACCGGAGTTGGTACGTATGACTATAGAAAAGATTCAAATGATCCGACAACGTATAAAAATCTCACAAGATCGACAAAAGAGTTATGCTGATCTTCATCGAAAGGACGTGGAATTTGATATAGGATATCATGTGTTCTTATGTGTTGCTCCATGGAAAGGAGTTACGAGATTTGGAAAGAGAGGAAAGCTCAATCCTCGATTCATCGGTCCATTTTTAATCCTCGATCGAGTAGAAACTGTGGCTTATAGACTCGCTTTACCGCCAAGTATGTCTCGTGTTCATAATGGTTTTCACATATCCATGTTACGTAAATATGTGGAAGACCCGAACCACATTATTGAGTTAGAACCGGACGAAATAGCAGAGGATTTGACGTATGAAGAAGTTTCTGTTCAAATCTTGGATAAGAAGGAACATATTCTACGCTCCAAGGTTATACCTCAAGTCAAAGTTTTGTGGAGAAATCACGATGTTGAGGAAATGACTTGGGAGTTAGAATCTGAAATGAAGTCAAGGTATCCTTACATCTTCGACATACCAGGTACGTACCCTAATTTCGAGGGCGAAATTTTATAAGAAGGGGAGGTTGTAGGACCCCAACTTTTATAAATAAAGATGAATTTTCTATAAATATCTGATGAGTGAGCTTTATACACGTGAATTGGATATATTCGGGCTTAATTTATTGTTATTCTCAAGTCTTTTAGAATAGTTTTTAAGTGTTTGTGTCCATTCATGTATGTTTTACATTGTTTTGTAGGATTTGGGACAAAAGTTACTTGTATCGACGTTTGGGGTGGCTAGATTCGCATTTTCGGCTTGCCATTTACACAATAGTCACTTCAGAGCCAATTTGAGTATTTCTACGGACTTTATTTCGAAAATCTTAAAGAATGAAAGTTGTAGATCTACTTCTCCTCTTTCCGGAACATCTTAACTCATCGAAATCGGAGTTCAGACGAAGAAGTTATGGCCATTTTCCCAAAGGACGTCGGAGTAGAAAATGTCAAAACTTGTAACAGAGCCGGGGCGCTAATTTCAAGGCAATTTCTAGCGCCGGGGTGCTATAAGGCAGACTTTGAGCGTCGAGCCCAGCGCTGGGGCGCTGGGAGAAGGGCTGGGTGCGGCCTGGAAGCGTTTTAGGCGAATTGTGATACCTTTTTGACTCCAAATTGGATTGAGTTTGTTCCTAAGCTCAAAATTTGACTTGTAACCTATAAATACATGATGGGAGGCATAAAATAAAGGGGGCATTACATAGAGTAGACTAGATTAAATACTCCATTAGATTAGACATTAACCCTAGTTCTTAATTAGCCATTGGAGATTGAAGCAAATTGAAGAACACTGAAGATCAAGAGCAAGAGCAAGAGGGGAGCATCAGATTTGCTGATAACAGATTCTATTATCTTCTCGTATCATACTTTTATCTTTTAATGTCTATTCAATTGTGGATTCTTAGTTTTAATTCATTAATTATGAACTAACTCTTTTATTAAGATTTCAATTGAACTTTTTTATGGTTATGAATTGATTATTTAATTTATTCAAATTATTTATGTTGAAGTGAATTGTTCATCTTGCTTTGAGCTTATTGATTAATTATCTGATCAATAATTACCTTGTTACTCTAGAAGGAATTGGGAAAGGAATTCTAGGGTTAGAACTGGGATTGGTGACATGTGACTTAGTTATTTGCATAGTGAATAATTATGCTTGTGAATAGAATGAGAATATCTATTTGCCGCATGTAACATAAGAGGAATTGGGTTTGTAGCGAGTTTAATTCAATTGTTTTGCATAGAGATATAGCAAAATTAATCTGGGTTAAATAGAAGGCAATTGATCACTCGAGAGAGGGCTTTTGGCATTTGAGAATTCTTGTTAACAATTCAGTAGATATAATAATTGAGATAGTTGAATAATTGATTTCTAATTCATAATTGGGGATATTGGAGTCTTAATTCTTATTTTTCTGAATTCTATCAATTCTTAGTTGTTTATTTGCTTTCTTTTAGAATAATCTTTTTGTTTTATTTAATTTAGTTTTCTTAAATCTAGAAATCACAATTATTGGTTGTTTAAATGAAATTGATTTGGTTAAGAATTAGTATTTGGTAATTTTTATTAAATAATTCCTCGTGGAAACGATACTCAACTTTCACTTTATTACTTGTTGACCGTGTATACTTGCACGTATTCATTGATTGCGAAATCAATCAACAATATCATTTTTGAATATTATGGAGTTAATTTGATATAATGTTATAGTTGTGGGTAATATTTATAAATTTTACAAAATACGCAAGTTGTTATATAATATTCGATTGATCGGAGAATATTCGTTTTAGCAGGGAATATTCGTACAACGGTACAATCATTGGTGGACCCCACAACAGAATTATTGTCGGATTGAGAAAACGACAAAAATATTTTATTAAAAATAACGGCGGAAGTTTTACCATTGATACTGTTGAACTACTCGGTAGTAAAAGTACAGTAATACATGTGGTTGCATAGTAACACACGGTATTGATTATTAATGCTTATGTGAGAAGTCACTCAGTTTGATTCAATTATTGTCAGTTAATAATATGAATTATTTAGCGATAATGAAGTTTTATTTTATTCGTATTATTAACGTAATAAAACCAAAACATCTTTTTATATAAAACAAAATACTTTATTAAAGTTATTCTTTAAATAGAATATATTATATTTTATTTAAATGATTTTTCTTTAAATATGGACCGTCAGATTAAAGTAATCAATTTGGACCGTTCATGGATTAGTTACTATGCATTCTATTTTTCTATAAATAGCAGCTCATTCCTTCATTATTTCTTACGAATTCACTGAACTCTAGAGAGAGAAACTATAGAGAGAGAGAAGAAAAGTATTCTGCTACTTAACTACTTCCTTATTTCAGTTCTTCTTTAAAACGGTAAGAGGTGCTATTCTTTCTTATTCGTGAAGAGAACTTTTGTTATTCTATTTCTTATTATTCTGTTGGAATAACATGTATACGCGGTCTATTATTGGTGACATTCTTCTATTATTCTGTTGGAACATCATGTCTATGTGTTTTACACCAGATCTGGTTCCGTCTTTATTATTATTCTGTTGGAACATCCTGTCTGTGTGTTTTACACCAGACCGGGTTCCGTCTTTATTATTATTCTATTGGAACATCCTGTCTGTGTGTTTTACACCGGACCTGGTTTCGTCTTTATTATTATTCTGTTGGAATATCCTGTCTGTGCGTTTTACGCCGGACCTGGTTCCATTATTTATTATTCTGTTGGAATAACCTGTCTGTGCGGTCTATCGCATGCATGGTGATTTCTTTTGTTATTCCATTCTTTATTATACTTAGTTGGTTAAGTTTTGACTTCTATACTCTATGAAATTTGTGGAATATCCTTGATAATTGTGTTTCATCTAGTATCTTTTCATGAAAATATTCTTATAGGCATTCTTGAATTTTACCCCACAAAAACAGTATCATGTTGACAATTTGGAGGCTGTTAATTCATGGATAAATTAATTATTGAACTTATTTTATTGAATTCTTATATCATTGTCATCATCCTCGTGTTTATAAAATGTTTAAAGTCATCTGTGGCCTGTAGTGCATAGATGGACTTGGTATGATTATGACCAGGGATTATTCGGTATAATCATGACCGTAATATTACAAATGATGTGGTAAAAGTCTTCATTGGCTCGTAGTGCATTGATGGACAGTTGTTGTCATGATCATGACCATTAATGAATACACGAATATCATTGGCTGTAGTGCAGGGGTGATTCGATGATGTGGATTATTTTATTAAGCTGAGTCCCAGCGATAACAGTGTTGAAAAACCTTTTAAATCATAGAAGATAGTAGATTTTATTTTTTACTTGACTCTTTTAATGGATTGCTTGTTCCGCTGCAGTTAAACTTGATGTTCGCTATATTTTATCAGTTTAACACTGTTGAAGGCTAATGATAATTTGTTCTGCTTTATCTTAGTCATAATATTTCTTATTGGGCTAGTTGAGCTCACCCTTTCTTTCACTGTTCTCTTCAGGAAATGAGAATATAGCTGGGACGAGTCGGGGAACGGAGTGATGGACCGGATGATAGTATTAGTAGTCCTCACTATTCTGTTAAATAGTGTGACAATAATTGTAATGAGGACTCCTTTTGAGTTTGCATAGTCTCTAGTAGACAATAATTGTATTCAAACTCACAGTAATGTTTTGTCGTATTGTACACAACAGCTGTATTAGTAAGTTGTATTTGTATTCTGTACCATGTGTTTGACGACCCAAGATGGGTGATGTATACCTAATTTTGTGGGCGTCACAGCACCAATTATTGATTCTTACATAAGAAGGTACTACTCAATAATTGTTACAGTAATTACTGTTCAGTATTTTATTTTATTGATACAATAATTGCTGCGTTGATATTTTATATTACTGTTGTTTCAATAATTGTCACTATATAGTATTTTCTATTATCGGAGCAATAATTCATATTATCTGAATAATATTATTAGATAACATTATTGGCAATGTCTAGAAAGTTCTGTCTAAGGAGAGGTTTGGTCACCTAATTGCGCACCAGTGAGGAGAAATCCTTATTGGAAAGCCCCCTCTTTCCTAGGAATTGCATGGTTGTCAGTATTGTGATTCTGTAATATTATTTGTGAATAATTATTTATTAATTTATTTGATGAGAAAAATATTCATTGTATGTGGATATAGATAGAGAAAATTTGTAATGTGACAATTGTTGAAAATTAATATTTTATCTTTTTCTGATAAAAAATTCATTTAAATATATTATTATATTATAATAATATAATAGTGGTGATATTTTTACAATGAATGTGGGATACATGAATAAATGAGTTGGAAGAGTATTTTTGTTAATAAAAATATTTAAAACATGTTTTTCATGTTTGTGGACCCCAATTTTTGACTAAAATTTGATTATAGCCTATAAAAATCGCCCGTTGGTGAATTTCGGTCAATTTTTGTTTGGAATTTGGAAAAACTTTCTTCTGCAAAGTTGTAGAGAATGGAATTTCCTATGAAAAGGACATGAGGTTCAATTTTTTTTGATAAAAGGGCTATGTATTATGAATTATTGAAGTTCTGAAGTTCCGAAATAATAATTTTTAAAAGTTTTAAATTTGTTTTAAAAGAAAAACGTTTTTGTGGTTGGTTGGTGGGCTCATGTGTTGTTAAGCATGCTGAAATCTAAATTCAAAGGTTGGCGTAGACAAATTTTAATAATTTTTTTTATTTTATTAAATTTTCTGCTTTGGTGGTTCTAAGCATTTTCCTATAAATGGGGTGCTTAGGTTAGAATTGAAAAACACACCAAAAACTAAAGTTTTCTCTCTCTTTCTCTCTCGATATATTGAGCGTATTCTTGTGAGTATTTTGATACTTTGAGTGTTGTTATACGGTGCAAGTTCCCTTCAGCACTATATTCAGTATTCTAGCCAGAAGTACTATTCTTTCGAGGTAAGGGATGTTATTTTTTTTAAATGATATTATTTCTTTCAATATCATTATGCCGAAATATTAGTCTGAACTTTTTATCAAATTTAGAACTTTTTATGTCGAAGTTACTATTCACGTATGCGGCACTATTCACGTATACGACACTATTCACCGAAAAATTAAATTTTTATTTTTGTCCAAGATATCTATTATGGATACTAGCTTTGATTGTATCCATGTTTTGATCATTCTTGAATTTTACTTCGTTATGATTATTTATGAAGTATTTTTGAATTCGGATTGTTTAAAGTATAAATCCTTAATATTTGTTCTTTTGTTTCACTAGATTCGTTTTCTTTAAATTATTTTTGTGACACCCCCAAATCCGGTACTTCCTTTTTCACAGGATTTGGTGTTCACTGTACAAACATCATCTATCTATCTACCCATAAAAATGTAAACCATGCAAAAGATAGAAATAAATAATAAATCTCTCCCCTTATGGGGTTACATCAACTTCATAATAAATAAATCCCAGGTCACTCTAACCTTAAATCATCTGTGCGGAAACATAAACAAATAAGTCTTAAGTAACATCAATTCTAATTATCATTACATAACCGCATAAATAATCAATCTTCATTACTTGCTAAGCTTGCCATTGCCTTTACTAGTGGAAGGTTCGTCTGCTCTTTTGTTCTTAGCTGCAATGTTATTATTACGCAAGAGTGAGCACAATTGCCCACAACTATAACAATATAACAATGAATAATAACATGTGAGAAAAATAATAACTTCGAATATAAAAGCTCAACTTTTGAATCAAGAATGGATAACAAGAATCAAAAAAATTTCTGAGGGTCATAAGACCTTGAATTATGTCTTATGTTGTCAAGGCTTATACTTGAAACCTTTAACAGTCATAAGACTATGGACCTTTCTTCTCGTACTTAGGGGGATCAGTCCTTAGTACCATACTGTGCACAATATCCTGACGCTAAAGTGTAAATAATCCCATATTAAAGGGTTGTTCATCTCAGTTTGACATCGGAGTCCGCACCAAAGGAAGTTGGTTTGGATAATTCATCAAGGGTTCTGAAATTTAGAACGCTCATCAACTATGGACTAGTCGAATCATTAAGGGTTCGCTAGTCTAACAAGGTTTAACAGTAAATGAATATTTAACTTGAACAGAATCTCAAAAGGTATATAATAGAATAAGTATTGTATAACAGCATCATACTTGAAAGATTAATAAACTTTAATATACAAAATAGACTTGATCAATAATAATGAGAACTTGCTAAACGTAGAAAGGTGAATTAATCAACTTATTTAACGATAACAAGTAGGGTTAGGAAAAATTGCCTCGTACGTAGATTACACTTAATTAACTCATCTTTGAATTAAATCCTACATATCAATTATGTTCACAATACCAGTCAATAATAACGTACTAAACATTATAAGTTATTCTTTGTCTAATCTCGAATTCATGACTATATTTAGTCAAATTATCATACTTGTTTTCACATAATATAATACTACACGAACAACAAGTTAATTACATAATCAACGATTCAAATAACATGTAATTATCTTCTTGACTTGGTAAAAACTCATTTTAATATCTCATTATATGTCTAACAAGTTTTTATATTCATTAGACTAGGTTACTAACTCATTTCTATACTTGAACATAAAAAAACATTTTTTGGACATTCTGCTAAGTGGCACTACGGTGCCACTTTTGTACTGGGTCTTGGCGCTACGGCTTGGTATATGGTGATGTGGCGCTGCGGCGCGGGGCATCAGTGCTGGGGTTGGCGCTGCGGCGCAGTGGCGCTGCAGCGCGGGACATCAGTTCTGGAGTTCGCGCCGCGGCGCGACACTCCAGAATTTGATTCCCAGCTCGCGAAGAACACAGAGTTCAGTGAATTAAACATTATATGATCATTATTTTCCCAAATTAAACATACCCACATGTTATAATTAATATATAATCAATACCCAATGTTTATAGGGTGATTTTAACACATAAAAACACATAATCACTGAATTAAAATATGCAAGTTGTACTGTTCTTGATGTTCTTGAAGGTTTTTGAACAAAAACATAGAATTTAATACTACGGATTCGTTATAAGACCAAATACGACCATTTAAGTTTTGTTTTGTTCGTTTTAGCATGCATAATCATATACAGGTGGAAATTTTGTAGAAAAATCTATGGTTGACATATTAAAATTACGTATAAGGGTCATATAGCCATATAACGTACTCGGTAAATTTTGAAATAACAAGTCATCATATTTTGAAACTTATGATATGGAATCATGCAATATATATATATATAAACATGTTATGCTACTCGTATTATTACATATAACCATATAACAACACAATCTCTAACTACAGAGATTTATAGAATATATGAAAGCCATCTTATAAAACTAAATGACGCAACAATGAAAATTGGGTTTGGAGAATTACCCAAGCGTAGATTAGAAGGATTGAAACTTTTCCCCAATTTCTTCTTAACTTTCACAAATCTCTTAACAGTCTCTGAACTTTCAAACTCTCTCCCTCTCTTTCTCCTCTCTGTTTTTGCCAGACTTAGAAAATGAAGAAGAAAAGAATACGTAATATAATAAAGGAAAAAAAAACCGATGCGCATAATGGTCAGTTAACCCTGTCATGGGTAACTACTGATAACTCCCACTAAGGCCATGTTTGGCTATCATTTTAAAAGCTTATACCCCATTAATTTAATAAAACCTCTTATACTATAGTTAAATAATGTCACACTCCTTTATAAAATAAATCAATATCTTATTTAATTTACTTTAAATAAAATATAATAAATTCTCATAAATTCACATAGTCACATAATTAAATTTTTCATTAATAAATAATGTCAAATTATTAACTCTCTAATTAATAATTAAATAACATTAGGCTTATTAAATATTTCTTTTAATACAATAAGCTCACATAATCACATACTTTGATAATAAAAATTTTCCACATTAATTTAATAAATGTAACACATAATTAAATTAATCTACCACAATTGCATCAAATAATTATTTAATCTAATAATTAATTCATCGAAAAATATTTATTTACTCCAATAAATATTAAAATAAATTATAAAATCTCAGTTGTCACATCTTTCCCCTCTTAAAAGGATTCTGTCCCCAGAATCACGACTCAATAAATTCGACCCGTTACATTCTCCCCCCTTATAAATATTCTGTCCCCAGAATCGCTTACACATAATTTAAGTAAATAAATGAAGATAATTCGTCATCATATTCTCTTCGAGTTCCCACGTAGCTTCTTCAGCGTTGTGGTTCCTCCAAATTACCTTAACAGAAGGTATTACTTTATTTCTCAGAATTTGTTCTTTTCGGTCGACAATTTGAACAGGGATTTCTTCGTAAGACAAGTCTTTTTCAAAATGTAGGGGTTCGTATTCAATTACATGCTTGTAATCGAATTTGTAGGGTCATAAAACTGAAACATGGAAGACGTTGTGGATATTCTCGAGTGCTGGAGGTAAGGCTACCTCGTACGCGACTTCTCCGATTCTAAGCAATACTTCAAATGGTCCAATGAATCTTGGGCTTAATTCTCCTTTCTTTTCGAACCTGATCTTCCCTTTCCAATGAGAGACCTTTAAGAAAACATAACTACCTGATTCAAACTCGATATTTTTACGATGTGGATCAGCGTATTTCTTCTGTCTATCTTGAGCTGCTACCAGTCGTGCTCGGATCACTTTGACTATTTCTGCTGTCTGCTGTACCAGTTCTGGTCCTAGCAATTGTCTCTCACCAACTTCATCCCAGTAAAGCAGAGTTCTGCACTTTCTTCCGTATAACGCTTCATAAGGTGGCATGCCAATACTAGCGTGGTAACTGTTTTTGTAGCCAAACTCTACTAACGGTAGGTGATCATCCCAATTTCCTTTAAAGTCCATCACACGGGCTCTTAGCATATCCTCTAATGTTTGAATCGTTCTGTCGCTCTATCCGTCTGTTTGAAGGTGATAAGCTGTACTTATTCGTAATTGCATACCCATACATTCCTAAAGACGTTTCCAGAAGTTCGATGTGAAGCGCGGATCCCTATCTGAAACAATTGACACCGGCACTCCGTGCCTCGAAATAATCTCTTTTACGTATAACTTTGCTAACTGATCTAAATTGAATCTGATTTTGATTGGAAGGAAATGTGCGGATTTTGTCAGTCGGTCAACGATAACCCATACTGCGTCGTAGCCTTTCTGAGTCGTCGGAAGGCCAACCACGAAGTCCATTGTAATAAGTTCCCATTTCTATTCTGGGATCTCTAGCGGTTGTAGCAACCCACTCGGTCTCTGATGTTCTGCTTTCACTCTCTGACAGGTCAGACACTTGGCAACACATTCTGCAACATCACGTTTCAAATTAGGCCACCAGAAATGTTGTCGAAGATCTTGGTACATCTTAGTACTACCAGGGTGAATCGAATATCGTGAGCTATGAGCCTCGCTCAAAATGTCTTCCTCAATGTCTGTTACTGGCGGTACCCAAATTCTGTTCTCAAATCTTAGTATTCCTTCCTTATCCATCTTAAATATCGGTTCAGATCCTTCAGATATCTTCCTTATCACCTTTTTGCATTCATCGTCCTGAAGTTGAACCTCCTTAACTTTATCTAGTAGGGTTGTACCAGAATGCATTTGGAACAGCTTCTCATCAATTTCCATAGGACACTTCACTTCCAGTTCTAACTTCTCCATGGCCAAAATTAACTCCTCCTGTTCGGTCAACATCATCAACTTCTCCCGACCCTTTCTACTTAAGGTGTCGGTAATCACGTTTGCCTTACCCGGATGGTATAAAATCTCACAATCGTAGTCCTTAATTAATTCCAACCACCTTCTTTGGCACATATTCAATTCTTTCTGTGTAAAAATATATTTCAGACTCTTATGGTTCGTATATATTTCACACTTCTCCTCATAAAGATAGCGCCTCCAGATTTTCAAAGTGAAAACCACTGCAACTAACTCCAAGTCGTGGGTCAGATACCCCTTCTCGTAATCCTTCAGTTGTCGTAATGCATACGCAATGACTCTACCGTTCTGCATAAGCACACAACCAAGTCCCTTATGCGACACGTCACTATAAACCATAAAATTTTCTGTATCGTCCGGAAGAGACAATACATGTTCTGTACTCAAGCTCTTCTTCAATTCTTGAAAGCTTTCCTCACACTTCTCCGTCCAAAAAAATTTCACAACTTTTCGAGTCAAATTCGTTAACAGAGTTGCGATCTTGGAAAAGTCTTGAATGAATCTTATGTAATATCCTGCCAATCCAAGAAAACTTCTTACTTTTAACGGCATCTTCGGCTGATCCCAGTTGATCACTGCTTCGACTTTGGATGGATCTACCGAAATTCCATCTTTATCGATCACATGCCCAAGAAATTGTACCCGCTCGATCTAAAATTCACATTTCAAAAACATAGCATACAACTTCTCTCTTCTCAACACTTCCAACGTTAATCTCAAATGCTCTTCATGTTCTTCCTTGGTTTTCAAATATACCAAAATATCAACTATAAATACCACAACGAACTTGTCCAAAAATGGCTTGAACACACCATTCATTAGTCCCATAAATGCTGCAGGAGCATTCGTTAAATCAAACAACATTACTAAAAATTCGTAGTGACCATATCATGTTCTGAACGCTGTCTTTGGCACATCCTCTGGTCTCACCTTCAGTTGATGATAACCACTCCTCAAGTCTATCTTTGAAAAGTATCTTGCTCCCTTCAATTGATCAAACAGATCATCGATCCTCGGTAATGGATATCTATTCTTAATCGTAACCTTATTCAGTTCTCTATAATCGATGCAAAGCCGCCTTGTCCCGTCTTTCTTCTTTACAAACAACACCGGCGCTCCCCACGGTGATACACTTGGTTGAATGTACTTCTTGTCCAATAATTCTTGTAGTTGTACCATCAATTCTTTCATTTCTACCGGCGCCATTCGGTAGGGTGCCTTCGATATTGGAACGGTTCCTGGCGCCAAATTAATCACAAATTCGACCTTTCTATCTGGCAGAAGTCCTGGTAAATCGTCTGGAAATACGTCGACGAAATCCCTCACTACTGGTATCTCTTCTACTTTCGAATTCTCTTTACGACTGTCGACTATGTAAGCTAAATATCCTACACATCCTTGTCGTAACAACTTCCTAGCCTGCATCATCGTCAGACAACTCGCTTGTCTAGGTGACTTGCTACCATAAAACACAACCTTTGACGGAGTCATAAGGTTAATACGCTTTTTTTGGCAATCAATTACCGCCCCGTAATTGAATAACCAGTCCATTCCCAAGATAAAGTCAAATTCCCCAAGTCGAATAGGGATAAGATCTATGTTCATGATATTACCCTTAATATCCACTCTACAGTTCTTATGTACGTACTTAACAGGGATTATTTCTCTATTCACGATTTCTATGTTCATGGGGTATTCTAACTCATCCTTAGGTAATTCTAAATTCTTAGCAAAGTTATCGAATATAAATGAACAAGTAGCACCCGAATTAAACAATACATAAGCATTAATTTTATTGATCGGAATGATACCTGACACCACATCACGAGACTGCACTGCATCCTGCACCGTCATATTGAAGGTTCTGGTAGTTGGTCGATTGGTTGCGGTTGGTGCTAAGATAGTCAGAGTGCTTCCACTGGTATTCCCTCTATTTCCTCCTGAACTCGTTCCCCCAGATCCCTTCTTAGGATAATCTCTTGCCAAATGATCCTTTGAACCACAAGTGAAGCAGGCACCCTTCTTTGGGTTAGGACAGTTAGGTGCTATGTGGCCTTCCTGACCACAATTGTAACACACATGTTTCCCTTTCATGCAAACTCCCAAATGAGCTTTTCCGCAGCTTGAGCACGCTTCGATCTTCTTCTTCTGCCCTCCTTGTTGACTTCTAACTGACGAGTTATCCGTCCACTTCCTCTTCTGATTATGGCTACCCCCAGTGCTACCCCCACCAGTCTTGTTATTACCTTTATTCTCACTCTTCTTCTTCTTTTGCTCCTGATTATACTTCTTTACTGCATCGCTTCCACCCTCAGCGAGTATGGCTTTCTCTAATACCCCGGCGAATGTCTTCAACTGAAACATCGACACCTTACTATACAACCACGGCTTCAGTCCTTGTTCGAACCTTCTTGCTTTTCTCTCGTCCGTGTACACTTGATACGTGGCGAACCTTGCCAATTCGTTGAATCTAGCCACATAATTCGATACAGATATATTCCCTTACTTCAATTCTAGAAACTGAACCTCCAATTGGTTCTGCGAGGTAGTCGGGAAATACATCTCAAAAAACATCTTCTTGAACCTTTTCCAGGTTATCATACCTTCTCCTCCACGGACCTTGTTTGTTTGCCACCAAAAACTGGCTTCAGATTTCAGCATAAACGTTGCAAAAGCGGTCTTCTGGTCCTCTCTGACTCTTGCGACCTCAAAAACGTTCTCCATCTCCATAACCCAAGTCTGAGCTTCGATCGGGTTCATGGAACCTTTAAACTCTGGCGGTCCCACCACCTTGAAATCTTTGAACGTTGTATTCGGTGGAGCTTGAGGTTGATTATTCATTGCTCCAGCTAGTAAGTTCACTAATTATTGGACGGGATTAGCATTGGCGTTATTGTTATTATTCGTTGTCTCTTCTTGAGCTGGTTGACGGTTTTGTCTTCTAGGCGGCATATTTCTGTTAAGAATATACGCTTATTAGGTATTTATTAAATTCTCTAAATAGTTAAGGCTTAACTCAACAGTTTAACATAATCACTGAACACATTATCTGAAACAACTTGATATATTTATTCAAATCAAAAGTATTAACATCAAACGATAGCATCACTGCTATTTACATCAACTATCCCGAGATAAAGAATTTACAGGATTTAAAATATTAAAATATTCATTCGTTCATAAACACATCTGAATTTACATCTAAAAACCAGATAAGTTTTTCACATAATTAAACAAATCCTATCACTACCTGATAAGGTGCCGAATAGCCTTGCTACGTTCCTCTTCTATGATGCGAGACATCGTTCTGCGATCCAGCATGTACGATGGTAGACCTTCAAACTGGATTAGGTACCTCAAAACTCGATCCTGAGCCTCATCCATTGCATTATTAAGTGTAGAGTATGTCTCTCCAAGCTTCGCCTTCTTTACACAACAATCCCTCTCTTCAAGATCAGCACGACGTGATTCTCTTACCTAGCCCTCCTTTGCTATAATCAGCCTCTCTGAGCTTTTCTTCAGTTCCTTCTTTAACTTCTCTATTTCTTCAAACTTCTCCTCGTTTTGACCCTTCTCATGAACTAAATCCCACTCTACATTTCCCAGTCATGTGTGAAGAGTCTCAACCTCCCTCTCCTTCTGCTCTAGAGTAATCTGCTAACAAATCGCCCGCTCAGTCAAGTCCTGAACAGTATCTCGTAATTCTGCGTTACAGTCATATAACGCGTCGTACATCTCAGCATCGATGGAGTTCGGTGGGAACTCCTCTTCTTCCTCTTCATCTTCCTCAGGATCCTCCTCTGGATCAGTCTCAGGCTCATGCTCCTGACCAACAACTGTGATCAACGGAGATGGCTCCCTCTGAATCAACTGTTCCCTGACAACATGAATGTCTCGGGGCTCCTCCTCAATAGGCACTCGGGGGTTCCTCCTCCCCAGCTCGACTAGCTCCTCCAACATCTGACATCCTGACAACATAATTTGAAGTTTTAGTTACTAAGTCATACTAGTGAGCACATACTTTAACACATAAGCACATAAAGTCTTTTATTATCTTTAATGAATTAAGAAATTCATCTCTTAGAACTCGATAAGAGTTTTCCTTCACTATGTTCTTCCTATAAGGCTATTACCTAAGGTTGTTACCCCACCTAAGGTTCATAACCTACAGCTCTGATACCAACCTGTGACACCCCCAAATTTGGTACTTCCATTTCCACAGGATTTGGTGTTCACTGTACAAACATCATCTATCTATCTACCCATAAAAATGCAAACCATGAAATAGATAGAAATAAATAATAAATCTCACCCCTTATGGGGTTACATCAACTTCATAATAAATAAATCCCAAGTCACTTTAACCTTAAATCATTTGTGCGGAAACATAAACAAATAAATCTTAAGTAACATCAATTCTAATTATCATTACATAACCACATAAATAATTAATCTTTATTACTTGCTAAGCTTGCCCTTGCCTTTAATAATGGAAGGTTCGTCTGCTCTTTCGTTCTTAACTGCAATATTATTATTACGCAAGAGTGAGCACGATTGCCCACAACTATAACAATATAACAATGAATAATAACATGCGAGAAAAAAAATAACTTCGAATATAAAAGCTCAACTTTTGAATCAAGAATGGATAACAAGAATCAAAAGAATTTCTGAGGGTCATAAGACCTTGAATTATGTCCTAGATTGTCAAGGGTTATACTTGAAACCTTTAACAGTTATAAGACTATGGACCTTTCTTCTCATACTTAGGGGGATCAGCCCTTAGTACCATACTGTGCACAATATCTTAACGCTAAAGCGTAAATAATCCCCTATTAAAGGGTTGTTCATCTCAGTTTGACATCGGAGTCCGCACCAAAGGAAGTTGGTTTGGATAATTCATCAAGGGTTCTAAAATTTAGAATGTTCATCAACTATGGAGTAGTCGAATCATTAAGGGTTCGCTAGTCTAACAAGGTTTAATAGTAAATGAATATTTAACTTGAACAAAATCTCAAAAGGTATACAATAGAATAAGTATTGTATAATAGCATCATGCTTGAAAGATCAATGAGAACTTGCTCAACGTAGAAAGGTGAATTAATAACTTATATAACGATAACAAGTAGGGTTAGGAAAACTTGCCTCGTGCGTAGATTACACTTAATTAACTCGTTCTTTGAATTAAATCCTACATATCAATTATGTTCACAATACCAGTCAATAATAACGTACTAAACATTATGAGTTATTCTTTGTCTAATCTCGAATTCATGACTATATTTAGTCAACTTATCATACTTGTTTTCACATAATATAATACTACACGAACAACAAGTTAATTACATAATCAACGATTCAAATAACATGCAATTGTCTTCTTGACTTGGTAAAAACTCATTTTAATATCTCATTATATGTCTAACAAGTTTTTATATTTATTGGACTAGGTTACTAACTCATTTCTATACTTGAACATAAAAAAAAAATATTTTCTGGACAATCTGCTAAGTGGCGCTGCGGCGCCACTTTTGTACTAGGTCTTGGAGCTGCGGCGCCGTGGCGCTGCGGCTTGGTACATGGCATTGTGGCGCTGCGGCGTGGGGCATCAGTGTTGGGGTTAGCGCTGCGGCGCGGGACATCAGTTCTGGAGTTGGCACCGCGGCGCGACACTCCAGAATTTGATTCCCATATCGTGAAGAACACAGAGTTCAGTGAATTAAACATTATATAATCATTATTTCCCCAAATTAGACATACCCACATGCTAGAATTAATATATAATCAATACCCAATGTTTATAGGGTGATTTTAACCCATAAAAACACATAATCACTGAATTAAAATATGCAAATTGTACTGTTCTTGATGTTCTTAAAGGTTTTTGAACAAAAACATAGAATTTAATACTACGGATTCGTTATAAGATCAAATCCAACCATTTAAGTTTTGTTTTGTTCGTTTTAGCATGCATAATCATATACAAGTGGAAATTTTGTAGAAAAATCTATGGTTGACATATTAAAATTACGTATAAGGGCCATATGGCCATATAACGTACTCTGTAAATTTTAAAATAACAAGTCATCATATTATGAAACTTATGATATGGAATCATGCAATATATATATATATATATATATATATATATATATATATATATAAAACATGTTATGCTACTCGTATTATTACATATAACCATATAACAACACAATCTCTAACTACAGAGATTTACAGAATATATGAAAGCCATCTTATAAAACTAAATGACGCAACAATGAAAATTAGGTTTGGAGAATTACCCAAGCGTAGATTAGAAGGATTGAAACTTTTCACCAATTTCTTCTTAACTCTCACAAATCTCTTAACAGTCTCTGAACTTTCAAACTCTCTCCCTCTCTTTCTCCTCTCTGTTTTTCCCAGACTTAGAAAATGAAGAAGAAAAGAATACGTAATATAATAAAGGAAAAAAAAAGCTAATGCGCATAATGGTCAGTTAACCCAGTCATGGGTAACTACTGATAACTCCCACTAAGGCCATGTTTGGCTATCATTTTAAAAGCTTATACCCCATTAATTTAATAAAATCTCTTATACTATAGTTAAATAATGTCACACTCCTTTATAAAATAAATCAATATCTTATTTAATTTACTTTAAATAAAATATAATAAATTCTCATAAATTCACATAGTCACATAATTAAATTTCTCATTAATAAATAATGTCAAATTATTAACTCTCTAATTAATAATTAAATAACATTAGGCTTATTAAATATTTCTTTTAATACAATAAGCTCACATAATCACATACTTTGATAATAAAAATTCTCCACATTAATTTAATAAATATAACAGATAATTAAATTAATCTACCACAATTGCATCAAATAATTATTTAATCTAATAATTAATTCATCGAAAAATATTTATTCACTCCAATAAATATTAAAATAAATTACAAAATCTCGGTTGTCACATCTTTCCTCTCTTAAAAGGATTCTGTTCCCAGAATCACGACTCAATAAATTCGACCCGTTACAATTTTTCATCATTCTCAGTCCTAAATGATGATATAACTGAATATCTTTGGCCTGTAGTGCAAAGATTAATGATTTTATGATGAATATCGTTGGCCCGTAGTGCAAAGATGAACAGGTGTTGAGATGAACATGACCAACTGATAAATATCTTTGGCCTATAGTGCAAAGATGAATATTTGATTCAAGATGTTTACTGATTGATGTTACAGGGATAAAATATTGATGATGGACTTTTAAATTCATAGACGATAGTAGATTTCATTTTATACTTAACTCTTCTAATGAATTATTATTTCCGCTGCGAATATTGATCTGAAACTTGTTGTCTAATGTATTCTATTAGATTTTTCCCTATTGAAGACTAACAATAATTTGTACTATACAATCTTCTTCATAATATTTTTTATTGGGCTAGTTGAGCTCACCCTTTTCCTTTTTGTTCTATTTTTATTCTCAGGAGGCGAGAATGTAGCGAGTACTAGTCGGGGTATGGAATAAAGGTTCTAGAAAGTCGTTTTAGTAGTCCTCACCATTTTTGTAAAATAATGTATCAATAATTATAATGAGAACTTATTTGGGTATGAATATTGTCTAGATGGCAATATTTATATTTAAACTCACAGTTTTTATGTTGTATTATTAAAGTTGTAGTTATTTCTATATCATGTATTTTGACGACCCAGAGTGGGTGTTGTATACCTATTTTGGGGGCATCACAAGCGCGGCCACGCTGCCTGTCAGTCATGAAATCTAATTTTGTTGATTTCTATTATGTTGAGCATGTTAGTTGACTTGATTCTAGTTATAAATGTCCTTGACATGCTAGTTTAGACGACCTTTCATGTAGTCACTTACCAGGGTTCCAAAGGAAACTTGAGTTTTCAAAGTGCAAACTCAATGAACTATATACACTCTAAATTCTGGACTAAAATCATGCTTATGTGGTCTAGTTATGTGGAAATGAAATCATGATGTATAGTAAGTGAAGTAGTTTTGCATGCTTGATTGGTTAACATGAGATTTTTAAAAAGAAAACTTAAGAGTTTGGAAAACTAATTTGGTTGATAACAACCTTGCATGTATTCTGAGATTTTGACTATCATGTTAGGATATGAATATGCATGTATACATGATTGACATGTATGCCAGCTAGCCATATGCATTGTAAACTAATTGAGTATGGTTTAGAACAAGTCTAAATGAAGTAAAACTATACAACTTGAAATGCATGACTAAGATAACGTTAGCATGTATAGTTGAGACTTATTGACCTCATTGTATATGTATAATGACTAAACATGAGAGACTTTGTTAAATGAACACTTAAAGCCGTGATTAGGTGGGAATTGATAACGAACCGTGTTAAGGAAAAGATATTGGATCGAACCTAGTTATAAACATCATGACATGTATGTTCTGCAAGTGTCATCATATAAGTATTTGGGTGTGCAAGCTTGGTCATGCTTCTGTTTCTCAGCTCTAATTTGAACTAGGAGCAGCGCGGCCGTGCCACTCCCTAGTTCAAATCAAGCGCGGCCGCGCCACCCTGCAGTGAAGTCTACCTATTCTGTTTGTGATCTTAGATTTGATGCATACTTGTATTGTTATCTTAATATGTAATACATGTCTAGTACAGTATTCAAAGTGTCAATGAGCATACTAACGATAGAATAGTATAATTTATAAGTGTTTATAAACTTTCAAACGTTAAGTCAAAAGATGATTGCGAACTATGTTATTTGATTTCATAGTGTCTTACAAACTGATTTTGTGTTATGTGTATGTAAGGAACGTAATGACGTACATATGGGATTATACGACTAAGTTAGACTCTTATGCATGTGTTTAAACTTACATATCAAGTATGAGTATTGAATATACGTAACTAATGAATATCCTATACGCGCAACTATGTTATAATAGGATTCAAAAAGTGTTGATAAGTTATACTTTGGTAAACTACGCAAAAGGCAAGTTTTCTAACTTGCACAATTTTAAAATTTATGCAAGTATCTAAACCTTATCTCTTTGATGCAAGTTCCTAACCCTATTCTTTATGGAGCATTACTTAAGCTTGTGTTATTAATTGGTCATACAAGTAAACCATTGAATGTATGATTCAAGTCTTACGACTTAATGCTTCGTAGCTTAAGATAAAGTTGTTTACATTCTTCGAACTTTGATTTTGGGAGTTGAACTTATAATTGTTCTTATATACTTTGAAAAAGCGGTCTATGCCCTTTGATTCGACTTGACCTAAATCATGAATTTGAAAGCTATCCAAACCAATCGAATTGGTGCGGACTCTTATTATTGACTGAGATGAACAACCCTCATTGAAGGGGAAACTATATAATTATCGGGAGACCGACGTGCGCACATGAGTATGATTAAATGTTATGCATAACGTAGGGTACTTTAGGCTGATCACCTGTTGTACTTATTTTTGTTGGATTATCAGCATATTACTATTAATTCTAATAGAAGTTCATAATCCTTAGTGACTGCTCAGTATTCATTATTTTGAAATCTCGAAATTATTAAGCGTTGAATCTTTTTGATATCTTTTTGTCCTTAGCGACTATTGTCGAGAACCATCGATACTTCTTGCTATCCTTGAACTATCATTTATTGTTGTACTCTTGAGAATTTTAAACTATATTGATTACCTTTATTGCTATATTACTTGTTGAGCAAACTTGTTGCTCATTCTTTCTTTCCCTAAAAACATTTCAGTTAAGGCAGAGCAAGGCGGACCCCCGGGCACTTCTAAGGGCAAGGGCAAAGCTACGGAGAAGCTTTACATTTATTTGGGAATATTATGATATTATAAGGACATAAATTATGTAATGTATTAGTTATGTCTAAGCTATGTTTAAGTGTATTTAAGGTATGTAAGAGATGTTTAAGTTACAAAACCTTGGGACATGAATGAATATATTAAATAAATGTAATCTATTCTGTTATTTCCGTTGTGTGAGATGTTATTTAGTTATTAGATATGTAGCATGTGGCAAACCGAATTCGAGACGTGAGTGGTCCAAATTTGGGGGCGTCATAAATTGTTTATTGGTATAATCATGACCTTTAATGTTACAGGCAAAGACTTATGGTGAAAGTGCTAGTTGGCCCGTAATTTAAAGATGGACTGTTGTTGGCATGATCATGTCCATTGGTGACACAACTGAATATCTTTGGCCCGTAGTGCAAATATAAAATGTTGATTTGTATAATTATTTTTTGGTGTTACAGGGATAAAATATTGATGATAGAATCTTAAATCATAGAAAATAGTAAACATCATTCTCTACTTGACTCTTCTAATGAATTATTCGTTCTGTTGTACTTGTTGATCTAAAACTAGTTGTCTATTATATTTTATTTGATTTTTCATTGTTGAAGGCTAAAGATAATTTATTCCTCATTATCTTAGTCATAATATTCATTACTAGGCTATTTAAGCTCACCCTTTTCCTTTTTATTCCATTGCTTTTCCCAGAAAAGGAAAATGTAACTGCGACTAGTCAGGGAGCGTGATAAGTGGGTTTTATACCCACGAATCGGTGCCTAATTCAAGCTTAATCGGTGTTAATTCCTTGTTTTAATGTTTGTTTTTACTTGTTATTTGTTAATTTGTGTGTAGGTGTGGTGGCATGGTATATGATCAAAATAAGGGTGGAATTGTGGCAAGGAATGCAGAAATAAGAGCAAAAACAAAGTCAGTGGACAGTAGCCTAGCCCGCTGAGGCGGGCATGTTTTGGCCTTACACCCCCGCCGGGGCGGGCCATTTACAAGCATATACCCCCGTCGGGGCGGGGGGTCTCGAAACCTGACAGTCCTGGCTTGTTTTAAACTCTGCTGGAACGTGGATTTTACTACTTGGAATGCGTTTGGACTCTAAATGACATGTGATTTCGGCCAGAATTCATGTGTTGGATATATATTGAGCAACGAACAACAAGATCATCATCATGCAAAGCAATTAACAGAGATTAAGGATAGATTTTCATAGCGAGCATGGGAGTGAAGATTTTGAAGAACTTTCATATCGATTGTGGATTAAGGCTAAAGTGAAGGGTGTTCTGCATTATTCATCTTCTTTTATTTTATATTTGTAATTGAAAAGATGATATCTTTAATTTATTCAGTTATTCTTTCATTTATGATGAACTAAGTACTTTTTAGGCTTAAGACGGATCTTTAAGTGGAACGATGATTATATAACTTTGATTTTCAGTTTAATAAGCTATTATCCAGTTTATCTATATTAATTTGAGCTTGAATTTATGAATTGCCTGATCAACGATTCTTTATGGACTTGTATGAACTCGAGAGATAAAATACGACTATAGACTTAGCTAGTATAGCATGTGTTCTTGAATTTTGTGAATGAACAGAATCTTGATGAATGTTAGGGTAGAGATGTGATACCCCCAAATCCGGTACTTCCATTTCCACAGGATTTGGTGTTCACGAAACAAATATCATCTATCTATCTACCCAAAAAAATGCAAACCATGCAATAGATAGAAATAAAAATCCTCCCCTTAAAGGTTACAACATCTGAATAATAATACAATCCCAGATTAAACTAACCTTAAACATCTGTGCGGAATCATAAACAAATAAGTCTTAAACAATAACATTAACTTAAGTCTTAAACAAATACATCGTCAAATAAAACAATAGGTCTTCGTCACTTGCTAATTTTGCCCTTGCCTTTACTAGTGGAAGGTTCGTCAGCTCTTTCGTTCTTAACTGCAATGTTATTATTAAGCAAGAGTGAGCACAAATGCCCACAAGTATAAAAATGAAATAACAGTATAATAACATGCGAATAAATCAAAGACATCTGAATAAAAACTCAACTTTTGAATCAAGAATGAATAACAAGAATCAAAAGAATTCTGAGGGTCATAAGACCTTGAACTATGTCCTAGGTTAACAAGGGTTATACTTGAAACCTTTAACAGTCATAAGACTATGGACCTTCTTCTCGTACTTAGGGGGATCAGCCCTTAGTACCATACTGTGCATAATATCTTAACGCTAAAGCATAAATAATCCCCAATACAGGGTTGTTCATCTCAGTTTGACATTCGAGTCCGCACCAAAGGAAGTTTGGTTTGGATAATTCATCAAGGGTTCTGAAATTTAGAACGCTCATTAACTATGGACTAGTTGAATCATTAAGGTTTCACTAGTCTAATAAGGTTCAACAATAATGATATTAAATTTGAATAATAATCTTAAGAAGTATACAATAGGATAATTATTGTATAACTGAATCATGCTTTGAAAAGATAATAAATCTTTAATATAACATTTGAACTTGAATAATAGTAATGATAATTTACTTGAGATAAATAATAAGCTCGAACAATAATGACAAGTAGGGTTAGGAAACTTGCTCAAATTTAAGAGTTTAAGTTTAGGAAACTTGCCTCGTGCGTAGGTTACACTTTAACTAAACTCTTTCTTTGAATTAAATCCTACATACCATTCACATACACAATACCAGTTAATTATAATTTAATTAATCATCATAAACTCTTTCTTTTTGTCTAATTTAATTATTGACTATACTTAATAAATTTATCACATTAACTGTCACATAATATCACTTCATAAATAATCAAGCTAATTATGTATTCAATAATTCAATTCACATGTAATTATGTTATTTACATGTTAAACAACTATGTCATCATTTCATTATATTTCTAACATGTTTACATGTTCATTACATTAAGTTACTAACACATTCCTAGACTTAACATAAAAAAAATATATTTCTGGACATTCTGCTAAGTGGCGCTGCGGTGCCACTTTTGTACTGAGTCTTGGCGCTGCGGCGCCGTGGCTCTGCGGCCTGGTACTTGGTGTTACAGCGCGGTGGCGCTTCGGCACGAGAAATGAACTGGGAGTTGGCGCCGCAGCGCGAAACCCCAGACTTTGAGTTTCCTGTTCGCAAAGAACACATAATTCAGCGAAATCAACACATTTTTAACACTAATTTCACCAAATTACACATACCCATATGTTATAATTTATACATAAACATAACCCAACCTTTGTAAAGTGATTTTAACCATTTAAAACACCCGATAACATAATTAAATCATGTAAAATTTGACTATTCTTGATGTTCTTGAAGTTAATGAACAAAATCATAAATTTAACACTACGAATTTGTTATAACACCGAATCCGTTCGTTTAAGGCTTGGTCTCTTCATATCAACATGCATAATAATATAGGAGTGTAAAATTTAGGGATAATATACGATCACTACATAAAATATCACGTATAAGGCCATAAGGCCAAAACCCATACTCTGTAATTTTGTAGAAATCATTTACGACATGTTTTCATGAATTTGATGCTATGGTTTACAACATATACATAATTAAACATAATTTGATATAACATAACACACATATAACCCATAAACATTACTCCTAAACTAATTACAGAGTTTCACAGAAGACTTAAGCCATACTCATGGAAATTTTAAAAGACGTAAATATAACAATTGGGTTGAGGAGATTACCCAAGCGTAGATAAAGTAATAGGAGATGAATTAAAGCCTTCCTCAAAAATTTTTACACATCAAGCAAACTCACTCAACAATTTCTCAAACTTTCTCTCTATGATGTTTTTATCAGACTTAGAAGAATAATAGAAAAGAAGGAGCATACGTATAATATAGCCAAGAACAGACGCGCATCATGGCCATTTAACCCAGTCATGGGTAACTGGTGGCAACTCCAACTAAGGCCATGTTTGGCTAAGCTTAATATATTACAAAACCAATTAATTTAATAAAAACCTTTACAATATAGTTTAATTAATGTCACATCCACTTGCACAATAATCCATATATCTTATTTAATTTAATAAAATATAAAAATATCTCATAATTTCGTATAGTCACATAATTAAATATCTCATTACTAAATAATGACAATTTATTAAATCTCTAATTAATAATTACATTAATTAAATAACATCATGCTTAATTAAATAATTCATTTAATTCGGCAAGCTCACATAATTATATATTTAAATAATAATTATTCTCCACATTAACTTAATAAATGCAACACATAAAATTAAATTAATCTACCATAATTGCATCAATTAATTATTTAATCCAATAATTAAATCATTGAAAAATATTTATTTAATTCAATAAATATTAAAATAAATTACAAAATTCTCGTTCGTCACATCTTTCCCCCCTTAAAAAGATTCTGTCCCCAGAATTATGACTCAATAAATCTCGACCCGTTACATTCTTCCTCCCTTTACAAAGATTCTATCCCCAGAATCGCTTACAAATAATTAAGTAAATAAATGAGGGTAATTCTTCATCATATTCTCTTCCATTTCCCACGTAGCTTCTTCAGCGTTGTGGTTTCTCCAAATTACCTTAACTGAAGGTATAACTTTATTTCTCAGAACTTGTTCTTTTCGGTCGACAATTTGGACAGGAATTTCTTCGTAAGATAAGCCTTTCTCAAAATGTAGGGGTTCGTATTCGATTACATGCTTGTAATCAGGCTTGTAGGGTCGTAACACAGAAACATGGAAGACGTTATGGATATTCTCGAGTGCTGGAGGTAAGGCTACCTCATACGCAACTTCTCCGATTCTTCTCAGTACTTCAAAGGGTCCAATGAATCTTGGGCTCAATTTCCCTTTCTTTCCGAACCTGATCTTCCCTTTCCAAGGAGAGACCTTCAAGAAAACATAACTACCTGATTCAAACTCGATAGTTTTACGATGTGGATCAGCGTATTTCTTCTGTCGGTCATGAGCCGCTACCAGTCGTGCTCGGATTACTTTGACTATTTCTGCTGTCTGCTGTACCAATCCTGGCCCTAGCAATTGTCTTTCACCAACTTCATCCCAGTAAAGCAGAGTTCTGCACTTTCTACCGTATAAAGCTTCATAAGGCGAGATGCCAATACTAGCGTGGTAACTGTTGTTGTAGCCGAACTCTACTAATGGTAGGTGATCATCCCAAATTCCTTTAAAACCCATCACACAGGCTCTTAGCATATCTTCTAATGTCTGAATCGTTCTTTCACTCTGTTCGTCTATTTGAGGGTGGTAAGTTGTACTCATTCGCAATTGCGTACCCATGCATTCCTGAAGACGTTTCCAGAAATTTGATGTGAAGCGTGGATCCCTATCTGAAACAATTGATACCGGAACTCCGTGCCTCGAAACAATCTCTTTTACGTATAGTCTGGCCAACTGATCTAAGTTAAATCTTATTTTGATTGGAAGGAAGTGTGCAGATTTCGTCAGTCGGTCAACGATAACCCATACTGCGTCGTAGCCTTTCTGAGTCGTCGGAAGGCCAACCACGAAGTCCATTGTAATATGTTCCCATTTCCACTCTAGGATCTCTAACGGTTGTAGTAATTCACTCGGTCTCTGATGTTTCGCTTTCACTTTCTGACAGGTCAGACACTTGGCAACACATTCTGCAACATCACGCTTCAAATTCGGCCACCAGAAATGTTGTCTAAGATCTTGGTACATCTTGGTACTACCAGGGTGAATCGAATATCGTGAACTATGAGCCTCGCTTAAAATATCTTCCTTAATCTCTTGTACTGGCGGTACCCAAATTCTACTCTCAAATCTTAGTATTCCTTCCTTATCCATCTTAAATCTCGGTTCGGTTCCTTCAGATATCTTCTTTGTCACCTTTTTGCATTCATCATCCTGAAGCTGAGCCTCCTTCACTTTATCTAGTAGAGTTGTACCAGATTGCATATGAAATAGCTTCTCATCAATCTCCATTGGGTACTTCACTTCAAATTCCAGTTTCTCCATTTCCACAATTAGCTCTTCCTGAGCAGTTAACATCATCAATTTCTCACGACCCTTTCTACTTAAGGCATCGGCAATCACATTCGCCTTACCCGGATGGTATAAAATCTCACAGTCGTAATCCTTGATTAATTCCAACCATCTTCTCTGACTCATATTTAAGTCCTTCTGTGTGAAAATATATTTCAGACTCTTGTGGTCCGTATATATTTCACACTTCTCCCCGTAGAGATAGTGCCTCCAAATTTTTAAAGCAAAAACAACTGCAGCTAGCTCCAAATCATGGGTCGGGTATCCCTTCTCATAATCCTTCAACTGTCGTGATGCATACGCGATGACTTTACCGTTTTGCATTAGCACACAGCTAAGTCCTTTATGCGACGAATCACTAAAAACAACAAAATTGCATGTATCATCCGGAAGAGATAACACAGGTGTCGTACTCAACTTCTTCTTTAATTCTTGAAAGCTCTCCTCACACTTCTCCGTCCAAACAAATTTCACCGCTTTTCGAGTTAAATTCGTTAACGGAGTTGCGATCTTGGAAAAATCTTGAATGAATCTTCTATAATATCCTGCCAATCCAAGAAAACTTCTTACTTCTGACGGCGTTCTCGGCTGATCCCAGTTAATCACGGCTTCTACTTTGGATGGATCTACCGAAATTCTGTTTTTATCGATCACGTGACCAAGAAATTGTACTCGCTCAATCCAGAATTCGCATTTCGAAAATTTAGCGTACAACTTCTCTCTTCTCAATACTTCCAACGTTAACCTCAAATGTTCTTCGTGTTCTTCTTTGGTTTTGGAATATACAAGATTGTCGTCTATAAATACCACCACGAATTTGTCCAAAAACGGCTTGAACACACCATTCATTAGTCCCATAAATGCTGTAGGAGCATTCGTTAGACCAAACGACATTACTAAAAATTCGTAGTGACCGTATCGCGTTATGAATGCTGTCTTCGGTACATCCTCTGGCCTCACCTTCAGTTGGTGATAACCACTCCTCAAGTCTATCTTGGAAAAGTTTCTTGCTCCCTTTAATTGATCAAACAGATCGTCGATTCTTGGTAAGGGATATCTATTCTTAATCGTGACCTTGTTCAGTTCTCTGTAGTCAATGCAGAGCCACATCGATCCATCCTTCTTTTTCACAAACAACACCGGCGCTCCCCACGGCGATACGCTCGGTTGAATGTAATTTTTATCCAGCAATTCTTGTAGTTAGACCATCAGTTCTTTCATCTCTACTGGTGCCATTCGGTATGGTGCCTTCGATATTGGAGCGGTTCCGGGCGCCAAATCGATCACGAAATCTACCTCTCTGTCTGGTGGAAGTCCTGTTAAATCGTATGGAAATACATCGACGAAGTCCCTCACAATCGGTATCTCTTCTACCTTCATATTCTCTTTTCGACTGTCGACTTTGTAAGCTAAGTATCCTACATAGCCTTGTCTTAACAACCTCCTAGCCTGCATCATCATCAGATAACTCGCTTGTCTAGGCGACTTGCTACCATAAAACACAACCTTTGACGGAGTCATAAGGTTAATACGCTTCTTCGGGCAGTCAATTACCGCCCCATAATTGGATAACTAATCCATACCGAAAATAACATCAAATTCCCCAAGCCGAATAGGGATAAGATCTACATTTATGATATTACCCTTAATATCCACCCTACAGTTCTTAAACACGTACTTAACAGGAATTATCTCTCTATTCGCAATTTCTATATTTATGGGATATTCCAACTCATCCATAAGCAAATCTAAACTATTAGCAAAGTCTTCGGATATAAAGGAACAAGTAGCACCTGAATCAAATAAAACATAAGCATTTATTTCATTGGTCGGAATGATACCTGACACCACCTCACGAGACTGGATTGCATCCTGCACTGTCATATTGAAAGTTCTGGCGGTTGGTCGGTTTGTTGCAGGTGGTCCAGTAATGGTTAAGGTATTTCTACTGCTATTTCCACGGTTACCTACTTGCACTGCTCCTCTTGACCCCTTCATGGGGCAATCTCTCGCTAGATGATCCTTGGAACCACAGTTGAAACAAGCACCTTTCTTTGGGTTTGGACAGTTTGGTGCTATGTGGCCTTCCTGACCACAATTGTAGCACACTCGCTTCCCTTTCATGCAAACTCCCAGATGAGCTTTTTCGCAGTTTGAGCATGCTTCAATTTTCTTCTTCTGCCCTCCTTGTTGACCTCCAGCTGGCGAATTATCTGTCCACTTCCTCTTCTGATTATGACTAACCCCAGTGTTACTCCACCAGTCTTGTTATTTCCTTCACCTTCACTCTTCTTCTTCTTCTGCTCTTAATTGTACTTGGTCACCGCATCGCTCCCACCTTCAGCGAGGATGGCCTTTTCCAGTACTCTGGCAAATGTGTTTATCTGAAACATTGACACCTTACTGTAAACCCAAGGCTTTAGTCCTTGTTCAAATCTTCTGGCCTTTCTTTAGTCAGTGTGTACTTGGTACGGGGCAAACCTTGCTAACTCATCGAATTTAGCCGCGTAATCAGGTACGCTCATGTTTCCCTGCTTCAGTTCCAAAAATTGAATCCCCATCTGATTCTGCGAACTAGTTGGGAAGTACATTTCGAAAAACATTTCTTTAAATCTCTCTCACGTAATTACACCTTCACCTCCTCGCACTTTGTTTGCTTGCCACCAGTAGCTAGCCTCAGACTTCAACATAAACGTTGCGAAAGCGGTCTTCTGGTCTTCTCTAACCCTAGCAACGTCGAATACTTTCTCCATTTCCATGACCCACGTTTGAGCCTCGATTGGGTTCCTGGAACCTTTGAACTCTAGCGGTCACACCGCCTTGAAGTCTTTAAACGTTGTGTTTGGTGGAGCTTGAGGTTGATTGTTCATTGCTCCCGTCAGTAAGTTCATCAACTGCTGAACAGGATTAGCGTTGGTGTTATTGTTATTATTGGTTGACTCTTCCTAAGCCGGTTGACGTTGTTGTCTTCTCCTTGGCGGCATTTTTCTGTTAAATAAACGCTTATTAGAACTTTATTTATTCCTCTAAATAGTTAAGGCATTACTCAACAATTTAACATACTCATTTATCACATCATCTCAAATAACTTAATATATTTAATTCAACTCAAAGTTTTAACATCAAACTATAGCATGACTGCTATTTACATCAACTATCCTGGAATAAAGAATCCACAGGATTTAAAATATTAACACATTCCTTCGATCATAAACACATCGGAATTTACATATAAAAACTAACTAAGTCTTTCACATAATTAAACGGATTCTACTCCTGTCTATCAAGGTGGTCAATAGCCTTTCCACGCTCCTCATCTAAGATACGAGACATCGTCCTGCTATCCAGCATATACGACGGAAGTCCTTTGAACTGGATGGGGTATCTCAAAACTCGTTCCTGAGCCTCATCCATTGCATGATTAAGTGTGGAGTATGTCTCTTCAAGCTTTGCCTTCTTTGTACGACTATCATCTTCTGCACGATCAGCTCGACGTGATTCTCTTACCCATCCTTCCTCTGCTATTTTTAGTCTTCCGGAGGTTTCTTTCAGTTCCTTCTTCAGCTTCTCTATCTCCTCGATCTTATCTTCGGTTTGACCCTTCTCATAGACCAAATCCCATTCTACATTTCCCAATCGTGTGTGAAGAGTCGAAATCTCCCTCTCCTTCTCCTCTAAAGTAGACTGCTGAATAGTCGCTCGCTCAGTTAATTCCTGAACCTCGTCCTGTAACTCAACGTTACGGTCGTATAATGTGTCATACATCTCCGCATCAACGGTGTACCATGGTAACTCCTCTTCTTCTTCTTCCTCATCAAACTCCTCCTCAGGATCCTCCTCAGGATCAGTCTCGGGCTCATGCTCCTGACCAACAACGGTGATCAATGGAGATGACTCCCTCTGAACTAACTGTTCCCTAACAACATGTATGTCTCGGGGCTCCTCCTCTGTAGGTACTATAGGTAATCGGGGTTCTTCCTCCCCAGCTTGACTAGCTTCTCCAACATTCGTCATCCTGACAACAAAATTTTAAGTTTTAGTTACTAAGTTGTACTAACGAGCACATAAATTAACACATAAACACATAATGTATTTTATTATCTTCAATGAATTACCAAAAATTCATTTCTTAAAACTCGATAAGAGTTTTCCTTTACTATCTTCTTTCAATAAGGCTACTACCTAAGGTTTTTTCCCCTACCTAAGGTTCATAACCTACGGCTCTGATACCAACCTGTGACACCCCCAAATCCGGTACTTCCATTTCCACATGATTTGGTGTTCACGAAATAAATATCATCTATCTATCTACCCAAAAAAATGCAAACCATGCAATAGATAGAAATAAAAATCTTCCCCTTAAAGGTTACAACATCTGAATAATAATACAATCCCAGATTAAACTAACCTTAAACATCTGTGCGGAATCATAAACAAATAAGTCTTAAACAATAACATTAACTCAAGTCTTAAACAAATACACCGTCAAATAAAACAACGTCTTCGTCACTTGCTAATTTTGCCCTTGCCTTTATTAGTGGAAGGTTCGTCAGCTCTTTCATTCTTAACTGCAATGTTATTATTAAGCAAGAGTGAGCACAAATGCCCACAAGTATAAAAATGAAATAACAGTATAATAACATGCGAATAAATCAAAGACATCTGAATAAAAGCTCAACTTTTGAATCAAGAGTGAATAACAAGAATCAAAAGAATTCTGAGGGTCATAAGACCTTGAACTATGTCCTAGGTTAACAAGGGTTATACTTGAAACCTTTAACAGTCATAAGACTATGGAACTTCTTCTCGTACTTAGTGGGATCAGCCCTTAGTACCATACTGTGCACAATATCTTAACGCTAAAGCGTAAATAATCTCCAATACAGGGTTGTTCATCTCAGTTTGACATTCGAGTCTGCACCAAAGGAAGTTTGGTTTGGATAATTCATCAAGGGTTCTGAAATTTAGAATGCTCATCAACTATGGACTAGTTGAATCATTAAGGTTTCACTAGTCTAATAAGGTTCAACAATAATGATATTCAATTTGAATAATAATCTTAAGAAGTATACAATAGGACAATTATTGTATAACTGAATCATGCTTTGAAATGATAATAAATCTTTAATATAACATTTGAACTTGAATAATAGTAATGATAATTTACTCGAGATAAATAATAAGCTCGAACAATAATGACAAGTAGGGTTAGGAAACTTGCTCAAATTTAAGAGTTTAAGTTTAGGAAACTTGCCTCGTGCGTAGGTTACACTTTAACTAAACTCGTTCTTTGAATTAAATCCTACATACCATTCACATACACAATACCAGTTAATTATAACTTAATTAATCATCATAAACTCTTTCTTTTTGTCTAATTTAATTATTGACTATACTTAATCAATTTATCACATTAACTGTCACACAATATCACTTCATAAATAATCAAGCTAATTATGTATTCAATAATTCAATTCACATGTAATTATGTTATTTACATGTTAAACAACTATGTCATCATTTCATTATATTTCTAACATGTTTACATGTTCATTACATTAAGTTACTAACACATTGCTAGACTTAACATAAAAAATATATTTCTGGACATTCTGCTAAGTGGCGCTACGGCGCCACTTTTGTACTGAGTCTTGGCGCTGCAGCGTGGTACTTGGTGTTGCGGTGCGGTGGCGCTGCGGCGCGAGAAATGAACTGGGAGTTGGCACCGCGGCGCGAAACCCCAGACTTTGAGTTTCCAGTTCGCGAAGAACACAGAATTCAGCGAAATCAACACATTTTTAACACTAATATCACCAAATTACACATACCCATATGTTATAATTTATACATAAACATAACCCAACCTTTGTAAAGTGATTTTAACCATTTAAAACACCCAATAACAGATTTAAATCATGTAAAATTTGATTGTTCTTGATGTTCTTGAAGTTAATGAACAAAATCATAAATTTAACACTACGAATTCGTTATAACACCGAATCCGTTTGTTTAAGGCTTGGTCTCTTCGTATCAACATGCATAATAATATAGGAGTGTAAAATTTAGGGATAATATACGATCACTACGTAAAATATCACGTATAAGGCCATAAGGCAAAAACCCATACTTTGTAATTTTGTAGAAATCATATACGACATGTTTTCATGAATTTGATGTTATGATTTACAACATATACATAATTAAACACAATTTGATATAACATAACACACATGTAACCCATAAACATTACTCCTAAACCAATTACAGAGTTTCACAGAAGACTTAAGCCATACTCATGAAAATTTTAAAAGACGTAAATATAACAATTGGGTTGAGGAGATTACCCAAGCGTATATAAAGTAATAGGAGATGAATTAAAGCCTTCCTCAAAAATTCTTACACATCAAGCAAACTCACTCAACAATCTCAAACTTTCTCTCTGTGATGTTTTTATCAGACTTAGAAGAATAGTAGAAAAGAAGGAGCATACGTATAATATAGCCAAGAACAGACGCGCATCATGGCCAGTTAACACAGTCATGGGTAACTGGTGGCAACTCCCACTAAGGTCATCTTTGGCTAAGCTTAATATATTACAAAACCAATTAATTTAATAAAAACCTTTACAATATAGTTTAATTAATGTCACATTCACTTGCACAATAATTCATATATCTTATTTAATTTAATAAAATATAATAATTTCTCATAATTTCGTATAGTCACATAATTAAATATCTCATTACTAAATAATAACAATTTATTAAATCTCTAATTAATAATTTCATTAATTAAATAACATCATGCTTAATTAAATAATTCATTTAATTCAGCAAGCTCGCATAATTATATATTTGAATAATAATTATTCTCCACATTAACTTAATAAATGCAACACATAAAATTAAATTAATCTACCACAATTGCATCAATTAATTATTTAATCCAATAATTAAATCATCGAAAAATATTTATTTAATTCAATAAATATTAAAATAAATTACAAAATTCTCGTTCGTCACAAGAGATATGCTTGACATCGCATGTAATCAGATAAAGAACTTGCACTTAAACCTTCTTTAATTGTAATTCACATAGAGATACAGTGAGTTAGTTGATTAAGGTGTTTAACTTGATTCTATCTAATTTGTTGATTTGAGTTAATACGAAATTAGTGCATCGAGAGGTGGTTAGTTCTACATACGTGTTCTTGATTAATAAACTAGGACAGTGAGTTAAACTGGAATAAAGGTGTAATAATCAGAGTGATGCTTAGAGTGAAGTCGAAAGCCTAATTCTCCAATATTTGTTTGAAAATTCAGTTTTTAGGGTTTGTTGATTGTTTGGTGATTTTAATATTTTTACTACTTTTAGTTAAAAATTGAAAATTGATTAGTTTAATAAAATTATGATTAATAGAAAATTGGTAATTATGAGGGTTAATTTCTTATTACAGTCTCTGAGGGAACGATACTCTACTTACTACTATATTACTTATTGACCACGTATACTTGTGTGTTGTGCGTAATTAGATTTTACCCAACAAGTTTTTGGCGTCATTGTTGGGGACTTTAGTATAGATTTTAATATTTTGCGATATCAATTTAAATAGTCCAGTTTTACTTAAACATTTTTATTTTTTTTGTTTGTCTTATTTCAAGTTTTTGAAGTTGGTTTATGCAAACTTGATCCAAAAATCCAGACTCTCTTCCTTTTGAGGACGACATTTAAAGAAGGTTTCAAAGGTTAAGTAAGTGGATTAAGGAAACAAGGGACGACTTCGAAAATTCTGAAAAAGAAGAAGCAATGGCTGCCGAAGACCAGAAAGCGTTGAGGGACTTTGCTACACCCAAGGAGACTGAGCTGCAATCGAGTATCACCAGGACTGCTATAGCTGCAAACACATTCGAGATTAAGCCTGGGACTATTCAGATGATCCAAAACTCGGTTCAGTTTGGGGGACTTGCAAATGATGATCTTAACGAGCATCTGATCAGCTTTCTGGAGATATGTGACACGTTCAAATACAATGGGGTGTCGAATGAAGCAGTCAGACTTCTCTTGTTCTCATTCACTCTGCGGGACAAGGCGAAGAGTTGGTTACACTCACTACCATCGAGTTTGATAACGACATGGGATGACCTGGCTTAGAAGTTTCTAGCTAATTTCTTCCCGCCAGCGAAGACTACAAAGATGAGAAATGAGATTACCATGTTTGATCAACAACATGGGGAGTCATTGTACCATGCATGGGAGAGATACAAAGAGTTGCTCAAAAAATGCCCACATCACGGATTGCCTAAGTGGTTGCAGATGAACACATTTTACAACGAACTACATTGGAATCTCAGGACTAGTATTGATGCAGCATCGGGGTGATCTTTAATGGCAAAGAATTTTGAGGAGGCATATCAGTTGATAGAGACAATGGTAGCTAACAACTATCACTGGCCCACGGCAAGAATGACACAACCTACGGTAGCTGGAGTGTTAGAGGTAGATGGAGTGAAAGCAATAACAGCGCAGATTTCAGCACTCTCTAAGAAGTTTGACGTTTGGTTAGGGGTACAGACACAACAAGTTGTAGTTATTTGTGAATTGTGCGCGGGTGAACATCCTACAGTTCAATATGCAATCAAACTAGAGTCAGTATAATTTTTGAGTAGCTATAACAGAATTCCACAGAATACGTACCAGAATACATATAATCAGGGGAATAGGAATCATCCTAATTTGTCATGGAATAATAATCAGAATCAGCAAGTGCCACGACCATCGTATCCCCCAGGATTTCAGAATCAACAACAACTAGTTCAACGTCAAGAGAGGAAATCAGATCTAGAGGAGTTATTATCAAAGTATATAACAAGCAACGAGGTAGCCATGAAAAACCAAGCAATGGACATAAAACCACAAGAAATAGCCATCAAGAATTTAGAGAATCAGATGGGACAAATAGCTTTGGCATTGAATAACAGGTCGCAAGGAACATTACCAAGTGATACAGAGAAAAATCTGAAAGGTAATCAATAGCAATGTCAGGCAATTATGTTGCGAAGTGGAAAATAGCTTGAGGGTCAGAAAACAGAAAATTTGGCTACAAAGGAAGTTGAGACAGATAGTGAAAATAAAGTGGTTGAGGACAGACAGGGAGAAGAAAAACAAGTGGAAAAGAGCAAACCAGTTAACGAACCGGTTGTCTATCCTCCACCACCGTTTCAGCTAAGAGTTCAAAAGCAGAAATTAGGTAAGCAGTCTGCAAAATTTTTGGAAGTTTTTAAGAAACTTCAGATTAACATCCCTTTCGCAAAAGCCTTGGAGCAGATGCCAAGTTATGCAAAATTCATGAAAGTGATTTTGTCCAGGAAAAAGAAATTGGAAGATTTCGAAACAGTGGGCATTAATAGAGGAGTGTAGTACGTTTTACAGCGAAAGTTGCCACCAAAGTTGAAAGATCCGGGAAGTTTCACCATTTCGTGCACGATTGGGAATATGGCGTTCAACAAATGTTTGTGTGATTTGGGGGTAAGTGTGAACCTTATGTTGTTATTAGTTTATACAGAATTGGGTTTGCCAGCTCCAAAGCCTACTAACATTTCATTGCTGTTGGCGGATAGGTCGGTCATGTACCCGAGAGGCATTGTGGAGGATATATTGGTAAAGGTTGACAAGTTTATATTCCCCGCAGATTTCATAATTCTGGATTTTAAGGAAGATAAGAATATCCCAATTATCCTATGGAGACCTTTCTTGGCTACGGGTAGGACGCTCATCGATGTACAAAAAAGAGAACTAACGATGAGGGTCCAAGATGAAGAAGTAAAATTTAATGTTTTCAAGGCCATGAAATTCTCTACGGGTGAAGAAGAGTGTTTCAGGATGGATATCATTGATCAGATAATCAGCGAAGACATGGGCAAGAGTTTGGTTAACGATCCATTGGAAACATTATTAGAAGATGAAGAATTAGATGATCCAGAATTTTTGGACTACTTGTAGATGCTAGACTCCCTGCCACAAGTTAGTAGATTTAAAGCACACTTTGAACCATTGCACAAGGAGAAAAAAGCCACAACAAGGATGAAACTGTCATTGGAGGAGCCACCGACTCTTGAACTTAAGCCACTCCCTAAACACCTCAGGTATGTGTATTTAGGTAATTCTAATTCCTTACCTGTTATTATTTCTGTTGCACTTAACGAATTGCAGGAAGAAAAGTTGTTAAGAGTGCTTAGGGACCATAAATCGGCCATTGGATGGACAATTACAGATATCAACGGAATCAGTCCATCCTTTTGCATGCACAAAATTCTGATGGAAGACGATGCAATACCGACAGTGGAGCAACAGAGACGGCTCAACCCAATCATGAAAGAAGTAGTGAAGAAAGAAATCCTGAAATGGTTGGATGCGGGTATCATCTACCAGATTTCAAACAGTAAATGGGTCAGTCCGGTGCAATGTGTGCTGAAAAAGGGAGGAATGACCGTGCTACAGAATGATGACAATGAGCTAATTCCAACAAGGACAGTGACTAGTTGGAGGGTTTGCATGGACTAAAGAATGTTGAATAAGGCGACCCGCAAAGATCACTTTCCTTTGCCCTTTATCGATCAAATGTTGGATAGATTAGCGGGTCATGAGTATTACTGCTTATTGGATGGATATTTATAATCAGATCGTCATCGCTCCTGAAGATCAAGAAAAGACAACTTTCACGTGCCCATACGGCACATTCACATTCAAGAGAATGTCGTTCGACTTGTGTAATGCACCCGCGACCTTCCAAAGGTGTATGATGGCCATCTTTTCGGACATGGTGGAGAAAAATATGGAAATCTTCATGGACAACTTCTCTGTCTATGGGGATGATTTTGATGTGTGTTTGGAGAATTTGGTAATGGTCCTACAAAGATGCACAGACACAAATTTAGTCCTTAACTGGGAAAAATGCCACTTCATGGTTGAAGAGGACATAATTTTGGGGCACAAGCTCTCGGCTCAAGGATTAGAGGTTGATAAATCGAAACTGGAAACAATTGAAAAGATTCCTCCACCGACTTCAGTTAAGGGAATTCGAAGTTTTTTGGGACATGCTGGGTTCTATAGGAGATTCATAAAGGACTTCTCTAAAATTGCAAAACCTTTCTGCAGTCTTTTAGAGATGGATTCAGTTTTTAAATTTGATGAGGAGTGTAAAGTGGCATTCGAGCTATTGAAGAAGAAATTGACCACAGCTCCCGTAATCGTCGTGCCGGATTGGAATATGCCTGTAGACACTTGAAATTTTTTGCACACCTGTTACTGACATTTTAGGAGGGCAGATTCATCTTTCAGAGATAACCCTAGAAGACAGCTTATATTCAGTCCGGATACTACCGAAAGTTTAGTCTCAATCCTGAAACATACACCAGGAGTATCAGTTCCAACGTCGGAGATAACCCCAAGGCATGCAGTTCCAATACCAGAAATTCCATGGGAGAAGGTCGATTCATCTCGGAGAAAACCCTAAGATATTCTGTCTCAGTCCTGACACCGAGAATAACAGCGCCAACCTTGAAGATAACCCCAAGAAATGCAGTTGCAGTTCCGGAGATAACCTCAGAAATGCTTGTTTCAAAACCATGCAAACAGCTTAAGAACACTTGGCACTCACACCGAGGCACTCAATACAAGACCCAGAGATAACACCGAGAAGACTGGCATACCTCAGAGATGACACTGAGGACCTTTAACACTTGCAGCAGTCCAATCTCAGAGATAACCCTGAGCAACTTCTGCTTTATCAGCCCAAGCCGGAGATAACCCCGGTGAGGGGCAAAGTCGTCATCTTGCCACCTTGACACCACATCGCACCATCTCAACACTTCATACATACATTTCTACATAGCAATATCCCACAAGAACCAAGGAAGTCCAATCCCGAGTGACTATTGCGCAGGATAACGGATAGAATTTGAAGCTTGAAGACGGAGGGCATGGTCCCATCTTCCTGACTTTGTACAACTTCTAATCCCATGTCATTGCATAACTCTCGACAACGACGATTCGAAATAGATAATATACACCTCAATCGGATGCCCGGATTGAGGTTTTGAAAGTTCGAACGGACATCACGTTGCATGCATGCACGTACTTCGAGACGGTAGGACCCGCGGAGCCCGAGGCACCCCGGGCAGCCGCAGGTACACCTGCGGCTCCCCCTCTATAAATAGAGGGCTTGGGGTGGCCATTTTATAAGAGAAATAAGGCGAGGAAGTCCTTTCCAATTTGCTCTGTACACACCCTAAACTGAGTGTTTTCTCATTTTAAACACATGTAAGCTCATATATAGCTACTTTTTTTTACCGGCGGAGCCGAGTGTTCATCCACTTAAAGCTATAGAAGTCTTCTTTGGCAACTCACTTTAAGCCTTCTTACACACTTTAAAGCCTTTCTCTTCATCTTTGCACACATTATTCTTCACGTTGAGAGTCGTGTTGCGTGTGTATACCCGGGCTTCGGTCCGTGGTTTCATTTCAGTTTGTATATATATATATATATATATATATATATATATATATATATATATATATATATATACTTACATTCCGTCCCGCTTGGAGTTTACTTTGTGGCGATTGACCATTTTTACAGTTTTCTGTACATTTCGTCCCGCCTGGAGTTTACTCTGTGGCGGTTGATCGCTTTTACAGCTTTATTTATATTTCTGATCCCCCATGGAGGTGCTTCGTGGTGGTTGATTATGTCAATGAATATATATATTTACCGCTTTTATATATTTACATTTTCGATCCCCTATGGATGTGCTTCGTGGTGGTTGATCATGTCTGTATATATATATTTACAACTTATATATATATATATATATATATATATATATATATATATATATATATATATATATCTGCTTACATATTTTATATAAACTGCGTTATCATGTGAGTCTAGGAATAATGTGATCACAGATTCAGTTTACTGAATCTAGATTCTGTGTCTGTGATGGACATTTTCAGTTGTAAGTAGCTTGTAAATTTATTCACGGTGTTTGGATTTCCTCAGATGGTTTTTATACCCATGAGGAGTTCGGCACTGCTTTGTATATTATTTTCTCGAAGATGCTTCGCATCTCGAAAATAAAAGCAATCAAGCCTAACATTTTAATAAAATGGAAGTATCAAGGCCTCAATTACTCTCAATTACTATTGAGCATCAGGGTTTGAAAAATCTCGTTTACAAACATCACAGCTATATCTTCTTTAAAATTGAAATTTTATACAAATTCAAAACCCTGTGTATATAGGTACGAACGAGGCCTCACACTACTTCCAAATAATAGCACATTGACCCACACATACACACACATTCATATAAAAGTTTCTTGAAAAGTGGCAGTCACCGTGGTAACACAGATGTCAGGGGGTGCCTAACACCTTCCCTCCGCATAAGCAAGTCCCCGGACCCTAATGAATCTCCGTTTCACAGACCTGTTTAGCAGTGTCACATCACTGGGTCAATGTGCGAACCTTTTCTCAGTTGTGTTGGTACAACCAGTTAAAAAACCAACTGGCGACTCTTATAGTCCAATCATCGACATATACATGTCAGACCTTTTTCACTTATTTTTTCAAACAAATCTCACCTAAAATGAGAACACAAAAGAACAAGAACAGAAAAGGGACAAATAAAAATCCCGATGTTGATAGGTGGCGACTCTGTTGGGGATATTCAGTAAGAGGACTTAAGCCGCTATTTTAAACTTTTCAAAATTGTTATATGCTTGTGTATGGATGTTGCATTTACATTTGATGAATGTGTAAGAATGCATTTCTGTACTGCACTACAAGACGAGAAGCTCATAATGCAGCTGTTTCAAAAGAGTCTGACTGGAGAAGCCCGTTCGTGGTATACCAGATTAGACAATTCAAAGATCCATAGTTGGGAAGAACTAGCTCATACCTTCCTCACACAATACAGCTTCCAATCTCAGATGGCTCCTGACCGGTACCAGATTACCAAGTTCAAGAAACAGTCTAATGAGTCTTTCAAAGAGTATGCTCAAAGGTGGAGGCGCCTTGCTGCTCAAGTTATTCTGTCTATGACAGAGTTAAAAATGGTCATGACCTTTATCGACATACAAAAAGCTCTTTTCTATGAAAGAGTTTTAGCTGGCATTGGTAAACCATTTTCTGAAATGATCAAATATGGAGAGATGGCTGAAATGGGATTGAAGTCAGGAAAGATTCAAGACCTAGCCACTCTTAAACCTATTGCTGAACACATCCAGTTTGGAACTTATGAAAACAACCCCCTGAGGGTCCATAAAAAGAAAGAGGAGGATGTTTCCTTGATACTACAAGGTCAAAAGGGCAATCAGAATATGCTTATTCAGAGGAAGAATTACACTCCCTTTCAAGCACAGTCTTCAAACCCTCCATTGCCTAAAGGTGGAGAAGTCAAACACCCTCAAGTGTTGACACCCCTAGGGGACTCACTCAAGAACATTCTCAATCTTTTGACCACTCAGAAGAAAATTACGCATCTTTTTCCACCAGCCAACCCTAATGGGAAGGGTTTCAATGCTGCTCGGAAATGTGCTTATCATGCTGGGGCACCTGGACATAATGCTCAGGATTGTTGGGCCTTGAAATACAAGATCCAAGATTTGATAGACAGCGGTGAGATCGTGGTTACCAAGCCAGATCAACATCACGTACAAGACAACCCTCTTCCTCAACACAAAGAGGAAGAGGTCAACATAATTAATAAGAGCAATTGACAGAGTTCCAATTTTAACTGTGAATCATCCCAGACCATCAAAGACGGTGTTGACAAATGGGATTATGCAAAGTTCCAGTTTATGATGGAACGAAAGATGAAAGCTCTGTATAAGCAGATTGAGCAATTGGCAGAACTGGTGACCTATCAGTATCAAGTCACACGCCAATTAGTTAGCCAGGAGCATGCTAGTCTCCTTCCCTTGGTTATGAATACTCCCTCGTCACCTTCAAAAAATGAAACATTAGAGGATAAAGTGATGAAGAGAGCAACTGCCAAAGCCCGTCAGGATTTTGCCAATAGAAGGGAATTTACATACCTGGGCCAACCTATGGAGGAGATACTTTAAATGCTAATCAATGAATGAAGGATCACTTCCCTTTTACCTCCAATTAATCCCCGTTCAGGACGATTTAATTTTGATGGAGTATGTCAGTATCACTCCCATTCTCGTGGTCACAGTACAGAAGAATGCTGGGCACTCCACCATCTTATTCAAAATCTAATTGATAGCGGTGCCCTGTAACTGGCAGACAACGATACTGTGCTATTTGAGAGTGAGAATACTTTTCCTACTAAATGGAAGGGACTGGTAGCAATTATATCTGCTGAGGCTGATGGGACTGTCAAACCATTCACAATACAAGAAATTCAACTCAAAGGAGTTGACAATCCTTTGAAAGTGGCTACGCCAGAGCCAATTGCCTTGCCGTTCAGACCGTAATATCCTATTATCAGCTTATAAAAAGTCCCCTGGAATTATGGAGAAGCTGAAGGATCCACCTCTCATACAACTGCTGCAATGTCGAAGGAAAATCCGGTGTGTCTTCCTCAACAGGTGATAAAGCCTACCATCAAATCAAATGGGAAAATTCCCATGGAGAAGATTGAAAAATTCTTCCGTACTATGGGTCATAATGAAGCCAATGTGGTTTTAAGCTTAAGAGAAGCTCCACATCAAATTTTAATACTCGACTTGGTTTTAACTTCTGAGGATCACAAGAAGATTCTACTGAAGGTTTTGGAAGAAGCATACTTGCCAAAATCAGTGGATGTGAAAAAATTTCAACATCTGGTTGATCACATTTTCAACAACAATGTGATATCTTTCACTGATGATGACATACCACTCGAAGGGACTGGCCATTGTAAGCAGTTATATATTGCGATTTTATCCTCCGGATATATACTAGCTGGAGTCTTGATAGATGGAGGTTCATCTCTGAATATCTGTCCTTATGCTACGTTGGTGAAGATGAACATCAATCTTAAACGGATTCGGAGCAGCCATACGATTATCAAAGCTTTTGATGGATCCTGCCGAAATTCAGTCGGAGAGATTGAGCTACCAATTGAGATTGGTCGCCATACCTTCTGTGTATCTTTTCACGTGCTCAAAATAGATAAAGGATACAACTTACTGTTGGGAAGACCGTGGATTCACATGGCCGAGGCCGTCCCTTCCACTCTTCATCAGCAACTTAAATACATTATCAACAATAGCTTAGTCACAGTCAACGCTGAACCGGAATGTCCTCAACAAGGTGACATGCCAATCATCAGTTTCAATTCAGATATTGAGCCGGTTAATTTTCATGCCTTGGAAGTGAGCAACAGTCAATACCATTCCATTGGGATGCCATTTCCCGTACCAAAGATTTCTGTCAAAGTGATGGCAGCTACTCAAGAAATTATGTCATTGGGACACCAGCCGGGACAAGGGCAGGGTAAAAATAATCAAGGAATTAAGCACCCAATTCAATTGTCCAGTCAAATTGGGATAGCCAGACTAGGCTATTCTACCAGTTCAACTCACAGGAATCCGTATAAGCATAAGCAGATTCCTTCAGTTTCAGCCGTACGGCGATTATTCCACTTGTAAATCCAGAGTCCGTATAATCTCCGGTAAAGCTGCCAGCCAACGTAATGGCTATGTTATTTCCTGAACCGATACCGGTAAAGGAGAAGGAAGTCTTTGTTCCAGATCCCAAGGTGGAAGAAGAGGAATGAAGAATTAAACAAGACATCAACCGAATGATGTTAGGCATATGCATCATTGTCCATGATGAACATACAAACAGATACACCCTAGACGATTATTTCCCAAACATAATGGTCATCATTAGGGAGAAGAAGGAGGATGATAGCCCCTCCATCACTGCAGTTCACCCGGACTTCATCCTTGCAAATTGGAGCAACACTCCTTGCATTGGTCGACAAGGGTAAAACGGGCAAGACTTCTTTCTACCCTGTAGATATCATAACTGCTTTCTTTTCTGTACAGAATTAGCAGTTGTTTTGTTAGTACATGCTAACACTTTGTATGATTAAACAGTTTCATATATATTAAGTGAACGCATATTTTGTTTCAGGACTCTGAACTTAGATGTGCCTGTACTTGCTGATAAGATGCCTCTTCTCCACAAGGATTATAACTTTGATGAAAAGTTGGACTTAGACTTGATGGAAATACAAGAGGACATTGAGGTGCCTCTGGAGATCAAAGAATGGGTTGAATACAAACCTAAACCCAACCTTGATCAAACCACCTCCTTCAATCTTGGAACCTTAGAAAGCCCTAAGTTAATCCAAATTGGTTCAAACCTTACCCCAAACCGGAGGAATGACATGATTACACTATTAACCCAATTTCAGGATGTGTTTGCATGGTGTCATGAAGACATGGTGGGTTTGTCTACTAGCATTGTCCTTCATCGCCTTCCCATTAAAGAGGGATTCAAGCCAGTCAAGCAGAAGCTCAGGCGATTGAAACCTGAATGGAGTTTAAAGGTGAAAGAAGAAATTGTGAAACAATTTCAAGCTGGTATTATCATGGTGTCCACATATCCTGAATGGATATCCAACATCGTTCACATGCGTAAGCCTGGAGGTAGATTATCGGGATCTAAATAAAGTCTGCCTTAAAGATAACTTTCCCGTGCCATTTATCCACATTCTCATTGACAATACTGCTCAATACGGCATGTACTCCTTTGATGATTGCTTTGCGGGGTACCATCAGATCATGGTTACTGAGGAGGATCGTGAGAAAACTTCTTTCATCATGCCTTGGGGAACCTTTTGCTATAGACGATTGTCTTTCGACCTCATCAATGCCGGAGCCACCTATCAGCGAGCCATGATGGCTCTACTCCACGATTTAATGTATAAGGAGATAGAGATCTACGTGGATGACATCATTGTCAAATCCCGAAGGGTGGAAGACCACCTAGACCATCTCAGAAAGCTTTTCAATAGGTTATGTAATTATAACTTGAAGTTGAATCCAACCAAGTACGCCTTTAGCGTTAAATCAGGCAAGTTGCTAGGATTCCTAGTCAGCCACAAAGGGATTGAGCTGGATCCCACCAAAATCCAGGCCATCACAGAAATGCCCATTCCTCAGACAGAGAAGGAAATACGGGGATTTTTAGGAAAAGTCAACTTCATTAGTAGGTTCATTTCTCAACTCACAGTAACCTGTGAACCTATCTTCAAGCTGTTAAGGAAAAACTCTTCCATGAAATTGAATGATGAGTGCCAGAAGGCCTTTCTTACAATCAAAGAGCAGCTAGTCAAAGCTCCTGTCTTGGTACCACACAGGGATGATGTTCCCCTATTCATGTACATGTCCACAAGTGACAATGCCATGGGCAGCATGCTGGGTCAGAAAGACGATAGAGGCCAAGAACGAGCTATCTACTACCTCAGCAAAAGATTCAGCAATAGTGAACATAAGTACACTCTGATTGAGAAGACTTATTGTGCTTTAGCATGGGCTTCCATAAGGTTACAACATTACCTCCATGGTCACACAATCCATCTCATATCTCGCGTGGATCCTCTCAAGTATGTGTTCAGCAAGCTTATACTGAATTGTCGGCTGTCCCGATGGCAATTGATTATACAACAATTTGACATTATTTATGTGACGTAAAAGTCCATTAAAGGTCAAGGAATTGTGGATCAACTGACTGTCGCTCTTTCAGGGGATTTCAAACCCTTGGAAATATACTTCCCCGATGAAGGGATAATGGCAATTCAGCAATACCATCAGTATGATACACGCCAAACATGGAACATGTATTTCGATGGAGCTGTTAATATAGAAGGTTCTGGAGCTGGAGCAGTTCTAGTATCCGGTACAGGGGAGCAGTATCCCATCGCCGTCAAATTATAGTTTGTCAGCACGAACAACACAGCTGTGTATGAAGGCTGTATCATGGGGCTAAAACTTACCCTTTCAATGGGCATCAGGCGGTTAACTGTCTTTGGGGATTCGGAGTTGGTAGTCAAACAATCCATGGGAATCTATCAAACAAAAGAGCTACATTTACTGCCTTACTATCGGCAAGTTTTACAGATGGCTTCGGAGTTCGGAGAGATCTCCTTTCTACACATTCCTCGTAATAGGAATGACTTCACAGACGCGCTAACAACTTTGGCCTCCTTGATTCACATACCTGACAAGGAACACATGCCAAGCGTTACATTTGCCCTATAAAAGGCACCAGCTTATGGGAACTATGTTGGAGAAATATCATATGAGCTACCTCCCATCCAGCATCCTTGGTATCAACACATCAAGGAATACTTACAAGATGGATCTACACCCGCTGAGGTGAGCCTAACTGAGAAAAGGTGGATTCATCAACTTGCTATGAAATTCTACCTGAGCAGAGATGCACTCTACAAAAGAGATACAGGATTAGGTCTCCTCCGATGTGTAGACAAGGACCAAGCTTAGAGACTCATGGATGAGATCCATGGTGGAGTCTGTGGCCCACACATGAGCGGCCCTCTCCTTGTAAAGAAGATCCTCAGAACGGGACATTACTGGCTCTCTCTCAAGCTGACTGCAATGACCACGTCAGGAGATGTTATCAATGCCAAATTCATAGGAATGCTATCCACGCCCCTCCAAGGGAGCTCCATAATATGAGTTCGCCTTGGCCCTTCTCATTGTGGGGAATGGATGTGATCGGGCCCATCGAGCCTAAAACCAGTAATGGACATCGATTTATCTTCACCATGATCAACTACTTCACCAAGTGGGTAGAAGCAGCCTCCTTCTCCAGGGTTACCAAAGAAGTCATCATTGCTTTCATCAGAAATAATGTTATTTGTCGATATGGACAACCAGAGGTAATTATATCAGACAATGCTAAGAACCTCAACAACAAAATGATGGAGGAGTTGTGCAGCAAATTCCACATCAAACATCTTAACTCCGTCATCTACCTTCTAAAGATGAATGGTGTTATTGAAACGGCTAACAAAAACATCAAGAAGATCATGCAAAAGATGTCCACCAACCACAAAGGATGGCCTGACCTATTGCCTCTTACTCTGTTAGCCTACAGAACGTCAATGCGCACTTCAATTGGGGTAACCCCCTAAGCATTAACCTATGGGATGGAAGCAGTGCTCCCCATAGAAGTGGAAATGGAATCCCTCAGAGTGTTGATAGACTCTCAGCTGGATGAAGACTAATGGGTACAAGACAGGTATCACCAATTATCTCTAATAGACGAAAGGTGAACCGCGGCTATCTTCTATGGTCAGTTATATCAACAAAGGATCGCTAGATCCTACAACAGAAAAGTCCGGCTACGACAGTTTAAACAACATGACTTGGTTTTAAAGAAGATCATCGACAACCAAAATCAGTCTAAGGGAAAATTCACCCCTAACTGGGAAGGCCCGTTTATTGTCAAGGAGGTATTAACAGGAGGTACTCTCAGATTGCAAGAAATGGACGGCGATGAATTTTCGGAACTCATTAACTCGGACACCGTGAAATGGTACTATGTCTGAAGTTACCATTAAGCAAACATCCTGGTGTTGGATAATCAGATCACCAGTCATTCCGGTTCTTTAACCCTTCACTACATGCAACTCTTTTCCACACTGCGACCCTCAGGGAAACACACTTTTCAAGCCATCAGCCTGGTTTTCAGATCACCAGATCCTTTCCTCTCCACTTAGTTTTTTAACCCTTACTAAACTTTGGTTATCCCACTAGGGATTGAATCTTTCACACTTGCAATTTGTCCCCTAAACATGGGATCAAACTTTCCATACCTGCAGTTTATTCTGAACTTTGGATTAAACTTTCTTCCCCCGCAGTTTGTCCTCCATATAGGATCAAACTTTTTGTCGGCTATAAATCGTCCTGAGGGGCGAACTACGTCGACTTGATCTCCTTGATACACTGGAGTACGTAGGCAACCATATTTTATATGGCCCGGTAGCAATAAAAAAAACAAACAACAAAAACATTTCTACACCCTTCTCCTTACAAAAAAGAAAACAACAAAAACATTCATGCACCCTTTCTGCCACATACAGCGTTGAACCTCTTACACCAGGTTCGAACTATGCAGACCTGATCTCCTCTTCAATAAGAGTACGTAGGCAGCCATTTATGGTTCGGTCTCACCCCCTACCGAAACACAAACACTTGTCAGCCGTACTGGGATCAAACTTTAATCCACCACATTTCATTGGCTTTAGACCAAAGGGATGGAACTACCTGATCTCCTCTTAAATAGGAGACTCGGCGACCATCTAAGTTGCGGTTGTACCTTGAAGAGAAATACCAATCCAGAAGAGATAGAATTAACTAGGCTCCTCCTAAATAGGAGTACTGGCGACCATCTTTGGGGTGGTCAATCTCAGAGAGGAAAGCCACACTCCTCTCCCCATTTCCATACAGAAACCAGTCCCAAGGCACCAAAGATGGTAGGGGTACACACAGATCAATGATCCATTCTGAACTGGCCAGAGATAACTCAATGTCCATCCAGTAAGGAGGAATTCAGAATACATCAAGATCACGAGCCTTGAAGAAGTAGGTAAATATCAAGCAAGTATTCAGGCATATCTAAAAGGGAAGTGATCAAGAATATATTTCCCTGCTATATATGATACTGTTTGATATACACAATGTAAACTGTACATGACAAAATGGCTAAGCTAGTCTATGCAGAAAAATACAAGGCTATCTACAGATCAGTATGCATACGGGCTAACAGATCTAACATAGCATCTCTATCTGAAGAAAGAGGTAACGATGTGGTTTCCTGTACAAGGATATCCATATGAGCCAACAAATTCGAGGCCAACTACATGGTGATGCGATGCTCATCAATATATGGACTCATCTCGGCAAGCATACCAGTGGTGAGGGATCTCACTGAAGTACTGTATGCAATAGCTATATCCCTATCAGATAGGGCAGTATCCCGTTCAATGATCACTGCATCTCTAGCTGATCTGGCCTCATCCCTCTCAACAACAGCGGCATCTCTACAAGCTAATACCTCGTCTCTCTTTAATAGAGTTGTGTATCTCCCATCAAGAGCTGTCAACATCAGGGCTCTAGCCTGATCTCTCTCAAAGGTCATCAAATGAAGACTATGCTCAAAGTACTATGTTGAATCCTGGATCACAACAGTACTAGTATTGGGAGAATCTAAGATAGCTACTGGCAACCCAGTAATGGCTCCTCCTCAGTGTGAGAGTCAATGTCCTCCATGGCCTCTCCACCATCTGAATCCATATTCGGCACTGTGGATATTGCCGTAGCCGATGAAGTCTCTATCTCCATCCACGCAGAATACTGCGATGAACAACCCATATGGCTAACAGAAAAAGCAGCTATCTCACGATGATCCCAACAAGCATACACCCGGGATCGGTCCTCTCCTGACAAGTGGCGAGAACCTAAGCGCTGACCTAACGCCCCATTAAAAGGATGGAAATCCTAGAACTGGTCAAACTATGACATCACGGCCAGTGGGTGGTAGGTAGTCATGCCCCTCAAACCAACCAGAGTGAGATAATCCATGCCCAGAGCATGAGTAATGAAACTGTAGGGCGAACTGAGCCCTGTACACGGCAAGATAGCAAACGGATCTCTGATCCCAGCTAGGAAAACGGACCAAGATGCAGGATCTGTACACTCCGTAGGTTAGAAGGAATACGACATAGCTATCTCATAGGTAAAATAATACCCGTGTCGTCTGAATGTGCCAATTGGTCTCAGGTGTGACACAAACCACACGTATAGCATGACTGAACTACCAGTGAATACCTCTATAGGGTAAGTGCTGCAGAATGTGGCCGACCTCAGTGTCTCTGCCATAATCATCAAAATAATGGTACGACCCTCCCTGAGAGCTTTCACTGCCATGATGACTCCGATGTCCAACTCATCCATGTATCGTGGCATGAACACGTTTGATAATACACACAGTAGCAATACATCTACTCTGGCCCAACGCCACTGGTCCTCTGGTATGGTGAAATCCCCATAATACCGAGCATAGCTGTCCTCAGAGCTAAATCTGTCAATCAAAAATGTTGGGATATCACGTGGCTGGATCTGATCTCATCCTGCACAACTCTCTGCCTCAGCCCTGTGAGAGTCATAAACTGCCGGCTCATGTCGCTAATGGCCATATGCACACAAGGTCTGTCAAGTGGCAGCATCGTCAAACGTGTATACTCCTCCAAAGTCAGAGTCAACTCCTGGGTGCCAAGCCAGAAAACCTGCCTCTCCGATACCCAGTGCTCCAGCATGCCCTCCACAAATCCTGCGGGAGCCTGAAACATCAAAAGGGTCATGGTATGTTGCAATAGCTAATCTACGGTCACCCTATCTGCGGGTGACATACTATCATACTAGGATCTCAGACGGGATGCCACAAACAATAGTGGGGTGTGATCTATGCGGCTGACTGTCGAAGAAGACATCTGTGTGGGGCCGTATCATAATACCATCCAGGGGTCAATGCTAAATATCTCTGGACATACATATGCATAATATGATACATGAATAATAGATAACAGATGACAATATGATGCAGGGAATAGAAGATAATACATACATTCCTAAATACATCATTGCCATATACATCATCTTTGTACAGCTAAAAATACAGGGAAATGGGGCACAAATGCCCTACTACTAACAGAGGCCTATCAAAAGATATAGCGAGAATGGGGCACATCCACCCAATATCTAACAAGAGGCCTATCAAAAGAGATAACGAGAATATACATCAGAAGAAGACAATGGTATCAATATCTACATCATCAATCCTGTCTACCTGATGTAACTCCTTCTGAGTAACTGGATCTCTATCAACAGGGATGCCAGGTCTATACAAAGGAGGATCTACGCTACCAAAGCCAAATGGGTCATCTGAGGGGCCAGCTCCTATGCTGGAAGGATCAAACGAATCTGCCTATGCCGAATCTCTGCCCAAATGCCGGATAAAGAAATATGCCCAGTCCAGTCGCTAGGTCAAGCTGTCAATTTGTGTCACATGAGTCGGATCTCGAACACGGGCTAGCCAATCCGTCATCATCATGGATCCTGGAACAATATCCCCCATGAACTGAGTGGCGTGGGCCTGGGCTCCAATGGTACGTGGGATCCACCAATGCTGGAATATCTCCTGAGTGTAGGGACCCTCTGACAATACAAAACTGTTAACACCCAACAATGGAATATCAATAATGGGTGGCTGTGACACAGGCCAATAACGCCTGGCAGGAGACAAGATCGGCACACAAATCTCTCTTGTGGTGCTCCTAACAGCACGCTCTCCTAAATAGAGCTCCCATCCTCCATCAGTAAAGAGAGGAATCCTATGGGTCGAAATCATGTACTCGACACCAGTCGGGTACCCATCCTCAAATCCAGTGGCCAAGTGCTCCCCAGAATAGGGAATCCATGTGATGACATCAGCTGTCAATAACTCCAGCTGTAGGAAACATTGAGTAAAACCCTCATTTACAAGGACCTCCGCCAGTATGGAATGATGCCATTGCCATCCTCGTGGATAGGTAACCAACCCTAATACACTCACAGGACATAAGCATGGGAGTCTCTCATAGGCCCAAAACTGCCAATACAAAGGCAAACATCTGCTGTTAGTAAACACTCTTAACCTATACATGGGAAATTATAAGAGAAATACTCATCAGCAGAAATAGGTAAAATCCTAACCAAGCCTCGGTCAAATCCTGCGAGCGCATCCGCATGCCCCTGAGGAAATAGGCAAAGGTGTAGGAACCCCAATCATACTCTCCAATACGGTCCACATATCGTGTGGCGCTGATCAAAGCGAACGACACCATAGAAGAGTTATCTGCTATGAAGCAGCCCCCTAATGATCATCAGGAACAATCGCCAAAGAATGCAATCCTTGACTCTGACATCATCTGGTATGGGCTCACTCAACAGCCCACTCATAGCATCTACGCTCAAAGGACCTGCACGGACAGTCCTGCCCTTGAGCGCCCCATCTGGAACTCCTGGCAAGGATCCCTGGCGGGGGTTACAATGCATATCCCTGGCGGGGGTTACAACGTGTATCCCCAGCGAGGGTTACAACGCGTATCCCCGGTGGGGGTTACAACGTGTATCCCCAGTGGGGGTTATAATGCGGATCCCCGATGGGGGTTACAATACGGATCCCCGACTAGGGTTATAACGCGGATCCCCAGCAAGGGTTCCAACGTGTATCCCCTGCGGGGGTTACAACGCATGGTCATCTATTCAAATACAGATTCCCCGGCGGGGGCATCACGCATTCTACAATTCACATCCCCAGTGGGGGCGGCACCCATTCTCAAGTAAATCCCCGACGGGGGGTATCAAGCATCTTTTGTTGCTGCACATGTCAACAAAGGTCAAGCAACCTTGATGTTAGTTCAGTCATTGGCAGGTAAACCCAACGACGCATCGGAAGCCATCTGATGATTGCATCAGTGGATACACATCAACTAAGGTCAAGCAGCCTTATCATTTATCCCCAGCACGGATTTCATCCGTTGATGTACACGTCAGCAAAGATCAAGTATATCCCTGGCGAGGGTTATAACATGTGGTCATCCGTTGGTTCACACGTCAACGAAGGTCAGGCAGCCCTGACAACACATGTTGTTGGCAGTAAATCTAATAGAACAATGATATGTCCTGGCGATACAAACCAGGAAAGATCAACATCATCGGGGAGGATCGATGATGGAATATGTTATACACATCCTCAAGCAGACAAAAGCTTTATCCTCACAGATCTCTTGTACACGAGAGGCACATCTTCGGAATAAAGTTTGTATCAAGGATTCAGGACTTTGGTGATAACCCCAATGTCAACAATCCTAGAGATTCCTGTTAGCTGTGGATCGCACGTCCATGACAGTTCATCAGGCTACTTATTTATTGCCATCCCCGGTAGAAGCAACAGGGAGCCGACAATCTTCCCACCATGATGGAGAGCAATCCAACAAAACATATGCATCATACACTTGCATCATGTTTCTCCACATAGCATCATGTTTACCTTGTTACATTTCAAGTGTCTAGGATTCTTTATCCTATCCATGCCATTACATTGCATTAATATGATAAAGAGGGGCATCTGCAGACACTCAAAATTTTCTGCACACATGTTATTAACATTGTAGGAGGGCAGATTCGTCTTTCAGAGATAACCCTGGAAGATAGCTCATATTCAGTCCAGATACTACCGAAAGTTCAGTCTCAACCCCGAAACACGCACCGAGAGTATTAGTTCCAACCTCAGAGATAACCCCGAGGCATGCAATTCCAATACCGAAAATACCACCGGAGAAGGCCAATTCATCTCGGAGATAACCCTGAGATATTTAGTCTCAGCCCCGATACCAAGAATAGCAGTGCCAACCTTGGATATAACCCCAAGGACTGTAGATGCAGTTTCAGAGATAACCTCAAAAATGCTTATTTCAAAGTCATGTAAACAGCTTCAGAACACTCGACACTCACACCGAGGCACTCAATACAAGACCCAGAGATAACACCGAGAAGACAGGCACACCTCAGAGATGACACTGAGGACCGTCAACACTTACAACAGTCTAATCTCAGAAATAACCCTGAGCAATGTCTGTTTTATCAGCCCAAGCCGGAGATAACCCCGGCGAGGGGCAAAGTCATCATCTTGCCACCTTGACGCCACATCGCACCGTCTCAACACTTCATACATACATTTCTACACAGTAATGTCCCACAAGAACCAAGGAAGTCCAATCCCGAGTCACTATTGCGCAGGATAACAGATGGAATTTGAAGCTTGAAGACCGGAGGGCATGGTCCCATCTTCCTAACTTCGTACAATCTCTAATCTCATGTCATTGCGTAACTCTCGACAACGGCAGTCCAAAATAGGTCTTATACACCTCAATCGGATGCCCAAATTGAAGTTCTAAAAGTTTAAGCGGACATCACGTTGCATGTGTGCACGTACTTCGAGACAACAGGACCTGCGGAGCCCGGGGCACCCCGGGCAGCTGCAAGTATATCTGCGGATAGCCACAGGTACACCTACAGCTCCTCCCTCTATAAATAGAGGGCTTGGGGAGACCATTTTGTAAGAGAAAAAAGGCAAGGAAGCCCTGTCCAATTTTATCTGTACACACCTTAACGGTGCATATATGTATATCGCTTTTATATATTTACATTTCTGATCCCCCATGGAGGTGCTTCGTGGTGGTTGATTGTGACACCCCCAAATCCGGGTACTTCCATTCCCACATGATTTGGTGTTCACTATACAGCATCATATATCTATCTACCCATAATAACTGAAAACATAATAGATAGAAATCAATCCTCTCCTTAAGGAGTTACATCATCTGAATTAAATACATCAATCCCAGGTCATACTAACCTTAAATCTTAACTGCGGAAACATAAACAATTTATAGTCTTACACAACATCAACATAAGTCTTAACACATAAATTTGACATCACATAAAATAACAAGTCTTCATTTACATCACCTGTTAATCTTTTATTTGCCCTTGCTAGTAGAAGGATCGTCGGATCTTTCATTCTTAACTGCAATGTTATTATTAAGCAAAAGTGATCATGAATGCCCACAAGTAAAAAAAAATGAAATAACAATATATAATAACATGCGAGTGAATCAAAGGCTTCTGAAATAAAAGCTCAACTTTTGAATCATGAATGAATAACAAGAGTTCAAAAGATTTCTGAGGGTCATAAGACCTTGAACTATGTCCTAGGTATCAAGGGTTATACTTGAAACCTTTAACAGTCATAAGACTATGGACTCTTCTTCTCGTACATAGGGGGATCAGCCCTTAGTACCATACGGTGCACAATATCTTAACGCTAACACATAAGTAATCCCTATACAGGGTTGTTCATCTCAGTTTAACATTAGAGTCCGTACCAAAGGAAGTTTGGTTTGGATAAATTAATAAGGTTCTGAAATTTAGAACGTTCATCAACTATGGACTAGTTGAATCAATAAGGATTCGCTAGTCTAACCAGATTCAACCATAAATGATATTTAAATTGAATAACAATCTCAAGAGACATATATATATATATATATATATATATATATATATATATATATATATATATATATATATATATATATATATATATGGTAATTCAGATATATATTCTGTTCGTTAATTTCTATAAATGTTTATATATATATATATATATATATATATATATATATGTTGAATTATAGATCATTGTTGAACAAGATAAAACCTTTGATTTGGAACCCAGACAAGTATGAACATCCCTACACGGGAAAACTTTTATGCACCCAAGGCGGACAGAGTGAACGATACCCTCGTTCTTGCATGTAGTGTTGATCAATACAGGGTACAACAGGCTGATCACCCCCGTGCCCATAAGTTATGACGGTTTACAAATGAAGTTATGTTTAACCTTTTCGAAAATGAAAACAATGTTCATAGTATGTCACCTTAACCCTATTTATAGTCATTACATAGTTTCAAAAATTTGAAAGAGAGTTGTTATGTTATTATAATAACTGATAAGATTACTTCACAACTATTGATCTGTTGTAAAAGGGTAGTATAAAGAAAATATTTAAATTCTTTCAGCTTATATATATGTAATTGTTATTACTTGCTGAACACTCAAATACTCATCATTGCTTAATTTAAATGTTTTTGGCTAAGTGTGAAGAACCAGAAAGCTCATGCAGAAACAAAGGAAAAGGAAAGCTAACCAAATAAGATTTATGGTATTCTATGTAATAGTTTGAGATTATTAAGACAAGTATGATATATATTATCTACCATAGGATGTAATGAATGTTTAAAGGTTACGTACTTGGGATTAAACTCTGATGTTATGTAAATTAAGCTTAATATTTATATTATTGTTATTAATATTAGTATTATTCAACTCATAGAAATGGTATCGTGAAGCACCGAGTTCGGGTTTCAAGTACCCGGATTTGGGGGAGTCACAAGTTGGTATCAGAGCTTTAGGGTTAAAAACCTTAGGTGGGCTAGACCTTAGGCTATAACTTTAGAACAGAAGGAAACGTTGAAAATATAAATAACTCATATACAGTTTAAAAGGAGATGAATTGAATAAATTCATCGTCAAACAAAATAAAATATAACTTATATAAAAATATTAATTGCTATGTGTATATATTATATGCTAATTAGGATAATTTATGTGTGTAGATGTCTGGTGGAAAAGGCTTGTTATATGCTTATAGCATGAAGAAGAATCAAACCCATACACCCGAGCTGATATTGTAGCCAATAGCTGAAATAGAGACTCACAATGACAACAACTCAGACAAGGTGGTTATTGTGGAAAACGTAATACCAGATCCGGAGATGGTGGAGTTAACAGATAGTGATTTGGACACTAAAGTTGAAGCTGATCAAGCATCAACGGGGGTGCAGGATCTGAGGAACAAGGTTTCTTCTCTGGAAAGGTTGTGGGAGATAGAGAAGCTACTAAATAATCAATTGCGTCAGGCGTTAATAGAAACAATGGAAGAACAAGATAAGCTTAAAATCCAAATTGATTAGATGGGAGCCACAAGCAACACATCGTGTGCAGCTCCGAGCAAGAAGGGGAAAAGAAAGATAGAAGATCATGACTTAGGAAAATCTGGTAACAACCAAGAGGATGCTAACAAAATAGAAAAGTGTACAAACTGTGACAAGAAACATAAAGGCGGATGCAGGAAAGGGAGAAAGATATGTTACATTTGCGGACATGAGGGACATACCTCCCATCATTGTCCTGACTTTAAGCTAGGAGCATGCTTTATCTATGGGATGGAAGGTCATCGAGCGAATGGTTGTCCAAGAAAAAAAAAAGGCTTAGTAAGTAGGTAGTATAAGTTTTGATGGTAGGCGTGTTTAATGTAATATGTGTGCTTAGCATGTCTGTGTAATGTAATATTCTAAAACTTTTGTATTAATCAAGGTTGTAAATCCCGACTTTTGTAGTCACAAAGGGATGAATGATGTTTAAAGCATTATGTGTTATGCTATGTAAAATATTCGTTAAATGAATATGAATCTAAGTTTGAGTAATGAAACAAGTTTAATATATTAAACTTATGCGATAAGGTTTAGAATGTAAGTTAAATTTATGATTTTATCTAATCAGATAATGTTGTCAAGACGTCGAACTCGAAATCAAAGGGCAGAAGAATCTGTCAACAACGCTAAGGGACAACAACAAGCAAACCCGATGCAGAACTTTGCAAATATGATAGCACAAGCTATGCAGCAAGGGATACCAATCGCTGGAAATCAGCCAGATGATCGCTTAGTGAACTTTAAAGATTTCAAGGATGTAGGACCGTCGGAATTCAAAGGTATAACTGACCCTGTTGAAACCCAGACTTGGGTCAAAGAGATTGAAAAAGCATTCGTGATAGCTAGGGTAACTGAAGGGCAGAAGATCACTTTTGCCACCTACATTATGAAGGGTGAGGCAAATTTTTGGTGGGAAGCGAATCAGACGAGGGCAGGAGAAGGTGTGATAACTTGGGATAGGTTCAAAACTTTATTTTTCAAAAATTATTTTTCATCTAGTATGCAGGCTAGGATAGAGGTTAAATTTTTAGAGTTGAAGCAGGAAAACATGACGGTGTCCGAATATGCCGCCAAATTTAATGAGTTAGCTAGGTTTGCCCCGCATCAAGTTGATACGGAGGCTAGAAAAGCGAGAAGGTTTGAGCTGGGATTAAAACCCTAGCTCTACAACAAGGTGGCGGTGTTACAGATCCCTATATTTGCAGCACTCATGGAGAAGGCAATTATTGCTGAGGAGGAGACTGAGGCTATGAGCCTCTCCAACAAGGAGAGGAAGAATAAGGGTAAGGTAGAAGGACCTGGGAAGGTAGGAATTAATAGTGGGAGCAGGAGTGGAGATAGCAAGAGGAAGGTGAATAACTTTGGGAATGTTCAGATCAAGCAGGAAGGTGTTAAGAAGCCAGCGGTGCCGTGTAAGAATTGTGGAAAGAACCATATAGGTGAGTGTCTGAAAGGAAAGTTCGTATGCTATAAGTGCGGGCAGGAGGGCCATATCTCTCCCAACTGCCCCAATCCAAGAATGAACAGCGGATGTTTTCTGTGCTGATCGACTGAGCACAAGGTGATTGATTGTCCGAAGAGGAGGATGGAGGCAGGGAGTGTGACTACTGGCAAGGGCAGCGGAACGCTGGCAATCACGGGACCTACGTCATCGAGCAAGCCGACAAAATCAACAGCAAGGGTCTACAACATGACTGTCCAGGATACGACAGCAGCTGAAAATGGGATTCCAGGCATTCTTCCTATAACTTTTATTTTCTTTTACATGATTTTCCTATATATAGTAAATTATTTTATAAAGAAAATTTGAGGGAGGAATTTGAATTCTTTTAGAAATCAAATTTCTGTTTAATTAGAAAGACAAGCTTTATGTGAATAGTTAAAGATCGAGATCTACTTGCAATGATTGTGTATGCTATGTACCGTGTATGTGTAGGTTTTAAAACGGTGATTCTGGGGACGGAATCTTTATAAGGGAGGGTGAATGTAACAACCCGATATTTTCTATATAAATAAATAAGAGATTTTGCGTATAAATTATTTTTTTTATTTTAAGGATGAGGATTTATACAAGATAAGGTGTCTATGTATTTATGTGATAACTAAAAATATATTTATTACATGAATATTTACAAATAATTTTATTTTAGAATTATTGATTATTATAAAGTATATTCTTATAATAATTACTTTTATAGCGGAAATATTTTTATTAATTATTTTCCATGAATATATAATCATATATTATTTAACTAATATATGGAGTGATTTTTAGAACAATTATAACAATTATTTCATTATATGAATTTTGTACAGATTACTAAATTAAATATTTTACCTTAATTATTAAGGTTAAATATGAAGAATAAATCAGATATGGAATCCAAACCCTAATTTTGGATTTTTATCAAGGAATGAGAATAATAATATAATATTAATTATATTTTGATTTTTTAGTGCTATAAATATGTACAGTATGTACGTATTGATAATGGTTGGTCAATTATGATGTATAATTTCAAAACCCTAATATTAATTGGTTAAACCTTAGTTTTACTGTGGAAAATCCTAATTTGAAAATTATTTGTGAGTTTAAGACTGTTATATAACTGTGTTATATGTTTTATGTTGTGTATTAAATGATTAATTAGGTAAACCCTAATTAAAATCTAGAAACCCTAATTAATCTTTAGAAAATCCTAATTATAAAATCCTAATTTCTAAAATCTTAAACCCTAATTTGAAACTCAAATTAGAGTTCAAGATTGATTGGTGATTGTGTTTGTGACGCCCCCAAAATTAGGTATACATCACCCATCTTGGGTCGTCAGATACATGGTACAGAATACAAATACAACTTACTAATACAACTGTGGTGTACAATACGACAAAACATAACTGTGAGTTTGAATACAATTATTGTCTACTAGAGACTATACAAACTCAAAAGGAGTCATCATTACAATTATTGTCACACTATTTAACAGAATAGTTAGGACTACTAATACTATCATCTGGTCCATCACTCCGTTCCCCGACTCGTCCCAGCTATATTCTCATTTCCTGAAGAGAACAGTGAAAGAAAGTGTGAGCTCAACTAGCCCAGTAAGAAATATTATGACTAAGATAATGCAGAATAAATTATCACTAGCCTTCAACAGTGTTAAACTGATAAAATATAACGAACGTCAAGTTTAACTGAAGCGGAACAAGCAATCCATAAAAAGAGTCAAGTAGAGAATAAAATTTACTATCTTCTATGATTTAAAAGGGTTTTCAACACTGTTATCGCTGGGACTCAGCTTAACAAAATAACCCACATCATCGAATCACCCCTGCACTACGGCCAAGGATATTCTTTAGTATCACGACCACAATTATCAATGCACTACGGGCCAAGAATATTTGTGTATTTATTAATGGTCATGATCATGCCAACAACTGTCCATCAATGCACTACGGCCCAATGAGGACTTTTACCACATCATTTGTAATATTACGGTCATGATTATACCGAATAATCCCTGGTCATAATCATACCAAGTACATCTATGCACTACAGGCCACAGATGACTTTTAACATTTTATAAACATGAGGATGATGACAATGATATGAGAATTCAATAAAATAAGTTCAAGAATTAATTTATTTAAGAATTAACAACGTCCAAATTGTCAACATGATACTGCTTTGTGGAGTAAAATTCAAGAATGCTTAGAAGAATATTTTCATGAAAAGATACTGGATGAACCGCAATTATCAAGGATATTCCACTAGTTTCATGGAGTATAGAAGTTAAAACTTAACCAACTTAGTATAATAAAGAATGGAATAACAAAAGAAATCACCCGGCATGCGATAGACAGCACAGACAGGTTATTCCAACAGAATAATAAATAATGGAACTAGGTCCGGCGTAAACGCACAGACAGAATATTCTGACAGAATAATAAATAATGGAACCAGGTTCAGCGTAAACGCACAGACAGGATATTCTTACAGAATAATAAATAATGGAACCAGGTTCGGCGTAAATGCACAGACAGGATATTCCGACAGAATAATAAATAATGGAACCAGGTCCGGTGTAAAACACACAGACAAGATGTTTCAACAGAATAATAACAAGACGAAACCAGGTCCGATGTAAAACACAGACAGGATGTTCCAACAGAATAATAGAAGAATGTCACCAATAATAGACCGCGTATACAGGTTATTCCAACAGAATAATAAGAAATAGAATAACAAAAGTTCTCTTCATGTATAAGAAAGAATAGCATCTCTTACCGTTTTAAAGAAGAACTGAAATAAGGAAGTAGTTAAGTAGCAGAATACTTTTCTTCTCTCTCTCTATAGTCTCTCTCTATAGTTTCTCTCTATAGCTTCTCTCTCTAGAGTTCAGTGAATTCGTAAGAAATAATGAAGGAATGAGCTGCTATTTACAGAAAAATGAAATGCATAGTAACTAATCCATGAACGGTCCAGATTGATTGCTTTAATCTGACGGTCCATGTTTAAAGAAAAATCTTTTAAATAAAATATAATATATTCTATTTATAGAATAACTTTAATAAAGTATTCTGTTTTATATAAAAAGATGTTTCTGTTTTATTACGTTAATAATACGAATAAAACAAAACTTCATTATCGCTAAATAATTCATATTATTAACTGACAATGATTGAATCAAACTGAGTGACTTCTCACATAAGTATTAATAATCAATACCGTGTGCTACTATGCAACCACACGTATTACTGTACTTTTACTACCGAGTAGTTCAACAGTATCAATGGTAAAACTTCCGCCGTTATTTTTAATAAAATATTTTTGTCGTTTTCTCAATCCGACAATAATTCCGTTGTGGGGTCCACCAATGACCGTGCCGTTGTACGAATATTCCCTGTTAAAATGAATATTCTCCGACCAATCGAATATTATATAACAACTTGCGTACTTTGCAAAATTTATAAATATTACCCACAACTATAACATTATATCAAATTAACTTCATAATATTCAAAAATGATATTTATAGAAAATTCATCTTTATAAAAGTTGGGGTGTTACAACCTCCCCTTCTTTTGAAATTTCGCCCCCGAAATTAGGGTACGTGCCTGGTATGTCGAAGAGGTAAGGATACCTTGACTTCATTTCAGATTCTAACTCCCAAGTCATTTCCTCAACATCGTGATTTCTCCATAAAACTTTGACTTGAGGTATAACCTTGGAGCATAGAATATGTTCCTTCTTATCCAAGATTTTAACAGGAACTTCTTCATACGTCAAATCCTCTGCTATTTCGTCCGGTTCTAACTCAATAATGTGGTTTGGGTCTTCCACATATTTACGTAACATGGATATGTGAAAAACGTTATGAACACGAGACATACTTGGCAGTAAAGCGAGTCTATAAGCCACAGTTCTTACTCGATCGAGGATTAAAAATGGACCGATGAATCAAGGATTGAGCTTTCCTCTCTTTCCAAATCTCGTAACTCCTTTCCATAGAGCAACACGTAAGAACACATGATCTCCTATATCAAATTCCACGTCCTTTCGATAAAGATCAGCATAACTCTTTTGTCGATCTTGTGAGGTTTTTATACGTTGTCGGATCACTTGAATCTTTTCTATAGTCATACGTACCAACTCCAGTCCCAACAACGTTGCTTCACCCACCTCATCCCAGCATACTGGAGAACGACATTTTCTTCCATACAATGCTTCGAATGGAGCCATGCCAATACTTGCTTGCTAACTGTTATTGTAGAAAAACTCCACCAATGGTAAGAACTTGTCCCAACTTCCCTTAAAGTAAAGGACACAGAGTCTTAATAAATCTTCTAGAGTTTGAATAGTCCTCTCTGATTGTCCGTCCGTCTGAGGATGATATGCCGAACTAAATCATAAATCCGTGCCCATAGCTTTTTGTAAACTAACCCAAAATCGTGAAGTGAATCTTGGGTCTCGATCAGAAACTATGGATATTGGAATACCATGCAGTCTTACAATCTCGTTTATGTACATACGAGAAAGACGTTCAAGTGTATAAGTTTCTCGTATCGGTAAGAAATGAGCAGACTTGGTCAATCTATCAACAATGACCCAAATCGCATCTATACCTTGAGAAACCTTAGGAAGACCGGTAACGAAATCCATGGTAATGTGCTCCCACTTCCATTTTGGAATTTCAAGTGGTTGTAATGGACCTTTTGGTAGTTGATGCTCCGCTTTGACTCGTTGACAAGTTAGACACCTTGAGATAAACAGCACTATCTCTCGCTTCATATTGCTCCACTAAAATGTATGACGAAGATCATGATACATTTTGGTACTCCCAGGATAGATTGCAAATGGTGTGTTGTGCACCTCCATCATGACTTCATACTTTAAATCAGGATTGTTAGGAACACAAAGTCTGGAGTTGACTCGAAGTATTCCTTCTTCATCGATTCTTGCTTCTGGCATAGCACCTTCTTGCATTTTCTTCCTCATACGCATCAGCTCTAGGTCTATAGCTTGAGCAACTTTAACTTTATCTATTAAAGTTGGTTCTACTCGTATATTCGCCATCATCACATGGGTCCCTGGAGTCTTTAACTCTATCTCCATCCTTTGTAAGTCACACAAAATGGGCCTTCGTGTTGACAATATCGCACTCGTACTTGCATATGATCTTCTACTCAATGCGTCAGCTACCACGTTCGCTTTTCTAGGATAGTATTGAATGGTATGATCATAATCTTTCAACAGTTCAAGCCAACGTCGTTGTCGCATGTTGAGTTCCTTTTGAGTGATGAAATATTTGAGGCTTTTATGATCCGTAAAGATCTCCACCTTCTCCCCATACAAGTAATGCCTCTAAATTTTAAGTGCAAAGATAACAGCTGCCAACTCTAGATCATGAGTAGGATAATTCCTCTCATATTCCTTGAGTTGTCTTGATGCATAGGCTATGACTTTTCCATGTTGCATGAGAACGCATCCCAACCCTTTGCTCGAAGCATCACTATAGATGATAAATCCCTCCGAGCCAGATGGTACTGTTAGAATAGGTGCTGAAATGAGTCTCCTCTTGAGTTCTTGAAAACTATTCTCACATTCTTCGCTCCAACCGAACTTTGTATCTTTCCGAGTCAGCTGAGTTAATAGAGTAGCGATTCGAGAAAATCCTTCCACGAATCTCCGATAATAACCAGCTAAACCAAGAAAGCTACGTACTTCCGTTACTGATTTAGGTTGCTCCCAGCTTTGAATAGCTTCAATCTTTGTCGGGTCAACAGATATTCCATGACTTAATACTACGTGCCCAAGAAATGTTACCTCCTCCAGCCAGAACTCGCACTTCTTCAACTTGGCATAAAGCTTGTATTTACGAAGCTTTTGGAGTACCAGCCTCAAGTGTTGCTCATGATCTTCACGGCTTTTGGAATAAATAAGGATGTCATCAATAAAGACGACCACAAAGTGATCCAAATATTCCTTGAATACCTGGTTCATCATATCCATGAAGGCAGCAAGAGCATTAGTCAATCCAAAGGACATGACTAGGAATTCATAATGCCCGTACCGAGTTCTGAAAGTCGTCTTTGGAATATCCTCAGTTCTAACCTTCAGCTGATGATATCCAGAACGAAGATCGATCTTTGAAAAGAATTGTGCTCCTTGCAATTGGTCAAACAGGTCATCAATACGTGGCAATGGGTACCTGTTCTTGATGGTGACATAATTCAACTCCCGATAATCAACACAAAGTCACATACTTCCATCTCTCTTCTTCACGAATAGAACAAGAGCACCCCAAGAAAAAGTACTAGGATGAATAAAGCCAATGTATAACAATTCCTGCAGTTGGATCTTTAACTCCTGAAGTTCAATAGGAGCCATTCGATATGGGGCTTTGGAAATGGGTTTTGTACCGGGTTCAAGGTCGATACAAAATTCAATTTCACGCTCTGGGGTTAGGCCAGGAAGTTCTTCAGGGAATACGCCAGGAAATTTATTAATAATAGAAATATCATTCAAAACTGACGTATTTTTGTTTAGATCCGTGACATGAGCTAAGAAAGCTTGACATCCATTTTTCAATAAACGAATAGCTTTATGGTTTGAGATGACAGCGATTGATTTTAATGGTTTTGGTGCTTGAATTTGCATAATAGGTCGATTAGGAATATGAAAGCTAACAACCTTACGAAAACAATCAATTTTTGCATTATGAGTAGTTAACCAATCAATCCCTAGAATCACGTCAAATGCAAGTATTTTTAATGGAATAAGATCGACAGGTAATGTGTGGGTACCAACTTGAACCAAACAAGACTTATAAACCGTGGATGAAATGAAGGTTTCTCCCAATGGAGTTTTAACAGATAAGTCAAAGTCTAATTTCTCTGGAGTCAAATTTAATCAATGAGCGTAAGTAGGAGAAATAAAAGAATAGGTAGAACCGGTATCAAATAAAGTATAGACTTCGTTAGAGTTTATGATAAGCTTACCCGTGATGACCTCATTCGGGTTCCTTGATTTCTGGGAGGTCACAACAAACGCTCTCCCTTGCACTACCAGTTTTGACTTTTTGGGACGGCCTTTGGTGTCTCCATCTTGGCTGAACTTGTTTTTGGTAAAAGACAAAATCGAGCTAAATGACCTTCTCTTCCACAATTATAACATGCTTTAGACGGCATCGCGCAGTTTGGACTGATGTTCCCCTCCCCTCCGTATTTGAAACATATGATAGGTGGTCGTTCTCCTTCCTTAACAATGAGTGCTGGTGCTGACGTCTTTCCATCATTGTTGAATCTCCTCTTCTTGAAATGACCATTCTTATTATTTTGTCCCTGATTACCACCGAAGTGGTTACCATTTCTGGCCTGTTGATTCCCTCCACGCTTGGTATTATCATTTTGTCGACTGCTCTCTTTTGGTTGCGTTGACTCATTATGGCGCTCCACTAACGGAGCCCTATTCACAATATCTGAATACAAACACAGTTTATGAGAAATAAGATGTTGACGTATCTCAGGTTTCAAACCTCGCAAAAACATTCACGTCATTCGCTCTTCATTATCCACCAAGTGGGACGTAAACTGGGACAACTCAGCAAATTTAGCCTCATACTACGACACGGTCATATTATTCTGCTCCAATTTGATGAACTCCACCTCCTTCATGTGACGAACACTTTCGAGAAAGTATTTGTCATTGAACAGCTCTTGAAACTTCTCCCAAGACATCTTCAGTGCTGCAGGTTGAGTACGCTTAATCGATTCCCACCAGTAGTCTGCCTCTCCTCGCAACATAAAGGCGGCAAAGGGAACCTTTTGCTCCTCGGAGCATCCTAAGACATCAAATATCTAGGTGATCTGCTTTATCCATGTTTCCGCTATAAGTGGTTTTGGCTCTCCCTTAAACTCCGGTGGTCCCAGCTCTTTGAACTGTTTAGCGGTGACAGCCCGAGAGTTTTCAGTGTTTCTACCTACATTTTGGGCAAGAGCCGCTTTCGCCTGCTGTTGCATGAACTGCATAAAGGTTTTGAACATTTCATCATTCACCATCTGATCAATGTTGTTGTTTGCATCAGGATTGTCACCTTCCTGATGCACATTATCCTGATTATTGATATGTGGTGAATCAACAGTCGTTGCTCCATTTCTATTCTCAACAATCTCAGATGCCATTTTCAGATATAGCCACAAAATAAAAGTTAATTGATATGTCATATATTATCCTTATATTCTGACCGATCAATTAAATACCATGCAAATAAACTTAGGTAGGTCATACTAGCGAAGGAATTCCCCGTCTCTCCCCTTCTAGTTCTATTCTCACATCTTAGCCAAGGATCATATCCCTAAGCTCTGATACCAACTGTGACGCCCCCAAAATTAGGTATACATCACCCATCTTGGGTCGTCAGATACATGGTACAGAATACAAATACAACTTACTAATACAACTGTCGTGTACAATACGACAAAACATAACTGTGAGTTTGAATACAATTATTGTCTACTAGAGACTATACAAACTCAAAAGGAGTCATCATTACAATTATTGTCACACTATTTAACAGAATAGTTAGGACTACTAATACTATCATCTGGTCCATCACTCCGTTCCCCGACTCGTCCCAGCTATATTCTCATTTCCTGAAGAGAACAGTGAAAGAAAGTGTGAGCTCAACTAGCCCAGTAAGAAATATTATGACTAAGATAATGCAGAATAAATTATCACTAGCCTTCAACAGTGTTAAACTGATAAAATATAACGAACGTCAAGTTTAACTGAAGCGGACCAAGCAATCCATAAAAAGAGTCAAGTAGAGAATAAAATTTACTATCTTCTATGATTTAAAAGGGTTTTCAACACTGTTATCGCTGGGACTCAGCTTAACAAAATAACCCACATCATCGAATCACCCCTGCACTACGGCCAAGGATATTCTTTAGTATCACGACCACAATTATCAATGCACTACGGGCCAAGAATATTTGTGTATTCATTAATGGTCATGATCATGCCAACAACTGTCCATCAATGCACTATGGGCCAATGAGGACTTTTACCACATTATTTGTAACATTACGGTCATGATTATACCGAATAATCCCTGGTCATAATCATACCAAGTCCATCTATGCACTACAGGCCACAGATGACTTTCAACATTTTATAAACATGAGGATGATGACAATTATATGAGAATTTAATAAAATAAGTTCAAGAATTAATTTATCCAAGAATTAACATCGTCCAAATTGTCAACATGATACTGCTTTGTGGAGTAAAATTCAAGAATGCTAAGAAGAATATTTTCATGAAAAGATACTGGATGAACCGCAATTATCAAGGATATTCCACTAATTTTATGAAGTATAGAAGTTAAACCTTAACCAACTGAGTATAATAAAGAATGGAATAACAAAAGAAATCACTCGGCATGCGATAGACCGCACAGACAGGTTATTCCAACAAGATAATAAATAATGAAACCAGGTCCGGCGTAAACGCACAGACAGGATATTCCGACAGAATAATAAATAATGGAACCAGGTCCGGCATAAACGCACAGACAAGATATTCCGACAGAATAATAAATAATGGAACCAGGACCAGCGTAAACGCACAGACAGGATATTCCGACAGAATAATAAATAATAGAACCAGGTCCGGTGTAAAACACACAAACAGGATGTTCCAATAGAATAATAACAAGACGGAACCAGGTCCGGTGTAAAACACACAGACAGGATGTTCCAACAGAATAATAGAAGAATGTCACTAAGTATAGGGTAGACTGCGTATACAGGTGATGAGTGAGTTTTATACACATGAATTGGATACATTCGGGCTTAATTCATTGTTGTTCTCAAGTCTTTTAGAATAGTTTTTAAGTGTTTGTGTCTGTTCATGTATGTTTTACATTGTTTTGTAGGAATTGGGACAAAAGTTACTTGGATCAACGTTTGGGGTGGCTAGATTCGCGTTTTCGGCTTACCATTTATATAATAGTCACTTCAGAGCCAATTTGAGTAATTCTACGGACCTTATTTCGAAAAACTTAAAGAATGAAAGTTATAGATCTACTTCTCCTCTTTTCGGAACATCTTGAATCGTCAAAATCGAAGTTCGGACGAAGAAGTTATGGCCATTTTTCCAAAAGACGTCGGAGTAGAAAATTTTCAAAAAAAAAACACTAGCGTCGGGGCGCTAATTTCAAGGCAATTTCTAGCGCCGGGGCGCTATAAGGTAGAGTTTGAGCGTCGAGCCCAGCGCTGGGGCACTGGGGCGCTGGGGGAAGATGTTGGTGCGGCCTGGACGCATTTTGGGCGAATTTTGACACCTTTTTGATTCTAAATTGGATTGAGTTTGTTCCTAACCTAAGAATTTGACTTGTAACTTATAAATACATGATGGGAGGCATAAAATAAAGGGGGATTACATAGATTATATTAGATTAAACACTCCATTAGATTAGACATTAACCCTAGTTCTTATTAGTTTAGGAGATTGAAACAACTTGGAGATCATTGAAGATCAAGAGCTAGAGCAAGAGGGGAGCATCAGATTTGCTGACAACAGATCCTATTATCTTATCTTATCATACTTTTATCTTTTAATGTCTATTCAATTGTGGATTCTTAGTTTTAATTCATTAATTATGAACTAACTCTTTTATTAAGATTTCAATTGAACTTTTTATGGTTATGAATTGATTATTTAATTTATTCCAATTATTTATGTTGAAGTGAATTGTTCATCTTGCTTTGAGCTTATTGATTAATTATCTGATCAATAATTGCCTTGTTACTCTAGAAGGAATTGGGAAAGAAATTCTAGGGTTAGAACTGGGCTTGGTAACATGTGACTTAGTTATTTGTACGGTGAATAATTAGGTTTGTGAATAGAATGAGAATATCTATTTGCCGCATGTAACATAAGAGGAATTGGGTTTGTAGAGAGTTTAATTCAATTATTTTTCATAGAGATATAGCAAAATTAATTTGGGTTAAATAGAAGGCAATTGATCACTCGAGAGAGGGCTTTTAGCATTTGAGAATTCTTGTTAACAATTCAGTAGATATAATAATTGGGATAGTTGAATAATTGATTTATAATTCATAATTGGGGATATTGGAGTCTTAATTCTTATTTATCTGAATTCCATTAATTCTTAGTTGTTTATTTGCTTTCTTTTAGAATAATCTTTTTGTTTTGTTTAATTTAGTTTTCTTAAATCTAGAAATCACAATTATTGGTTGTTTAAATAAAATTGATTTGGTTAAGAATTAGTACTTGGTGATTTTTATTAAATAATTCATCGTGGGAACGATACTCTACTTTCACTTTATTACGTGTTGACCGTGTATACTTGCACGTATTCATTGATTGCGAAATCAATCAACAAGTTTTTGGCGCCGTTGTCGGGGAATTAATTTAATAATTATTTACCAATATTAATTTCAATAAAATTAGTCTTAATTTAAACATTTTTATTTTTATTTTTATTTCTCATTCTCTTCCTATCTTTCTCTCTTTTTAGGTACCATGGATGACTTTGCGTATCAATGGCCATACACGAACATGACTCAACCTCGGGGAGCGGAGATTGACAGACTCAAGAAACTTTCTGCATTGTCAGCACAGATGGAGACACTTTCGAGGATGCTTGAAGCTTTTGAAGCTCAACGTCGTCAAAGTGTGGCGGTTACTTGTGATTATTATGCTGGAAATCATATGAGTCATCAATGCGCCATCAGTTTCGAGTCGGTACAGTATAGTGGTGATTACCCCAACAGTTATGTCTATCCCAACAACTATCATCAGGATTGGGGGTATCACTAGGATTTTTCATGGAGTAACAATCAAGATCCATTTTATGCTCCAAGTCCAACATACCTACCGAATTTCTCGTTTCCACCTCCACTACAACAGGAAGAACATTCAAATTGGGAGGAAGCCTTTGAAAAATTTATTAAAGCTTCTGAAAAAAAGAACGAGGAACAAGACAAAAGATTTAATCAAATAGAGCTGAGTTTGCAAAGCCAAGGGGCATCGATTAAGAATCTGAAAAATCAATTGGGGCAGATAGCACATGCGTTGAACAACCGTCCTCAATACACTTGGCTCTACATGGATGACGAGACTGATGATGAGCCTGAACCAAATCTGCAATCGGATGTGCCAAATGATATAGATGTTAAAAAGAGGAAAGACTTGGAGACCAACAAAAAGAGATCGGCAAAGATCTAACTTTGAGTACCTACGAAGATGAGCTAATTTTGATAGTGTCCCATGTACCTTCTCCACCAAAGTTCAAGAATCCGGTTAGTTTTGCAAAATCATGCCCAATAGGTAGTCATGTCGTCGACAATACTCCTTGTGACGTAAAAGCGAGTACAACTTCGAAGCCATGGTTCAATGAGTTGGAGAAGATAGAAGAAGAGATTGTTGTGTCTGACAAGCCTCAATGCCAGAATCTATTCGCAGACACAATGGAAAAAACACCTAGATGTTGGACGTTCTTTAATGTGATCTTATCTAAACAAAGCATGCTAGGTGACTTTAATACAATGGCTATCGTAAATGGGAACCTACCAAAAGCTATATTATTTCCGATGGATGAAGGGTTCCTCAACTTTCGAAGAGAAATTGGATAGAGAATTGAAGAAGTCAGGCTGAGACTATAAAACAAGTGCTTATTGGGAGGCAACCCAAGTTTAATTTTTATTTTTAGTTTTTATTAGGTTTTATATTAGTAGTTTTGAATTTGTATTTATTTAGGATTTAATAAAATTGCTTCTATCATGGTTTTACAGGTTATTCAAGTCAAATTCCAGTGTGGTGCCCAATTTGTTCCACGTGCCTAGCATATTCTCCAAACATAGTGGACAATGAGGAAGATTGCTATATTTTCAGGGAAGTCCTCTGCTTTACTTTTTTATATTTCATCCATTGAGGGCAATGTCTAGTTTAAGTTTGGGGGCATTTTAGTGTCGTATTGCATATAGTTAGTTATCTGCATAGTAGTTCATTTTTTTTGTTAGCATTGTGTTTTTTTTAGGTTGCATATAGTACATGGTAGTTATTTTCATATTCAAATATGTGTTGCATTAGTATGTGTTCATGTAGTATAATTACATTTATTTATTTATTTATTTATTTATTTATTTTTTGCATGAATCTGTGCGATTAGTTGGTGTGGTCTTACCTCGGCCTATGACAAGATTGGTATTAATTGTTAAATTGAACAATATTGATAATTGATAATGAGTTCTAATTTTAATCATGATGATAATCTAAGCTTGTCTGAAACTTATGTAACCGGTTAGCACTTAAAGTTTAACTGTTTTAATCCACTTGGTTCAAGGGTTTCATAATTTGTTTCTGAGGGAAAATCTTTGTTAAAATTTAAAGAAATTAGTAAACTGATGGTAAAGGTTAGAATGACGTAAAAGCTTGAGTTTGGGGGAATCTATGGGATATATATATTACCAAAAGAAAAAAAAGAGAAAAAATGATGAAAAAGAAAAAAAAATGAATAAACACCATGGCATGCTTGTCTAGTTTTGTGGCCTTTGTTACTTGAGTAAGTAAGCCCGAGGGGATTGTCTTTACACCTAGCACCCTAAGGTCTTAATGGCTTAGGAGTCGTTGGTCGAAAGCTCGTTAAGGTAGCACTGAAAAGCCTAAGGGAATAAGACATTGCACAGTCATGAAAAAATAAAAAAAAATAAAAAAAAAACACGAGAAAGAGCAAAAATGCCCGCGTGATTGAATAAGAGTATAAATAAATCCTGTATTTACCTTAAGACTTGGGAATTGCTTAGTTTTAATCAGAGTTGTCATGTTCACAAAAGTAATTGAATTGGAACTGAAATTTTCCTTTTAAGAAGTTTGTTATGTGATTATCTTGAACTGTGGTTGGTTAGAATGGTTAACAAGCACACGCACACAACATGGATGATGACATGTTTGGATTGACTAATTGGTTAGAGTTATGAATTTTTATTTGATCGGATATATTGTTTGAGTATCAACGGTATCTTTGAGGCATGTTGCTATATATCATACTGATTTATTACTGGGTTCATAGGTATATTATAAAGTAGATCATGCATATGCATTCATGTAGTTGAGTTAGTTTGTTTATTTTTAGTTCTTTTGTGTTTTTGCTTGAGGACAAGCAAATGTTTAAGTTTGGGGGTATTTAATGAGTGAGTTTTATACACATGAATTGGATACATTCGGGCTTAATTCATTGTTGTTCTCAAGTCTTTTAAAATAGTTTTTAAGTGTTTGTGTTCGTTCATGCATGTTTTACATTGTTTTGTAGGAATTGGGACAAAAGTTACTTGGATCGACGTTTGGGGTGGCTAGATTCGCGTTTTCGGCTTACCATTTACACAGCAGTCAATTCAGAACCAATTTGAGTATTGCTACGGACCTTATTTCAAAACACTTAAAGAATGAAAGTTGTAGATCTACTTCTCCTCTTTCCGGAAAATCTTGAATCGTCGAAATCGGAGTTCGGACGAAGATGTTATGGCCATTTTCCCAAAGGACGTCGGAGCAGAAAATTTCCAAAAAAAAAAAAGCACTAGCGCCGAGGCGCTAATTTCAAGGCAATTTCTAGCGCCGGAGCGCAATAAGGCAGAGTTTGAGCGTCGAGCCCAGCGCTGGGGCGCTGGGGGAAGAGGTTGGTGCGGCCTGGACGCGTTTTGGGCGAATTTTGACACCTTTTTGACTCCAAATTGAATTGGGTTTGTTCCTAACCTAAAAATTTGACTTGTAACTTATAAATACATGATGGGAGGCATAAAATAAAGGGGGATTACATAGATTAGATTAGATTAAACACTCCATTAGATTAGACATTAACCCTAGTTCTTATTAGTTTAGGAGATTGAAACAACTTGGAGATCATTGAAGATCAAGAGCTAGAGCAAGAGGGGAGCATCAGATTTGCTGACAACAGATCCTATTATCTTCTCTTATCATACTTTTATCTTTTAATGTCTATTCAATTGTGGATTCTTAGTTTTAATTCATTAATTATGAACTAACTCTTTTATTAAGATTTCAATTGAACTTTTTATGGTTATGAATTGATTATTTAATTTATTCCAATTATTTATGTTGAAGTGAATTGTTCATCTTGCTTTGAGCTTATTGATTAATTATCTGATCAATAATTGCCTTGTTACTCTAGAAGGAATTGGGAAAGAAATTCTAGGGTTAGAACTGGGCTTGGTAACATGTGACTTAGTTATTTGCACGGTGAATAATTAGGTTTGTGAATAGAATGAGAATATCTATTTGCCGCATGTAACATAAGAGGAATTGGGTTTGTAGAGAGTTTAATTCAATTATTTTTCATAGAGATATAGCAAAATTAATTTGGGTTAAATAGAAGGCAATTGATCACTCGAGAGAGGGCTTTTAGCATTTGAGAATTCTTGTTAACAATTCAGTAGATATAATAATTGGGATGGTTGAATAATTGATTTATAATTCATAATTGGGGATATTGGAGTCTTAATTCTTATTTATCTGAATTCCATTAATTCTTAGTTGTTTATTTGCTTTCTTTTAGAATAATCTTTTTGTTTTGTTTAATTTAGTTTTCTTAAATCTAGAAATCACAATTATTGGTTGTTTAAATAAAATTGATTTGGTTAAGAATTAGTACTTGGTGATTTTTATTAAATAATTACTCGTGGGAACGATACTCTACTTTCACTTTATTACTTGTTGACAGTGTATACTTGCACGTATTCATTGATTGCGAAATCAATCAACAACAGGTTATTCTAATAGAAGAATAAGAAATAAAATAACAAAAGTTCTCTTCATGAATAAGAAAGAATAACACTCTTACCGTTTTAAAGAAGAACTGAAATAAGGAAGTAGTTAAGTAGCAAAATATTTTTCTTCTCTCTCTCTATAGTTTCTCTCTATAGTTTCTTTCTCTAGAGTTCAGTGAATTCGTAATAAATAATAAAGGAATGAGCTGCTATTTATAGAAAAATAGAATGCATAGTAACTAATCCATGAACGGTCCAGATTGATTACTTTAATCTGACGGTCCATATTTAAAGAAAAATCTTTTAAATAAAATATAATATATTCTATTTATAGAATAACTTTAATAAAGTATTCTGTTTTATATAAAAAGATGTTTCTGTTTTATTACATTAATAATACGAATAAAACAAAACTTTATTATCGCTAAATAATTCATATTATTAACTGCCAATAATTGAATCAAACTGAGTGACTTCTCACATAAGCATTAATAATCAATACCGTGTGCTACTATGCAACCACACGTATTACTGTACTTTTACTACCAAGTAGTTCAACAGTATCAATGGTAAAACTTCCGCCGTTATTTTTAATAAAATATTTTTGTCGTTTCCTCAATCTGACAATAATTCCATTGTGGGGTCCACCAATGATTGTGTCGTTGTACGAATATTCACTGTTAAAACGAATATTCCCCGACCAATCGAATATTATATAACAACTTGCGTACTTTGCAAAATTTATAAATATTACCCACAACTATAACATTATATCAAATTAACTCCATAATATTCAAAAATGATATTTATAGAAAATTCATCTTTATAAAAGTTGGGGTCTTATAGTGTTAATGTGATTAATGAACAAGTATTAGAATTACAATTGTTAATTATGAAAACCCTAAATTGTTAAACCCTAATTACTAAACTAGAACCCTAATTTAGTAATTGGAAACCTTAATTGTAATTTGGTAACCCTAATTATCAAAAGTATAAACCCTAATTGCTAATTTTGCAAGGTTAATTATAATTAGTGATTTTGAACCCTAATGTTCTTGTATAATGTAATTAGAAAGCTAATCTAATTAACAAACCCTAATTTTCTATTTTTAGGAACTAATTTATTTTTTATTTTATTTGGTAAACCCTAAAATGTAATTCTAGAAAGCAATTGTTGGAAAACCTTAGGGTTAAACCCTAAGGGTTTGTAAGATTACAAGAATGCCATTAAATTTATGAGCAAAATGACCAAAATACCCCTCTTGTATTATTGAATTTTGCCAAGTGTTAGAGTTGTTGGAGTTGGTGAACCACTTGGTTGACATTGTGACTTAATTTTTGCTAGCAAATAGTCTTAATTATCAGCCATACATGCATCTAACATTTGTATATAAGGATTGAGAGAGAGAAAATGTCATTTGTTAGGCCATTTTGCTCAAACACCCAACCAATCATCTTTCTCTCACTACAACCGACGAAATTATATAGTTTATAAGTCACAAAATCAAGCCCCACGAATTTCATAACAACATCAGTAGCATAGAATCAAAGATTTTTCATAGAAGGTATAAACCCTAGCTTAAAAATCTGACTTTTGATCTATTGTTAGATGTTATGTTTTAGTGTTTAAACATGTTATATGTAGGCTATTTTAGTGATCTGGGTTGGCACATGGTAGATCCATAACATCTAGGTACTCAAAATTGATGATTTTCAAAATCTGGAAAATTTTGTTTTTGTGTCTGACAGTCAAATGTCAGACCCCATAGATCTTTGGTTGTTAAGTGTTTTTGTTGTTTAAAGGTTTAAATATGTAGTCTGACATGTAGTCTTTGATCTGGAACAAGAATCAGACTTAGATCTGGTCTATATTGCAAGATATGGTTAGTCAAAAGTCGTTGACCGACCATGACTAGACAAAATCTGGGTAACCCAGATCTTGCCCAGAAATGGTCTGATAAGGATTTTGACGCATCTGATCTCGTAACTTATTGTTGATTCGTGTTTGTTGTTATGATATGGTTATTTTATGATAGTTATACTACATGTTTATGCTCTTAGATCGTTTTTATCACAATCATGCTGGAATTGGGGAATGGTCAAACCAGGCAGAAAGTCCACATATGAGCTTTCTGGGTAACCCAGAAAGTTCATGAGCGTGGATTCTAACATGGTTTGACCGGACCTGTTTTGGCTATTATGTTGTTGTTATGATGATTGGATGTAATAGATTTGTTCATGTGTATGTTGTCTACACACTAGAAGCTTTAAATCACTAAAATATTACACGAGAAACAAGTAGTGGAAGCCCAAAGTAGGCTAGTCAAACTGTTCTTCATTTATGGGTAACCCAGAAAATGAAGAACAACTCTGACAGGCACTTTAGAGGCTTATATCGTTTTGGTTATGCATGATATGTTCATATTTATTGTTGTATCTTGTAGTCTTGCATTAGCACTACACAATATGATCAACAGAATTCCCAGAAACACATCACACACTAAATTATGATTGGTCAAACTAAGCCACTCGAAAACTGGCATGAATGTTCTGGGTTTAGCCAAGAACGCGAAGAACACCTATAGCGACGGTTTTGTCGCTATAGGCAGTCTTTCGTGATAATTATTTTTGGAAATTAATTATTTTAATTAAATAAATAGAAAAAAATAGTTTTAAATTATTAAAAATACATAATAAATTATTAAAAATTATTTTAAAATCTAAAAATTAGTATTTAATTATTTTTAATATATTTCAATAATATCTAATATTTTTGAAATATTAAAAGTATTTAATTTATTTAATTATTATATTAAATAAATTATTTAAAAATAATTTTAATACTTAAAAAATTATTTAAAATTGTATTATGGTATAAGAAAATATTTAAAGTTATTTTTAATGACTTTTAATATTTTGTGATAAATTTCATTAATAAATTAATAATAATGATAATTAAGTTATTTTATAAACGAATTAAATAAATAAATTAAAAATAATTTTACTATATTAAAAATTATTTTAAATAATAATAAGGTATTTAAAAATATTTTAAGTTATAAAATATAACTTTCAATATTTAAAGGTAAAATTCATTAATTAATTATTATTAATGATATTAAAGTTATTTAATAATTAATTATATTAAATAATTTAGTTTAAAAATAATTTTTATATTATAAAAATCATTTTAAATGAAAATAAAGTGTTTAAAGATATTTTAAGTTATAAAATATAACTTTTAATATTCAAAGGATAATTTCATTAATAATTTAATATTAATGATTATTAATTTATTATTAATGATATTAAATTTATTTAATAATTATATTAAATAAATAGTTTTAAAATAGTTTTATTAATTTAAAAATTATTTAAAAAGGATATAAATGAATTAAAAATATTTTAAGTTATAATTAATGACTTTTAATATTTTGATAAATAGTACATTAATATTTAAATATTAATGGTAATTATTTAAAAATGATTTTAATTATTTTAAAAATTATTTAAGGGTAATATTAATACTTTAAAAATATTTTAAGTTATTATAAATAACTTTAATATTTTGGCAATGGTTTCATTAATAGTTTAATATTAATTAAATATTAATGATAATAGAATTGTTTAATATTTAAATCATTTAATAATGATTCCGATGTTTGAAAATTCATGATAAATTATAATAAATATTTAAAAATTATTATAAGTCATTTAAAAATAAAATAATATGACTAATACTTACCGACATTGAGTTACAAAATAGAGTCTTAGACTCGATAATTACCCGATAAAATTGTCGGTACACCGACATGTTTTAAAAATTGATCTGGACTTAGATAAATTGATTTGATAAGTATTTATTTGTGATTCAATGGTTGTTAAATATATGTGATAATGTGATTAGGTAATGTGTTGACTGCAATAAGCAGTGCTACGTGTTGAGATATGTTATTCTAATCAGTAAAATGGTCTGATTAATGATAGGTCGTGAGATAAAAGATAGAATTAAGTTACAAATTGTAAGCAACGCATCAGGCAAGTATCTTACCTTTGCATTTCTTTTATGCAATGGACATGAGTAAGAATGTTTCTAAATTATATTATTATTGTACAGATCATTAGTCCTATATTATATACACTCATTGATTATCAACATGTTAGTATATGGTAATTCAGATGTATATTTTGTTCGTTAATTTTTATAAATGGTTATACAAGTGTCCCCACTTGGATAATCATATTATTTAATCACACGTTAATACACCTTTGTCAATTACCCGTATATATATATATATATATATATATATATATATATATATATATATATATATATATATATATATATATATATATATATGTTGAATTATAGATCATTGTTGAACAAGATAAAACCTTTGATTTGGAACCCAGATAAGTATGAACATCCCTACACGGGAAAACCTTTATGCGCCCAAGGCGGACAGAGTGAACGATACCCTCGTTCTTGCATGTAGTATTGATCAATACAGGGTACAACGGGCTGATCACCCTCGTGCCCGTAAGTTATGACGGTTTACAGATGAAGTTCTGTTTAATCTTTTCGAAAATGAAAATAATGTTCATTGTATGTCAACTTAACCCTATTATAGTCATTACGTAGTTTCAAAAATTTGAAAGAGAGTTGTTATGTTATTATTATCGAATAAGATTACTTCACAACTAATAATCTGTTGTAGAAGGGTAGTATAAAAAAATATTTAAATTCTTTCAGCTTATATATATGTAATTGTTATTACTTGTTGGGCACTCAAATGCTCATCCTTGCTTAATTTAAATGTTTTCAGCTAAGTGTGAAGAACAAGAAAACTCATGCAGAAACAAAGGAAAAGGAAGCTAACCAAATAAGATTTGTGGTATTCTATGTAATAGTTTGAGATTGTTAAGACAAGTATGATATATATTATCTATCATGGGTTGTAATGAATGTTTAAAGGTTACGTACTTGGGATTAGACTCTGATGTTATGTAAATTAAGTTTAACATGTATATTATTGTTATTAATATTAGTATTATTCAGCTCATAGAAATGGTATCGTGAAGCACCGAGTTCGGGTTTTAAGTATCCGGATTTGGGGGCGTCAAAAAGTATGGGAGTGAAGTTGACTTCATATCCTCAATCAGTGCTTTTAGACCACCAACTTCTCTACAATCCTTGTGTTTGACATGTGTGGACGCCTCGATCAAATCGCTCTCCTCCTTGTCAGTAGGGATTAAAATTTCTTTGAACATTTTAACTTTCACTACCTGATCGAACACTTTCATAGTCAATTCTTCATTAGGCATGTCAATTAGTGTCTGTCCCGTTGTAAGGTATGGTTGTCCCAAGATGATCGGGATATTTTTATCTTTTTCGAAATCTAAAACCACAAAGTCAGCTAGAAAAATCAATGTGTCAACCTTTACCAACACATCTTCTATTATTCCCAATGGATAAGTTATTGATCTATCTGCAAGCTGTAGACTGATGTTTGTTGGCTTTCCTTCCTTTAAACCCAACTTTCAGTATATGGATAGTGGCATAAGATTTATACTTGCTCCTAAATCACATAGGGCTCTCCCCACATCTTGATTACCAATTGCACAAGGAATAGTAAAACTCCCCGAATCTTTCAACTTAGGGGGAAGCTTTTTCTGCAGAATTGCACTGCAATCTTCCGTTAACGCCACTATTTCAAATTCCTTGAGCTTGCATTTCTTTGAAAGTATCTCTTTCATAAACTTGACATATTGTGGCATCTGTTCTAGTGCTTCGGTGAACGGAATGTTAATGTGCAACTGTTTGAATACGTCCATAAACTTAGAAAACTAATCCTTTAGCTTTTGACTTTCTAACCGTTAGGGGAAAGGTACAGGTGGTGTGACTCCATTTTGTTTGTCTTCATTCGGCTTTCCCACAACTTTTTCTTTAGTTTTCTTTGTCGAATTGATCCCGTCATTTTCACAAACCTCATCTTTGCTTGTTTTTCTATCAAAATCAGACCCCAATTCTTTGCCACTCCTAAGTGTGATAGCAGTACACTGCTCATGATTTCCTTTAGGCTTCTTTTCAGTATCACTCGGTAACATCCCTTGTGGTCTATTATTCAATGCTAACGCAAGCTGTCCCATCTGATTTTCTAAATTCTTAATTGTCGCTGCTTGTGTTTTCATAGTTGGCTCATTACCGGATATGTATTTCAAGAACTCTTCCAAATCTGACTTTTTCTTTTGATATGAAACTGATTATTGATGCTGATTTTGGAAACCTGGGGGATAAGATGGTCGTGGAGCCTGCTAATTTTGATTGTTACTCCACGAAAATTTTGGATGGTTCATTGCCCCCATATTGTAGGCATTCTAATATGGATTCTGAGGAATTCTGTTATAGCTACCTACAAACTGAACTACAGCTAGATTAATAGCACACTGCTCTGTTGGATGTTCCCCCGCACACAATTCACAAACAAATGTCACCTGTTGAACCTGTGCACCCGTGAGGGCATCCATCTTCTTTGATAATGCTGAAATCTGAGTAGCTAGAGCTGTCAATCCATCTACTTCTAACACCCCAGCTGCCTTTGGCTGTGTCATTCTTCTTGTGTGCCACTGGTAGTTGTTAGCCGCCATCGTCTCAATTAGATCATATGCTTCCTCAAAACTTTTAGCCATAAAAGCTCCCCCAGACGCTGCATCACTGTTAGTAAGGAGATTACCATTTAGTTTATTGTAGAAGGTATTCATTTGCATCCACTTGGGTAGTCTGTGATGCAGACACTTTCTTAGAAATTCCGTGTACCTTTCCCAAGATTCATATAGAGACTCCCCATGTAGCTATTCAAACATAGTAATTTCATTCCTCATCTTAGCAGTCTTCGCCGGTGGAAAAAATTTAGCTAAAAATTTCTAAGCTAGGTCATCCCAAGTCCTGATTGATCCTGGTGGTAGTGAATGTAACCAGCTCTTCGCCTTGTCCCTCAATGTGAACGAAAACAAATGAAGCCTAACTGCATCATCAGATACCCCGTTATACTTGAAGGTATTTCAAATCTCCAGAACGTTAAGTAGGTGCTCGTTTGGGTTATTATTAGCCAATCCCCCAAACTATACTAAATTATGTATCATATGAATCGTCACAGGCTTGATCTTAAAGTTATTCGATGTAATTGCAGGCCTGGTGATACTTGTCTGAATTTTAGTGACTCTGGGAGTAGCATAGTCCCTCAGTGCTTTCTGATCCTCTGTAGCCATACTTTCTTGTTTATCCAAATTCTCTCGAGTTTCCTTAATCCACTTACTAAGTCTCTGAAACCTTTTTTCGATGTCCTCCTCGTAAGGAAGCAAATCTGGTTTCTTTGACCGAGTTTGCATGCACTAAGTAAGAGAACCTGAAACAAGAAATAACAAAAATAAAAGAAAATTTTTTAACTAAAACTGAACTAATTAAACTGATATTGAAAGTAATAAAGTCAAAACTAGTCCCCAGCAATGGCTCCAAAAACTTGTTGGGTGTAATCTAAATACGCACAACACGCAAGTATACGTGATCAACAAGTAATATAATGATAAGTCAAGTATCGTTCCCACAGAGACAAGTATTAACTTTAATCAAACAATTACCAGCTTTATATTATTTTAATTTTATTAAACTAATCAAATTAATGATTTAAAATAATGAAATACTAAATAAACTAAAAATCAAAACAAATCATCACAACTAAGTACCATAAATTTTAATCAAATAATGGAGAATTAAGCCTGCAACTTCACTTTAAGCTTCACTCAAATTATCACACTACTTTTCAATCCAATTAATTATCATAGTTCATTAATCAAGAACACGAAAGTAGAATAAGCCATCTCTCAAATCCACATAGAATTGGTGATCAAGCAATTCATAAATTACGCACAAATCATAATGGATGAATTGAAAAGATAGCTTTATTAAACTGAAATCAAAGTATGATAATCATTGTTCCACCTAAAGATCCATTGCAAGCTTAATATGAAATTTAGTTCATAACTAATAAATTAAAAATTGAATAGATTAAAGAATACATCATCCCAATTACAAAAACTGAAATAAAGATATAGAATAGTATAAAACCAGCATTCTCTGCACTCAACTTTGAAATCTTCGTATTCATTACTTCTCTCTGCTCCTCCACTATCTTCTCCAAATTAGGGCTCCAAAAGTTGCAATTGTTGATTGTTTGATGGAATCGTTGATTGTCTTGCTTAAGTCTCTGAAAAAGCTGATAGAAACGACTACAATTTAGTCCAAATCGAAGCCAAACTCGTTCAGTCCATGCCACAATAGTGATTGAATTGCATCCAAACTCTCCCTTCTATCCGCGTACCCCCGCCCCGGCGAGGTATTATGCCTTGAGAATGCCCGCCCCGACGAGCATTGTGACTATTGTGACTAAGTCTAGATTCATATCTCATCTCTCGAATCCATACAAATCCACATAGAATTGATGATCAAGTAATTCATAAATTATGCACAAATCACAATGGATGAATTGAAAAGATAGCTTTATTAAACTGAAATCAAAGTATGATAATCATTGTTCCACCTAAAGATCCATTGCAAGCTTAATAAGAAATTTAGTTCATAACTAATAAATTAAAAACTGAATAGATTAAAGATTACATCATCCCAATTATAGAAACTGAAATAAAGATATAGAATAGTATAAAACCACCCTTCTCTACACTCAGCTCTAAAATCTTCATGTTCCTTACTTCTCTCTGTTCCTCCACGATCTTCTCCAAATTAGGGCTCCAAAAGTTGCAATTGTTGATTGTTTGATGGAATCATTGATTGCCTTGCTTAAGTCTCTGAAAAAGCTGATAGAAACGTCTACAATTCAGCCCAAATTGAAGCCAAACTCGTTCAGTCCACGCCACAGCAGTGATTAAATTGCATCCAAACTCTCCCTTCTGTCCGTGCACCCCCACCTCGGCGGGGTATTATGCCTTGGGAATGCCCGCCCTAGCAGGCTACTAACTCTTTTGCCACATACACCCCCGCCCCGGCGAGGTACCAAGTTCTTGTTTGTTTTTTCCTTGCTTTTCCATGTTGTTCTCTGCCACATTGCCACCATTGTACCACAAATAACATGTAATGAAACCTGCAAACAAAACAAACACAAACACATAAAACTATACTAAAATAGACAGAATAAGCACTGTTTAAGTCCAAATAGAAACCCGATTTGTAGGTGTGAAACCCACTCATCACTACCTCACATTTGCTGAGGTTTACATCAACATAAAATCCTATTAAACAAAAGGGGTACTAATGCATCTATCTACAACTGGTCCATAGCATAACATCACTGGTGGCCCTACTGGATCACCTGAATATGCTCTTGGGGAAACAATCCCTCCATAACTCGGATTCAAATTGATCGACTCGACTCCCCTAACTCGATACGCGACCTTCTAGTCCCACTACGCTGGCCCTCATACGCTGAGTATAGAGCCAACCCCAAGGTCTCGACCCTGACCTTCATGGCCTGCAGTGCTATCTCTAAATGGTCCACCCGCTTGGTTGACTCATAAAATGCATCATGCACGCTTATGATGCTCTACACTCAGTACTCCAAACTTTGCATTCTCCTGCTCCAATTACACTCGCACCTCTGATAACTCGATCTGTGCCTAATTAGCAACATCCTTATTCTGCTGCTCCATATACTGATGTGTCATATTCTACTCCTCTAACTCTAAAATCCTCTGCTCCATCTCATAGTTCTTTTCTAGCAAGTCACCTATCATCTCATCCTATGAGGTATCCACCATCACCTCCGGTACAGTTTCCTCCTGATCTATCAAATGGGTCCCCTGACTATCTCTAGGCATCCTATATTAAAATAAGGACACAACATCAGTACTATAATAAAATATATTCATTGGTAAAATGAAATGATATTTTAATACTTACACAACATACTCAATGAATTTCCACAATTCATCTCCTAACATACTCTATAAGAGTTTTCTTCTAAGGTTATAACCTAGATTTCGCATTCTTAATGTTTATAATCTACAGCTTTGATACCAACCTGTGACGCCCCCAAATTCGGGTTCTCTAAACTCGGATCTAGTGATCACGATCTATCTATAACATGCACATTCTATGTCTATCACAAAATAATTAACATACATTGTTCATCATAATAAAGCCTTATACATAGTCTCAAGGTCTATTGACCTTCACTTAAACGTACCTTTAATATAATAAAGAGTTTACATAACCAAATATCATTTAAAGTAAACTAATACATAAGCTTTCTTATTCAACTACTCTTGCACCTTCCCTTTGCCTTTGTCCTTCTTAGACATCTCGGGCTTAACTGAAATAAATGTCATGATATAGCAAGAGTAAGTAACTAATTTACTTAGCAAGTTTAAATACAAGGGGGATATATCGTGATTAGAAAGGAATTTAGCTTTCAATGTTCAACAATAGGATATGATTGTGAAATAACATGAATTAATTCTCAATAATTGAATAATAGATGCTGAGTTGCTTGAATTAACCATGAACATATACGAAGGTTGTTAGTATTTAAACTGGTCCTCTCAATAAGTTTTGGTAATCAAGAGGATTAGTCTTTCATACCCGATGACTTATGCATAAACACTCATAATCGAGTAACAATTATTTTCCAATATTTTGCTTCAATAAAATTATTTTTTTTCTCAGTCAAGAGTTCTTACCAATATAATTGATTAAGAATAGCTCCTCAAAACATATTTGATTTAACAAAATTAACATGTTTGATCTAGCTGATACAACTAGCATAGATCTATCTCATAAACAGTTCATGAATCAAAGAACTTAAATAAATTCACAGTTCAATAATAATAGAACAGGAATTTGATTGCACAAAGTGTGATTAACAATAATCATTAAGGATGTGGAGAAATTAATAATAATTATTCACTAACATGCTTTGAAAATAATAACTCGAGTTCGAGTTAGGAAACTTGCCTCGTTTGCAGTCTACTACTGCGAAATTAAATTTATCCGGCTAAGCAGTTTAATCTATCTTCCTTTGAAAGACCTATGATTGATCTTCAAATTATTAAATCACATAATATTTGTCGATGTTGGAATTTTTATTTATCCCTTTTCTGTTCTTGTCTTTTGGTGTTCTCATGTTGGGTGAGATTTGTTTGAAAAAAAATAAGTTATGAAAAGGTCCGACATGTATATGTCGACGATTGGACTATAAGAGTCACCAGTTAGTTTTTTAAATGGTTGTACCGACACAACCGAGAAAAGATTTATACATTGACCCAGTGATGTGACACTGCTTAACAGGTCTGTGAAACCAAGATTCATTAGGGTCCAGGGACTTGGTTATGTAGAGGGAAGGTGTTAGGCACCCTCCGACATCCGTGTTGCCACGGTGACCGCCACTTTTTAATTAAATTGTTATATAAATGTGTGTGTGTGTGTGTGTGTGGATCAATGTGTAATTATTTAGAAGTAGTGCTATGCCTCATTTGTACCTATATACAAAGGGTTTGAATTTGTATAAAAGTTCAGTTTTAACAAGATATAGCAATGATATTTTGTAAAAAGAGGTTTTTCAAACCCTTGTCCGCAATAGTAATTGAGGCCTTTGATACTTCTATTTTATTAAATGTTCGGCTTGGTTGCTTTTATTTTTCGAGATGCGAGGCATCCTCGAGAAAATAAGATATCTAGTAGTGTCGAACTCCTTGTGGGCATGAAAACCATCTAAGGAAATTCAAACACCGTAATTAATTTACAAGTCATGTACAACTGAAAATGTCCATCACGGGAACCGAATCTAGATTTAGGAGACTGAATCTGTGATCACATGATTCCTAGGCTCACATGATGCAGCAATTTATATGAAAGTTGTAAACAGTTTATATATATAAAAGCAGTAAATATATATATATATATATATATATATATATATATAGAGAGAGAGAGAGAGAGACTTGATCAACCACCACGAAGCACCTCCATGGGGAATCGAAAATGTAAATATATAAAAGCGGTAAATATATATATAGAGACATGATCAACCACCACGAAGAACCTCCATGGGGGATCGAAAATATAAAGAAAGCTGTAAAAGCGATCAACCGCCTCGAAGTAAAGAATGGTGAAGAACGGTGTGTGCATAGTAGTGGAGAAAGGCTTTAGAAGGTGTAAGAAGGCTTATAGTGGACTGTCAAAGAAGACTTCAATAGCTTTAAATGGATGAACACTCGACTTTTGCTGGTAAAAATATAGCAATATAGAAGCTCACAGGTGTTTAAAATGAGAAAGCACTCAGTTTATAGTGTGTACAGAGATAATTGGATAGGGCTTCCTCGCCTTTTCTCTATGCAAAATGGCTGCCCCAAGCCCTCTATTTATAGAGGGTAAAAGCCGCAGGTGTACCTGCGGCAGTTGTAGATGCACCTGCGGCTGCCCGGGTTGCCCCGATCTTCGCGGGTCCTGCCGTCTCGAAGTACGTGCTCGTATGCAACATGTTGTTCACTCAAACTTTTAGAACTTCAATACGGGCATTCGATCGAGGTGTATTAGACCTTTTTTGGCATGTTGTTATCTAGAGCTACACAATGACACGGGATTAGAGGTTGTACAAAGTAAGGAAGATGGGACCATGCCCTTGGTCTTCAGGCTTCAAATTTTATCTGGTGTGCTGTCTTGTGTAGTAGTCACTCGGGATTGGAGCTCTTTGATTCTTGTAGGACACTTCTGTGTAGAATGCATGTTAAAATCTTGTTGAGATGACGCAATGGCAAAATGACAATTTTGCCCCTCACCGTGGTTTTCTCTGATTTGAGTTGTTTTAGCGGTCGTTGCTCAGGGTTATCTCTTAGATTGGACTGCTGCAAGTATTGATCGCCCTCAGAGTTATCTCTGAGGTGTGCCTGGCCTCCCGGGGTTATCTCCAGGCTTGGGGAATGAGTGCCTCGGGATTATCACCGAGTGTTAAAGCTGATCACATGGGTTTGAAACAAGCCATTTCGGGGTTATCTTCAGAATTACAACTGCATTCCTCGGGGTTATCTCCGAGGTTTGAACTGTATCTCTGGGGGTTGTCTCTAGGATTGGAAATGAAGATCTTGGGGTTATCTGTGAGATGGAACTGAGAATTTCGGGGTTGTCTCCAAAACTATGACTGCATTCCTTGGGATTGTCTTCGAGGTTAAAACTGAATATCCCGGGGTTGTCTCCGGGACTGTATTAAGTTATCCTTCAAGGTTATCTCTAAATGACGATTATGCCCTCTTGCATGGTTAGTAACAGGAATGCAAAATTTCGAGTGTCTACAGATGCCCCTCTTTATCATATTCATGCAATGTAATGGCATGGATAGGATAAAGAACACTAGACACTTGAAATATGACAAGATATTCATAATGCAATGTACTACAGCATGATGCAAATGTATGTGGTTCGTTAGACTGTTTTCCAACAAGATGTGATGACTGTTTGTTCCCATGACCTCTGATGCGGAATTGAAGTTACCATTGTTATATCTGATGAACTGCTTGGATGTGTGCTCCAAAGTTCTCAGGAAATACCAGGATATTGATGTTGGGGTTATCACCAAAGTACTTAATCCTTGATATAGATTTTTCACCATAGATATTCATCTCATGTGTAAGAGACTCTGTGGGGATAAACTTTGCTTTTTGAGGATGTGTATAACATATTCCATCATCGATCCTCCCCGATGAGGATGTTCTTCCCTGGTTTGTATCACCAAGATTTTTCAGTGTTCTGTTGGAGTTACTGCCAACAATTTGTGTTTGTCAAGGTTGCCTGACCCTCACTGAAATGTACATCAACGGATGAAATCCCAGCTGGGGATAACGTGAAGGATGCTTGATCTTCGCTGACGTGTGCATCAACGGCTGAAATCATCGGATGGCTTCCAATGCTTCGTTGGATTTACTTGCCAATAGCTGAGTGCTATCAAGGTTGCTTGACCTTCGTTGAAATGTGCTTCAACTGCTGAAATGTATGTAGTTTCCGCTGGGGAGAAGTGTTTTGGAGTAATGACCCCGAACTGACATCATTGGACCTTCGTAAGGTATTACCAAATGTAGTTTGCAATAGTTGTGATCATTGGTATAATAAGCCTATGTACAAGCGAATACCAATGAGTGGCATGTAGACCTGTAGTTTGGTCCATGAAAACCAGGATTTCAGGCTAGCCTGCTCAATCGCGTAGCATCTTTTTTCCTGATTTGGCCTTTTTAGCTTGTGAAAACTCCTTTGCAACTCGAATTGGACCGAGCCGAAGGGGTGCCAGTGCCATGTACGACGAATATTACCCCGACTACCGTCAGATCCTTATTAGGAGTTCTGGCTGAGGTGCTCAAGGGCAGGACCGTTCACACGGGTCCTTTGAGCGTAGATGCTATGAGTGGGCTGTTGAGTGAGCCAATGCACGCTGATGTTAGAGTTAGGGATCGCATTCTTCGACAAATATTCTTGATGATTATCAAGGGTTGTTTCATAGTTGATAATTCTTTTACGGTGTCATTCACTTTAATTAGCGCCACTTGGGAGGTGGGTCGCATTGGAGAGTATGATTGGGGCTCCTACACCTTTGCCTACTTCGTCAGGGGAATGCGCATGCGTTCACAAGGCTTGATAGAGGCTTGGCTAGGATTTTACCCGTTTCTGCTAGTGAGTATTTCTCTTTTGATGTCCCATGTACATGTTAAGAGTGTTCATTGATAGCAGATGTTTTGCCTTTGCGTTGGCAGTTTTGGGCCTATGAGAGGCTTCCATGTTTGCATCATGTGAGTGTGTTAGGTTTAGAGACCTATCCACGAGAATGGCGATGGCATCACTCCATTCTGACGGAGGTTCCTGTAGCTTAGGGTTTTACCCATTGTCGCTTACAGTTGGAGTTGTTGACAGCTGATATCATCACTTGGGTTCCCTACTTTGGGGAACATTTGACCATTAGGTTTGAGGATGGATACCCGACTGGTGTCGAGCATGTGATATCCACCCATAGGATTCCTCTCTTCACAAATGGAGGATGGGAGCTCTATTTAGGAGAGCTTACTATTAGGAGCACCACAGGAGAGATTCGTATACCGATCTTGCCTCCTGCCAGGCGTTATTAGCCTGTGTTGCAGTCACCCATCGATGACATCCCATTGATGGGTATTGACGGATATACTTTGTCAGAGGGTCCATATACTCAGGATACATTCTATGACTGGTGGTCCCCTCGTACCATCGGAGCCCAGACCCGCGCCACTTAGTTTATGGGGGATATGGTTCCTGGATCCGTGATGATGACGAATTGGATGGCCTGTGCTCGAGATCCTACTCATTTGACACAGATTGACAGTTTGACCCGGCAGTTGGACCGGGCACATTTTTTCATTCAACATTTGGGCAGAGATCCTTTAGAGGCAGATACTTTTTATCCTTCCAGCTCAGGCGTTGGCCCCTCAGGTGACCCATATGGTTTTGCCAGTGCAAATCCTCCATTGTATAGGCCTGACATCCCTGTTAATAGAGATCCAGTGAGTCAGGAAGAGTTACATCAGGTGGAGAGAATTGATGATGTAGATATTGACACCATTATCTTCTTTTGATGTGTATTCTCATTATCTCTTTTGATAGGCCTCTGTTAGATATTTGGTGGATGTGCCCCATTCTCACTATATCTTTTGATAGGCCTCTGTTAGTAGTAGGGCATCTGTGCCCTGTTTCCCTGTATTTCTCAGCTGTACAGAGATGATGTATATAGATGATGATGTACTTAGGAATGTATGTACTATTTTTCCATTCCCTACATCATATTGTCATCTATTATCTGTTATGCACGTATTATTTCATGCATGTGTATGTCCAGAGATATTCAGCATTGACCCCTGGATGGTCTTATGATACAGCCCACACAGATGTCTTCTTCGACAGTCAGTCGTATTGATCACACCCCACCAGTATTGGTGGCCTCACGCTTGAGAGCTTGGTATGACAGTGTATCCCTTTCAGACAAGGTGATTGTAGATCAGCTATTATAGCATTCCATGACCCTCCTGGCGTTCCAAGTTCCATTGGGCTTCATAGATGACATACTAGAGCACTGGGTACCAGAGAGGCAGGTTTTCCGGTTTGGGACCCATGAGTTGACTCCTACGCTGGAGGAGTATGAGCGGTTGATGGCTTTGCCCTTAGATAGACCTTGCGCTGGGATGGCTGTCGAAGATATACGTCGATAGTTCATGACCCTCACTGGATTGCGGTGTAGAGTATTAGAGGATGAGATTACATCCAGCCATGTATTGTCCCAGCGTTTCCTGATAGACAGATTCGGCTCATTGGATAGCTATGCGCGGTACTCTAGGGATTTTACCACACCAGAGGATCAGTGGCATTTGGCCAGAGTAGATGTACTCGTGATGTGTATAGTGACGTATGTATGCATGCCACGATAAATGGATGAGCTGGACATCGATGTTATCATGGCAGTGAGAGCTCTCAAGGAGGGTCATACCATCATTCTAATTATTGTGGCGGAGACGTTGAGGTCGGCCATATTTTGTAGCACCTATCTTGTAGGGGTATTTACAGGCAGCTCAATCATGTTATATGTGTGGTTTATGTCACACTTGAAACCGATTGGAACTTTCCGACGACACGAGTACTGCTTTACCCATGATATAGCTATGTCTTACTCCTTTCAGCCATCGGAGTGTATAGATGCTATGTCTTGGTCGATATTCTTAACAGGGATCGGAGATCTATTTGGCATCCTATCATGTACAGGGCTCAGTTCACCCTATAGCTTCATTACTCATGCTCCGAGCATGGATTATCTCCCTCTGGCTAGTTTGAGGGGCATAACTACCTACCACCCACTGGCTGTGATGTCACAGTTTGACCAGTTCCAGGACTTCCATCCTTTTGAGGGGGCGTTAGGTTAGCGTGTGGCTTCTCACCATTTATCAGTAGAGGATCGATCCAGGGTTTATTCCTATTGGGATAAGCATGAGCGTGCTGAGTTTTCTGTTATCCATCTGCGCTGTTCGTCAGAGTATTCTGCTTGGATGGAGATAGAGACTTCATCGGCTGCGGTAGTATCCACAGTGCTGGGTATTGATTCAGATGGTGGAGAGCCCATGGAGGACATTAATTCTCCCACCGAGGAGGAGGAGCTATTTAGTGGTTCGACAGAAGCTCTTATTGACTCTCCTAGTACTTTTGCAGCTGTGACTCCCCCTTCAGAGTATTTAGTGCAGAGTTTGCATTTGATGACCTTCGAGAGAGATCAGGCTAGGTCATTGATGTTGACAACCCTTAATGGGAGAGATGTCGCTCTATTAGAGAGAGACGACACCTTAACTCGTATAGATACCGCTATTGTTGAGCTGGATGAGGCCAGACTAGCCAGAGATGCAGTGATAGTTAAGAGGGACCATATCTGCATGGGATGTAGTCGTTATAGACAGTACCACAGTGAGGTCCCTTACTACTTGCATTATTGCAGAGATGAGTGCATATATTGATGAGCACAGTGTCACCATGCAGATGGATGTAGATATGTTATTTCGCGTAGAGGCCTTTGTACAGGAGATCACAGCGCTACCTCCTTCTTCTGAGAGGGAAGCCATGTTAGGCTTGATAGCTCGCATATACACTGACTTGTAGATGGACTTGTATTTTCCTGCACAGACTAATTAGCCATTTTGTCATATACAGTACACATTGCATATATCAAACAGCATTATATATAACAAGGAAATATATTTTGATTCACTTCCCTTTCAGTTGTGCATTGATACTTGCTTGATATTTGTCTGTTTCTTCAGGGCTTGTGATCTCGATGGATTCTGAACTCCTCCTTGATGGATGGACATTGAGATGTCTCAGGATCTTTTAGAATAGATCATTGATTTATGTGTATCCCCTACCTTCTTTGGTGTCTTGGGACTAGTTTATCTATGTAGATGTGGAGAGGAGTGTGGCTTTCCTCTCTAAGGTTGACCACACCACAGATGGTCGCCAGTACTCCTTTGTATGGGAGAGTCCAGTTAGTTCCATCTCTTATGGATTGGTGTTTCTCTTTGAAGATCAACCGCAGCTTAGATGGTCGCCGATTCTCTCGTTTACATGGGGAGGTCAAGTAGTTCTATCCCTTTAGTCTGAAGCCAATGAAATGTGGTGGATTGAAGGATGATCCCAGTATCGTTGACAAGTTTTTGTGTTTTGGTAGGGGGTTAGACCGAACCATGAATGGTTTCCTATGTACTCCTATTGAAGAGGAGATCAGGTCTGCATAGTTCGAACCTGGTATGAAGGTTCAACGCTGTATGTGACAAAAGGGTGTAGAAATGTGTTTTTGTTTTTGTTTTTTATAGTGAGAAGGGTGTAGAAATGTTTTTGTTATTTTTATTTTATTGCGACCGGACCATATAAAATATAGTTGCCTACGTACTCCCGTATATCAAGGAGATCAGGTCGGCTGTAGCCAATGAAAAGTTTGATCCCATGTTCAGGACTAACTATGGGGGAGAAAGTTTAATCCCGTGTACAGGACAAATTGCAGGTGTGAAAAGTCTTATCCTTAGTGGGGTAAAACTGTGGGTGTGAAAGGTTTAATCCCTGGTGGGATAACCGAAGTTGAGTAAGGCTTCAAAACCAAGTTGAGAAAAAGGATCTGGCGATTCGAAACCAGGTTGCTGGTTAGAAAAGTATGTTTATCCCTGATGGGGCAGATGAGTGTGAAGAGAAGTTGTATGTAGTGAAGGGTTAGAAAACCTAAAATGAATGGGGATCTGATGATCCAAAAACAGGATGTTTGCTTGATGGTATCCTTAGACATAGTATCGCTTCACGGTGTCCGAGTTGATAAGCTGTGGAAATTCATCGTCGTCCATTTCCTGTAATCTGAGAGCACCTCCTGTCAATACCTCCTTGATAATAAAAGGGCCTTCCCAGCTCGAGGTGAATTTTCCCTTAGATTGATCTTGGTTGTCAATGATCTTTTTCAAAACCAAGTCGTGTTGTTTAAACTGCCGTAGCTGGACTTTTCTGTTGTAGGACATGGCGATCCTCTGTCGATATAACTGACCATGGAAGATAGCAGTGGCTCGCCTTTCGTCTATTAGAGACAATTGGTGATACCTATCTTGTACCCATTGGTCTTCATCCAGCTGAGTGTCTATCAACACTCTGAGGGATTCCATTTCCACTTCTATGGGGAGCACTGCTTCCATCCCATAGGTTAATACATAGGGGGTTGCCCCCGTGGAAGTGTGCATTGATGTTCTATAGGCTAACAGAGTCAGAGGCAATAAGTCAGGCCATCCTTTGTGGTTGGCAGACATCTTTTGCATGATCTTCTTGATGTTTTTGTTAGCCACTTCAACAGCACCATTCATCTTTAGACCGTAGATGACGGAGTTGAGATGTTTGATGTGGAATTTACTGCACAACTCCTCCATCATTTTGTTGTTGAAGTTCTTAGCATTGTCTGATACAATTACCTCTGGTTGTCCATATCAACAAATGACATTGTTTCTGATGAAAGCAATGATGACTTCTTTGGTAACCCTAGGGAAGGAGGCTGCTTCTACCCATTTAGTGAAGTAGTCGATCATGGTGAAGATAAACCGATGCCCATTACTGGCTTTGGGCTCGATGGTCCCGATCACGTCCATTCCCCACATTGAGAAGGGCCAAGGTTAACTCATATTGCGGTGCTCCCTCGGAGGGGCATGGATAGCATTCCCATGAATTTGGCACTGATAACATCTCTTAACGTGATCATTACAGTCCGCTTTGAGAGAGAGTCAATAATGCCCTGTTCAGAGGATCTTATTTACAAGTAGAGGGTCGCTCATGTATGGCCCACATACTCCACCATGGATTTCATCCATGTGCCTCTGAGCTTGGTCCTTGTCCAGACATCTGAGGAGACCTAGTCCTACATCTCTTTTGTAGAGTGCATCTCCGCTCAGATAGAATTTCATAGTCAATCAATGAATCCGCCTTCTTTCAGTCAAGCTCGCCTCAGCGGGTGTAGATCCATCTTGTAAGTACTCCTTGATGTGTTGATACCAAGGGTGTTGGATGGGAGGTAGCTCATCCGATACTTCTCCAACATAATTCCCATAGGCTGGAGCCTTTTGTTGGGCAAATGTGAGGCTTGGCATGTTTTCCTTGTCAAGTATTTTGATCAAGGAGGCTAAGGTTGCTAGCACATCCGAGAAATCATTCCTATTCCGAGGAATGTGGAGGAAGGATATTTCTTCAAACTCTAAAGTCATCTGTAGAACCTGCCGATGGTAAGGCATCAAATGTAGACCTTTGGTGTGATAGATTCCTGTGATTTGTCTTATTACCAATTCGGAATCCCCAAAGACAATTAACCGCTTGATACCCATATCCTGGGCAAGTTTTAGACCCATGATACAGCCTTCATACTTAGCTGCGTTGTTGGTGTTGGCAAACTACAATTTGACGGCGACGGGATGCTGCTCCCCCGTAACAGATACAAGAACTGGTCTAGCCCCAGAACCTTCCATGTTTACAGCTCCATCAAAATACACCTTTCATGCTTGGCATGCATTGTACTAATGGTGTTGTTGAATTGCCATTACCCCTTCATCGGGAAAATATGTTTCCAAAGGTTTGAAATCCCCGGAAGGTGCGACAGCCAGTTGATCCACAATTCTTTGACCTTCAATGGATTTTTGCATCACGTAGACGATGTCAGATTGTTGTAGGATCAACCACCATCTGGACAACCTACAATTCAACATGGGTTTACTGAACATATACTTGAGAGGATCCACGCGGGATATGAGATAGGTTGTGTGACCATGGAGGTAATGATGTAACCTCATAGACGCCCATGCTAAAGCACAACAAGTCTTCTCAATCAGAGTGTACTTGTGTTCACTGTTGCTGAATCTTTTGTTGAGGTAGTAGATAGCTCGCTCTTGGCCTCTATCATCCTTCTGTCCCAGCATGCAGCCCATGGCATTGTCACTTATGGACAGGTATATGAACAGGGGAACATCATCCCTGGGTGGTACCAAAACAGGAGCTTTGACTAGCTGCCCTTTGATTGTAAGGAAGGCCTTCTAGCACTCATCATTCCACTTCACTGAGGAGTTCTTCCTTAATAACTTGAAAATAGGCTCATAGGTGTTGGGTAAAATTTAATTATGCACAACACGCAAGTATACGTGGTCAACAAGTAATAAAGTGTAAGTAGAGTGTCGTTCCCACGAGGAATTGTTTAATAAAAATCACCAAGTACTAACCCGTAACCAACTCAATCTTATCTAAATGAATGAATTTCAATTTATAAGTAAACTAATTCTAATTATCACTAGTTAAAAATCAGATTACGAAGATTTAAGATCACAACTTCACTTATTACTTCATTTAAATTAATACACTTCTCATCAATTATTCTCTATCCTGAATTGTTAATCAAGAACACTAAAGCAGATAAAACCACCTCTCGATGCATAATACCCATACTCACTTAAATTCACAGATGATAAAATTAAGCAAGACACCCTAATTAACTAATCCACTATATCTCTGTGTGAATTACAATTAAAAAGGATTTAAAGCACAAGTTCTCTATAAGATTACATATGGCGTAAAGGCATATCTCTGTCCTAAACACGAATCATGAATTCCATCAATGCAGAAATCACAAACGCATGCTATCATGATCAGATCTAAATCTATACTTTATCTCTCGAGTTCATATAGATTATCACGGTAATTGTTGGCCAATCAATTAAACAATTAAGTTTAAATCACAATAGACAATCCTCATAATAGAACATAATAATTGATAGCGAAGCATATTAAAATAAACTACACAATAAGATCCATTGTAATCTCAAACAAAGAATTAGTTCATTATTATTGAATTAAAACTAAGAATCCACAATTGAATACACATTAAAAGACAAAGATAAAAGAAGATGAGAAGATAGAATTTATTGTCTGTAGAGTTGATGCTCGCTCCTTGCTCTTATTTTGAATCTTCAATGGTCTCCAAGTTGCTTCAACCTCCAAAACTCATTAGAACTAGGGTTTTGGTCCTATTCTACTCTAATCTAACCTAATGAAAACCTCAAAACTAGCCCATATATCCTCTCTTTTATGCCTCTCATCATGTATTTATAGTTCTAATTGATACCCTAGCAAGTTAGGCAACTAAAAATCCTATTCTAACTCAATTTGGACATCAAATAACCCAAATAAGTTGCTTCCCCGCCGATCGACGCACCCCACGTTGTCCCTAGTTCATTTTGGGGGCGCCCCGCGCTACAGTGTCAGAACTTTTGGTGGCCTAGCGTGCCCCGCGCTATGCGTAGTTCATTAATAGCACGGTCCGCGCTACCCTGTTTCCTGCTGCGACGTCCTTTGGTAAAACAGGCATAACTTTTGATACGCTAGGAGTTACGGGGCCTGCCACCTATTAAATCGAAGATAACGACGAGATCTACAACTTGCATTTTTTGAGCATTGACAGATTCCGTCTGGATCAAGGCGGAAATATGGCTTTAAGTAGATGCTACGTAAATCTTCCCTTCTCGTACTTGCTTGCGTATTTTAGTCCAAAAGATGTCCGAATTACTTTTCCTTCCTTCTTCATGCCAATGTCGTGTCATAGCCTACAAAATAACATAAAATTTATGAAATGAATACACAATGCATGCAAAGTAACTACGAAACATAGGTTTAAGCAACTAATTCAAGTAATAGATACCGGATAAGTAGGTATAAAACCTACTTATCAAATACCCCCAAACTTAAACAGTTGCTTGTCCTCAAGCAAAAACACAAAACAACAATGCTATGCAATGTAACTAATCTACATGCTTACGAATCCAGCAGTAATGACAGAAACAAGTCTATTCAACCAGCCTTAGAGAAATCAAGTAAACATAATAATACATCATATCAAAACAAATCATTAACTTCCCAATCAATCATTAAATCATAGACTGTTATCACTAATATAGTGCGTGTGTGCTCCACAACAATGTTAACTGATATAAAATCAAATTTAACACATAATAAGTCTCTTCGAAGGCATCATACAGTTTAAACTCAAGAAATCCAAAAACAAACTAGATCCAACTAAAATCAAATAATTACCAATATCGAGGGTCAACATGGGATACTTATGCTTTATATTTCATCTACGGCGGCTTTTTGCTCTTATTTTCCATTTTATTCATTTTTTTATATACACATAGCTATGCAATGTCTTATTCCCTTAGGCTTTTCAATACTACCTTAACGAGCTTTCGACCAACGACTCCCAGACCATTAAGACCTTAGGGCGCTATGTGTAAAGACAATCTCCTCGGGCTTACTTGCTCAAGTAACAAAGGCCACAAAACTAGACAAGCACGCCACGGTGTTTATTCATACTTTTTTTTTCTTTTTTTCTTTTTTTTTTTGTATTGTTATTTTATTTTTATTTTTTTCTCTTTTTTTTCTTTTTTTATAGCTTATATACCCAAAATATTCTCCCAAACTTAGGTTCTTATCTAACTTTAGTCATCGCTACTTATTCTTGTCATTTTTTTATTCAAACTAGCATTATCCTTTAGAATCCGATTATGTATCAATTTAAACTCGATCAATAAACAATTTGTTTTTACTGTGCTATCCTTATTATACCAGTTTCAAACAGAAAAAGACTCAATTCATAACAAGAAATCACATCAAAGCTCTAATAGTCAGTACTATACTTGTCTACCCAATTCCAATCTCATCATTGGCCAAAATAAACTGTAACTATCTAACAGTTGGAATCATGCAAGATGTACTAAATGCTATATAAACATAGTAAACTAACTACTAATTTTTCAATTTTTTAATTTTTTTTCTTCAAGAAATTGAATGCAAAAACCAAATGTAATTATATGAGCTACACTGTAAAAACTAACTATATGCAATACGACACTAAAATGCCCCACAAACTTAAAACAGACATTGTCCTCAATGGCTAAGATAGGAAAAATTAAAAGAGAGGACTTCCCTGAAAATACAGCATGTTCCTCCTTGTCTGCTAAGTCTGAAGAATAGGCCAGACACATTGGAATAAATCGGGAACCACGCTTGAGTTGGACTTGACTAACATTGCAATTAAACCACTTTGAACGCCTGGGATTTTTGAGCGGCGCGGTCCGCGCCGTGGATATGTAGGAGATAGCGTGCCCCGCACTATGAGGTCAGGAATTTCTGGCGTAGTAGCGCGTTCCGCGCTGTATAGAAGTATTGGGCAGCGCGGCCCGCGCTAGGTCAATGGCAGGATGAACAGTAGCACGCCCCGCGCTGGGTACGGTGCGCCCCGCTCTATTAGATCAGCGAATTGGCGCGGCCCACACTGGCATGTCAGGAAGTGTCTAGGGTACTAGCGCGTCCCGCGTTGTGTCTATGCGTTAGGTAGCGCGGCCCGCGCTATAGGGCCAGTAGACTCTTTTTTTCTTGCCTTACCTGCGAGCATACCATTATGGAGTCATTATTCGTTGAAAACTAAATATTTAAGCTAGACTATAGACTAAAATATAAAGAATAAATAAGGAAGAAAAGGTTTAGAGCTTGGGTTGCCTCCCAAGTAGCGCTAGTTTTAACGTCGTAAGCCCGACTTTGTCTGGTCAGCACTATCCAATTCTTCTTCAATAATTGAGGAACCCTCCATCCATCGGAAACAATATAACTTTTGGTAGGTTCCCTTTTGTGATGGCTATCGAATTAAAGTCACCTAGCATGCTTTGTTTAAATAAGTGCCCAATTGAGAATGTTGAATAACTAGGTGCTTTGTCATCTGTTGAGTCTATGATTAGATTGGGGCTTTGAGGCTTGTCAAGTACAACGGGCTCTTCTTCTATCTTCTCCTCTTCATCCCACCATGGCTTCACATTTGTACTACATCTCATGTGATAAAGAGACTTACCGATAACTTGGCTACCAATCGGACAAGGTTTTGCAAATCTAATCGGATCCTTAAACTTTGGTGGAGAAGGCACTTGAGGCATTAATAACATCGGCTCATCATCGTTAGTACTCATAGTTAGTTCTTCACCGACCTTGTTATCATTATCCCCACTTGTCTCATCTTTTTCAACATCTCGTGGCTCATCCAGTTGTAGATTTGGCTTAGGCACTTCATCAAACTCAGAATCCTCATCATAACAACAATTGTTTTGAGGACAGTTGTTCAAGGCTTTGAGCATTTAATCCATCTGGTTCTGTAGATTTTGAATTGGTATCTCTTGATTCTGAATTGACCGCTCTTGATTAATCCTCCTCTCCTCATTTGATGCTATGAACTTGGACAATAATTCCTCCAACCTTGAATTTTTTGTTTCAGTCTCGGAAGCCATGTATTGAGGACCATTGGTTGAGGTAGTGACGAGTTGTTCCATCCGATTATTAAAATTTTGGGTAAACAGCTCTTGGCTAATCCTCATCCCCTCTAGGTTTGCTATGCCCTTCAATATTACATCCCTCGGATTTGGCTTTTCTTCTTGTGGCAATGGAGGTGGATATGAAAATTCTGGTGTGTATGATGGATTTGGAGCGTAGTATTGGTCTTGATAGTTGTAGCTCCATGACGAATCCGGGTGATACCCCCAAACTTGATGATAATTAGCATATGTATAATCGTTGAGGTATTCACCACCGTGTTGTCCCGGCCCAAAACTAACAGTGCATTGATGACTCAGATGATTACCAGCACAATAATTGCATTTAACTGCTTTCCTTCGATTATGTTGGGCTGCCACAACGTCCAACCTCCTCGAAAGTGTCTCAAGTTACGCTGATAATTCAGAAAATGCATTGAGACCATCAATCCTCGTTCCCCTTGGCTAAGTCATTCTCGTATACAGCCATTGATAATTAAATTCCACCATGGTACCTGAAAAGAAAGAAATATAGGAATAGAATTAAATAAAAAGGAAAAGAAGAAAAAAAAGTTTAAATTAAGACTAATTTGATTGAAGCTAATATTAGCAAAAATATATTAACTAATTCCCTGGCAACGGCACCAAAAACTTGTTGGGTAAAATCTAATTACGCACAACACGTAAGTATACGTGATCAACAAGTAATAAAGTGTAAGTAGAGTATAGTTCCTACGAAGAATTGTTTAATAAAAATCACCAAGTACTAACCCGTAACCAACTCAGTCTTATTTAAACGAATGAATTTCAATTTATAAGTAAACTAATTCTAATTATCACTAGTTAAAAATCAAATTACGGAGATTTAAGATCACAACTTCACTTATTACTTCATTTAAATTAATACACTTCTCATCAATTATTCTCTATCCTGAATTGTTAATCAAGAACACTAAAGCAGATAAAATCACCTCTCGATGCATAATACTCATACTCACTTAAATTCATAGATGATAAAATTAAGCAAGACACCCTAATTAACTAATCCACTATATCTCTATGTGAATTACAATTAAAAAGGATTTAAAGCACAAGTTCACTATAAGATTACATATGGCGTAAAGGCATATCCCTATCCTAAACACGAATCATGAATTTCATCTATACAGAAATCACAAACACATGCTATCATGATCAGATCTAAATCTATATTTCATCTCTCGAGTTCATATAAATTATCACAGTAATTGTTGGCCAATCAATTAAACAATTAAGTTTAAATCACAATAGACAATCCTCATAATAGAACATAATAAATGATAGCGAAGCATATTAAAATAAACTACACAATAAGATCCATTGTAATCTCAAACAAAGAATTAGTTCATTATTATTGAATTAAAACTAAGAATCCACAATTGAATACACATTAAAAGACAAAGATAAAAAAAGATGAGAAGATAGAATTTATTGTCTGTAGAGTTGATGTTCTCTCCTTACTCTTATTTTGAATCTTCAATGGTCTCCAAGTTGCTTCAATCTCCAAAACTCATTAGAACTAGGGTTTTGGTCCTATTCTACTCTAATCTAACCTAATGAAATCCTCAAAACTAGCCCATATATCCTCTCTTTTATGCCTCTCATCATGTATTTATAGTTCTAATGGATACCCTAGCAAGTTAGGCAACTAAGAATCCTATTCTAACTCAATTTGGACATCAAATAACCCAAATAAGTTGCTTCCCAGCCGATCGGTGCGCCCCACGCTGTCCCTAGTTCATTTTGGGCGTGCCCCGCGCTACAATGTCAGAAATTCTGGTGGCCTAGTGTGCCCCGCACTATTCGTAGTTCTTTTATAGTGCGGTCCGCGCTACCGTGTTTCCTGCTACGACGTCCTTTGGTAAAATATGCATAACTTTTGATACACTAGGAGTTACGGGGCCTGCCACCTATCAAATCAAAGATAACGACAAGATCTACAACTTTCATTCTTTGAGGATTGATAGATTCCATCCGGATCAAGTCAGAAATTGAGCTTGAAGTAGATGATATGTAAATGGCAAACAAGACAACTCTTAGCTTTGATCTTTGTTGATAAAAAGGACATAACTCTCGCATCCGAACTCCAATTGAGATGATTCAAGATGTTTCGGAAAGCTAAGAAGAAGCTCTACAATATAATCCAAGTTCCAAGCAAAGAACATGCTTCCAACTTGGTGTTAAAAGCCATAAAATCTTCCCTTCTTGCACTTGCTTGCGTATTTTAGTCCAAAAGATGTCTGAATTGCTTTTCCTTGCTTCTTCATGCCAATGTCGTGTTATAGCCTACAAAATAACATAAAATGTATGAAATGAACATACAATACATGCAAAGTAACTACAAAACATAGGTTTAAGCAACTAAGTCAAGTAATAAATACCGGATAAGTAGGTATAAAACCAATTGATCAATAAGTTGTTGTGAGTTAGTTGATGAATCTGTTAATGAAGTTGATTCTTCCCAAAAATCTCCATATTTTTTTCTCTGTCTGAGGAATGGGCATTTCTGTGATGGCCTAGATTTTGGTGGGATCCAGCTCAATCCCCTTGTGGCTGACTAGGAAACCTAGCAACTTGCTTGACTTAACACCAAAGGCGCACTTGACTGGATTCAAGTTTAAGTTGTACTTACGTAACCTATTGAAGAGCTTTCTAAGATGGTCTAAGTGGTCTTCCTCCCTTCGGGACTTAACAATGATGTCATCCACATAGATCTCTATCTCCGTGTGCATTAAATCGTGAAAAAGAGCCATCATGGCTTACTGGTAGGTAGCTCCAATATTGATGAGGCCAAATGACAACTGTCTACAGTAAAAGGTTCCCCAAGGCGTGATAAATGCAGTTTTCTCACGATCCTCTTCAGCAACCATAATTTGATGGTACCCCGCGAAGCAATTAGAAAATGAGTACATGTCGTATTGAGAAATATTGTCACTGAGAATGTGGATAAATGGCACGGGAAAGCTATCTTTAAGGCAAGCTTTATTCAGATCCTGGTAATCCACGTAAACTCGCACCTTTCCTCCTGGCTTAGGTGCGGGGACTATGTTGGATAGCCATTCAAGGTATATGGACACCATGATGATGTCTGCTTGAAATTGCTTCACAATTTCTTCTTTGACCTTCAAACTCCACTCAGGTTTTAATCGCCTGAGCTTCTGCCTGACTGGCTTGAATCCCTCTTTGATGGGAAGGTGATGAATAACTATGTCAGTGGACAAACTCACTATGTCTTTATGAGACCATGCAAACACATCCTGGAATTGGGTTAATAGTGTAACCATGTCATTCCTTTGGTTTGAAGTGAGGTTCGTACCAATCTGGATTAGTTTAGGGCTTTCTAAGGTTCCCAGATCGAATGAAGTGGTTTGATCAAGGTTTGATTTGGGTTTGTCTTCGACCCATTCTTTGATCTCCTGAGGTATTTCAATGTCCTCTTGTATTTCCATCAAGTCTGAGTCTAACTTTTCATCAAAGTTACAATTCTTGTGGAGAAAAGACACCTCATCAGCAAGTATAGGCACATCTAACTTTAGAGTCCTGAAATAAAATGCTTTCACTTATTATATATGAAAATGTTCAATCATATAAAGTGTTAGCATGTATTGATGAAACAAATGCTAATACTGTACAGAAAAGTAAGCAGTTATTATCTACAGGGCAGAGGGAGTTTCTGCCCGTTTTACCCTTGTCGACCAATGAAAAGAGTGTTTCTCCAATTGTCAAGGGTGAAGTCCTGATGGACTGCAATGATGGAGGGGCCATCATCGTCTTCCTTTTCCCAAATGATGACCATTACGTCTGGACAATCATCGTCTGGTGTATATCTATTTGTGTGATCATTATGGAAAATGATGCATATGTTTGACATCATCCTGGCGATGTCTTGTTTACGTATCCGTTCCTCTTCTTTAACTTCAGGATTTGGAACCAGGACATCTTTCCCCTTGACCAGTATCGGTTTAGGAAATAACATGGCCATTACATAGGTAGGCACCTTTACCAGAGACCATACAGGCTCAGGAGATGTGGGTGAATATAACGGCCGTGCAGCTGAAGTTGAAGGAATCTGTTTGTGCATATGAGGATTCCTGTAACTGGAACTGGCCATATAGCCTAGTCCGATTTTCCCTGTTTGATTGGGAACTTGAATTGGATGCTTAATGCCTTGATTATCTTTGCCCAACCCTTGTCTAGGTTGATAACCCAATGACATCATTTCTTGAGTGGCCAACATTACTTCAGCAAAAATCTGGGGTATGAGAGGTGGCGTCCCAATAGGATGGTAGTGAGTGTTTCTCACCTCCAAGGCATAAAAATTGACTGGCTCAACTTCTGAATTGAAACTGATGAGTGTTATGTCACCTTATTCAGGACATTCCGACTCAGCATCGACAGTGACTAGGCTATTGTTGATGATGTATTTAAGTTGTTGGTGAAGAGTGGAGGGGACGTCTCAAGCCATATGAATCCACGGTCTTCCCAAAAGAATGTTGTATCCTGTATCTATTTTGAGAATATAAAAAGACACGCAGAATGTATGTGGACCAATCTTCGCTGGCAGTTCAAACTCTCTGACAGAGTTTCATCGGGATCCATCAAAAGCTTTGATAACCGTATGGTTGCTTCGGATCCGATTAAGATTAATGTTCATCTTCACCAAAGTGACATAAGGACAGATATTTAAAGATGATCCTCCGTCTATCAAAACTCCTCCCACCATGTATCTGGAAGACAAAATCGCTATGTGCAATGGCTTGCAATGATCCGTCCCTTCGGGAGGTATATTATTGTCATTGAAAGATATCACATTGTTGTTGAAAATGTGATCCACCAGATGTTGGAATTTCTCAACATCTATTGACTGAAGCAGTTGGGCTTCTTCCAAAACCCTGAGCAATACCTTCCTGTGATCTTCGGAAGAGAAAACCAAGTCCAGTATGGAAATTTGATGTGGAGCTTCTCTTAAGCTTGAAACCACCTTGGCTTCATTATGGCCCATAGTACGGAGAAATTCTTCCACTTTTTCCATGGGAATCTTCCCCTTTGTCTTGATGGTAGGCTTCATCACCAGTTGGGAAAGATACAGTGGATTATCCTTCGACACTACAGCAGTTATGTGAGATATGGATCCTTCAGCCCCTCCATAATTCCATGGAACGTTTTGTAGGCTGACAATAGGATATTGTGGTCTGAATGGAAAGATAATTGGCTCTGGCGTAGCCACTTTCAAAGGATTGTCAACACCTTTGAGTTGAATTGGTTGGATTGTATGTGAGGGGGTAGCTGAGTCTGTCTCAGAAGATATAACCTCTACGACTTCCTTCCATTTTGTAGGAAATGCGTCTCCACTCTCTAGTAAAACAGTGTCATCGTCTTCCAGCTGTAGAACACCGCTATCAATTAAATTCTAAATAAGGTGGCGGAGTGCCCAGCATTCTTCTGTGTTGTGACCGTGAGAGTGGGAGTGATACTGACATACTCCATTAGAATTAAATCACCTTGAACGGGGATTGATTGGAGGTAATAGAGCTATAATTCTACCTTCATTAATCAGCATCTGAAATATTTCCTCCATAGGTTGGCCAAGGTACGTAAATTCCCTCTTGTTGGCAAAATCCTGGCGGGCCTTGGCATCTGCTCTTTTTATAATTTTATCCTCCAGTATTTCACTTTCTAGAGATGATGATGGAGTATTCATGACAAAAGCAAGGAGGCTAGCATGCTCCTGACTGACTAATTAGCGTGTGATTTGGTGCTAATGAATCACTAGTTTTGCCAATTGCCCAACTTGCTTGTAAAGAGCTTTCATTTTTCATTCCATCATAAATTAGAACTGTGTGTAGTCCCATTTGTCAGCACCGTTCTTGCTGATTTGTGAGGATTCACCACCGTAATTGGAACTCTGTCCACTACTCCAATTAATCATAGTAACCTCATCTTCCTTGTATTGAGGAAGAGGGTTGTCTTGCACATGGGGTTGGTCGGGTTTTGCTACCACGATGTTACCATTATTAATCAAATCCTGGATCTTGTGTTTCAAGGCCCAGCAATCTTGAGTATCATGTCCTGGAGCTCCAGCATGATAAGCACATTTCCGACTAGCATTGAAACCCTTCCCATTCGGGTTGGCTGGTGGAAGCAGATGAGTAATTTTTTTCTGAGTTGTCAGAAGATTGAGAATGTTCTCGAGTGAGTCCCCTAAGGGTGCGAACACTCGAGTGCGTCTGCCTTCTCCACTCTTTGGCAACGATGGGTCCGAAGATTATGCTTAAAAGGGGGAGTAATTTCTCCTCTGAATAGGCATATTCTGACTGCCTTTCTGACCTTGTAGTATCAAGGAAACATCCTCCTCTTTCTTTTTATGGACCCTCCGGGGGTTGTTTCCATAATTTTCGGACTGGATATGTTCAGCAATAGCTTTAAGGGCAGCTAGGTCTTGAATTTTTCCTAACTTCAATCCCATCTCAGCCATCTCCCCATGCTTAATCATTTCAGATAATGTTTTCCCAATACCAGCTAAGACTCTCTCATATAAAGGAGCTTCTTGTATGTTTATGAAGGTCATCACCATCTCAGACTCATTCATAGAGGGAACAACTTGAGCAGCAAGGCACCTCCACCTTTGAGCATACTCTCCAAAAGATTCATTGGTTTGTTTCCTGACTTTAGTAATTTGGTATCGGTCAGGGGCCATCTAAGACTGAAAGCTGTACTGACTGAGGAAGGCATGAGCTAGCTCTTCCCAACTATGAATCTTGGAGTTGTCTAATCTGGTATACCATGATTGGGCTTCTCCAGTCAGACTTTTCTGGAACAATTGCATTCTGAGCTTCTCATCCTCGGCATAAGATCCGAGTTCTCCAATGAATACCTTTAAATGTGTGTAAGGATTTCCTAACACATCATACTTTGCAAAGTCAGGAGTCTTGAACTTCTCTGGATAATGCACACTAGAGAATATACAAAGGTCGGCATAGGAAACACTCTCATGTGCTCCAATTCCTTTGATAGAACGAATGGCCTCTTCCATTTGAAGAACTTTCTTCATGATATCACCGGTGTCTAGATCTTCTCGAAGATGGGTGTTTTCAAGATTTTTGTTGGTTGTATCCAACTCAGGTGTGGGAACTTCTTTGTTTATTCCCTGAGTTCCTCCTTGTGCAGAGGATTCTGTGTGTATGGGCATTCGAGGACCTTGAGTAGACTAGTGTAGTTCTTTCAGCAGAACAGCCAACTCTATAATTTGTTTACTTAATCCGTCAAATTCTTCACGGAAGATAGGATTAGGATTAGTCTGGTCAGATGAAGACATAATTGGTTGTAGGCTCGTGGCCTTTTTGGATTTTGAACGAGTAATAGGCCCAATTGCTTCCCTGCAAAAACGGACGTGGTTTAGTTTTAAGGAATGTATATATGTTTACATGCTATATGATGTATCCATTTTAGGAGTATTATCCTACAAAACGGATGTTAGTTATTTATGTGACAGGATAGCATGTTAAACTTTTTAAATATGCATGTACACATATTTCCTCATATTTCCCATTACATGGAGATCAATATGGAATAAAATTACAAGAAATTGAATTTATGAGTAATTTTAAAATGGGAAAGCATGAAGAAACTTCCCTCCGCGTTTGGTTTGTCAGAGGCTGACCTATCTTAGGCTACTCTCGCGACTTTTTGGCATGAAGGTTCTCAAATCATCGCAATTTACTCGACGGGAAGTTAATCCGGTCTTTTAACTGGAGTGAATTTGGGTGGCGCCTTTCCTGAGCCTCGTTGGAATTAGTCTCCCTACGAGTCTAGTAATCAAACACCGACAGGATAGCCTCCTGATGGGGGAAACATACAACATACATTCACATTCAACGTGTCTCACCGTTTATGAAAATGATGACATGTGCGAAGCACTAATATCACAAGCAGATATAGTGTAAAGCATTAAGTACAGTAAGTAAATGCATTCGTACACATCTATCAAATGTAAATGCAACATCCACACACAAGTATATAACAGTTTTGAAAAGCTTGTAATAGCGGCTTAAGTCCTCTTACTGGAGTCCCTAGCAGAGTCGCCACCTGTCGACGTCGGGATTTTTATTTGTCCCTTTTCTGTTCTTGTCTTTTGGTGTTCTTATGTTAGGTGAGATTTGTTTGAAAAAAAACAAGTTATGAAAAGGTCTGACATGTATATGTCGACGATTGGACTATAAGAGTCACCAGTTGGTTTTTTAAATGGTTGTACCAACACAACCGAGAAAAGATTTACACATTGACCTAGTGATGTGACACTGCTTAACGGGTCTGTGAAACCAAGATTCGTTAGGGTCTGGGGACATGGTTATGCAGAGGGAAGGTGTTAGGCACCCCCCGACATCCGTGTTACCACGGTAACCGCCACTTTTTAATTAAACTGTTATATGAATGTGTGTGTGTGTGTGGATCAATGTGCAATTATCTAGAAGTAGTGCTATGCCTCGTTTGCACCTATATACAAAGGGTTTGAATTTTGTATAAAAGTTCAGTTTTAACAAGATATAGCAATGATGTTTTGTAAAAAGAGGTTTTTCAAACCCTTGTGCTCAATAGTAATTGAGGTCTTTGATACTTCCATTTTATTAAATGTTCGGCTTGGTTGCTTTTATTTTTTGAGATGCGAGGCATCCTCGAGAAAATAAGATATCTAGCAGTGCCGAACTCCTTGTGGGCATGAAAACTATCTAAGGAAATTCGAACACCGTAATTAATTTACAAGTCGTGTATAGCTGAAAATGTCCATCACGGGAACTGAATCTAGATTCAGGAGACTGAATCTGTGATCACATGATTCTTAGGCTCACATGATGTAGCAATTTGTATGAAAGCTGTAAACAGTTTATATATATATAAAAGCTGTAAATATATATATATATATATATATATATATATATATATATATATATATATATACAAACTTGATCAACCACCACGAAGCACCTCCATGGGGGATCGGAAATATAAAGAAAGCTGTAAAAGCGATCAACCGCCTCAAAATAAACTCCAGGCGGGACGAAAATATAAATAAAGCTGTAAAAGTCCACAAAGTAAACTCCAGGCCTGACAAAAATGTAAATATATATATATATAAGAGCGGTAAATGCACCGGATGTGAAATCCAGGCTCAATCAAACAAAGTTTGATGGCAACAACATATATATAAGTATTTATATATATATATATATATATATATATATATATATATATATATATATATATATATATATATATATATATATATAAGCAGTAAACGTTTAGGATGCAAATCTAGGCTCATCGAACAAAGTTCGACAACAGTTTATATATATATATATATATATATATATATATATATATATATATATATATATATATATATATACAAACAAAAATAAAAGCCATGGACCGAAATTCGGGCATACACACACGCAAACACGACTCTCAATGTGAAGAACGGTGTGTGCACAGTAGTGGAAAAAAGCTTTAGAAGGTGTAAGAAGGCTTACAGTGAAGTACCAAAGAAGACTTCAATAGCTTTAAATGAATGAACACTCGGCTCCCGTCGGTAAAAATATAGCAATATAGAAGCTCACAAGTGTTTAAAATGAGAAAGCACTCGGTTTATAGTGTGTACAGAGCATATTAGACAGGGCTTCCTCGCCTTTTCTCTATAAAAAATGGTTGTCCCAAGCCCTCTATTTATAGAGGGGGGGAGCCACAGATGTACCTACGACAGCCGCAGATGCACCTGCGGCTGCCGCAGATGCACCTGCGACTGCCGCAGATGCACCTGCGGCTACCCGGGCTACCCCAGGCTCCTCTGGTCCTGCTATCTCGAAGTACGTGCACGCGTGTAACGTGTTGTCCGCTCAAACTTTTAGAACTTTAATTCGGGCATCTGATCGAGGTGTATAAGTCCTTTTTTGGCATGTTGTTGTCAAGAGCTACACAATGACATGGGATTAGAGGTTGTACAAAGTTATGAAGATGGGATCATGCCCTTGGTCTTTAGGCTTCAAATTCTATCCGGTGTGCTGTCTTATGTAGTAGTCACTCGGGATTAGAGCTCTTTGATTCTTGTAGGACACTTCTGTGTTGAATGTATGTTGAAATGTTGTTGAGATGGCACAATAGGAAAATGACGATTTCTCCCCTCATTGGGGTTATCTCCGGTTTGACCTGATTTGGTCGTCGTTGCTCAAGGTTATCTCTGAGATTGGACTGCTGTAAGTATTGATCTCCCTCAGGGTTATCTCTGAGGTATGCCTGACCTCCCGGGGTTATCTCCAGGCATGGGGAATGAGTGCCTCGGGGTTATCGTCGAGTGTTGAAGCTGATCACGTGGGTTTGAAACAACCCTTTCCGGGGTTATCTCCAGAATTGCAACTGTATTCCTCGGAGTTATCTCTGAGGTTTGAACTGTATCCCCCGGGGTTGTCTCCGAGATTGTAAATGAAGATCTCGGGGTTGTCTCTGAGATGGAATTGAGGATTCCGGGGTTGTCTCCAGAATTGTGACTGCATTCCTTGGGGTTGTCTTCGAGGTTGAAACTGAATATCCCAGGGTTGTCTTCGGGACTGTGACTGACTATTTCGGGGTTGTGTTCGAGATGGTAAAGACTAAGTATCTCGGGGTTGTCTCCAGGACTGTGTTGAGTTATCCTTCAGGGTTATCTCTGAAAGACGATTCTGCCCTCTAATAAGTGGATTTTATATACACGAATCGATATTCATTTCAAGTTTAAATTAGTATTTATTTTCATATTTTGTGTTCGTTTTTACTTGTTTCATGTTATTTTATGTATAGGGTGGTCATGGATGCAATTGGTATGAAAAGGCGGTCTTTTTGGAGCAAAAGTGAAAAAAAATTGGAACTTAAGGATTTTTGAAGTCAGTGCACTAGCCCACCGGGGCAGGCCTGTTTTACACTATACCCCCCGCCGGGGCGGGGGTCCTGTTTCCTAAACTGTCCTGTTCTGTTTCGACTTCTGCTAGGGCGCAGTTTGTGGGCTTGGCTGGTGCGTTTTGGACTCTAATAAAAGGAAAATTCGTCCAGAAGTCAGGAGAGCTGGCTACCACTTAGAAAAACAACAATCCTATAACACAAAGGCAAGATTTTCAGCGCGAATTCAAGGAATTGAAGAGCGAGCATTGGAGGAGTAATTTTCAGAGATTGTCACAATAGTTGCAAATCGAGGCTACGTGAAGGGGTTTTTCTATAATTCTTCTTCTCTTCCATTTGTTTGTAATTGGGATGATGTTTTCAACAAATTATTCAGTTTTTAATTCATTCGTTATGAACTAATTTATTTATTAGACTTGTGATGGATCTTTGAGCGTAACGATGATTCTATAACTTTGATTTCTAATTCAATAAGATATTTTCAGTTTATCTATGTTAATTTGTGCGTGAATTTATGAATTGTCAGATCAACAGTTCTTTGTGGATTTGAAAGGAATCGAGAGAGGAGATTCGAATCTAGACCTAGTTAATATAGCATATGTCATAAATTATGTCGATAGCATATTTGTGATTATTGTTAAGGTAGAGATACGCTTGACATCTCATGTAATCGTATAGAGAGCTTAAGCTTCAACCTTTTTTATTGCAGTTCACATAGAGATATAGTGAGTTGGTTAAATTAGGTGTTTAACGGATTTCTATCTTAATTGTGGATTGATGTTAATATGGTATTAGTGCATCGAGAGGTGGCTCTTACTACGTTCGTGTTCTTGATTAATAAACTGGAATATTGAGTTGAGTTGGAATAAAGGTTTGAAAATCAGAGTGAGGCTTAGGGTGAAATCATAAGTCTAATTCTCCATTAATTGTTTGAAAAATTTCGAATTTCGTTATTGGTGATTGTTTTTGTGATAATTTAATTATTCATTAATTTAGTTGCTTTTAATTAGTTATTTTGAAAACCATTGAATTGATTAGTTTAATAAAATTAGGGTTAATATAAAATTGATAATTGTGAAGTTAAGATTCTTGGTATTTTGTCCTCGTGGGAACGATATTTTATTCATTACTATATTACTTGTTGACCACGTGCACTTGCGTGTTTTGTGCGTATTAATTTTACCCAACACCCTCCTACAGGGTTAGTAACAGGAATGCAAAATTTTGAATGTATACAATATCATTACTCTTTATTAAATTTATTGAACATTTAGTCATTGCATTAATTCTTTAGTAATATTATCATCCCTTGATCATATTACTATTACGTAAACATTATCTTAAATTCATCTAATATTATTACCCTTAATAATATTTTATTTACATCTTAGTATTATTAATCAACTAATAATACTTTATTCACTTACTAATATTATTAACCTCTTATTATTTTAATCAATTTCTAATGTTCTTAACACTTACATCCTTTTACGAATAATATATCTTAACCCTTAACTAATATTAGTAATCATTTAATAATATTTTATTACTTTACCACTATTATTAACCTTTTAATAATATTTTAATCATTTACTAATATTATTATTTATTTAATAATATGTTATTCATTTACTAATATTATTAACCTTTTAATAACATTTTATTTAATTTCAAATATTATTAATTATTTAATAATATTTTAATCATCTAATAATACTTTAATCTAATATTATTAATCTTTTAATAATATTTTAATCTAATATTATTAATTACACTAATAATATTTTAATCTAATATTATTAGTCATTTAATAATATCTTAATCAATTATTAATGATTTAATTTAATATTATTAATCATTTAATAATATTTTAAATTCAATCTTGATCTAGAACCTTTATCTTAGAGGTTAGAGTTAACTTTCTCCATGCACTTTGCTCAGTTATCTTTCTCAAGCTCGCATTCTCAGCCTCAAGGTTGGCAAAAGAGGCAGCACTTCGTAAAGCAGTTTCCAACTCTACGAGAGCTTTCTCTTTTTCTTCTTAAAGAATAGAATAATATCATTAATAGAGCCTTGAACCATTTCATATATTAATGCATATCCACAATTATATCATGTAATGCAGTTCTAAGATCATCAATATCTATATAAGGAGAGTTAAAATCAAATACATCACTGATTTCTCGACTATCAGTGGACTTGTTAGAAACTTCTTCATTTGCTTTAATAGCCATCAAATAGGGATTTTCCTTCTGAGGTGCTTCATTATCACTGGATTCAGAGCTTGAATCATTCTCTAAATCACTTCATGATCCCCCAGCTATAAAGTTTTTCTCCTTCTTGTGATACTTCTTGTAGCTTTTTTGAACTCCTTTTGGATAGGACTTTTTCTTGTCTTTCTTCAGATCTTTTTGCAGAGGTTTGGTGCACTCTGCAATATACTGACCAGGCTTCTTGCAATTATAACAGAGATCCTTTTCTTAATCTCTACTACTACTTCCTTTGTTGTAGTAGTTCTTTGGTTTCCAGCTTCTACTTTTTCGCATGAACTTGCTCAGCCTTCTTGCAGGCAAGGCTAAGTCTTCATCATCATCTTCATCAGCACCATCATCATCAAAATCTTCTCTTGTAAGAGCTTTAGAGATTGTTGCTTCTGAAACCTTTAGGACAACTCCTTTATCATTTATGTTACTCTATGAAGTAGTCTATGTTCACTGATTTAGTTCCAGCTCATAGGTAAGGAGATTAACAAAAAGATTATGTATGATCATTTTATGTAGATTCTTCTATTAACGAATAACAATGGTTTTGGCATCCCACTTGCTTGGAAGTGCTCTCATGAACTTGATCTTGAGATCCTTATTTGGATAGACCATTTCATAAGCTCTTAAGGAGTTTAGCAGAATGGTGAATCTTTTATAGGTAGCAGTTATGTTCTCTTCTGGAGTATGAGAAAACATTTCATACTGCTAGGTTATAAGAGAATGTTTGTTCTCTCTAACTTCTTCAATTCCTTCATGCATGATCAGCAAAGCTTCCCCTACTTCTTTAGCTAGAGTGAAATTCATTACATTCTTAAATAGCTCATCTTCTAAAGCTATGAGCAGGATGTTCTTAGCCCTTTTGTCCAACTACACCAGTTTCTTCTCATTGTCAGTCCATTCAGCTCTATGCTTGAGTATCATCTTGTTTGGATCACCAAAGGTTGGAGCCAGCTTTGTTGGAGTGTATGGACCACTGATAACTGCATCAAATAGATCTTCATCTATTACATCCATATACGCCTATAAACGAACTTTTCAGTTAGCAAATTTTTCCTTGTTTAAAAGGGGTGGCTTATTCCCTCCACCAAGCTCAGAACCGGTTTTATTGTGTACCAGAAGATCAACTAAAAGTTTAAGCTTAAAATGTTCGTGAGAACCTAGTCTAATACCACTTGTTTTTTCTCGGAGGCACAATGGAGATCTAGAAGAGGAGTTGAATAGATCTTTAAAACTTTTGCGTGTTTAAAGATTTGTTCCCATATAATTAATTAGTTTAATTAATCTTAGCATATCAGAATATTAGTTTGGAAAACTCCGCTTAAAGATTTAATGAAATCTCAATTCTAAATTTAGTTCTATGGATGTTAACCATTAAGCAGATATAACATGTATAACAGTTATATCAGTTATCTGATTGGAAGTAAATAACTCAACATATTTTTAAATGGTTTGGAGTACAAACAACTCCTACTCCACTCTTTTACTTCAACAAGTAGGATATCCACTAAGGATGGGTCATAAAGACCAAATCACTTAGATCTATTACAACTGAACCACTAAGGTTCTTCCGAGTCACTTAGTCCCGACAATTTGGACACACAAACTAGGACACTTAGTCATCTACAAGTCCTTAAACTTGAATAAAAGTCACTAGGACGATTAATTCCAGTTAAATGAAAGTTGTTTGATGTGTTGTTAAGCTTTGAAAATAAGTTTCATTTCTTTCTTATACTTAGCATCTTGAACACGATATTTAGAATCGTAGAGTAAAGCTTGAATATGATCATGCAGAGTTTTAACTTTTTGTATATTTTTGTGTGTACTTGGATTTGAATCCTCGTACTCCTTTTAAAGACATTTGAAGATTGTCCCGTTGGTGCATTTAATCATCTGCATGTTTGATGTTCTTATGTTAACTGATAGACTGGATACTAGACTTACTTTCGGCTCTGGCAAGGTCACATCAGACTACAGTCTCATATACCATATGTTAGTGGTGTTACAACTTTTATCTAGCGATTTAAACTAACCACTCTTCGATCTTCTAATCTGAATTTAAAGATAGTGAGTAACAACTTGGAATCTTCGCTCTGAGACTCTCTAAAATTGTTAGTTTGAAGACAGTTCTGACATGCTCTACGAATTTGGTTGATGGTAGAGTGATAAGGAACGTAGAGTCCGAGCTCTACGATCCGCTCTATGATTCTCTGCTTTCTAGTCTACGAATTAGTACTTCATGATGCTTGGGAAGACTATGTAAACTTCTCTGAATACTTCAGCAACTCTACGATGCCGAAGATAGCTCTACAAACTTGATGTCTGTTTGTAGTTTTACTTCTTCTCAACTACTGCTCTACGAAATCTAAATTACTCTGGTAACATTATTTGACTATACACAATGGCAGAGTAACTCTACGATCGTTTAATAATATTATACGATCGATTTGATCCTATTACATGTTCATTTAATCAACTCAAAGGATCAACCTAATAAGTTTGATCGTTTTATTTCTAAGTCATTGTACATATATTTCATAGATAAGGACTTTACAAAAACTACTGAATAATTATACATTATAATAACATCTATCAAATTTAAATATGCAGGACATAACCATTCCTAACATGGTCTACAATCTTTGTCTTGCCTTACGATCTTCAATAAGTTTTACGATCCTTTGGGAGACTCTACGATTCTTCTGTAGACTCTATGATCTTGATTTAGCTTTAAAATTTTATGGCAGACTCAGCGATCTTGAACTGAATGATCTACTATAGTTTGGCTGACTCTAAGATCTTTAATAAACTTTATGATTTCTTAGAGCAACTTTACGATCGTTTAATCAACTCTATGATCATTTCATTTCATATAGTCTATACATTCAATTCTTTTAATAGATCACCTAACATATTTGATCTTCTAGTCTAAATCATTTTACATCAATTATATTCTAAGGACTTCACAAAAACTACTACTTACAAATATACATTAATTGTCCTAACAATCTCCAAATATATTATCTCATCATCATCAAATTAAATATGCAATTGCCAACAAAAGATTTTTTTTAACCGATTAGGTGTAAGATATATGTATTATGAGTAAATATGCAATAAAAATATATTCTTAAAGTTTGTAAATTTTACAAATGGTATTATTTTTGGGGTTAGTATTCATAATTTTAATAGTAATTGCTCATTATATATTAAAGTCAGAATTCATAGCATAAAAAGCACACCCATGTATAAAATGAGGTTGGTGCCTGCATCAACCCACCAACCAAAACAGTGTGACCTAGGAATTTAATTAATTTTCAAAATCGACAAACAATATATATATATATATATATTATTCACTCTGTGTTATACTATGCACAAAAATTAGTGACAAGATAAAATAATTAATATTTTAAATATAATTTATATCTTTATATAAATTATATAGAAAAATAGTTTATATGCTAGTTTAATATGTTGCAACTAATGTGTGTGTGTGTGTGTGTGTGTCTACATATATATTGAGATGATTCATTTAAAGTTGTGAAAAAACAAAGTTTACAATGAGTAGTACTTGGTAAATTATTTAAAATTTTCATCATTATATTTATTAAAATTAAAAGAATTCATGTCAATTTTGAGTTTAAAAATATTTTAATGTGAATTTAAAAAAATTAATAATTCTCTAATTATATTTTGGAACGGGAAGAATATATAAAATTAAATAGCATTTACTTTGAGAGAGAAAAGTTCAAAATATTTTGGTGTGATTTTTTGTAGGTAGTGGATTAAGAATCAAAAGAATTCAATTAAAACTTTATATAGGATTGTTTGGAGACAAAAATGACCTTTTAAAGAAGAATATAACCATTAAAACTTAACTAACTTACTTTTAGGTAAGTGGAGTAATCAAAAGTTAATTTGTTATGTTTATAAAATTATATGTAGTCAAAAGTTCATTTTTAAACTATAGATAACTACAAGTAATTATTTACAATTTACTCTATTTTTAAAGATCTCAAACACTAACATCATAGGCGGAACTAGAGAGGTCTAGGGGGGTCATATGACCCTCCACCCTGGAATTTTTGGGGGTTATTTATTTTATGTATTTTCTTTTCTTTTTTATTTTTTTTTTGTTTTTACTTTATCATCAAAATGAGACAAAAAAAGTGGTAACAATTCTCTCCGTAAACTAATTAAAAATAAAAAGCTAAAGAAATAAAATAATTTTTTTTGGATCCTACTATAGTGACCATAAGTTCAACATAACTCTATCCTATCAAGATTATTAAATCTCTCTTCTTCTATTTTTTTTTGTTGCTGAAATTCATTCTTTCAAGCTAATTAATCCCATGAACCACAATATAATGTTTTGAATATATAATATTATAATTTGTAATTTATCTATAAAAGTAGCTAATCAATTGACTAAAAATTTTAAAGTCTGATTAATAGTCTCATACTTCATGTAACGCCCCCAAAATAAATATACATCACCCATTTTGAGTCGTCAAATACATGGTACAGAAAATAACTACAACTTAATTATACAACTGTCGTGTAAAATATGACAAGCATAGCTGAGAGTTTTAACATGAATATTATCTTCTAGACAATATTCAAACTCAAATTCAATCTCATTACAATTATTATCACGCTATTTCATAGAATAGTGAGGACTACTATAACAACCATCTCGTCACTCCGTTCCCCAACTAGTCCAGCTATATTCTCATTTTTCTGAAGAGAACAGTGAACGAAAAGGGTGAGATCAACTAGTCCAGTAAGAAATATTATGACTAAAATAATGCAGAATAAATTATCGTTAGCCTTCAACAGCATAACAACTGATAAAATATAATTTACAACAAGTTTTAGATCAATAACTGCAGCGGAAATAACAATCCATTAGAAGAGTCAAGTAGAGCATGATATCTACTATCTTCTATGATTTAAAAGTTTATCATCAATTTTATCGCTGAGACTCAGCTTAATAAATAATCAACATCACTGAATTATCTATGCACTACGGGCCAAGGATATTCATTAGTATCACGACCACGAATTATCCATGCACTACGGGCCAAGAAAATTTGTATTTTCACCAATGGTCATGAACATGCCAAACACCAATTCATCTTTGCACCCTTGGCCGAAGAGAACGCTTGGTCATGATCATACCAACAACTGTCCACCAATGCACTACGGGCCAATGAGGACTTTTACCACATCATTTGTAACATTACAGGTCATGATTATACCTAATAATCCCTGGTCATAATCATATCAATCAACAGTCCATCTATGCACTACGGGCTAAAGATAACTTTCATCATAATATAAGCATGAGGATGATGACAATGATATAAGAATTCAATTAAAAGAAAGCAAAGGATAATGATCAAATTGTAAACATAATACTACTTTGTGGAGTAAAATTCAAGAATAATATTGTATCAAAAATGATTTGGACAGAAAAGAAATCAATTTTTGTCATGGATAGTACCCCGGGTGAATAGTACCTGAGTGAATAGTATCCCGTGAATAGTACTTTATAAATAGTACCCCGTGAATAGTACTTTATTAATAGTACCTGTGAATAGAACTTCATGAATAGTACCCGTGAATAGTACTTTATGAATAGTACCTCGTAAATAGTACTTTATGAATAGTATAACATGAATAGTACTTTATGAATAGTACCCTTGAATAGTACTTTATGAATAATATCGTACGTATGAATAGTGTCATATAAATGAATAGTACCCAAGAATAGTACTCCGGCATGAAGATCTTAAAATTTAACAAGAATATTCAAAAAAATATCCTTGTAAAACGATACTAGATGAAGCGCAAATTTCAAGGATATTCTACTAATTTCACGGAGTATAGAAGCAATACTTCAACAAAATGAGTGTAGAAGTAGGGATATGAAACGAAATAATATTACTTATATACTACAGAGTATGGAATAAAATATTATTTCATATGAATATTGAACAAAAATTGTGACACCCCCAAAACAGGTATACATCACCCATCTTAAGTCGCCAAATACATGGTACAAAATTCAAATACAACTTAATAATACAAATATCGTGTAAAATACGACAAAATATAAACTGAGAGTTTTAAAACGAATATTGTCTTCTAGACAGTATTCAACTCAAATGGAGTCCTCAATACAATTATTATCACACTATTTCATAGAATAGTGAGGACTACTAATGCAATCATCTGGACCGTCACTCCGTTCCCCGACTAGTCCCGGCTATGTTCTCTTTTCCTGAAGAGGACAATGAAAGCAAAAGGGTGAGCTCAACTAGCCCAGTAAGAAATATTATGACTAAGATAATGCAGAATAATTTATCGTTAGCCTTCAACAGTGTTAAACTGATAAAATATAACAAACATCAAGTTTAACTGTAGCAGAACAAGTAATCCATTAGAAGAGTCAAGTAGAGAATAAAATCTACTATCTTCTATGATTTGAAAGGTTTTTTATCACTTTTATCACTGAGACTCAGCTTAATAAATAATTCACATCATTGAACACCCCTGCACTATGGCCAAGAATATTCTTTAGTATCACGACCACAAATTATCCATGCACTACGGGCCAAGAATATTCGTGTACTCATCAATGGTCATGATCATGCCAACAACTGTCCATCAATGCACTACGGGCTAATGAGGACTTTTACCACATCATTTGTAACATTACGGTCATGATTATACCGAATAATCCCTGGTCATAATCATACCAAGTCCATCTATGCACTACAAGCCACAGATAACTTTCAACATAATATAAACATGAGGATGATAACAATGATATAAGAATTCAATAAAACAAGTTCAAGGATAAATTTTTAAAGATTTATAATTTAATTTATACAGAAATCAATAACGTCTAAATTGTCAACATGATACTGCTTTGTGGAGTAAAATTCAAGAATAATATTGTACCAAAAATAATTTGGACCGAAAATGAATCAATTTTTATCATGAATAGTACCTCGGGTGAATAGTACTCGAGTGAATAGTATCCCGTGAATAGTACTTTGGGAATAGTAACCCCGTAAATAGTACTCCGACATGAAAAAATTAAAACTTATCAAGAATGCTTAAAATTATATTTTTATAAAAAGATACTGGATGAAGCGCAAATATCAAGGATATTCTACTAATTTCATGGAGTATAGAAGCCAAAATTTTAACAAACAAGTATAGAATTCGAAATCTAAAACGAAATAATATTACTTACATACTATAGAGTATGGAAGAACATATTATATCAAGTGAATATTGAACAAAAATAACATCCCTTACGAATACGAAAGAAATAATACCCCTTACCTTAGTAGGAGATTGGATACTGAAATATAGAATACTCTTCTTCTTTCTTTCTGATTCTCTCTCTATAGAATTCTCTTGTGAGTCGTAGTGAATTGGTGAGAATGAAAGAAGAAATAAGCTTCTATTTATAGATGATTTCTAGCTTAGCCCTTGCAATGTGAAGAGGCAAGTGGCTTGACAACTAGTGATGTGAAAAGAAAAGTGGTTTGACGCCTGTAATGTGAAACAACAAGTGGTTTGACGCCTGTAATGTGAAACGACAATTGGTCGACACCTGTAATGTGAAACGACAATTGGTCGACGCCTATAATGTGAAACGACAATTGGTTCAACACCTGTAATATGAAACGACAAGTGGTTTGACGTCTGATAAAGGCAATTACTATAGGCAAAAGTGACTCTTAGATGATAACATATGGACCCCCATAGAATTAACCAAACTTACCACAAACGTCTCATAACAGACTTCTTATTTATATCAAAGATTGAATAAATATTACCACAACTCATTTTATCTTCAATCAATACATTTTTAATCTTCCAACAATTATTCATCATTAATATTATAACTCACAATATTTAACAACCAGATTATTCCCAGGAAAGAGGGAGCTTTTCGATAAAGATTTCTCCCTATTGGCGCACAATTAGGTGACCAAACCTCTCCTCGACAGAACTTTCTAGACATCGTCAATATTACAAATAATAATATGAATAACTTTGTCGTCTCAAATATTAATTTAATAATATAAAATATTATGCAGATGATACTGTGACAATAATTGAATCAATAATATGAGATAGTATGTAGCAATTACTATAGCAATAATTGAGTATAACTGAGTGGCTTCTTGCGTAAGCATCAATAATCAATACCGTGTGCTACTATGCAACCACGCGTATTACTGTACTTTTACCACCTGGTATTTCAATAGTTAACGGTAAACTTTCGTCGTTATTTTATAAAAAATATTTTTGTCGTTTTCACAATCTGACAATAATTTTGTTGTGGGGTCTACCAATGATTGTGTCGTCGTACGAATATTCTCTGTTAAAATGAATATTCCCCGACCAACCGAATATAATATAACAACTTGCGTACTTTGTAAAATTTATAAATATTACCCATAATTATAACATTATATCAAATTCACTCCATAATATTTAAAAATGATATTTATAGAAAATTCATCTTTATTCATAAAAGTTGGGGTCTTACAACCTCCCCTTCTTATGAAATTTCGCCCTCGAAATTAGGGTACGTACTTGGTATGTCGAAGAGGTAAGGATACCTTGATTTTATTTCAGATTCTAACTCCCAGGTCATTTCCACAACATCGTGGTTTTTCCACAAAATTTTAACTTGAGGTATAACCTTGGAGCGTAAAATATGCTTCTTCTTATCCAAGATTTTAACAGGAACCTCTTCATACGTTAAATCTTCTGCTATTTCATCTGGTTCTAACTCAATAATGTGGTTCGGGTCTTTCACATATTTACGTAACATAGATATGTGAAAAACGTTATGAACACGAGACATACTTGGCGGTAAGGTAAGTCTATAGGAGACAGTTTCTACTCGTTTGAGGATAAAAATGGGCCAATGAATCGAGGATTGAGCTTTCCTCTCTTTCCAAATCTCGTAACTCCTTTCTATGGAGCAACACGTAACAACACATGTTCTCCAATATTGAATTCTACGTCCTTTCGATGAAGATCAGCATAACTCTATTGTCGATTTTGTGAGGTTTTTATATATTGTAGGATAGTTTGAATCTTTTCCGTAGTCATACGTACCAACTCTGGTCCCAACAACGTTGCTTCACCCACCTCATCCCAGCATACTGGAGAATGACACTTTCTTTCATACAACGCCTCGAATGGAGTCATGCCAATACTTGTTTGATAACTGTTGTTGTAGGAAAATATCACCAATGGTAAGAACTTGTCCCAACTTCCCTTAAAGTCAAGAACATAGAGTCTTAATAAATCTTCAAGGGTTCGAATAGTCCTCTCTGACTGCCCGTCCGTTTGAGGATGATAAGCCGAACTAAATCATAAATTAGTGCCCATAGCGTTTTGCAAACTAACCAAAAATCTTGAAGTGAATCTTGGGTCTCGATCAAAAACTATGGATACTGGCATACCATGCAATCTTACAATCTCGTTTATGTACATACGAGCAAGACGTTCAAGTGTATAAGTTTTTCGTATCGGTAAGAAATTAGCTGACTTGGTCAATCTATCAACAATGACCCAAATCGCATCTATGCCTTGAGAAACCTTGGCAAGACCAGTAACGAAATCTATGGTAATGTGCTCCCACTTCCATTCTAAAATTTTAAGTGGTTGCAATGGACCTTTTGGTACTTGATGCTCCGCCTTGACTCGTTGATAAGTTAGACACCTTGAGATAAACTCCGCGATCTCTCTCTTCATATTGCTCCACTAAAATGTATGTTGAAGATCATGATACATTTTGGTACTCCCAAGATGGATTGCAAACGGTGTGTTGTGTGCCTCCATCATGATTTTATACTTTAAATCAGGGTCGTTAGGAACACAAAGTCTAGAGTTGACTCAAAGTATTCCTTCTTCATCTATTCTTGCTTCCGGGATAGCACCTTCTTGCACTTTCTTCCTCATACGCATTAGCTTCAGGTCTGTAGCTTGAGCAGCTTTAACTTTATCAATTAAAGTCGGTTCTACTCGTATATTCGCTATCATTACATGGGTCCCTGGAGTCTTAAACTCTATCTCCATCCTTTGCAAGTCATATAAAATGGGCCTTTGCGTTGACAATATCACACTCGTACCCGCATATGATCTTCTACTCAATGCATCAGCTACTACGTTCACTTTACCAGGATGGTATTGAATGGTATGTTCATAATCTTTTAACAGTTCAAGCCAACGTCGTTGTCACATATTGAGTTCTTTTTGGGTGAAGAAATATTTGAGGCTTTTATAATCCGTAAAGTTCTCCACTTTCTCCCCATACAAGTAATGCCTCCAAATTTTAAGTGTGAAGACAACAGCTGCCAACTCTAGATCATGAGTATGATAATTTCTCTCATATTCTTTGAGTTGTCGAGAGGCATAGGCTATGACTTTCTCATGTTGCATGAGAACACATCCTAACCCTTTGCCCGAAGCATCACTATAGATGACAAATCCCTCCTAGCCAGATGGTATTGTCAGAACAGGTGCTGAAATGAGTCTCCTCTTGAGTTTTTGAAAACTCTTCTCACATTCCACGCTCCAACTGAATTTTGTATCTTTTCGAGTCAGCTGAGTTAATGGAGTAGCGATTCGAGAAAACCCTTCTACGAATCTCTGATAATAACCAGCTAAGCCGAGAAAGTTTTGCACTCCGGTCACTGATTTAGGTTGCTCCCAGCTTTGAATAGCTTCAATCTTTGTCAGGTCAACAGATATTCCATGACTTGATACTACGTGCCCAAGGAATGCTACTTCCTCAAGCCAGAACTCGCATTTCTTCAACTTGGCATAAAGCTTGTTTTCACGAAGCTTTTGGAGTATCAGTCTCAAGTGTTGCTCATGATCTTCACAACTTTTGGAATATATGAGGATGTCATCAATAAAGACGACCACAAAGTGATCTAAATATTCCTTGAAAACTCGGTTCATCATATCCATGAAGGCAGCAAGAGCATTAGTCAATCCAAAAGACATGACTAGGAATTCATAATGCCCGTACCGAGTTCTGAAAGTCATCTTTGGAATGTCATCGGTTCTAATCTTTAACTGATGATATTCGGATTGAAGATCGATCTTTGAAAAGAATTTGACGTCTTGCAACTGGTCAAACAGGTCATCAATACGTGGCAATGGGTACCTATTCTTGATGGTGATATGATTCAACTCCTGATAATCAATACAAAGTCACATACTCTCATCTTTCTTCTTCACGAATAGAACAAGAGCACCCCAAGGAGACGTACTAGGACGAATGAAATCGATGTCTAATAATTCCTGCAATTGTGTCTTTAACTCCTGAAGGTCAATAGGTGTCATTTGATATAGGGCTTTGGAAATGGGTTTTGTACCAAGTTCAAGGTCGATACAAAATTTAATTTCTCGCTCTGGGAGTAGGCCAAAAAGTTCTTCAGGGAATACGTCCGGAAATTTATTAACAATAGAAATATCATTCAAAACTGACGTATTTTTGTTTAAATCTGTGACATGAGCTAAGAAAACTTGACATCCGTTTTTCAATAAACGAATAGCTTTATGGCTTGAGATGACAGTGATTAATTTTAATGGTTTGGTTGCTTGAATTCGCATAATAGGTTGGATAGGAATATGAAAGCTAACAACCTTACGAAAATAATCAATTTTTGCATGACGAGTAGTTAACCAATCAATCCCTAGAATTACGTCAAATGCAAGTATTTTTAATGAAATAAGATAGACATGTAATGTGAGGGTACCGATTTGAACCAAACAAGACTTATAAACAGTGGATGTAATGAAGGTTTCTCCCAATAGAGTTTCAACAGATAAGTCAAAGTCTAATTTCTCCGGAGTCAAATTTAAACGTTGAGCGCTAGTAGGAGAAATAAAAGAATGGATAGAACCGATATTAAATAAGGTATAGACTTCGCTAGAGTTTATGATAAGTTTACCCGTGATGACCTCATTCGGGTTTCTTGCTTTCTGAGAGGTCACGACAAACGCTCTCCCTTGAACTACCAGTTTTGACTTTTCTGGGACGGCCTTTGGTGCCTTCATCCCAGCTGAACTTGTCTTCAGTGCACGACAAAATTGGGCTAGGTGACCTTCTCTTCCACAATTATAACACGCTTTGGACTGCATCGCGCAGTTTGGACTGATGTGTCCCTCCCCTCCGCATTTGAAGCATATGATAGGTGGTCGTTCTCCTTCCTTAACAACGGGTACTGGTGCTGACGTCTTTCCATCATTGTTGAATTTCCTCTTCTTGAAATGTCCACTTTTATTGTCTTGGCCATGATTACCACCGAACTGGTTATCATTTCTGGCATGTTGATTCCCTCCACGTTTGTTGTCGTCGCTTCGATGACTGCTACCACTGGTATTATCATTTTGTCGGCTGCTTTCTCTTGGTTGGGTTAACTCGTTATCGAGGTCTAATAACTGAGCCCTATTTATAACATCTGAATACAAACACAGTTTATGAGAAATTAGGTATTGGCGTATCTCAGGTTTTAAACCTCTTAGAAACATCTGCGTCATTCTCTCCTCATTATCAACCAAGTGAGACGCAAACTGGGACAACTCGGCAAACTTAGCTCCGTACTGCGACACGGTCATATTGTTCTGCTCCAACTTGATGAACTCTACCTCCTTCATGTGACGAATACTTTCGGGAAAGTACTTGTCGTTGAACAGTTCTTGAAACTTCTCCCAAGACATCTTCAGTGTGGCAGGTTGAGTACGCTTTACAGATTTTCACCAGTAATCTGCTTCTGCCTGCAACATGAAGGTGGCAAAAGGAACCTTTTGCTCCTCGGAGCATCCCAAGACATCAAATATCTTATTGATCTGCTTTATCCACGTCTCCACCTTAAGTGGTTTTGGCTCTCCAAAAAACTCCGGTGGTCCCAGCTCCTTGAACTGTTTAGCAGTGACCGTCCGAGAGTTGTTAGTGTTTCCACCTGCATTTCGGACAGGAGTCTCTCTTGCCTGATGTTACATGAATTGCAGAAAGCCTCTGAACATTCTATCGTTCATCATTTGGTCAGTGTTGTTGTTTGCATGAGGATTGTTGCCTTCCTGATGTACATTATCCTGATTATTGATCTGTAGAGACTCAACGGTCTCCTGTGCTCCATTGCTATTCTCAACATTCTCATATGTCATTTTCAAATACTGTCACAAAACAAGGGTTAATTGACATGTTACATATTTTCCCTATACTCTAACCGACCAATTAAATACCAAATAAACTTAAGTAGGTCATACTAGCGAAGGAATTCCCCGTTTCTCCCCTCCTAGATCTTGTCTCATAACTCAGCCAGGGATCATATCCCTAAGCTTTGGTACCAACTGTGACGCCTCCAAAATAGGTATACATCACCCATCTTGAGTCGCCAAATACATGGTACAAAATTCAAATACAACTTAATAATACAACTGTCGTGTAAAATACGACAAAATAAAAACTGAGAGTTTTAAAACGAATATTGTCTTTTAGACAATATTCAACTCAAATGGAGTCCTCAATACAATTATTATCACACTATTTTATAGAATAGTGAGGACTACTAATGCTATCATCTGGACCGTAACTCCATTTCCCGACTAGTCCCGACTACGTTCTCATTTTTTGAAGAGGACAATGAAAGCAAAAGGGTGAGCTCAACTAGCCCAGTAAGAAATATTATGACTAAGATAATGCAGAATAATTTATCGTTAGCCTTCAACAGTGTTAAACTGATAAAATATAACAAACATCAAGTTTAACTGCAGTGGAACAAGCAATCCATTAGAAGAGTCAAGTAGAGAATAAAATCTACTATCTTCTATGATTTAAAAGATTTTTCATCACTTTTATCACTGAAACTTAGCTTAATAAATAATCCACATTATTAAATCACCCATGCACTACGGCCAATGATATTCTTTAGTATCACGACCATAAATTATTCATGCACTACAGGCCAAGGATATTCGTGTATTCATCAATGGTCATGATCATGCCAACAACTGTCCATCAATGCACTACGGGCCAATGAGAAATTTTTCCACATCATTTGTAACATTACGGTCATGATTATACCGAATAATCCCTGGTCATAATCATACCAAGTCCATCTATGCACTACAGGCCACAGATGACTTTCAACATAATATAAACATGAGGATGATGACAATGATATAAAAATTTAATAAAACAAGTTCAAGGATAAATTTTTAAAGATTTTTAATTTAATTTATGCAGAAATCAATAACGTCCAAATTGTCAACATGATACTGCTTTGTGGAATAAAATTCAAGAATAATATTGTACCAAAAATAATTTGAACTGAAAACGAATTAATTTTTATCATGAATAGTACCTCGGGTGAATAGTACTCAAGTAAATAGTATTCCGTGAATAGTACTTCGAGAATAGTAACCCCGTGAATAGTACTCCAGCATGAAAAAGTTAAAACTTATCAAGAATACTCATAATAATATTTTCATGAAAAGATACTGGATGAAGCGCAAATATCAAAGATATTCTATTAATTTCATGGAGTATAGAAGCCAAAATTTTAACAAACGAGTATAGAATTCGAAATCTGAAACGAAATAATATTACTTACATACTACAGAGTATGGAAGAAAATATTATTTTAAGCGAATATTGAATAAAAATAACATCCCTTACGAATACGAAAGAAATAATACACATTACCTTAGTAGAAAATTGGATACTGAAATAGTGTAGTAACAGAATACTCTTCTTCTTTCTCTCTGATTCTCTCTCTATAGATTTCTCTTGTGAGTCGTAGTGAATTGGTGAGCATGAAAGAAGAAATAAGCTTCTATTTATAGAAGATTTCTATCTTAGCCCTTAGAATGTGAAGAGGCAAGTGGCTTGACGACTGGTGATGTGAAAAGAAAAGTGGTTTGACGCCTGTAATGTGAAACAACAAGTGGTTTGACGCCTATAATGTGAAACGACAATTGGTCGACGCCTGTAATGTGAAACGACTGTAAGACCCCGAATTTTATGAAATAAAAGTATTCAATTTTTCTTATAATTACTATTCAGTAAATGGTTAAATTGATAAAAGTTTAAAGTTATGAGTGAAATAAAATTTTTTTAAAATAAGCAAGTGGTTATAAAATAATCATTGTTGTCGGAGAATATTCGTTTGGTCGTGGAATATTCTTTCTGTCGGGGAATATTCGTACGACGGCACAGCTATTTGTGGGCCCCATAACAGAATAATTGTCGGGTGAAGAAAATGACAAATTTGAGTTTTTACAAATAACGGCATAGTTGTTACCGTTAACACTGTTGGAATACCCGGTGGTTAAAATACAGTAATACGCGTTATTGCACAGTAGCACACGGTATTGCATAGTATTTTTGAAATTATTGATTCTTACGTAAGAAGACACTACTCAATAATTGTTACAGTAATTACTGTTCAATATTTTATTTTATTGATTCAATAATTGCTACGTTGAAATTTTATATTATTGTTGTTCAATAATTGTCACTGCACAGTATTTTCCATTATCAGATCAATAATTCATATTATTTGAATAATATTATTAGAGAACATTATTGGCAATGTCTAGAAAGTTCTGTCTAAGGAGAGGTTTGGTCATCTAATTGCGCGCCAGTAAGGAGAAATCCTTATTGGAAAGCCCCCTCTTTCCTGGGAACGGCCTGGTTGTCATAAATGTGATTCTGTAATATTATTTGTGAATAATTAATTATTGATTCATATGATAAGGAAATATTTATTTTAAGTGGATATAAACGAGTGATATATTTTTGTTGTTAAAAATGAAGGAGTTAATGTTGAGGTTTTTATCCGTATTTTTGTCGGAATGGAGGTATTAAAAATCAGGATTTTTGAGATATTTTGCGGGAGTTATAATTTTTAATCCGACCGTTGGATCGTGGTAATTTTTGGATATGTTATACATATATAAGTTGAGTATATGCCCACAAATTTTGAACCGTTAAAAATGAACGTATGATTTATTATGAATTTTACGAGATGACTGGTTCAGAAATTGTTGAATTTTCGGAGTTTATCATTTTGGTGGAAAATTCTAGAATTGGTGGGCCCCACTTGTGGTTGGTGAAGAAATGTACTGAATTATATTTCAAATGTGGTGGATGGGAATAGTAGCAGGTAAAGTCATCGGGTTGCAGGTCAAACCTACCAAAATTTTCCTATAAATAGAGGGCTAAGTTAGAATTGAAAATCACACCAGAAACATAAGTTTTCTCTCTTTCTCTCTTTCTCTCTCTATATTATGAAGCATATTTTGTGAGTTTTTAGATACTTGGTGAGTTGTTATTCATCAGTGCAAGTTTCCTTCAGCATCATATCCGATATCCAGTCAGAAGTACTGCTCTTTTGAGGTAAGGGATTGTAAGGGATAGTAAGGGATATTAAGGGATTTTAAGGGTTGTTATGATTTTCAGTTTCGTAATTTTTCTGATCTTCAAAAATTCTGGAAAAATTTGAAATGATATTTTGATGAGTTTTCTTGATTGTGTCCAAAAATAGTGATTTTTGGATGTATAGATTGAGAGTTATGAATTTTATGAGAAAAGACTATTTTAAAAGTAACAGCTTATAATTCCTTGTGGTTAACTCCAAAATTGATGAAATTTTTATTGGGAGTACATGTATATGATAGAAATATACTCTGTAAATTTCAGAATTTTTAGACAAAAGTACAATTTTTGATAAATGTCTAAATATTTGGCTATTTTGGCCATATGAAAAATTGTAAATGACTTTTAAAAATTCTGAGAAAAATATATGTTCACTATGGGACTATATTATGCTAAATCCCAGAAAAGAAATATTTTTGGAACTGATTTGGTATTTTTCATAAAAATGGTCTAGTTATGAGTAAATGAATTAAATATGTTTTGTGAAGAAAGAAAATTGGAAAATAGGATTTTATGGCTTGAGAATCCTATATGAGGTATATGCAGATTTTTGATGAGGGTTTTGGTTATTGATGATGAAATTGTAAGAGTTGGCATTTTATGATGATTAAATGCATTAATTAGTAAAGTGTAAACAATTAAAATAAATTGTTTATAAATTTAAGTAATGTTATTCTTTCAATATCATTATACCGAAATATTGGTATGTATTTTATTGTGGAATTTCTACCTTTTTGTGTCGGGGTTACTATTCATGAGTTACTATTCATGAGTTACTATTCACGATAAAATTGGTTTCTTTTTCTAACCAAATTATAGTTAATTTATGAATAGTACTCTTGAGATTAAATCTAGATGTTTTGATTATATTTATTTTACTATTATATATAACATTTTTATAACCTTGATGTTGAAATTCTCTTTCACTGGAGTGTAAAGATGGGTATATTATTGGTATGATCATGACTAGGGTTCTCTTTGGCCTGTAGTGCAAAGTTGAATTGTGACTGGTATGATCATGACCATTGAATTTATAAGTGAATATATTTAGCTTAAGTGCAAAGGTGAATTGATCAACATGGTTATAATTATTGTTTATATAAATTCTGAAATGATTATAATTCTTTGAGATATTAATATATTTGGTCTGTACTGCAAATATGAACTGTTGATGAATATATTTGGCCTGTCTGTAGTGCAAATATGAACTGTTGATGAATATATTTGGCCTGTAGTGCAAATATGAACTGTTGATGAATATCTTTGGCCTGTAGTGCAAAGATGAGTGGTTGATGAATATCTTTGGCTCGTAATGCAAGGATGACCTGTTGTTGAATATCTTTGGCATGTTGTGCAAAGATGACTTGTTGATGAATATCTTTGGGCCGTAGTGCAAAGATGAATTTATTAGTATGATTATGAACATGAACTGTGATTTGGTATAACCATGATGTTTGATGTTTCAGGTGATGAAAATTATCTTTGTCCTAGATGAGAAAAGGAATTTAGAATTACAATTATGATTATGAGTTATACACGTGATTGTGGACAAGAATTGTTAATTGATGTTACAGGGATAAAACATTGTTGGTGGATTTTTATCATGGAGAAGATAATAGACCTTATAGTCTATTTGACTCTTCTAATGGATTGCTCGTTCCGCTGCAACTATGGTTGAAATTTTTATCATTTACCATATGTTCTAAATCTCTGATTTATTATTGATGAAGGCTATTGATAATTTAATTATCTTTAGTCATGATATTCTTTACTGAGCTAGTTGTGCTCACCCTTTTGCTTCACAATTCCTTTCAGGTAATAAGAGTGTAGCTGGGTCGAGCGGGGGTAACAAGGGAATAGAACGGTGGTCATCATTTAGTAGTTATATTTGGTGAAGAAAATAGGGTGAGGCGAACCCAACGTTGGAAGGGTGTTTTGTCACTATCATACAAGATGTCTAATGACATACAACCTCGTGTCATCATAAGATAGGGTTGTGCTCATCCACTTGCTGAGTATATCTATGGGCACTACCTATATAATCTTGGTGTTTGTTTGAAGTATAATTCTCAATTAGAGACAGTGGAGATAATAATAAGTCAAGAGAAGACTCACCATTGGGAATAATATGATAGTAATCTTCTCGTTTTTTTTGGGGTCTATTGGGTCAACCAAGGATAATTCTGTGGCCATATGATATCTATCATAACCTAGACGCGTGGCCTCCCATGTACGAAGGTTTCCTTGAGCACTTCCCAAAGATTCTAATTTCTAAAATAGTTTTTGACTATACCTTTATGTAAGGTGTTATTGTGAGGTGATGTCCACGGTTGGAACATGAGTCACATTTGGTATATATTTGTATCCAAACTCACAGCATATGTGTTGTTGTATTTTGCACGACAATTGTTGTAATAAAGTTGTAGTTGTTTTCTGTACCATGTATTTGACGACTCAGAATGGGTTGGGTGGAATGGACCTATTTTGGGGTTGTCACAGGTGGTATCAGAGCTTAGGGATATGATCTCTGGCGGAGATCGGGGAATACAACTAGGAGGGGAGAGATGAGTAAATCCTTCGCTAGTGTGTCCTACCTAAGCTTATTTGTTGGTCAGTCATAATATTGGGATATTATGTGATATGTTAATTTGTTTAATTAACCCTTGTTTTATGGCAGTATTTGAGAATGGCAGCTGAGAATGCTAACAATGGAGTGAATGAGACTGTGGGGATACCTCTAATCACTAACCGTGATAATGTGATGTCAGATGAAGAAGGAATTAGAGTTATCCATGTGGTGAGTGAAGAATTGATAGTTGCACCCGAGATAGTCACAAAGGTAACAGCTGAGACTGAGGAAGAAGAGGAAGAAGAAGTACCTGAGGAGAGTTTATTAGAGGTATTATATGATCAAAATGTAGAATTTCAAAATCGTATTCATGAGTTAGAAGAGCAGGCAGAAGAACGACAGGCGGTCGTGGAACAAAAGGATGCAACAATTCAAGCTTGTGTTACCCGATATGTGATGCTTGAACAGAAGCATTCTTTGGCAGAGTATAAGATGATAAAAATGGAATCTGAACTGAGAGAAGAAAAAACTGAACGAGTGAGAATAAGTGATGCATGGGCAAAAGCCGCACGACACGTGGATATTGTGGAAAGAGATGTTCGATCTAAGAAGGCTAAAATAGATGATATGAATTTCTCTTTTTGGAAAGCAATTGGGAGAACCCAACATCGAGTTTTGAATTACCCTGTACATAGCGGTCAACCTGAATCCGATATGGATCGAAGATTGATGATTCAGATCATGAATGAGGAGTACGAAGAGGCAGTTGAGGGAGGAATATGTCCTATAGAAAGGTATATTCCAACGGTAATGATGACGCCAAATGCTACTCCAGACAAGTCAAAGCCGAGTAGTTCGAGGGATGGCGGTTGTCATGACTTCCCAACAAATGAGGAACCCAAATGAAGTTATCATGGGAGATGAGCAATGGAGAAATCATGATGATCTGAGAGATAGAATCTGAAATAGAAGCAAGGTATTCTCAACTCTTCGAAATACCAGGTACGTAAATTTCGGGGACGAAATTTCATAAGGAGGGGAGATTGTAAGATCCCAAATTTTATGAAATAAAAGTATTCAATTTTTCTTATAATTACTATTCAGTAAATGGTTAAATTGATAAAAGTTTAAAGTTATGAGTGAAATAAAATTTTTTTAAAATAAGCAAGTGGTTATAAAATAATCATTGTTGTCGGAGAATATTCGTTTGGTCGTGGAATATTCTTTCTGTCGGGGAATATTCGTACGACGGCACAGCTATTTGTGGGCCCCATAACAGAATAATTGTCGGGTGAAGAAAATGACAAATTTGAGTTTTTACAAATAACGGCATAGTTGTTACCGTTAACACTGTTGGAATACCCGGTGGTTAAAATACAGTAATACGCGTTATTGCACAGTAGCACACGGTATTGCATAGTATTTTTGAAATTATTGATTCTTACGTAAGAAGACACTACTCAATAATTGTTACAGTAATTACTGTTCAATATTTTATTTTATTGATTCAATAATTGCTACGTTGAAATTTTATATTATTGTTGTTCAATAATTGTCACTGCACAGTATTTTTCATTATCAGATCAATAATTCATATTATTTGAATAATATTATTAGAGAACATTATTGGCAATGTCTAGAAAGTTCTGTCTAAGGAGAGGTTTGGTCATCTAATTACGCGCCAGTAAGGAGAAATCCTTATTGGAAAGCCCCCTCTTTCCTGGGAACGGCCTGGTTGTCATAAATGTGATTCTGTAATATTATTTGTGAATAATTAATTATTGATTCATATGATAAGGAAATATTTATTTTAAGTGGATATAAACGAGTGATATATTTTTGTTGTTAAAAATGAAGGAGTTAATGTTGAGGTTTTTATCCGTATTTTTGTCGGAATGGAGGTATTAAAAATCAGGATTTTTGAGATATTTTGCGGGAGTTATAATTTTTAATCCGACCGTTGGATCGTGGTAATTTTTGGATATGTTATACATATATAAGTTGAGTATATGCCCACAAATTTTGAACCGTTAAAAATGAACGTATGATTTATTATGAATTTTACGAGATGACTGGTTCAGAAATTGTTGAATTTTCGGAGTTTATCATTTTGGTGGAAAATTCTAGAATTGGTGGGCCCCACTTGTGGTTGGTGAAGAAATGTACTGAATTATATTTCAAATGTGGTGGATGGGAATAGTAGCAGGTAAAGTCATCGGGTTGCAGGTCAAACCTACCAAAATTTTCCTATAAATAGAGGGCTAAGTTAGAATTGAAAATCACACCAGAAACATAAGCTTTCTCTCTTTCTCTCTTTCTCTCTCTATATTATGAAGCATATTTTGTGAGTTTTTAGATACTTGGTGAGTTGCTATTCATCAGTGCAAGTTTCCTTCAGCATCATATCCGATATCCAGTCAGAAGTACTGCTCTTTTGAGGTAAGGGATTGTAAGGGATAGTAAGGGATATTAAGGGATTTTAAGGGTTGTTATGATTTTCAGTTTCGTAATTTTTCTGATCTTCAAAAATTCTGGAAAAATTTGAAATGATATTTTGATGAGTTTTCTTGATTGTGTCCAAAAATAGTGATTTTTGGATGTATAGATTGAGAGTTATGAATTTTATGAGAAAAGACTATTTTAAAAGTAACAGCTTATAATTCCTTGTGGTTAACTCCAAAATTGATGAAATTTTTATTGGGAGTACATGTATATGATAGAAATATACTCTGTAAATTTCAGAATTTTTAGACAAAAGTACAATTTTTGATAAATGTCTAAATATTTGGCTATTTTGGCCATATGAAAAATTGTAAATGACTTTTAAAAATTCTGAGAAAAATATATGTTCACTATGGGACTATATTATGCTAAATCCCAGAAAAGAAATATTTTTGGAACTGATTTGGTATTTTTCATAAAAATGGTCTAGTTATGAGTAAATGAATTAAATATGTTTTGTGAAGAAAGAAAATTGGAAAATAGGATTTTATGGCTTGAGAATCCTATATGAGGTATATGCAGATTTTTGATGAGGGTTTTGGTTATTGATGATGAAATTGTAAGAGTTGGCATTTTATGATGATTAAATGCATTAATTAGTAAAGTGTAAACAATTAAAATAAATTGTTTATAAATTTAAGTAATGTTATTCTTTCAATATCATTATACCGAAATATTGGTATGTATTTTATTGTGGAATTTCTACCTTTTTGTGTCGGGGTTACTATTCATGAGTTACTATTCACGAGTTACTATTCACGATAAAATTGGTTTCTTTTTCTAACCAAATTATAGTTAATTTATGAATAGTACTCTTGAGATTAAATCTAGATGTTTTGATTATATTTATTTTACTATTATATATAACATTTTTATAACCTTGATGTTGAAATTCTCTTTCACTGGAGTGTAAAGATGGGTATATTATTGGTATGATCATGACTAGGGTTCTCTTTGGCCTGTAGTGCAAAGTTGAATTGTGACTGGTATGATCATGACCATTGAATTTATAAGTGAATATCTTTAGCTTAAGTGCAAAGGTGAATTGATCAACATGGTTATAATTATTGTTTATATAAATTCTGAAATGATTATAATTCTTTGAGATATTAATATATTTGGTCTGTACTGCAAATATGAACTGTTGATGAATATATTTGGCCTGTCTGTAGTGCAAATATGAACTGTTGATGAATATATTTGGCCTGTAGTGCAAATATGAACTGTTGATGAATATCTTTGGCCTGTAGTGCAAAGATGAGTGGTTGATGAATATCTTTGGCTCGTAATGCAAGGATGACCTGTTGTTGAATATCTTTGGCATGTTGTGCAAAGATGACTTGTTGATGAATATCTTTGGGCCGTAGTGCAAAGATGAATTTATTAGTATGATTACGAACATGAACTGTGATTTGGTATAACCATGATGTTTGATGTTTCAGGTGATGAAAATTATCTTTGTCCTAGATGAGAAAAGGAATTTAGAATTACAATTATGATTATGAGTTATACACGTGATTGTGGACAAGAATTGTTAATTGATGTTACAGGGATAAAACATTGTTGGTGGATTTTTATCATGGAGAAGATAATAGACCTTATAGTCTATTTGACTCTTCTAATGGATTGCTCGTTCCGCTGCAACTATGGTTGAAATTTTTATCATTTACCATATGTTCTAAATCTCTGATTTATTATTGATGAAGGCTATTGATAATTTAATTATCTTTAGTCATGATATTATTTACTGAGCTAGTTGTGCTCACCCTTTTGCTTCACAATTCCTTTCAGGTAATAAGAGTGTAGCTGGGTCGAGCGGGGGTAACAAGGGAATAGAACGGTGGTCATCATTTAGTAGTTATATTTGGTGAAGAAAATAGGGTGAGGCGAACCCAACGTTGGAAGGGTGTTTTGTCACTATCATACAAGATGTCTAATGACATACAACCTCGTGTCATCATAAGATAGGGTTGTGCTCATCCACTTGCTGAGTATATCTATGGGCACTACCTATATAATCTTGGTGTTTGTTTGAAGTATAATTCTCAATTAGAGACAGTGGAGATAATAATAAGTCAAGAGAAGACTCACCATTGGGAATAATATGATAGTAATCTTCTCGTTTTTTTTGGGGTCTATTGGGTCAACCAAGGATAATTCTGTGGCCATATGATATCTATCATAACCTAGACGCGTGGCCTCCCATGTACGAAGGTTTCCTTGAGCACTTCCCAAAGATTCTAATTTCTAAAATAGTTTTTGACTATACCTTTATGTAAGGTGTTATTGTGAGGTGATGTCCACGGTTGGAACATGAGTCACATTTGGTATATATTTGTATCCAAACTCACAGCATATGTGTTGTTGTATTTTGCACGACAATTGTTGTAATAAAGTTGTAGTTGTTTTCTGTACCATGTATTTGACGACTCAGAATGGGTTGGGTGGAATGGACCTATTTTGGGGTTGTCACAACGACAATTGGTCGACGCCTGTAATATGAAACGACAATTGGTTCGACGCCTGTAATATGAAACGGCAAGTGGTTTGACGTCTGGTAAATGCAATTACTATTGACGAAAGTAACTCTTAGATGATGACATATTTGCCCCCATAGAATAAACCAAATTTACCACAAACGTCTCATAATAGACATCTTATTTATATCAAAGATTGAATAAATATTACCACAACTCATTTTATCTTCAATCAATACATTTTTAATCTTCCAACAATTATTCATCATTAATATTATAACTCACAATATTTGACAACCAGATTATTCCCAAGAAAGAGGGGATTTTTCAATAAAGATTTCTCCCTATTGACGCGCAATTAGGTGACCAAACCTCTCCTCAACAGAACTTTTTAGACATCGTCAATATTACAAATAATAATATGAATAACTTTGTCGTCTCAATTATTGATTTAATAATATAAAATATTATGCAGATGATACTGTGACAATAATTGAATCAATAATATAAGATACTATGCAGCAATTACTGTAGCAATAATTGAGTATAACTAAGTGGTTTCTTACGTAAACATCAATAATCAATACCGTGTGCTACTATGCAACCACGCGTATTACTGTTCAACAGTTAACGATAAACTTTCGTCGTTATTTTATAAAAAATATTTTTGTCGTTTTCTCAATCTGAGAATAATTTCGCTGTGGGGTCTACCAATGATTGTGCTGTCATACAAATATTTCTTGTTAAAACGAATATTCCCTGACCAACCGAATATAATATAACAACTTGCGTACTTTGCAAAATTTATAAATATTACCCACAACTATAGCATTATATCAAATTCACTCCATAATATTCAAAAATGATATTTATAGAAAATTCATCTTTATTTATAAAAGTTAGGGTCTTACAAAAATAATATCCCTTACGAATAAGAAATAAATAACATCACTTACCTTAGTAGAAGGCTGGATATTACAATAGTGAAGTATCAGAATACTCTTCTTCTTTCTCTCTATAGCTTCTCTATCTATAATTGCTCTTGTGAGTCTTAGTGAATTGGTGAGAATGAAAGAATAAATGAGCTTCTATTTATAGGAAAATATAGTTTCGATAATTGCACGTTTAGGGACTCGAATTATTACAGTATAGTACATTCATCTTTACCTCTATTTTTAATTTAGTCCTTCAAGTATTATTCATCTTACACCACCTCCCCTAATAGTACATACATGTGAATCAATAGTTTCATACATGTGAACTAACAGTAATTTGCATGTGAACCAATAGCAATCAATTGCTCATTTATCCTATTAATTGCCCGTTTAGTCAATTTAACATCCAGAAATCAATTATTATCGAAATAAATATCGATTTCCACTAACACTAATAATTCCAACATAATGAAAATATTTTTATCAACAATTTCATCTTTAATCAACACGAACTTATTCATCATTAATATTATAACTCACACTATTTAACAACCAGATTATTCTCAGGAAAGAGGGGGCTTTCCGATAAGGATTTCTCCATATTGGCACGCAATTAGGTGACCAAACTCATTTCCTTGACAGAACTTTCTAGACATCGTCAATAATGCAAATAATAATATAAATAACTTTGTCATCTCAATTATTGATTTAATAATATAAAATATTATGCAGATGATACTATGACAATAATTGAATCAATAATGTGAGAGATATTATACAGCAATTACTGTAACAATAATTGAGTATAACTGAATGACTTCTCACGTAAGTATCAATAATCAAATATATTGTACAATACTGTGTGCTACTATGCAACCACACGTATTACTGTACTTTTACCACCAGAGATTTTAACAGTTTAACTGTAAAACTTTCGTCATTATTTTTATAAACAAATATTTCTGTCGTTTTCTAACTCTGACAATACTTTCACTGTGGGGTCCACCAATGATTGTGTCGTCGTACGGATATTCTCCGACAAAAAGAATATTTTCCGACCAAACGAATATTTTATAACAACTTGCTTACTTTGTAAAATTTTCACATATCATCCTTAACTTTAACTTTTTAATCAATTTAACCATTTACTAAATAAAATAATAATTATAAGAAAATTGAATACTTTCATTTTATAAAATTCGGGGTCTTACATTTCAGGAAATATTAATATATATATATATATATATATATATATATATATATATATATATATATATATGTATGTATGTATGTATTTAAAGTCATTAGACTCACAACTCAAAAGTCGACAAGGGTTGGAATAAGATGTTGTAAAATACTATAATTAGACAAAATGAATTTAAAAGAAACACTCTAAGTGCTAATAAATAATTTTTTTTATTAATATATTTTAACCTCCCTCTAAAAATATTCTGATTCCGCCTCTGACTAGCATAATAAAATCCATTTTACAGTAAAATAACTGGTTCATGGGTTTGGTAGAACGTAAGAGCATGTGTTACTTAATTAGTTGAACTAAATAGTATATTCCATTAAACTTTGTAGGTCTCTGTTTGAACTTTACTTTTAAACCTTACATAAAAATATATCGTATATTTGATTAACTTAGTAACTTTACTTTTGCTCACTTATGCTTTTATTTCATTCTAATAAATAATTATAAATACGTGATTGCAACGTTATTATATAAAATATTGAATTGGAGGACGTGACGGTGTTGTGCTAATCCATTAGATAATACAATACACAATTTTTTGTTTTGAACTCGAAAAGTAAGAAGTGTAATACTCAAGAAAGTATGAAATCTCTAACAAATATTAAATTTCAAACTAGTATTAAACTCATTTTAAAAATTCTGAAACGAATGCGTAAGAGTGATCCTTTGGATGTACCTTCTGTGTTTGTATTAAGGAAACTGATATGTTCACATAATTTTTTAATATTTTTACATGAAAATTATCGTTGTAGATCTCATACCAATTATTTTTACTGTCATTATACATCTATAACGATATTTTTTATGTATAAATATCAAAAAGTCATATGAAAATATCAATTTTCTTATATTAATACTCTCTAGACAATACAATATAAATATGTGAGTACATAAAAATGTGGTGATCTTACCGGCCAGTCTTTTGGACCTCTTTATATGTGTCTAGATATGTAATGTACCATGAATTGGGCGTTAGGGAGTTACGTCCTTGAACACAACCTTGTTGTCTGAACATCTCATTTGACTCATGAATCACACATTGGGTTAGATCCTTTGCCTGGTGTGGAGCATAAAAGATCATGGTTTTAAATGTGCTTGGGATCAGTGAGTGCTCATCTCGCCGAGTGCAGATGTAAGGTTGAAATCAAACTTAAGTGATTCAAAATTCGGTTAGAGATCTAGTTTAAAGAGTTCAAACTTAAATTATTCTTAATAATTGACTGAATTAATTTTATTTACTTTATTGTAATTTATTTATTGTAATATAAATAATCCCGTTCGAATTCGTATGTCTCACGTGTTCATGAGTTGCTCCACAAAAAACAAGTCGATCGCGTCGCGTCGAGTCGAGTCGAGTCGAGTCGAATTCGAGTACAATAAAATTAGTCAAATTAAATCTGAGCAAAAATTATATTCGAATTTGAAATGAATCTGAGTACTTTTTAAAAATTTGAAATACAATCTGAACAAGATAATTTCCACCGAGTTAGGATAATTTTTACCAAGGATTTTTTATTTCAAATAAATGGAGACTCTTCATTTTATGGTCTAAATTTAAAATATATTAAAATGTGACATCATGCTGACAAGTGAAAAATAATTTTAAATCTAAACCATAAAATAGAGTCTCTATTTATTTAAAATGAAGAGAATCCTAGCCCATATAAATGTACTGATGACCGGATCCCCCAACGAGTTACTTGGAATATAATCTTCGGGTACGGATGAGTAGACCCGACCTATGATACCACCTTATCCTAACAAAATGCATACTTAGGATTGCACTAACTAAGAGTAAGAGACCCTTTTTTTTAACTTCTTTTTAATTTTTGTGTGTTTAAAATTGAATTTTTTATCAGTTTATTAAAAAGGAAGTAATTTAATTCACATGATATTAAATTCTTTTTATTAATTTTATTATTAACACCATGACGTATAAATTTTCATTTTCTTTTTGGGAATCAAATATCAATATTACAAATGTCATGCATGACCTCTTCCAACTTAATAATTTGGATAAAGCAAACCAATGTGTGACTATATTGCTTACTAAGAAATTATATGTTCTCAATAGTACAAGGATTTCACATTTTATATCTCATAGTAAATTCAAATTAGTCCCTATCTCAAGATTGATGACGACACAAAGATCCATTTCATACTTACTAAAAGGGTAAAATCGACATTTATCTTCATAATCGAATAAAGAGCCTTTCCCTTAGACAACACGTAGTGTTTAACGAATCAGCCAACTAACTAACCAAATGACTTTTTTGCCCCTTTTTTGGTCATACAATTTTGGGCTCTTTCCATTGCCCAAATGAAATTCAAAGGCCTTGTTTGTCCATTCCCTCAAATAACACGCTTTTGAATTTTAGAGTACAAGAAAAGCTGTTTTTTTTTTCTTAAGGTGGAGCCGTGGAGGGACCTTCCAACGTGGACTTTAGTCACAAAGTGTCATGATTTTAGATGCTTACTTATATGATCAGAAATAATTTATTTATTTTTTGAAAAAATTTATATTACGTTAAAAAGTATCAAAATTTCGTATAAATAAACACATTAACTAATCACCTTTGTATTTTTATTAATTTATATTTTTTTCATTCTAAAATTAAAATTATAATTTGATTTTGAGATCAAATGATGACATATTAAATTTTAAATTGATGTGAATTTATTTAATTTTAATTGATACAATAATTATAATCATATAATAGTATATACCAATAACTATTAATTTCAAATTTTATTTATTCTATTTTTATGAATCGTATAAATTTTAAAATTTAATATGTCATTATTTAATTTTAAAAGTTAAATTATATTTTAAATTTTAAAATAAAAAGATATATAACATAAATATTATTATCCTAAACGAATCATCAATCAACGTACACGTGCCTCAAAAAAAAAATTCAGACAAGTTGACATGATGAAGACAAGCAGAGGAAGATAGAAATAATCCAACTAAAAAAAAAAGCTCATGATTTTTTACCAAAAGATTAGAAATATTATTGCATTTTGCCAAATGGGTAATGAGAGTTGATCTTCTCATAATATTGTATTGGGTAGATGGAAATTCTTTCAATTTTATCTGATTAAGACTTTATTTGTTTATTTTTTTTATATTATATATAATTTCTTCTTCCTTGGACTTTTTATTTTTGTTTTTTATGTTGTATATTGCTCTTGTACCAACCTAACCTTACCAGAAAATGGTATTTTTACTATTAGATTGTCTCTCTATATAGTGTATAGGTCAATCAAACCCTAAGCTCTCCACTTGTTCAAAGCCACTTCATTTATTCATATTTTTGTGGGTTTATGTTGAATTGCAGGTTTTGAGTATTGATATGGTCTATGTATCCTAATCTTGAGCTATATCTCTGATTCAGGTACACATTATAGTAAATGCCTTTGCTTATCTCCTTTGCCTTTCTCTTCCTTCTATTGAGTATTGGCTTTGTCTTACAATTCCCTTATGAAAACTTCGTATAGACTATAAGTTATGATTGGTGTCTAGCTGTGATTCCCTTTTTTCAAATCTTAAATTGTAGAGATTGGATTTTGGTAAATTTTAAACTGCTTCTGTAATTGATTTTTGGTGTAAAAGAAAAAGAGTACTCCAAATTGATCTTCAATACTATGGGAGTATGATGTCAATTGGAGAACTGTTGGCTTGAATCCAAATTTGATTAGTGCATACGATTTTTATGCCTTGCCTTTTAATGTGTTTTTGTTGGGTGGGCGGTTGGCGGGGTGGGGGTGGGGGGGGGGGGGGTGGGTGGGTTGTCATTAAGTGTGTCAAACTCTTTTAATCGATGATATATTTGCTTGTGGGAAGTTAAAAATTCTCCTCATCCAAAACACCTTGCTTTAGACCTCTAAATAATGAGATCCAAACATATATTCATGCATCTGCAGTTGCTTGCTTTTGTACAAAAATTAGTAGATACTTTGGTCAAATAGGGATCGAATATTGTGTGCATCCATCTCTCTGTCTCATATGATTTAGGGATTTATTGTATTTCACGCCCCAGATGCTGGTCATATTCTGAATTCAGAGCATTAGAAATTCGTTTGACTACACAGGCAGAATTAAATTACGGAACTTGTGTTCTCAAATTGGCATTGTTACATTGCCTGTGGATGTCACCCTGGCTTTCTAGAACACTAGGCGAGGAATCCTTTGTTCAGCTGCTCATACGGCACCTACAAAATCTGTTCTTTACTCTTCTTAGCTTATTCTGTTTCTATTGGTGTTAATCATATAAATTTGACTTTTATCTTCACTATAAATAGTTTACTTCTGCTACCTACCTAATTCCATGATATTCTATATTTATGGAAAAGGTCTTGTCCATTTGTATTTGAGCATAAATGTTGAGAAAAAGAGAGTATGATTAGTAATAAGTGAATGTGTAGAAAACTTGCCGTCATTACTTCGCTTTTGCATATATTTCATTTGGGTGAAGAAAAATAATTGTTTGATACTAGGCTTTGAATTGCATTTCTGTTAATAAGTCATTTGTGGTGATGTTCCCAACTTAGGTAGCTCAGCTTGTGAAATTAATTTCCTTGCAATCTCATCTATTGAATAGTACCAGTAACTTGGAGAATCACAACCGTAACTAAATCAAAGAATCTAATAGAAGCTTTTCAGTTTTCCTAGATACTATAATTCTTCCTGCAGCTAATTGCTTTTGCTTATATGTCTTGTTAGACCATACGGATGATATTTAGGCGTAACTATTAAATACAATTTCATTTGGAGTGGTCTTTGGTACATATTAGTTATATTAAGGGTGTTTTTTTATAAAAAAAAATTATGGCCGAGTACTTCCATAGGCCTCTTCTAAAACCCACCCAATTATGGAAGAACAAAATCATATATTTGGAATTATTGTTTCTTCACTTGCTATGACCAGAAGCATAGTATGAGCAGTTGCAATTTCTTTGCTTACATTTGGATTCATGTTCAAGCACGTTAAATTTTCTCCACGGGAAAGGAACACGAGATTCACGTCAATATATCTCTTATTGTCTTTCTGACTAGAACTTGTGTTTGGTTAAACTGACTTACATATGTCAGTGAAGAAAGATTGAAGATTTAGTTTACCATTTTAGCTCAGAGGAGGCTGTGCCAACCAACTTTTGAACTAAAAGATGGGAAATGTCATAAACTATCAACTCCACTCAACAATGCACAATCGCACATTATCCTGAACGAAAATGCTATAGACTTTAAGAATTCAGAAACCTTAGTTGCATCTGTCGAGTTTCAAAGGCTGCATTTTAAAGAGTTACTGAAGTTGTTTGGTTGGATGACTCAACTGTAATTATTATAGAAATATTATCTTATTTGGTCCTTGAGATTTATAGGGGTTTTTTCTTAGCAAGTTCTTATAGTTGTTCTCTTTCATCTCCAAAAAGATAATTAGCATGAAACTTTAGCTAAGTTTATAAGTAATTATGTTGGTCGTTACTGTATGCTTGCTAGTTAGCTCATCATACTTATTACTTAGCAGCCTGATAGTATTGTAGCGGACTCTCTCTTTGTATGTATTTTCATAACATTAATAATATTAATTACTTAATTTATTGTCCCTATATATATATTGTAGCACCCCAATCTCACATCGAAAGATATCAGAAAAATTTGTCTGTGTATAAAGAATTAAGTTACTAATAATAGTACTTTTAGTCATGGCATTTTGGGTAAGCGATGAGCTAAGATTACCCAAGAAGATATTATTGGGTTAGTGGTTTAAGGCCTTGTTTGTATGGATTTGATTCGATTCGATTTGGACTTGGGATTTGACCTGAGATTTGTTCCGGACTCGGAATTTGACCCGTGTTGTTTCATATATATTCATTTCCTCATTTGTGTATGCATAATTATCCTAAATGCACCTGTTTTTATTTATTGTTTTTGTTTTTGTTTTATTTTATTTTTTTTTTTTTGTGTGGTGAAGGTGAAGTTAAACCGAGGCTTTCCAGTAGGCATAGTGTTTAAGAGATTGCAAGTATGAATAGCCAGACCACATTCTGGTATTTTTGGTTTTTCAATTGAGATTTTAAATTTTTTTTATTTCATTTTTTGGGTAAGCGCCCACGCAGTTTTACTCGTTGAAGAGGTAATTACATAGTTAATGAGTTTATCATTGACTTCTTTTCAGATCTGTCAACAGTTTGTGACACAAGTACACCATGTCATTAGTTCGTCCCGCATCATCATATGGAGATCGTAAGCTTTTCCCACTAAATGGAAGCAACGAGAGCTCGGCCTTGTCCACATCAACAACCGATTCTAACAAGCATAGCATCACGTATGGTACTGAATCTTACAGCAGCAAGAATTATGATCCTAAGTATTTCCTTGACTCCCCAACTGATGAACTTAATCCCCAATCTAGCTCTAGCCGCGCGCAAGGTGCCTCTTCATACCAGCTAATGGCTGTCCAAGAACCATTTGACTCCTCTTATATAGCCATGAGAGATTCTGATGCCTATCAATCAAATTTTGAGCTAGAATACTTGGAAAGTCACAGTCCAGAAGCCATAGACTTCGATGACGATAAGATGAGATTAAAACTTCAAGAACTTGAGAGGGTACTTCTTGACGGAAATGATGAAGATGATGATTCGGTGATTGGCCCTGATCAAAGCATGGAAATTGATGGTGAATGGGCCGACACGGTCCAAAATGTTCTGCCCCATGACTCCCCTAAAGAATCTTCATTCTCGGATTCGAACACCAGTAGTATCAGCAGCGACAAAGAAGTATCACTAGTTTCAAGTTATAGTCCTAAGCAATTACTTTTTAACTGTGCTGCCACGATTTCAGATGGAAATGTTGAGAATGCATCGTACATGATAAATAAGCTGCGGCAGAGAGTTTCAATCCAGGGAGAACCTTCTCAAAGAATTGCAGCATACATGGTAGAAGCACTCGCAGCTCGATTGGCTACCTCTGGCAAAGGTCTTTATAAAGCTCTTAAATGCAAAGAAGCCCCCTCCACTGATCGTCTTTCGGCCATGCAAGTACTATTTGAGGTGTGCCCTTGTTTTAGGTTTGGATTTATGGCTGCAAATGGTGCAATTATAGAGGCGTTTAAAAACGAAAAAAGAGTACATATAATTGATTTTGATATAAACCAAGGAAGTCAATATATAACACTCTTGCAAACACTTGCTAATCATCCTGGTAAACTGCCTTTCTTGAGATTAACCGGGATTGATGACCCTGAATCCGTTCAACGTGCCACTGGAGGCCTAAAACTCATTGGGCAGAGGCTTGAGCAACTGGCTGAAGCACTTGAAGTGCCATTCGAGTTCCAAGCTGTTGCAGCAAAAATAGAAGTAGTAACTCCTGCAAATCTAGACTGTCGCCCTGGAGAAGCACTTTTAGTGAACTTTGCTTTCCAGCTGCACCACATGCCTGATGAGAGCGTTTCAACCGTAAACCAAAGAGATAAGCTTCTCAGGATGGTTAAGAGCATGAATCCGAAACTCGTAACTGTTGTTGAGCAAGATGTGAACACCAACACTGCTCCATTTTTACCGAGGTTTGCTGAAGCATACAATTACTATTCTGCTGTCTTCGAGTCTCTCGATGCAACTCTCCCAAGAAATAGCCAGGACAGGATGAATGTGGAAAAACAGTGTTTGGCACGTGACATAGTTAACGTCGTTGCGTGTGAGGGGGAGGAAAGGATTGAGCGTTATGAAGTGGCCGGGAAATGGAGGGCGAGGATGATGATGGCTGGTTTCAATACATGTCCTATAGGTCCAAATGTCAATGATGCGATTCGGAAACTTATAAAGAAGTACTGTGACAGGTTCAAGGTGAGGGAGGAAACAAATGCACTTCATTTCGGATGGGAAGACAAGGTCTTGATTGTTGCTTCAGCATGGAGGTAATGGGCTCATTTAAAACAGTGAAACTGTTGAGGTGTAATGTTATTCAAGCCTTGTTTGCCTTTGTAATTTTATAGTATTTCTATTGGAATTAGACTGCAGTTTCCTCTTTCACTCAAAGCTAATGTAGATTTTGGTCCTAGTGGAGGAGAATTAAGTTGGTGCAATTCCCATGAAAACTTAGTACTTCTAATGGCTATGCATCTTATTCTACACATATATACATTTTCCTATGTATGTCATTCCTTATTTAACTTGCTTTTTTCCGGATATGAGATTTTAATTGATTAATTTGGTCGAGTTGTTCATCAGTATGTTTTGGTATAATCATTTTTGTCTCTGTTCCTTGGATCCTTGGTGCTTGACATGGCTTGGGTGCTGCTCCGATGTTGGAGTATGTAGGGGTCAATTTCTTTGAATCGCTTAATTGACTAGAGAGCAAGTAAAAATACATTCGAGGGGAATGGGTTTAAAGTCTATAAATAAGGATTGTCATGATGGAAATCCAACTTAATTGACTTGATATTCTAAGATCTAGGTTCAAAGGGACAATTAAATTGTGAACGATTCAACCAAATCACTATGAAGAAATTAATTTTTTCTACTCATTTATATAATATGAGATAGTGATACCTGCAACGGTTACAAGATAAACTGTGGTTTTAATGATTCTTAAATCTTGATAAGCAAGTGAGGTATGGCAAGATACTCTTGTTAAGAATCGCCTATGTGAGTTTGAACTGGGCAAATTCTATAAGAAGAATAAGGCTATATTTCTCTAAAGTACTCATAAATTCGAGATTGTTTGGGGTCGAAATGAACTAAATCATGAGAACCAAATAATGTTTGGAAAGACTGTGTGAATTACTATTGTGTCGATTTAACAAACGGTTAGATAGTTTAAGACATCATGTTCACTGGACAACTAGTAAATCAGATAGTCTTTTATAAGAGAAGGTTCAAAGTCATCTCTCTATACAGATGATTTTCAATTAAGTCTCTCTCACAGAGTCTGCATAACATTTGCATAAGGTTGGCAGTCAATTTCATTCACGTGGAGGATTATTAGAAATTGAGCTAAATTTGAAATGAGTTTTATTAATTATTTGAAGTAAATTCATATATCAATGTATTCTACTCCACGAGTAGATTAAAGTAAGTATTTGTAAGCTCAAATCCATGAAGTAATAAATGAGAAATTAACTCTCAAAGATCACTCTTGAAAATGATAATAAATACTTGTGGATAGTCAAGTCTCACATCGGTAAAAAACTAAAGTATTTATTAATTTATATACAATAAAATTGCTCTTGGGTTTAGGCCCCAAGGGGCACCCACTTTGTTGAAAGGTGAGGAACTAGTCAAGGTTTGGTTTGAACCTACATGCACACCGCCGACCGCCTTGGTCGGGCTCGGGCTCATGGTTCTAGGTCCTTGTATATAATTCTTTGGAAAATTTATTTAAATTTTATTTTATTTAGTTAGTTATATTATCAAAATTGTGTCGTTTTGATAAATATTATTTATTATTATACTATGTCATTTTGGGAAGCGTTATCTGCCGAACGGACGTGTCAAAATTGCGTTGTTTTGGGAAAGGCTATTTGCCTGAATGGACGTCCCAAAACTGCGTCGTTTGTTTGAACGGACGCGCCATTTCTACTAAGCCTAAAACTATGTCATTTTTGTTCTGTTAAGCCTAAAACTACATCGTTTTTTGTCCGAACGGATGCACCCTTTCTGCTTAGTCTTAAAACTACGTCATTTTGGGTAAAACAAAGCCTTTTCAAGGGGTTGTTGTGACACCTCCAAAATAGGTCTACACGACCCATTTTAGGTCGCCAAATACACACTATAGAATCCAAATACAAATCTTCCAATTTACAACTATTCAACTGTCGTGCAAAATACGACAACCCATAAGCTGTGAGTTTCAATACAAATAACAGCACTCACACTCCAAATCAATGATACTTTACATAAAGGTACAGTTGATGACTATTTTAGGAATTGAAATATTTAAAAAATGCTCAAAGAAGCCTTCATACATGGGAGGCGATGCATCTAAGTTATAATAGATATCATAGGACTTGAGAATTAACCTTGGTTGACACAATAGACCCCAAAGAAGAATGAGAAGATTACTATCCTGTTCATTCCAATGGTATGTATCTTTTTGCTATATAATTATCTCCATTGTCTCAAATTAAGGATTATATTCCAATCATACTCCAAGATTATATAGATAATACTCATAGATATAGTCAGCAAGTGGACGCATAGATATAGTCAGCAAGTGGACGCGCACAACCATATCTTATGATAACACGAATTTATATGTGGTTAAACATCATGTACGATAGTGGCAACACACCCTTTAAGCTCTCCGTACAATTCTGTCCTCCTCATTCTAATGGGGTACATTTTTGATGCTTTCAAAGTCGGGTTCTCATCACCCTATTGTTGTTCACCAAAATTAACTATTAAATGACGTATAAAATACGACACACATTTTAAGTCCTCAATACAATTATATATTGTCATACTGTTTTATAATATATTGAGAAACTTCAACAGTCACAGACTATCACTCTATTCTCCTGTTATCCCCGCTCGACCCAGCTACACTTTTCTTACCTGAAAGGAATTGTGAAGCAAAAGAGTGAGCACAAATAGCCTAGTAAAGAATATTATGACTAAAAATAATCAAATTATCAATAGCCTTCATCAGTAATAAATTAGATATTTAGAACATATGGTAGATGATAAAAGTGTTCAACCATAATTGCAGCGGAATCAACAATCAATTAGAAGAGTCAAGTAGAACATAATGTCTACTATCTCCTCCAAATTAAAAGTTCATCATTAATATTTCATTCTTATAATACCTATCAGCAGTTCTTTGTTGTACCCAAGACAAAGAGAACTTTCATTACCTGTCTTCTCCTGAACCACCAAAGATTATAGTTAAATTCATAATTCATGTTTATAATAATGTAAATCAACAGTTTCTCCTTGCAACAAAGACATAATAAAACTTTCACTCAATGTCCTTGCCACAAAGGATAAAGACACTCAATAATCTTATCGCATTTACACCCTACACCAAAGACATTTAAATATAACAATAATAATTATGATCATACCAATCAATTGTCTATTTTTGCACTAGGCCAAAGATATTTAACTGTAATATCAATGGTCATGATCATACCAATCAATTGTCTGTCTTTGAACTATGGGTCAAAAATGTTCAACTGTAAAACCAATAATCAGTAGTCCATCTTTACACTACGGGCCAAAGACGTACAACTGTAATATCAATGGTCATGATCATACCAATCAATTGTCTGTATTTGAACTATGGGCCAAAAATGTTCAACTGTAAAACCAATAATCAGTAGTCAATCTTTGCACTACGGGCCAAAGAAATACAACTGTAAAATCAATAATCAACATTCCATCTTTGCACTACGGGCCAAAGACGTACAACTGTAAAACCAATAATCAACCGTCTATCTTTGCACTACGGGCCAAAGACATACAACTATAACACTAATGGTTATGATTATATCAATACACGATTCCGGTCATGATTGTACCAATACACAATTCCTAGTCATAATCATATCAATCAACAATTTATTTTTGAACTACGGGCCAAAGATAACTTTCCAACACAATTTTAAGTCTGAGGATTATAACAATGATATAAAGAATGAATCAAGATTAAATATTAGAGATTTATAATTCAATTTATCCAGAGTTCAAGAATGTTCAAATTGTCAACATGAAGATCAAAACATGGATTCAATTTCAAGAATAAGATTCATAAAAGATAAGTTGGACAAAAAAAAGAAAATTAAATTCCATTGTGAATAGTACTGTATGAATAGTACTGTATGAATAGTACCCATGAATAGTACCCCAAATGAATAGTACCCCGACATGAGAAGATTAAAATTTCAATAAGAGAGTTCAGACCAATATTCCATTGAAATGATATTAGATGAAGCATAAACCTCAATGAATTTTTAATCATTTCAGGAATTATAGAAGCAATAGTAAGTTTAGATTTAGGAATATGAAATAAAATAATACAAGAAACTGTAAATAGATTTTCACCTGTCATGCGGTAATTCGTGTAGATAGATCATTTTCACAACTTAATAAAGAATGAATACGAAATGTTATTCATCAGGCATGCGGTAGTTCGCGTAGACAGGTTATTCCCATAAATTAATAAGGAATGAATACGAAGGGTTATTCACCAGGTATGCGATAGTCCGTGTAGATAGGTTATTCCCACAGATTAATAAGGAATAGAATGATTACGAGTATTGAAAGAAAATAACATCCTTTACGAATACCAAAGAAATAATACCCCTTACCTTAGTAGGAGATTGGATACTGCAATAGTATAGTAGCATAATACTCTTCTTCTTTCTCTCTCTATAGTTTCTCTCACTATAGCTTGTGATTATAACTTTGCTCTTGAAAAATGGTAGGAAATAATGAATGGATGGAGGAGTATTTATAGGCTAGGAAAAGGTGGCAAATTACAAGGTTAATTATAATTTAGTACCTTCATCTTTGCCTCCATTTTTAATTTAGTCCCTCAAGTATTATAAATCTTGCATAACATCCCCTAATAGTACTTACATGTGAACTAATAGGTCCTTGCATGTGAACCAATAGTTCTTTGCATGTGAACCAATAGTTCCTTGCACGTGAACTGTCGACATCAGGATTTTTATTTATCCCTTTCTGTGCTTGTCTTTTGGTGTTCTCATTTTGGGTGAGTTTTGTTTGAAAAAATAAGTTTGAAAAGGTCCGACATGTATATGTCGACAATTTGACTTTTAGAATCGCTAGTTGGTAGATTTGAAATTGTTGTACCAACTCAACCGAAAAGGTTTACACAAAGACCCAATGGTTTGACACTGTTTAACTGGTCTTGAAAACTGAGATTCATTAGGGTTCGGGGGCTTGATTAAGCGGAGGGAAGGTGTTAGGCACCCCCTGACTTTCATGAAAACACGGTTACCGCCACTTTTCAAATAACTTTTATCTGCGTATGTGTGCGTGTAGGGCCTATGTGCAATTATCTAGAAGTAGTGATATGCCTTGTTTGCACCTATATACAAAGGGTTTGACTTTTGTATAAAAGTTCAATTTTAACAAGATATAACAGTGATATTTTGGAAAACAAGTTTTTCAATCCCTTATGCTCAATAGTAATTGATGCCTTTAATACTTTCATTTTATTATGTGTTCGGCTTGATTGCTTCTATTTTTGAGATGCGAGGCATCTTTGAGAAAATAAGATATATAGTAGTACCAAACTTCTTATGGGTATGAGAGCCATCTAAGGATATCCAGATTCCAGACACCATAGATAATTTACAAGCTGGCTGCAGCTGCAAAATGTCCATCATGAGAACCGAATCTAGATTCAGAGGCTGAATCTGTGATCACATGATTCCTAGGCTCACATGAAAGAGTAATATGTACAAAAACTAGAAAAAGAACTAGATTTGAATAAATCTAAACCATTCTAGCTTCAACAGTTCTAATTTAGTCACTTTTGAACCGGTCAAAGTTAGAAATAGCCAGATTTAGGAAAATCTAGCCTGCAAGCTGAAAGATTAAATATCTACATTATGAAAGCAGTTAAAGCAGATATTTATATAAAAGCGGTATATATATATATATATATATATATATATATATATATATATATATATATATATACATTTTAAAGTCCTGCCTAGAGTTTACTTCGTGACAATTGATCGTCCATATATATATACCTATATATATATATATACACACACACACACATACATATAAAAGCAATAAAAAGCAACAGATCGACGATCCGGGCATACCCTCTCGACACGACTCTCAACGTTAGCGGATATATATATATATATATATATATATATATATATATATATATATATATATATATATATATATATATATAAGTAGCAGAAAGCTTAAAAATCTAAAAAATCTTACAGTGGACTGCCAAGAAGACTTCAGATATCTTTTGAGGCCTGAAAACTTGGTTTCCACCAGTTAAACTTCAGTATGTTACAAAATAAGAGCTTACAAGTGTTTAGAAAGAATAATCACTCAGTTTAGAGCACTCTAGCAGTTGTTACAGGCTGAAATCGACAGAGTTTTCTCTCGTTTCTTTTTTTTTCAAATGAGCTGTGATGATTGAGTAATATACCCATGAATTGGATATACATGGGCTTAAATTGTTGAATTCTCGAGTCTTTTTAGAAGCATTTTTACTGTATTTATTTATTATTTTGCAGATTGAGGAGATGCAGGGACAAATTGGGGATTTGAGCTGTTTAATGGTAATTTTGTAATTAAATCAAAGAGTAGATCCGGGGCGCTCTAATTGAACTAATGCTCAGCGCCGGGGTGCTAAGGCGTGGATTTTGTTGACTAGGAGCATCCGTGGACCAATGGTTTGACTTGGAGATTAGAAGGAGCTAAGATGTTGACTTGGACTAGGATTGGTGCATGATGGAAAGGAGTATAAAAAGAACAATTAGCTAAAATTAAAGCGGGATTCATTCATAACTGGAGACTAATCAGGATTAACTTGAAGATTGAAGATTGAGAGGATTACTTTAAGAGTTTCTTCTTCTTCTTTTTAGTTGTGTAATCCTTTATAGATGATTTTCATGAGATTGTTGGTTTTAATTTTTATTATGAACTAATTCTTTTATTAAGACTGCCAATTGAGCCTTTTATGTTTATGAATTAATTATTTAATTTATTCTAATTATTTTATGTCAAGGTGAATTGTTTATTATGTCTTGTGCATATTGATTAATTATTTGGCCAGTAATTACCTTGTTACTCTAGAAGAATTTGGGAGAGGAGATCTAGGGTTAGAACTGGACATGATAACATGTATGTTTGATTATTTGCATGAGACAAATAATTAGGGTTGTGAATTGAATAGGAATATCTGTTCACTGCATATAACAAATTGGGAATTGGAACTTAATGGGTTTAATTTAATTATTTTGCATATAAATATAGCAAGATTGATTGAATTGAATAAAAGTTAACTGATCACTTGGGAAAGAGCTTTTAACACTTAGAATTCTTGTTAACAATTCAGTAGGCATAATAATTGGATTAATTGGATAATTGGTTTATGGTTCATAATTGGGGATATTGGAGTCTTAAATTTATTCATCTGAATTCATTCGTCAAGTCTTAGTATTTATTTAGTTGATTTAATTTTAGAGTAATCAGTTTTAATTAATTAATTTAGTTTTCTTAATTCGAAAAATCACACTTTGCAGTTGTTTAAATTAAATTGAATTAGTATAGTGCTAGTAGTTGGAATTTATTGATTGGAATTCTCTGTGGGATCGGCACTTAATTTCATCACTTTATTACTTGCTGACTGTGTACACTTGCACATATAATTGATTGTAAAATCGATCAACAAGTTTTTGGCGTCGTTGCCGGGGAATTCTTTATTAATATTAATTCCATATTAGTTATAATCAATCTGGTCTTAATTTAAACGTTATTTATTTATTTTTCTTCTTGTGATTGCAGGAGTCCTTTGAAAGTGTATGCACACTAGATCAAGGGTTAAAAAGGAACTTTTTCCTTATACAGACGATATCGAAAGGAAGTTCTGAAAATTGCGGTTGACTAGTGAGGTTATACCTTTTGAAGAAGATCTGGCGACACAAGAAACACCAGGAGACATGGCAGGGGAAGAACAAAAATCACTTAGGGATTATGCCATGCCAACAGTCATAGATATACAATGTATTATTCAGAGACCGACAATTAATGCAAATAGTTTCGAGATCAAATCGGGAACGATACAGATGCTACAAAATGCAGTTCAGTTTGGGGGTAGTTCGACAGATGATCCGAACGAGCACATCTTGAGTTTCTTGGAAATTTGCGACACCTTCAAATTCTAACAATGTTTCGGAAGATGCTATACGGTTGAGGTTATTTCTGTTTACGTTAAAAGACAAAGCTCGGAGTTGGTTACACTCATTGCCGCCCGGTTCAATCACTGCTTGGGACGATTTAACTCAAAAATTCCTAGCTAAGTTTTTCCCACCAACATAGTCAGCAAAACTACGGAACGATATTCACACTTTTGCACAGTTCGACTCCGAAACATTATATGAGGCCTGGGAAAGATTTAAGGATATGCTCCGTAAATGTCCACATCACGGAATTCCACAATGGATGCAGGTTGGGATATTTTGTGATGGTTTGCACGCATCCACAAGAGCCAGTATTGATGCAGCAGCAGGAGGAGCAATCATAGCTAAGAATTTTGATGAGGCTTATCAACTGTTAGAGATGATGGCCAACAATAATTATCAGTGGCCAATCACTAGATCTAACCCGTCAAAAACACCAGGAAAGTTTGAATTGGATGCAGTAACAGTGTTGACCGCACATGTTTCTGCATTAACTAAGAAGATTGAAATATGGGGTCCACCATTTGCACCATAGAAAGCAATGATTTGTGAGTTATGTGCTGGGAGTCATGCTACAGATCAATGAGCCATCAATTTCGAATCAGCTCAGTTCGTGGAAAGCTATAATCGATTAGTACAACCTTATCCGAATCAAAATACATATAACCCAGGTCGGAGAAATCACCCGGGGTTTTCTTGGAGCAATAGTCAAGCTCAAGCACCGAGACAACAAAATCCACCCGAATTTCAAAATCAGACTTAGCAATAACCAGAGAGGAAAATAAGTTTGGAAGACGCTTTGGAAATATTTATTGTAGCTACAGACAAAAGGATCAGTGAGCAAGACAAGTTATTGAAGCAAGTTGATATGAATGTGAAAAGTCAAGTTGTTTCGATTAAGAATCTGGAAAATCAAATGGGGCAGATAGCACATGCGTTGAATAGTCGTCCACAAGGAACACTCCCCAGTGATACAGAGGTAAATCCGGGTAGAGATAAGCATTGCAAGGCTGTGACTTTACGTAGTGGAAAGGAATTGCAAGAGACAACCAAGGACAAGGAACAGATGGACAAAGCAACCGTGAAAAAAGAGGAAATCTCAGAAACTGGAAACCGATAGGGTGAAGAGTTACAACAGAAAGCACCTGAACAAAGCATTATAATGCCTCCCATACCGTTTCCGCAGAGGTTTCAGAAATCCAAGTTAGATAAGCAGTTTTTAAGATTCTTGGATATTTTCAAAAAATTGCATATCAACATACCCTTTGCAGAAGCCTTGGAACAGATGCCGAGTTATGCCAAGTTCATGAAGGAGGTTTTGTAAGACCCCAATTTTTATAAATAGAGATGAATTTTCTATAAATATCATTTTTGAATATTATAGAGTTAATTTGATATAATGTTATAGTTGTGGATAATATTTATAAATTTTGCAAAGTACGCAAGTTATTATATAATATTCGATTGGTCGGGAAATATTCGTTTTAACAGGGAATATTCGTACAACGGCACAATCATTGGCGGACCCCACAACAGAATTATTGTCAGATTGAGAAAACGACAAAAATATTTTATTAAAAATAACGGCGGAAGTTTTACCATTGTTACTGTTGAACTACTCGGTAGTAAAAGTACAGTAATACGTGTGGTTGCATAGTAGCACACGGTATTGATTATTAATGCTTATGTGAGAAGTCACTCAGTTTGATTCAATTATTGTCAGTTAATAATATGAATTATTTAGCGATAATGACGTTTTGTTTCATTCGTATTATTAACGTAATAAAACAGAAACATCTTTTTATATAAAACAAAATACTTTATTAAAGTTATTCTATAAATAGAATATATTATATTTTATTTAAAAGATTTTTCTTTAAATATGGACCGTCAGATTAAAGTAATCAATCTGGACCGTTCATGGATTAGTTACTATGCATTCTATTTTTCTATAAATAGCAGCTCATTCCTTCATTATTTCTTACGAATTCACTGAACTCTAGAGAGAGAAACTATAGAGAGAAACTATAGAGAGAGAGAAGAAGAGTATTCTGCTACTTAACTACTTCCTTATTTCAGCTCTTCTTTAAAACGGTAAGGGGTGTTATTCTTTCTTATTCATGAAGAGAACTGTTGTTATTCCATTTCTTATTATTCTGTTGGAATAACCTGTATACGCGGTCTACCCTATACTTAGTGACATTCTTCTATTATTCTGTTGGAACATCCTGTCTGTGTGTTTTACACCGGACCTGGTTCCGTTTTTATTATTATTCTGTTGGAACATCCTGTCTGTGTGTTTTACACCGGACCTGGTTTTGTCTTGTTATTATTCTGTTGGAACATCCTGTCTGTGTGTTTTACACCGGACCTGGTTCCATTATTTATTATTCTGTCGGAATATCCTGTCTGTGCGTTTACGCCGGACCTGGTTTCATTATTTATTATTCTATTGGAATAACCTGTCTGTGCGGTCTATCGCATGCCGGGTGATTTCTTTTGTTATTCCATTCTTTATTATACTCAGTTGGTTAAGTTTTGACTTCTATACTTCATGAAATTATTGGAATATCCTTGATAATTGCGGTTCATCCAGTATCTTTTCATGAAAATATTCTTCTAAGTATTCTTGAATTTTACTCCACAAAGCAGTATCATGTTGACAATTTGGACGTTGTTAATTCTTGGATAAATTAATTCTTGAACTTGTTTTATTGAATTCTTATATCATTGTCATCATCCTCATGTTTATAAAATGTTGAAAGTCATCTGTGGCCTGTAGTGCATAGATGGACTTGGTATGATTATGACTAGGGATTATTCGGTATAATCATGACCGTAATGTTACAAATGATGTGGTAAAAGTCCTCATTGGCCCGTAGTACATTGATGGACAGTTGTTGGCATGATCATGACCATTAATGAATACACGAATATCCTTGGCCATAGTGCAGGGGTGATTCGATGGTGTGGATTATTTTATTAAGCTGAGTCCCAGCGATCACAATGTTGAAAAACCTTTTAAATCATAAAAGATAGTAGAGTTTATTTCTACTTGACTCTTTTAATGGATTGCTTGTTTCGCTGCAGTTAAACTTGATGTCTATTATATTTTATCAGTTTAACATTGTTGAAGGCTAATGATAATTTATTCTGCATTATCTTAGTCATAATATTTCTTACTGCGCTAGTTGAGCTCACCCTTTCTTTCACTGTTCTCTTCAGAAAATGAGAACGTAGCTGGGGCAAGTCGGGGAACGGAGTAATGGTCCGAATGATAGTATTAGTTAGTAGTCCTCACTATTCTATGTAATAGTGTGTTAATAAATGTAATGAGGACTCCTTTTGAGTATGAATACTCTCTAGAAGATAATATTTGTATTCAAACTCGCAGTTTATGTTTTGTCATATTGTACATGACAGTTGTATTAGTAAGTTGTGTTTGTATTCTGTACTATGTATCTGACGACCCAAGATGGGTGATGTATACCTAATTTTGGGGGCGTCACAGCATGCCAAGTTGAAGAAACGCGAGTTCTGGTTGGAGGAGGTAGCATTCCTTAGGCACGTAGTATCAAGCCGTGGAATATCGGTTGACCCGGCAAAGATTGAAGCTATTCAAAGCTGGGAGCAACCTAAATCAGTGACCGAAGTACGTAGCTTTCTTGGTTTAGCTGGTTATTATCGGAGATTCATGGAAGGATTTTCTCGAATCGCTACTCCATTAACTCAGCTGACTCGGAAAGATACAAAGTTCGGTTGGAGCGAAGAATGTGAGCAGAGTTTTCAAGAACTCAAGATGAGACTCATTTCAGCACCTGTTCTAACAATACCATCTGGCTCGGAGGGATTTGTCATCTACAGTGATGCTTCGAGCAAAGGGTTGGGATACGTTCTCATGCAACATGGAAAAGTCATAGCCTATGCATCAAGACAACTCAAGGAATATGAGAGGAATTATCCTACTCATGATCTAGAGTTGGCAGCTGTTGTCTTTGCACTTAAAATTTGGAGGCATTACTTGTATGGGGAGAAGGTGGAGATCTTTACGGATCATAAAAGCCTCAAATATTTCTTCACTCAAAATAAACTCAACATGCGACAACGACGTTGGCTTGAACTGTTGAAAGATTATGATCATACCATTCAATACCATCCTGGAAAAGCGAACGTGGTAGCTGACGCATTGAGTAGAAGATCATATGCAAGTACGAGTGCGATATTGTCAACACAAAGGCCCATTTTGTGTGATTTGCAAAGGATGGAGATAGAGTTAAAGACTCCAGGGACCCATGTGATGATGGCGAATATACGAGTAGAACCGACTTTAATCGATAAAGTTAAAGCTGCTCAAGCTACAGACCTGGAGCTAATGCGTATGAGGAAGAAAGTGAAAGAAGGTGCTATGCCGGAAGCAAGAATCGATGAAAAAGAAATACTTCGAGTCAACTCCAGACTTTGTGTTCCTAACAACCCTGATTTAAAGTATGAAATTATGATGGAGGCGCACAACACACCGTTTGCAATCCATCCCGGAAGTACCAAAATATATCATGATCTTTGTCATACATTTTGGTGGAGCAATATGAAGAGAGAGATAGCGTTGTTTATCTCAAGGTGTCTAACTTGTCAACGAGTCAAAGCGGAGCATCAAGTACCAAAAGGTCCATTGCAACCACTTGAAATTCCAGAATGGAAGTGGGAGCACATTACCATGGATTTCGTTACCGGTCTTCCTAATGTTTCTCAAGGTATAGATACGATTTGGGTCATTGTTGATAGATTGACCAAGTCTGCTCATTTCTTACCGATACGAGAAACTTATACACTTGAGCGTCTTGCTCGTATATACATAAACGAGATTGTAAGACTGCATGGTATGCCAGTATCCATAGTTTCTGACCGAGACCCAAGATTCACTTCACGATTTTGGGTTAGTTTACAAAAAGCTATGGGCACGGATTTACGATTTAGTTCAGCATATCATCCTCAGACGGACGGACAATCAGAGAGGACTATTCAAACTCTTGAAGATCTATTAAGACTCTGTGTCTTTGACTTCAAGGGAAGTTGGGACAAGTTCTTACCATTGGTGGAGTTTTTCTACAACAACAGTTATCAAGCAAGTATTGGCATGGCTCCATTCGAAGCATTGTATGGAAGAAAATGTCGTTCTCCAGTATGCTGGGATGAGGTGGGTGAAGCAATGTTGTTGGGACCGGAGTTGGTACGTATGACTACAGAAAAGATTCAAACAATCCGACAACGTATAAAAACCTCACAAGATCGACAAAAGAGTTATGCTGATCTTCATCGAAAGGACGTGGAATTTGATATATGAGATCATGTGTTCTTACGTGTTGCTTTATGGAAAGGAGTTACGAGATTTGAAAAAAGAAGAAAGCTCAATCCTCGATTCATCGGTCCATTTTTAATCCTCGATCGAGTAGGAACTGTGGCTTATAGACTCGCTTTACCGCCAAGTATGTCTTGTGTTCATAACGTTTTTCACATATCCATGTTACGCAAATATGTGAAAGACCCGAACCACATTATTGAGTTAGAACCGGACGAAATAGCAGAAGATTTGACGTATGAAGAAGTTCCTGTTCAAATCTTGGATAAGAAGGAACATATTCTACGCTCCAAGGTTATACCTCAAGTCAAAGTTTTGTGAAAAAACCACGATGTTGAGGAAATGACTTGGGAGTTAGAATCTGAAATGAAATCAAGGTATCATTACCTCTTCGACATACCAGGTACGTACCCTAATTTCGAGGGCAAAATTTCATAAGAAGGGGAGGTTGTAAGACCCCAACTTTTATAAATAAAGATGAATTTTCTATAAATATCATTTTTGAATATTATGGAGTTAATTTGATATAATGTTATAGTTGTGGATAATATTTATAAATTTTGCAAAGTACGCAAGTTGTTATATAATATTCGATTGGTCGGGAAATATTCGTTTTAACAGGGAATATTCGTACAACGGCACAATCATTGGTGGACCCCACAACGGAATTATTGTCGGATTGAGAAAACGACAAAAATATTTTATTAAAAATAACGGCGGAAGTTTTACCATTGTTACTGTTGAACTACTCGGTAGTAAAAGTACAGTAATACGTGTGGTTGCATAGTAGCACACGATATTGATTATTAATGCTTATGTGAGAAGTCACTCAGTTTGATTCAATTATTGTCAGTTAATAATATGAATTATTTAGCGATAATGACGTTTTATTTTATTCGTATTATTAACGTAATAAAACAGAAACATCTTTTTATATAAAATAGAATACTTTATTAAAGTTATTCTATAAATAGAATATATTATATTTTATTTAAAAGATTTTACTTTAAATATGGACCGTCAGATTAAAGTAATCAATCTGGACCGTTCATGGATTAGTTACTATGCATTTTATTTTTCTATAAATAGCAGCTCATTCCTTCATTATTTCTTACGAATTCACTGAACTCTAGAGAGAGAAACTATAGAGAGAAACTATAGAGAGAGAGAAGAAGAGTATTCTGCTACTTAACTACTTCCTTATTTCAGCTCTTCTTTAAAACGGTAAGGGGTGTTATTCTTTCTTATTCATGAAGAGAACTGTTGTTATTCCATTTCTTATTATTCTGTTGGAATAACCTGTATACGCGGTCTACCCTATACTTGGTGACATTCTTCTATTATTCTGTTGGAACATCCTGTCTGTGTGTTTTACACCGGACCTGGTTCCGTTTTTATTATTATTCTGTTGGAACATCCTGTCTGTGTGTTTTACACCGGACCTGGTTTTGTCTTGTTATTATTCTGTTGGAACATCCTGTCTGTGTGTTTTACACCGGACCTGGTTCCATTATTTATTATTCTGTCGGAATATCCTGTCTGTGCGTTTACGCCGGACCTGGTTTCATTATTTATTATTCTGTTGGAATAACCTGTCTGTGCGGTCTATCGCATGCCGGGTGATTTCTTTTGTTATTCCATTCTTTATTATACTCAGTTGGTTAAGTTTTGACTTCTATACTTCATGAAATTATTGGAATATCCTTGATAATTGCGGTTCATCCAGTATCTTTTCATGAAAATATTCTTCTAAGTATTCTTGAATTTTACTCCACAAAGCAGTATCATGTTGACAATTTGGACGTTGTTAATTCTTGGATAAATTAATTCTTGAACTTGTTTTATTGAATTCTTATATCATTGTCATCATCCTCATGTTTATAAAATGTTGAAAGTCATCTGTGGCCTGTAGTGCATAGATGGACTTGGTATGATTATGACTAGGGATTATTCGGTATAATCATGACCGTAATGTTACAAATGATGTGGTAAAAGTCCTCATTGGCCCGTAGTACATTGATGGACAGTTGTTGGCATGATCATGACCATTAATGAATACACGAATATCCTTGGCCGTAGTGCAGGGGTGATTCGATGGTGTGGATTATTTTATTAAGCTGAGTCCCAGCGATCACAATGTTAAAAAACCTTTTAAATCATAAAAGATAGTAGAGTTTATTTCTACTTGACTCTTTTAATGGATTGCTTGTTTCGCTGCAGTTAAACTTGATGTCTATTATATTTTATCAGTTTAACATTGTTGAAGGCTAATGATAATTTATTCTGCATTATCTTAGTCATAATATTTCTTACTGGGCTAGTTGAGCTCACCCTTTCTTTCACTGTTCTCTTCAGAAAATGAGAACGTAGCTGGGGCAAGTCGGGGAACGGAGTAATGGTCCGAATGATAGTATTAGTTAGTAGTCCTCACTATTCTATGTAATAGTGTGTTAATAAATGTAATGAGGACTCCTTTTGAGTATGAATACTCTCTAGAAGATAATATTTGTATTCAAACTCGCAGTTTATGTTTTGTCATATTGTACATGACAGTTGTATTAGTAAGTTGTGTTTGTATTCTGTACTATGTATCTGACAACCCAAGATGGGTGATGCATACCTAATTTTGGGGGCGTCACGGCATGCCAAGTTGAAGAAACGCGAGTTCTGGTTGGAGGAGGTAGCATTCCTTAGGCACGTAGTATCAAGCCGTGGAATATCGGTTGACCCGGCAAAGATTGAAGCTATTCAAAGCTGGGAGCAACCTAAATCAGTGACCGAAGTACGTAGCTTTCTTGGTTTAGCTGGTTATTATCGGAGATTCGTGGAAGGATTTTCTCGAATCGCTACTCCATTAACTCAGCTGACTCGGAAAGATACAAAGTTCGGTTGGAGCGAAGAATGTGAGCAGAGTTTTCAAAAACTCAAGATGAGACTCATTTCAGCACCTGTTCTAACAATACCATCTGGCTCGGAGGGATTTGTCATCTACAGTGATGCTTCGAGCAAAGGGTTGGGATGCGTTCTCATGCAACATGGAAAAGTCATAGCCTATGCATCAAGACAACTCAAGGAATATGAGAGGAATTATCCTACTCATGATCTAGAGTTGGCAGCTGTTGTCTTTGCACTTAAAATTTGGAGGCATTACTTGTATGGGGAGAAGGTGGAGATCTTTACGGATCATAAAAGCCTCAAATATTTCTTCACTCAAAATAAACTCAACATGCGACAACGACGTTGGCTTGAACTGTTGAAAGATTATGATCATACCATTCAATACCATCCTGGAAAAGCGAACGTGGTAGCTGACGCATTGAGTAGAAGATCATATGCAAGTACGAGTGCGATATTGTCAACACAAAGGCCCATTTTGTGTGATTTGCAAAGGATGGAGATAGAGTTAAAGACTCCAGGGACCCATGTGATGATGGCGAATATACGAGTAGAACCGACTTTAATCGATAAAGTTAAAGCTGCTCAAGCTACAGACCTGGAGCTAATGCGTATGAGGAAGAAAGTGCAAGAAGGTGCTATGCCGGAAGCAAGAATCGATGAAGAAGAAATACTTCGAGTCAACTCCAGACTTTGTGTTCCTAACAACCCTGATTTAAAGTATGAAATTATGATGGAGGCGCACAACACACCGTTTGCAATCCATCCTGGAAGTACCAAAATGTATCATGATCTTCGTCATACATTTTGGTGGAGCAATATGAAGAGAGAGATAGCGTTGTTTATCTCAAGGTGTCTAACTTGTCAACGAGTCAAAGCGGAGCATCAAGTACCAAAAGGTCCATTGCAACCACTTGAAATTCCAGAATGGAAGTGGGAGCACATTACCATGGATTTCGTTACCGGTCTTCCTAATGTTTCTCAAGGTATAGATACGATTTGGGTCATTGTTGATAGATTGACCAAGTCTGCTCATTTCTTACCGATACGAGAAACTTATACACTTGAGCGTCTTGCTCGTATGTACATAAACGAGATTGTAAGACTGCATGGTATGCCAGTATCCATAGTTTCTGACCGAGACCCAAGATTCACTTCACGATTTTGGGTTAGTTTACAAAAAGCTATGGGCACGGATTTACGATTTAGTTCAGCATATCATCCTCAGACGGACGGACAATCAGAGAGGACTATTCAAACTCTTGAAGATCTATTAAGACTCTGTGTCTTTGACTTCAAGGGAAGTTGGGACAAGTTCTTACCATTGGTGGAGTTTTTCTACAACAACAGTTATCAAGCAAGTATTGGCATGGCTCCATTCGAAGCATTGTATGGAAGAAAATGTCGTTCTCCAGTATGCTGGGATGAGGTGGGTGAAGCAATGTTGTTGGGACCGGAGTTGGTACGTATGACTACAGAAAAGATTCAAACAATCCGACAACGTATAAAAACCTCACAAGATCGACAAAAGAGTTATGCTGATCTTCATCGAAAGGACGTGGAATTTGATATATGAGATCATGTGTTCTTACGTGTTGCTTTATGGAAAGGAGTTACGAGATTTGAAAAAAGAAGAAAGCTCAATCCTCGATTCATCGGTCCATTTTTAATCCTCGATCGAGTAGGAACTGTGGCTTATAGACTCGCTTTACCGCCAAGTATGTCTTGTGTTCATAACGTTTTTCACATATCCATGTTACGCAAATATGTGAAAGACCCGAACCACATTATTGAGTTAGAACCGGACGAAATAGCAGAAGATTTGACGTATGAAGAAGTTCCTGTTCAAATCTTGGATAAGAAGGAACATATTCTACGCTCCAAGGTTATACCTCAAGTCAAAGTTTTGTGAAAAAACCACGATGTTGAGGAAATGACTTGGGATTTAGAATCTGAAATGAAATCAAGGTATCATTACCTCTTCGACATACCAGTTACGTACCCTAATTTCGAGGGCAAAATTTCATAAGAAGGGGAGGTTGTAAGACCCCAACTTTTATAAATAAAGATGAATTTTCTATAAATATCATTTTTGAATATTATGGAGTTAATTTGATATAATGTTATAGTTGTGGGTAATATTTATAAATTTTGCAAAGTACGCAAGTTGTTATATAATATTCGATTGGTCGGGAAATATTCGTTTTAACAGGGAATATTCGTACAACGGCACAATCATTGGTGGACCCCACAACGGAATTATTGTCGGATTGAGAAAACGACAAAAATATTTTATTAAAAATAACGGCGGAAGTTTTACCATTGTTACTGTTGAACTACTCGGTAGTAAAAGTACAGTAATACGTGTGGTTGCATAGTAGCACACGGTATTGATTATTAATGCTTATGTGAGAAGTCACTCAGTTTGATTCAATTATTGTCAGTTAATAATATGAATTATTTAGCGATAATGACGTTTTGTTTTATTCGTATTATTAACGTAATAAAACAGAAACATCTTTTTATATAAAATAGAATACTTTATTAAAGTTATTCTATAAATAGAATATATTATATTTTATTTAAAAGATTTTACTTTAAATATGGACCGTCAGATTAAAGTAATCAATCTGGACCGTTCATGGATTAGTTACTATGCATTCTATTTTTCTATAAATAGCAGCTCATTCCTTCATTATTTCTTACGAATTCACTGAACTCTAGAGAGAGAAACTATAGAGAGAAACTATAGAGAGAGAGAGAAGAGAGTATTCTGCTACTTAACTACTTCCTTATTTCAGCTCTTCTTTAAAACGGTAAGGGGTGTTATTCTTTCTTATTCATGAAGAGAACTGTTGTTATTCCATTTCTTATTATTCTATTAGAATAACCTGTATACGCGGTCTACCCTATACTTGGTGACATTCTTCTATTATTCTGTTGAAACATCCTATCTGTGTGTTTTACACCGGACCTGGTTCTGTTTTTATTATTATTCTGTTGGAACATCCTGTCTATGTGTTTTACACCGGACCTGGTTCCGTCTTGTTATTATTCTGTTGGAACATCCTGTCTGTGTTTTACACCGGACCTGGTTCCATTATTTATTATTCTGTCGGAATATCCTGTCTGTGCATTTACGCCGGACCTGGTTCCATTATTTATTATTCTGTTGGAATAACCTGTCTGTGCGGTCTATCGCATGCCGGGTGATTTCTTTTGTTATTCCATTCTTTATTATACTCAGTTGGTTAAGTTTTGACTTCTATACTCCATGAAATTATTGGAATATCCTTGATAATTGCGGTTCATCCAGTATCTTTTCATGAAAATATTCTTCTAAGTATTCTTGAATTTTACTCCACAAAGCAGTATCATGTTGACAATTTGGACGTTGTTAATTCTTGGATAAATTAATTCTTGAACTTATTTTATTGAATTCTTATATCATTGTCATCATCCTCATGTTTATAAAATGTTGAAAGTCATCTGTGGTCTGTAGTGCATAGATGGACTTGGTATGATTATGACCTAGGATTATTCGGTATAATCATGACAGTAATGTTATAAATGATGTGGTAAAAGTCCTCATTGGCCCGTAGTGCATTGATGGACAGTTGTTGGCATGATCATGACCATTAATGAATACACGAATATCCTTGGCCGTAGTGCAGGGGTGATTCGATGATGTGGATTATTTTATTAAGCTGAGTCCCAGCGATCACAATGTTGAAAAACCTTTTAAATCATAAAAGATAGTAGAGTTTATTTCTACTTGACTCTTTTAATAGATTGCTTGTTCCGCTGCAGTTAAACTTGATGTCTATTATATTTTATCAGTTTAACATTGTTGAATGCTAATGATAATTTATTCTGCATTATCTTAGTCATAATATTTCTTACTGGGCTAGTTGAGCTCACCCTTTCTTTCACTGTTCTCTTCAGGAAATAAGAACGTAGCTGGGGCAAGTCGGGGAACGGAGTGATGGTCTGAATGATAGTATTAGTTAGTAGTCCTCACTATTCAATGTAATAGTGTGTTAATAAATGTAATGAGGACTCCTTTTGAGTATGAATACTCTCTAGAAGATAATATTTGTATTCAAACTCGCAGTTTATGTTTTGTCGTATTGTACACGACAGTTGTATTAGTAAATTGTATTTGTATTCTGTACTATGTATCTGACGACCCAAGATGGGTGATGTATACCTAATTTTGGGGGCGTCACAGGTTTTATCGAAGAAGAGAAAATTGAGTGATTTTGAAACAGTGGCGTTAACCGAAGAGTGCAACGTAATTATCCAGAATAAGTTACCTCCGAAGCTAAAAGATCCAGGTAGTTTTACTATTCCATGCGAAATTAGTAATCAGTTTTCGGGAAGAGCGTTGTGTGATTTGGGGGCCAGTATAAATTTGATGCCACTATCCGTCTATAGCCAGTTTGGACTTCAGGTGCGCAAACCCACAAATATCAGTTTTCAGTTGGCGGACCAGTCAGTTACATATCCACGAGGTATTGTTGAAGACGTTTTAGTAAAAGTGGATAAATTCATCTTCCCGGTGAATTTCTTTATCTTGGATTATGAAGTAGATAGGGAAATTCCCATCATTCTCGGGCGACCATTTTTAGCAACGGGAAGGACGTTGATTGATGTGCAAAAAGGAGAATTGACGATGCGAGTTAAAGACCAACAAGTCACCTTTAATGTATTTAAGTCAATGACTTATCCGAAAGAAAATGGTGAATGTTTGCGGGTGGATGTCATGGATGAATTAGTTAATCACAAGTTCAGCAGAAATTATTCAGAGGACCCACTAGAATCCATTTTGTTCAGGATGGAAGACTATGATATTGAGGATGACATTGAGTATGTCAAATGGCTAGATGCGTTACTGATCGCCAGGAAAAGTAAACAATCATTTGACACTCTTGATCGGCCTGAAACGAAAGGGAAAAAGTTCAAACCATCGATTGAAGAGCCACCGGTGTTGGAATAAAAACCTCTACCATCTCATCTACAGTATGCCTATTTGGGAAAAGATGCTGCCCTACCGGTTATTATTTCAGTAAATTTGACTGATACGCAAAAAGAGAAACTGCTAAGGGTATTACGAGAGTTCAAAACAGCAATCGGATGGACTATAGCGGATATTCGAGGAATTAGTCCGTCATTTTGTATGCATAAGATCTTATCGGAAGAGGGAGCAAAACCAACCATTGAGCAGCAAAGAAAATTAAACTCCATTATGAAGGATGTGGTGAAAAAGGAAATCATAAAGTGGTTGGATGCCGGCATTATTTTTCCAATCTCGAACAGTTCATGGGTAAGTCCTGTACAATGCGTACCAAAGAAAGGGGGGATGACTGTAGTGAAAAACGAATCTAATGAGCTCGTCCCCACTAGAACAGTTATAGGTTGGAGAGTATGTATGGATTACCGCAAACTGAATAAAGTTACACGTAAGGATCACTTTCCCTTGTCGTTCATTGATCAGATGTTGGATAGGTTGACGGGACATCAGTTTTACTGTCTATTGAATGGATATTTCGAATATAACCAAATTGCCATAGCCCCGGAAGATCAAGAAAAAACTACATTCACATGCCCTTATGGTACATTTGCATTCCGATGTATGTCTTTTGGCTTATGCAATGCTCTTGCAACTTTTCAACGATGCATGATGGCCATCTTCTCAGATATGGTGGAACAAAACTTGGAAGTATTCATGGATGATTTCTCCGTGTTTGGTGACAGCTTCGACTTATGCTTGAAGAATCTGATTTTAGTGTTGAAACGTTGTATGGAGACGAACCTAGTTCTTAACTGGGAAAAATGTCACTTCATGGTACAAGAGGGGCTAATTCTAGGGCATAAGGTTTCCGCATCAGGGCTAGAGGTTGATAAAGCAAAAATTGAGACGATTGAGAAACTACCTCTTCCAACATCTGTGAAGGGAATACGGAGCTTCTTAGGACATGCAGGTTTCTATCGACGATTTATTAAAGATTTTTCTAAAATATCGAAACCTGTGTGCTCCCTCTTGGAGAAAGATGTGCCGTTTAAGATGGATCCGTTGTGCATTTAGGCTTTTGAAGTATTGAAGAAGAAATTGGTTTTAGCTCCAATAATAGTAGCTCCCGACTGGTCTTTACTGTTCGAATTGATGTGCGACGCCAGTGACTATGCAATTGGAGCAGAATTGGGACAACATCGCGATAAAATTTTTCACACTATTTACTACTCCAGTAAGACGTTGACGGATGCTCAATTGAATTATACGACCACCAAAAAAGAATTACTTGCGGTCGTGTTTGCCTTCGACAAGTTTAGAACATATCTCATAGGGACCAAGGTAATTGTCTACACTGATCATTCTGCTATTAAGTATTTGATTGAGAAGAAAGATGCCAGGATGCGGTTAATACGGTGGGTACTTTTACTTCAAGAATTTGACTTGGAGATCCGAGATAGAAAAGGTACTGAGAACCAGGTGGCGGATCATCTTTCTCGTTTAGAAAATGCGGAGGTTCAGCAAAAAGATGAAGTCATGATTAATGAGAGGTTTTTCTGATGAACAGCTTTTTCAAGTAACAACGACCGTGCCTTGGTATGCATATTTCGTGAATTATCTGGTTAGTAATGTGTTACCTCCGTATTTGAACTCGCAACAACGAAAAAAGTTCTTCCATGATGTAAGACAGTACTTTTGGGAAGAACCATTTCTGTTTAAGGCTTGTGCGGACCAAATAATTAGACGTTGTGTACCACAAGAAGAGATGGATATCAGATTAGGTCATTATCACTCATCAGATTACAGAGGTCACTATGCGGGTGATAAGACAGCAGCCAAAGTGTTGCAGTCAGGATTTTTCTGGCCTTCTCTGTTTAAAGACGCATATCTCTACATGTTGAAGTGTGATCAGTGTTAATGCGTAGGCAATATCTCAAAACGCAATGAAATGCCGCTTAACACCATTTTGGAGGTTGAGTTATTTGATGTATGGGGAATTGACTTCATGGGACCATTCCCATCATCATTCAATAATTAGTACATTCTGTTGGCGGTAGACTATGTTTCGAAATGGGTAGAAGCTGCAGCTCTACCTACGAACGATTTGGTACACCGAGAGCTATAATAAGTGATGAGGGCACTCACTTTTGTAATAACCAGTTCACTAAATTGCTCACCAAGTATGGGGTCCGACATAAGATTGCAGCCGCGTACCATCCCCAAACAAATGGTCAAGTGAAAGTCTCGAATCGGGAAGTTAAGCAAATTTTGGAGAAGGTGGTCAACCCGTCACGCAAAGATTGGGCAATGTGCTTAGATGATGCCTTATGGGCGTATCGAACAGCTTACAAAAACCCTATCGGCATGTCCCCTTACAGGATGGTCTTCAAAAAAATGTGTCACCTTCCGGTCGAATTAGAACATAGTGCATACTGGGCCATTCAAAAACTAAATTTCGACTTGTAAGCAGCTGGGGAAAAACAGTTATTTTAGTTAAATCAGATGGACAAATTTCGACATAATGCATATGAGAACGCCAAAATGTACAAGGAAAAAATCAAAACATGGCACGATAAGAAAGTCCTTGATCGAAAATTTGAACCGGGATAACAAGTATTACTTTTCAACTCTAGATTGCGTTTATTCCCTGGAAAATTGAAATCTCGCTGGTCCGGACCTTTCGTGGTTGTATCTGTCGCTCCACACAGAAATGTCGAAGTCGAGGAACCTAATTCAAAGCGAACATTTAAGGTGAACGCCCAACGACTTAAGCACTATTGGAATGGGCCCATCGATCGGCAATCTACGGCCATGTACCTTTCTAATCCAGTGGACATTTGAGCAACACCGCAAAGTTGGGCTGATGACTATAAACCAAGCGCTATGGGGAGGTAACCCCAAGAATTTGATCTTATTCTGTTATTTTATTATTTTCTCTTTTCAGTATTTAAATTCATTTAATTTAGTAGTAGGATATTTTATTATCACAATAATGGAAGTGAATTGCTTGTTTATTGAATGCTAGGAAGGTATGTACTCTAGTGGTTATACAGGCAGGACAACTGGTCAAGGGGATGGCAGCCAGCGCCCCGGCTCTGGGCAACAGTAGCCTCATGCAAACCCAGCGCCCCGACGCTTTACTCCTTCTCGCTCACAGCGCCCTGGCGCTAAGCCATCTATCGGATTCTGATGCATAGCGCTCCGGACAATACAGCTTCCAGAGCCCCGGCGCTAGACCCCCTCACCAGACACTGCATAGCAGCACCCCGGCACTCCATACGCAGTATAACCCAACGCCCCAATGCTGGGCTCAGATTAAAAATCCTTATCCCACAATTTCGGTTCAGTTACACTACAACTCCCCTTTAAATTCTTCCCACGTCTTTTCTCATACCTCTCTAATGCTCTTATATGGTAACCGGTACTTGAATATTTTGATATCTTCATAATTTGTGACACCATTTCATATCTCGCTTCCGTTTCATTAATTGGTTCAGTAATTTTTGTCTATTATTTCCATCTTCAAGGTATGTACTGAATTAACTTCCAAGCTGTGTAGCCAAATCTTCTGAATTGCATGCTAGTGATCGTAAATTGTAGGTTAATTGACACCTTGATTCATCTTGTTCAATGTCATGCATATGTGTTGTTGTAGTCAATGGTCATTGACTGCTTGGGGTTTGAATTGTTATGATCGTAGTGATGTTCAAAGGGACTTATAGATTGCCCACAAGGTGCTCGATATTTTGCCTGAGTAAAGTCCCCTTGCTAATTTCACACAACAACATATCCATCACTGAATTTACTTGCATAGTTGTCACCCCAATAACATAGATCTACCGTTAGTCGGGTATAATCATTAGAATGGGGGGCTAAATTGTACTGATGCATTCCTGGGTTCATACTTCTAAGGGACTTAACTTAAATGGGTGTGTCTCCCTACACCCCCAACCATGTTACCCAACGTGAACTTAATTCGAAGTTTGGGGGTAATACTATGGGTACGTATGTCCATATCATATTTATGCCCAATTATAATATGTGTGAATATGACTTTCTTACAGAATTTTCTAGATGGCCTCGAAGCGTCAACGCGAAGAAGGTTCTGGGACAGCCTCGGCTCCTCCAAAATTTAGTCGTCGGTTCGTCAGTGCCGCGGCTCAAGAACGCTATAATCGAATGGCTACTTGCTCACTAATACCGGAACGAGGTTTAAGGCCAGACCAATCAAAGGATAGAGACATGGCTGTGATGATTGCGGAAAGGAATTGATTCACGCTTACTGAACAACCGGACCCGACCGTGATTGCAATCGTTAAAGAGTTCTACGCCAACGTTTCTGAGCAATACCATTATGGAGTGTATGTGCGTGGCAAGACAGTGGAATTCAGTGAAGAGGACATTAACGGGTGTTATCAGTTGCCGTTGGAGGGTCAAAATAATGAGTATGCTAGTCTTGTGAGCCAAGGACCAGACTACGAAGCCATAATACGCGAGCTTTGTCAACCGAGCACAACATGGATAATGCATGAGTGTGGCAGCATGACGTTCCCTCTTTCGTGCCTCAGCTTATATGGAAAGGCTTGGTATGCCTTCATCTGCGCAAAATTAATGCCGTGCACACATGTTAGCCATGTTACCAAGGAAAGGGCCGTGTTGTTGTATTCGATCATTCAAGGATTGAAGATGGATGTGGTTCTTATTATTCAACAATCCATTCTGAGGGCGTCACGAAGAGGTACCACGGGAGGATTACCACACCCCTCTCTTATTTGCGCACTCTGTTCTAAGTTTGGGGCCAAATGGAAGTTCGATGAAATGATTCAGCCCCCAATGCTGGTTTTGGACCATAAGATGATTATCCGATACAGGGTGTGGACTGGTGGTGCAAATCACCTATGTGGATTGGGCTTTATAATTCCTCAAGTTGCTGCTCCACCTAGTCCACCAGCTCAAGCTCTACCTAGTTATGGTCCTTCCTCTATAGCGCACCGTGGTGTTGTTCCTTAGGCCGTCCAATAAGAAATAAATGGTTGGTTCTACAATCTCGAATCCCAGAATGTCCGCCTATCTGAACGCCAAGATGTGATCTATAAGTTTTTAGTCGACTACTTCCACGCCCAGAAGACGATGTATGCTCAACTATACCCTGGAATTAATCTTAGCCATTTCCCTACTGCTCCTATTCTGCCTATTTTTCCCCCTTCTGATCAAGAGATAAGCGAGGATGATGATGATGCACCCGAGAAATAAGTTCGTCAGGGAAGTCCTCTGTTTTATATTGTTATATTTTTCGCATGAGGACATTGCTCTTTATAAGTTTTGGGGTAGTTAGTTTCTATTTGCAATAGTAGATGCCATATTTCTAGTAGTTTGTGGATAGTATGTTTTTACTTTTTATTAAGTGTTGCATTTAGGATTTTACAAAATTTCAGCTATTTAATAGTTTAAGTATATTCGGGGCTAATGATGAAATTGAAATTGCATGAACAAGTCTAGTAAGGATTGTTAAGCTGGTGATGTGATTTTCTTGACATTATTTAAATCTTTATCTGTTTGAAACTGATATTATCAGGATAGCACATGTTAAGAAATGACCTTGTTGGCTGAGAAAGTTTAAATGGAGAGATAATAGATTTCTATAGGAAAAATACTAGTTGAATGAAAGAACAACATGAATAGCTAGTGATGGCTGAAGTTAGACATAAATTTAAGTTCGGAGGAAATATTTGGAGTATATAATTAAAAAAAAACTGTGGCTAGTTTTGTTTCGGGGCCTTTGTTACTTGAGCAAGTAAGCCTAAGGGAGTGTCTCTACACCTAGAGTCCTAAGGTCTTATATGGTCTGGGAGTCGTTGGTCAAAAGCTCGCTAAGGGGTAGAACTGTTAGCCTAATGGAATGAGACATTACACAGTCATGGAAAATAAAAAAATAAAAAAATAAAAAATGAATAAGACGGGAAAAAGTGCAAAATGCCCCTGTTAAGGAAAAGAATAAGTCTAAAGAATAAGTATTCCATTTTGACTCTTGGACTTTGATAATTGTTTGATTTTAGCCGAATCTAGTTTGTTTGAGGAGTTCTCGAAAATACACTGTATGATGTCTCCTAAGAAATTTATTATATTTCGCATTTTGCTTTTCATCAGTTAGCATGGTTGTTGAGCACGCACACACGATATCAGTAATAACAGATTTAGATTTGTTGATAGTTGGCATATTATTGATCTGTCTTAATATGATGTACTAGCATGTTATTGTGATTTCTATGAGGCCTAATGAATATATGGTGTGCTATTCGATTGCTGGAATTACAAACATGTAGATAGTTTTAGGTGCATTTGCATGGTTTGTTTAGTTTTTCATGTTGTCTTGTGTTTTGTTGCTTGAGGACAAGTAACGATTTAAGTTTCGGGGTATTTGATGATTGAGTAATATCCATGAATTGGATATACGTGGGCTTAAATTGTTGAATACTCGAGTCTTTTTAGAAGCATTTTTAGTGTGTTTATTTATTATTTTGCAGATTGAGGAGATGCAGGCACAAATTGTGGATTTGAGCTGTTTAATGGCAATTTTGTAATTAAATCAAAGAGTAGCGCCGGGGCGCTCTAATTGAACTAATGCTCAACACCGGGGCGCTGAGGCGTGGATTTCGTTGACTAGGAGCATGCGTGGACCAATGGTTTGACTTGGAGATTAGGAGCTAAGATGTTGACTTGGATTAGGATTGGTGCATGATGGAAAGGAGTATAAAAAGAACAATTAGCTGAAATTAAAGGGGGATTCATTCATAACTGGAGACTAATCAGGATTGACTTGAAGATTAAAGATTGAGAGGATTTCTTTAAGAGTTTCTTCTTCTTCTTTTTAATTGTGTAATCCTTTAGAGATGATTTTCATGAGATTGTTGGTTTTAATTTTTATTATGAACTAATTCTTTTATTAAGACTGCCAATTGAACCTTTTATGTTTATGAATTAATTATTTAATTTATTCTAATTATTTTATGTCAAGGTGAATTGTTTATTATGTCTTGTGCGTATTGATTAATTATTTGGCCAGTAATTACCTTGTTACTCTAGAAGAATTTGGGAGAGGAGATCTAGGTTTAGAATTGGACATGATAACATGTATGCTTGATTATTTGCATGAGACAAATAATTAGGGTCGTGAATTGAATAGGAATATCTGTTCACTGCATGTAACAAATTCGGAATTGGAACTTAATGGGTTTAATTTAATTATTTTGCATAGGAATATCGCAAGATTGATTGAACTAAATAAAAGTTAACCGATCACTTAAGAAATGACTTTTAACACTTAGAATTCTTGTTAACAATTCAGTAGGCATAATAATTGGATTAATTGGATAATTGGTTTATGGTTCATAATTAGGGATATTGGAGTCTTAACTTTATTCATCTGAATTCATTCGTCAAGTCTTAGTATTTATTTAGTTGATTTAATTTTAGAATATTCTGTTTTAATTAATTAATTTAGTTTTCTTAATTCGAAAAATCACACTTTGCAGTTGTTTAAATAAAATTGAATTGGCATAGTGCTAGTAGTTGGAATTTATTGATTGGAATTCTCTGTGGGATCGACACTTAATTTCATCACTTTATTACTTGCTGACTGTGTACACTTGCACATATAATTGATTGTGAAATCGATCAACAAGCTGACAAGAGCTCATATTTAAAGACTCGATGGTCGCGGGTCAACCCGCAACAGCCGAGGGTCTACCTGCGACTGCCCAGGCCATGCGGGTTTTGTCGTCTCGAAGTACGTGCACTTGGGCTACGCGCTGTCCGCTCGAACCTTCATAACTTTCAATCCGGGCATCCGATAAAGGAGTGCTATACCTTTTTAGAATCCTGTTGTTGAGAGCTACACAATGACATGGGATTAGAGGTTGTACGAAGCCGGGAAGATGGGTCTATGACCAGATCTCTGAGTCTTCAAAGTTTATCCATTGTACTGTCTTGTGTAGTTGTCACTCGAGATTTGAGCTATAATTTTTGTGGGACATCTTGATATGCTGTGTGAATTGAATTTTGTTGAGTCAACGTGAATGTGATGTTGAAGTGGCAAAATGATGAGTTTGCCCCCACCGGGGTTATCTCCGACTTTGGCGTAGATGTAGCAGTCATTTCTCAGGGTTATCTTCGAGATTAGGCTGCTGTGGATGTTGAATGTCCTCAGGGTTATCTCTGAGATTGGCTTGACCTCCCGGGATTATTTCTGGGGTTGAACTGAGTATCCCAGGGTTGAAACTGACTTTTTTTGGGGTTATCTCTGGAGCATGAACTGGATCCCTCGGGGCTATCTCCGAGGTTGGAACTAGATCTACCGGGGTTATCTCCGGGGTTAAAATTGAATCTCTCGAGGTTATATCTGAGATTGAAAACTTAATCTCTCGAGGTTATCTCCGGTGTTAAAAACTGATATGACTTCCAAGGTTATATCTGGAAGACGATTCTGCCCTCCTGCAGGGTTAGTAACAGGAATGCAAAATTTTGAGTGTCTACAGATGCCCCTCTTTATCATATTCATGCGATGTAATGGTATGTATAAGATGAAGACTACTAGACACTTGAAATATGACAAGATAAGCATGATGAAAATTCAATGCATCATGATATATGTTATGTTGAGTGTTGTTTGTTGGAATGATTTCCAACGGGATATGATAGCAGTCTGTTCCAGCCGCTTCTGTTGGGGGATGGAGTTGTCAATGATATCCCTGTTGAACCACTTTGATGTCTACTCTACCAGTAGTTTCCAAAGCTTTCATCACATGAATCTCCCGATGCTACGCGGGGGTTATTGCCAGCAGTTTAAATTGTCCATCAGTGCTATTTGAGCCTGATTTACTGACAAGTCGCGAAGATGTCTTTGAAATTCTTGGAGTGAAGGTTTCTCAATGATTGAGACCACATGATGTTGACATTGGGGTTATCACCAAAGTCCTTAATCCATTTCATAGGCTTTCCACCAAAGATGTTCTTCCCTTTTGCGAGCGACTCTTAGGGATTGCGCTTGGATTACTGGGGATCTGTATAATAGATTCCATCATCGGTCCTCCCTGATGAGGATAACTTTCCGTGGTTTGGATCATCAAGTTTCTCTAACACTTCGCTAGAGTTATTACCAACAGTTTGTAATGTCAAGGATGCCTGACCCTCGTTGAAATAGCTTTCAACGGCTGGCATCATCGAACCACCTCTGATGCTTCGCTGGAGTTATTACCAACGACTGGTAATATCAGGGCTGCCTAATCTTTATTGAAATAGTTTTCAACGGCTTAGGATGTCTGAAATCTCCCATGGGGATGTATTTCTGACGAGATGTATGCTTTTGATTGCAATTACAACCCCAGGTTGATGGCATTGGACCTTCGCTATGCGTTAACAAGGTCCGCTTTCAATAGCTTTGATCATCGGCTTCCTGAACCCTGTATCTGGGTGAATACCAATGATTTATATGTAGACCCACAGTTTGGTCTTTGAAATCTGGATTTCAGGCTTTTCCGCTTAATCGTGTAGCATCTTTTTTCCTGATTTGATTTTTCTGTTTCTGGGACCTCTTTTACAACTTAAATTTGATCGAGCTGGAGGGGGTGGGGACCACCTAGGGTAGCCGTAGGTAGACCCGCGACTGTTGCGAGTTGACCTGCGGCCACCCGTGGGTTATATCTCACTTGCCATCCCTTTCATAAGTCATTTTCAAGTTGAAGTCGCACAGAGAATCTGAGATTTCCTCTTCAGATCTACTGAGTTTGGGCTATTTTTTGCAAAATCCGTCACCTTACAATCGTTCTACACTATCCTGGTAACATTTACATGTTTTCTTTTCCAGTTTTGACCGTTGGAAAGTGATATATCATACAGAATGCTCCAAAACACATAATAGTGAATATGCTTGCTCATATGACTTGATAAAAATTATTCAACGCAGTAAATGTTAGTATTTTACCATGCTAAATGTATTGATGTAAAAAAAATTGACTTTTAACACAAACAATTTGGCACCTTTTTTTGCTATTTTTTCATCCTATTTGAGGACAAATGAGCAAAGGTTTTGAAGCAAAGTAATCCTGGTAATTAGGCTACCCTTATGGATATGACTTTGATGTTTTTCATGCATATAAGATGTTTATGACTTTGAGTTGGTGTCCTACTGAATGGCCACCTAGTCATGCCTACGTGCATGTGGATAGTCCTTTTTACAAAGAAAACTCTGGCGAATTTATTTTCACGAGTCTAAGCATTGAATGATCATGCATTTTTAACTCTAATGCAGATGTATGTTAAAGTAATGCATGCATGCATATAACTATGAACTGAATTTAATGAGCTCTAGGTAAGAATTTAACACACCTTTTCTGAGGTAATTTGGAGACTTTTGTCTAGATATATAGATCCACACCAGTCGAGTAGCTTCCGTAGAACCTCTTCAGTTGTGAGGAGGAGAGCTTCAGATGTGCCTCAGCCTCACCCAGTCTGATAGCCTCATCGGTTGACTGAGTCAGTTATTTGCCTTATCCGGGTTGAGAGACCAGATGTTGAGGACGAGGAGGAGGACTTACCTATTGCAGATCCTGCTCCTTCTTCTTCCATTCCCCATAGGGATCTTCTAGTTATAAATGTGACGATTCCAGAGCTTCTAGATGATTTAAGTTGTCATCCCTCGATCTGTCTTCATATGAACGAGGTAATAGCCGTGTTGATCTTCCTTTTCCCATTTGTGGGGGTAAGGGTTTTGATTATGATTTGCACTGTGATGCATATTCTCGGCTTTATATAGCCCAGAGGGAATTGGTTTAGCATACATTCTCTGTACCAAACTCTTCATCCAAAGTACCGAGAGATTGTGCATGCCTGGGGCTTCGAGGCTTTCTTTTCCATCCTCCTCCGTCGTTGTCCCTGGGGTTATCTCAGGGCTTTGTCTGAGCGCTGGTTTCACCAGACCCTGTCTCTCTATTTGTTGGATTGTGAGGTAATGATGACACCGATGGATTGGCAATTCATCATTGGGATAGAGTTTTCAGGGCGCCAGTGCCTTTGGTGGCTGATATTTTCCCGACTGCCGTCAGATCCTTGTTAGGAGTCCCGGCTACGACGCTCAAGGGTAGGATAGTCTGTTCTGGTCCATTGAGTGTAGATGTCGTAAGTGGGGCTCTGACTGAGCCATTGCCCAATGATCAGAGGGTTAGAGATCGCATCCTTCGTCGATTGTTCCTGATTATCCTCAGGGCTTATTTCCTGGCTGATAATTCTTCGACAATGTCATTCACTTTAGTCAGCGCCACTTGGGAGGTGGACCATATTGGAGAGTTTGATTGGGGCTCGTACACCTTTGCCTACTTCCTCAGGGGGATGCACCTATGCTCAAAGGGCGTGACGGAGGCTTGGTTAGGGTTTTACCAATTTCTGCTGGTGAGCATTTTCTCTTTTGATTTCCCTTTGTTTGGGTTGCTAGTTTGACTGACCGCAGATGTTTGATCTTTGTATTTGCAGTTTTGGGCCTACGAGAGGCTCCCATGTCTTCGTCCCTTTAGCCTGTTAGGTTTAGATACCTATCCACGGGGATGGCGATGGCATTTCTCCACTTTGGCAGTGATTCCTATAGCTGAGGGTTTCACCCATTCTCGCCTACAGTTGGAGTTGATAACCGCAGAGGTCATTACATGGGTTCCTTACTCTGAGGACCACTTGACAGTTGGCTTCGAGGGTGGTTTCTCGACTTATGTCAACTATATATTGTCCACCCGTCGGATTCCTCTCCTTACTGACGGATGTTGAGAGCTCTATTTAGGAGAGCGTGCTATTAGGAGCACTACATGCATGACAAATACGCATTCCACTCTTTCTTCCTGCCAGCCGTCATTTGTTAGGTTTTCGACACAACAAAGCAACGCACATCGGAATAAAATTGAATAAAACAAAATAATTTTTGAAACCCAAAACAGGATCCATGCGAAACAGACATTAATTCAGTGTTTTAAGAGATTATACCGATTATGAAAAAGCCTCTGAAACGCTTCGAATCTCCAACGCAATCCCTCACGAAACTGCGTCTCTATGGTATCCACACGAACGCACGCGAACCGTCGCACGATTCTGCAATAAAGGGAGCTGCGGTACTAGCCACCAAAGGAATAGGATTGTCGAAAACTTTTCTCTAGTCTCTCTCTAAGAGCGGCTAGGGTTTTTAGATTAATGATAATCCCTAATATGGCTGCTACATATCATATATATAGCTGTTAAAAAGAATTAATCAAAAACTTAATTTTAATTAAAATCTGAATTTATATATATATATATATATATATATATATATATATATATATATATATATCTTAATTAAGTCTTACTTAATTAATATACATATATACAAATTATCCTTTTAATTTAAATTTGTGATTTAAATACTATTAATCATATTAATATATTTAAATCCTTAAAATTTAAATTAATTCTCTTTTAAATTACGTTCTATGTGTGTGACCCTATGGGTTATTATTACGTTGGCAATAATTTTAAAATCATATTATAAAATTATAAATAGTGAGCGGCATCTAGTAATGCATCACTGCTACCCAAGTAATAATAAGATCGATGATTCGATGCAACCTTTTCGTGACCAATGTTTCAATGTAATTTAATCCTTTTAACCTTTATATCCTAGATTAAACTCGAGTCATGGAATGTGTCATACTCTTCATAATTTAATCTGAGTTTTTCTTGATCAATGAGTAGTCTATATGAAACAAATTACTATTTGAGCATGGCCATGCATTTCATAGTCCTACTTAATCAAAAGGCCTATGGATATCACCCCTAATACATAGGAGGGTTAAATTACATCTAGATCACTCGTATTTCTCACACGATTCATGATGTACCCAATAATCATCTTTATTGTCCACCCTATTAAAGGTGACTTTTGATGATATCAAAGTACATAAATTCCCGTGTAATAATATAGTGATTTCAGGTCGGAGGACCATTACATCATTGTCACTATGAGAATCGCTAATGATACTTCGCATAATGCTCCATATAGAATTCTCATGGTGGGTCTGTCCAGTACATCGTTCTCTAACACGTACCTATGCATTGACTTAATATCTCATATATTTATGACCAATGAGATTTGGTCATCAGTCAATCCACATACTAGTCCCAATGTATCATTGTTGTCCCATCAACAATGATACTCGACTAGGGACATTTAAGAGTAATGATACTAATTGTAATTATATAATCTCATGTTCAAGTCACATACTTGAAACTATATAATTTGTATCACTATTCTAAAGAATTTTATTATGTTAACATTTATATAACGCAGTAAATAAAACCATAATAAAATCATTCATTTATTCAATCAAATATAATATCGAAATGTTAAGCAATTATATCAAATAATTGGTCTCTAGGGCACTAACTCTAACATCATTGTCCTTTGTTGCAACCGATCACTAAGATCCCATTGATGGGCGTGGATGACTTTACTTTATCATAGGGACCTTTCATTCAGGAGGCTTTTTACCGCTGGTGGTTCCCTTGCACCATTGGAGCTCAGACCCGCGCCACACAGTTTATGGGAGATATTGTTCCTGGCTCTGTCATGATAACAGATTGAATTTCTTGCGTCTGAGAGCAGACTCATTTGACGCAGATTGAGAGTTTGACCCAGCAGTTGGACCGGGCACATTTCTTTATCCGGCATTTGGGCAGAAATCCATCAGAGACGGATACTTTTGATCCTTCTAGCTATGGGGCTAGCCCTTCAGGTGGCCCATATTCAGATGGTTTTGCCGACGAAGATCCTCCATTGTATCAACCTGATATCCTTTCTGGCAGAGATTCAGTGACTCAGGAAAAGTTACATCAGATAGACAAATTAGATGATGTGGACATCAACACCATTGACTTCTTCTGATGCATTTCTCGCTATATCTTTTGATAGGCCTCTGTTAGATATTGGGCGGCTGTGCCCCAATTCTCGTTATATCTTTTGATAGGCCTCTATTAGATATTGGGCGGCTGTGCCCCATTTTCCTGTATTTTTTAGTTGTACACAGAGATGATGTATTTAGATGATGATATACTTAGGAATGTATGTATAATGTTTTCTATTCCCTACATCATATCGTCATCTGTTATTTATCATGCATGTATTATGTCATGGATATGCATTTCTAGAGATAAGTTTAGCATTGACCCCTGGATGGTCTTATGACACGACTCTACAGATGTCTTCATCTACTGTTAGTCGGATTGAGCATACTCCACCCCAGTTGGTGGCATCTTCTTTGAGATCGTGGTATGACAGTTTGTCCTCCCTAGATCGGGTGACAATTGATCAGTTGCTGAGACACTCTATGACCCTCATGACATTTCAGGTTCTACCGAGCTTTATAGAGGGTATGCTTTAGCATTGGGTACCAGATAGACAGGTATTCAGATTTGATACCCAAGAGTTGACTCATACATTGGAGGAATCTGAGCGTCTTACAGACTTGCCATTGGATCGGCCTTGCACTCGGATGGCTGTCGATGACATGAGCCAGCAATTTGTGACCTTGACAGGCTTGAGGCACAGAGTTGCCCTGGACAAAATTTCCTCAGGGCATGTGGTGTGCATGAGTTTCTTGATTGACAGATTTAGGTCATTGGACAACTCTCTGCGATACTCCGGGGACTTCACCATTTCTGAGGGTGATTGGCATGTCGCCCGTGTAGACATTGTTGGTCGTTTTAACGATCACTAAACATGCGCAAGCATACATGGTCCACAAGTAATATATGATAAGTAGAGTGTTGTACCCACGAGGACGAAGTCTTAGGTGCTAGTCAAGTACTAAGATAAGTCTATACTGTCTTATCTAAACAAGTAAAAGGAGATGGTGTGTTATGATATATGATTAAAATTGTAGAAATAAGAGATTTAGTTGGAAAAGGAAGTCAAGTTAGGATTACAATTCCCCTAATGCGTCGTCTAATCTCCTAAATCTCAACATTACAAACGAATCAAAGAATGGTCAACCGAGAACAATAACTACACATAAGCTTCTTTCGAAGGTCAAATAAACATCCCTAGCTAGATGAATCACAATATTTCTATGCTGAAAATAACTAGACTAGGGTCATTAAGCTTAGTCTCAAGGCTACACAAGGTAAATAGAGATATGTTTATCCTATTAAGCAATTTATGCACACATTCCCGTAGGCATGGTCATAACAAGTGTTCTTGTATTTAAAGGTTAGATATTAATATCCATTTTTCAATATCAATTAATATCAATATCGATTTCTTTGTCAAGTAATCAATCAATAAGCATGAAATACAACAACTCATTCCAAAATGATTCTTTAATATAAATAGGAGACAAAGTTAATTAAGATAAACAATAGGTTACATTGCAATCCTAAAAATGGAATTAGTTCATAACCATGGTACTAATACACATTCTAAAAGTATTCAACATGCTCATTAATACACAAATAACTGAAAAATTTGGAATAAGAAAACTCCTGTTGTGAAGTTTTCTATCTCCAAGTTTTCTTTTCTCCGTGTAGAGTCTGAGTTGTGTAGGATGCAATGACTTTTTCTTCCTTGAAGAACAACTTCTTTCTCTTCTAAACTAATTAAAACTGAAAAACTCTATTCTATCTTTTTTAATAATTGATGGCAGCTACTGTGTCTGGAGATAATAACTTCTCCTCTTTTAGGTCATTAATATCAAGTCTCTACCTGGACACCAGAGGTGGCGCTGCGGCGTGAAGAGTTTAACTAGGGATGGCACTTTAGCGCCATGTCAACATTAAAAACACCAAGGGTCGCGCTACAACGCCAACTTACAAAGGAGTTGGGGCGTTGCAGCGCCAAGGTGACGTCATCATGAACCCGAAGGTCGCGCTGCAGCGCCAGTCTAAAGCTTGGAATTGGCGCTGCAGCGCTAGTGTATAAAACTTGACCCTTTTGCCCCTTTAAGTTGGAAATGACCTAATGAGCCATGCATCATAGAGATTAAGTAAAATAACAACAATATATATATATATATATATATATATATATATATATATATATATATATAAATGCTAAACAAATAACGAAAAACAAGCAGCGCCTTAAACCACAGAGGATCTGATTCGCGAATATAAATCCCACTCCTCAAATACCCCCAAACTTAAGCTTTTGCTTGTCCTCAAGCAAACTATCTGACATCCACACCCACATTAATGTAAGACGCGAATGAAATCTAATCATATAGACTATCATCATGGCTTCTAAGCACAATTATAGACCCTCTCTTAGAACAAGAAAAACACAAATATGAATGAGGGTTTAATATCAATTTCTAAGCATAAGACTGTACTCGATCCATTCTATATACGTGTGTGTAGACCAACCATCATAACTAATCATAGCTCAAATTAAGATCACACAGTCGATTGTGATAACTAATATGCTTACTTTGCAACTCGAACAATCAACAAGCATTAAGAATAAGACGCAAATACAAGAAAGGATCAAAATCTAGCATTAAAGAAGTAAAATCTGACTCAGTTCTTAATTACCTAAGGCTATTCAGAGCATACCCATTAAGAAGTTTTTGATTAATGACTCCCAAGCCAGATGACTTTAGGGCACTAGGTGTAGAACACCCCTATGAATCTAATAACTCGAGCATCAAAGGCCACGTAATCAACTTAAGCCAAATTAGACTTTACTAAATCCGAAGATTATTAGGCGAGTGCATTTTATGCTCCATCTCGCTCAAGTCTGCATTTATGGGCGAGTGCATTTCACGCTCCATCTCGACCCACCGCAAGACTTCTCTTTTTTTAGCCAGAACTCAAGATCCAAAAATGTAAAAGCGTCCAAGTCTTTTATTACATTGTAATTAAGAAAGTATTAATAGCGTGTTAAGAAGGATGGATCCATAACAGTCTCGACTTATCGAATTAACACACCCCTAGCTCACACATGCTTGACAAGACTCTAAGAGAAAGACATAATCACTTGGCGCTTGTCATTAGCTACAATCAAAAATTAAAAGCTATAACACCCACACCCAACATATGAATAGTTACAGATCGGGGATAGGGTTAGTCAAAAATTAAGTCAAGAAACAATAAAAGTTAAAGTACCCTCGCCAAAATAGGGTAAAGCCATAACTCATAGCATTAAGTATACAATCATCTGTACAAATCCCAAAATATGACTATAAACAAAACAAACATGATGCTAATTATATAAGAAAATTAATAAACCATCACAATCCCAAAATATGATTATCAACAACACATGATATATATCACAATCCCAAAATGCTATTTATATAAACAAAAACATTCATAACAATTGCAAAAATTTAACATGCATCTTATCATGCATCATCCCAACATAAAACCATTATAAAAACAATCTAAACTCCTTGTGGTAGTTCAGGAATTGGCACTTCCACGGAGCTATAGTATCCACCTTACTGTGTAGGAAATTAAGGCTGCCCATAATCTCAGCTAGGGTTGCAGGTGGAATAGACTCAGATGGGGGCTCGGGCACATGCGTGGAGGGACCAACCTCAGTTGACGGTGGCGGCTGTGGAGCCGGTAAATAACCCTTGCCCCTTGGGTGAGACTGTGTTCCTTCCTAAATGCCAAATCGAGTGATGACGTGATGATTAATGACAGCCATGGGTGGCTGATTGATGTCATCTTTCTCCCACTGCACACCTGCTCGTTTACAGAGTCGCGTTACTAGGGATGGGTGAGGGAGTCCTAAATTAACGTTGCTCCTGATAGCCTTCTTGATGGACTCCTGGATGAGAACCCATACATCAACCTTCAGCCCCATAATAATGGCATAAAGCAAGACGACCCTTTCTCTTATGACATCACTGAGATAGCGGCTTGGCATGATATTAGAGCAAATAAAGGCGTACCAAGCCTTGCTGTAGCGACTTTAATCCTGTTTGGGGAAAGAAGTTTTCTCGCCATGGAATTTGTTAGTTTTCCAGGCGGTTCTAGGCTTGTAAAGCTTTGCTACTATCTTCTCGGTGTTGTAGGTCCGTAGTTCGGGCTCCAGGTAGTCGTGACAATCATAATTTGGAGTCCCATAAACCTGGTTGATGGCCTGACTGTCAAAGGGGATCGGTTTACCTTGAACCGGCACTACCGCAGGGCCATCTGCACTTGCATTAGCGTCGAATTCTTTGACCACAGAAATAATCACAGATTCAGGCTGCTTTGTGAAGTGGACCCATTTCATAGCCAAAATCATGGTCATCATAGCACCATCTATCTCCTCATCTGGCCTTAAGCCCCTCTCTGGCACCAGATTTCTCTTGGAGAATGATTGTGAGTAGCACTTCCATGCCTCTTCATTGATAAATTTTGCAGTGTCCCATCTGGAAGGAGCTCTAGGTGCTGATGAAGGGGGGCCCATGCTAGTACGGGGACGCTTAGATGCCATTTGAACACTTGCAAGATCTAAAACCCTAGGGAGACAAAATCCAACAAACCACTACAAACCGAACACCCAAATGACCCAAAGCTTAAGGAATACCCAAACCCTAGCTTTCTCAACAAATTCCCACACCCAAATAATAACAAGAGAAAAAGCCCCAATCTTATTTTACATATAACACAAAAGTCCCTAACCTTGAGAGTTCAGCCTTTAAAGAGGTTAGGGCACCAACTGAAGAGGCTAGTGCGTGGCTGGAAGAGAGAGCAAACGGTTAAGAGAAGGGGAGAAGTTAGGACTATTGAGAGTAAGTGCTACGAGAAATTTGGAGAAGGGAATGTATCTGATGCGCAATTTGGGAGAAGGGAGATGTAACTACTGAGAATGATCTGGAAAGCCCCCTTTTAAATTCAAAAACTCGCTAGTGGCGCTGCAGCGCGTCCCTTCCTTTGTTGGTTGGCGCTGCAGCACGAGTTCAAAAATCCCAATTTTAAGTTGGCGCTGTAGCGCGGAAGTCAGAACAAGCCTTGGTGCTGCAGCACAAGTTTACAGTGTGCTATAGGTCTCCTTGGCACTGCAGAGCCAGACTCAGTATAGCCCTTGGCGCTGCGGCGCAAGTTTATAGTGTCCAAACATGCATTGGCACTACCGCGCGAAAGATAATACAGCAGTTAGTACTGCGACGCGATTTTACAGTGAGTCTTGGCTTCTTTGGCGCTGCAGCGCGAAAGTGAATACTCAGGCTGGCACTGCAGCGTGGCTTCTGTAAGTCAGTTTCCTTGTTATTTTTCCTGCACAGGCCAAGTCCATGATCAGTAAGACTTTTACAACACAAAAATAGAGCTAGCAAAACCTATAATAACACATACTAACTACTATATGCATTTAACCACAAACTAACTAACATTCTAACATGTACTAAAGAAAAACTAGTAATTATACTAAGTAAACAAGGAAATACAAAGTGAAACCTATGCTAACTAAAGAAAATGGAATGAATAAAAACTAGACACAAGTTTAGAGAAAAAAAGATATTTTTGATACTCAGATGGGGTTGCCTCCCCACCAAGTGCTTGATTTACAGTCGTCGACTTGACTTTTACCCCTGCCTTACACCGGGTCACCCAAAGTGATGGAGGTGTTTTGCCAGTCGACCTCGCCGCCCCAGTAGTGTTTCAGGCGTTGACCATTGACCTTAAAAGTTTTATCCGAGCCAGGGTCTTCGACCTCAATAGCACCGTGAGGATACACCTTGGCAATAGTGAACGGTCTCGACCATTGGGACTTCAACTTCCCGAGAAATAGTTTCAGTCAGGAGATGAATAACAACACTTTCTGGCCTTGTTCAAAATCTCTTTCGAATATTTTCTTGTCATGCCACCGCTTCGTCTTTTCCTTGTACAACTTAGCGTTCTCATACGCTTGCAGAAGAAACTCATCTAATTCATTAAGTTGTAACAATCTCTGTTCACCAGCTGCATCCAAATCAAAATTGAGCTTTTGGATTGCCCAATATGCGCTATGCTCCAATTCAACAGGTAGATGACATGCCTTGACATAAACAAGCCTATACGGAGACATTCCGATAGGCATTTTATATGCAGTGTGGTACGCCCACAGGGCATCATCAAGCTTCTTGGACCAATCCTTTCTATTCGGATTAACAATCTTTTCAAAAATGCGGTTAACCTCTCTGTCGGATATCTTCGCTTGGCCACTTATCTTTTGATGATAGGCAGTGGCTATTTTATGGGACACCCCATACTTAATGAGAAGGGCTTCAAAATATTTGTTACAGAAATGTGACCCTTCGTCACTGATTATCGCCCACGGTGTGCCAAAATGAGTGAATATATTCTTTCTTAAAAAGTTTAGCACCACCTTCGCATCATTTGTAGGCAGGGAAACTGCTTCTACCCACTTGGAGACATAATCTACCTCAACAAGGATATACAAATTGTTGTAGGAAGACGGAAATGGATCCATAGAATCTATCCCCCATACATCAAACAATTCCACTTCTAGGATATTCTACAGAGGCATTTCATGCCTTTTGGAGATGGTTCCTACCCTTTGGCAACTATTACAACACGATACATATATATGAGCATCTTTGAACAAGGTAGGCTAGTAGAATCCATATTGGAGTACCTTTGTAGCAGTCCTTTGGCCACCAAAATGTCCTCTGTAGTTTGAGGAATGACAATGATGTAGCACACCCTCAATTTCTTCCTCTAGCAGATATCTTCGCAGAATTTGATCTGCACACTGTTTGAATAGGAAAGGCTCATCCCACAGATATTTCTTCGCATCGTTTAAGAATTTATTCCTCTATTGGGAGGAAGCACATAACAAGCGACAAAATTATCAAAGTCAGCATACCATGCGGCTTTGCTTTGGAAAACAAACAGCTATTCATCCGGGAAGAAGTCATTTATGTCTATTTCAGCATCTCCCGAATGAGGAGGGTTTTCCAACCTCGATAAGTGATTCGTGACTTAGTTTTTAGTCTCTTTTTTATCGCAGATGTCTAGATCAAACTCCTAGAGAAGAAGGACCCACCTTATCAGCCTAGGCTTCACATCTTTCTTTTCTTTCAGATATTTAATGGCCGAGTGGTCAGTGTACACGATCACTTTGGTTCCAATGAGATAGAAACGAAACTTATCAAAAGCATAAACCACTGGCAGCAGTTCTTTCTCAGTTGTGGTGTAATTTAGCTGAGCATCAGTCAATATTTTGCTGGCATAGTAGATCGTATGGAACACTTTGTCGCTTCTTTGGCCCAACACTGCCCCAATTGCAAAATCGCCAGCATCGCACATAAGCTCAAATGGGAAAGTCCAGTCAGGAGCTACCACAATAGGAGCCGAAATTAGTCTTTCCTTCAATAGTTCAAATGCTTTGAGGCAGGATTCATTAAACTAAAAAGGCATGTCCTTTTCCAATAAGGCACAGAGCGGTTTGGTTATTTTTGAGAAGTCTTGGATAAACCGTCTGTATAACCCCGCGTGCCCAAGAAACCTTCTAACTCCTTTCACTGATGTCGACGGTGGTAGATTATTGATGACATCAATTTTAGCCCGGTTTACTTCAATACCACCAACAGATGCTCTGTACCCCAGAATAATACCCTCTCATACCATGAAGTGGCACTTCTCCCAATTCAAAATAATATTTGTCTCTACACATCTTTTGAGGACGACATTCAGATTTGCTAGACAGTTTTCAAGGAGCTCCCGAATACAGAAAAATTGTCCATAAAGACCTCGATGGTCTTTTCAACCATATCTGAGAAAATAGACATCATGTAACGCTGGAATGTTGTAGGAGCGTTACACAACCCAAAAGACATTTCCCAAAAGGCAAAAGTCCCATAGGGGCATGTGAACGTTATTTTCTCCTGATCTTCAGGAGCAATAGAAATTTGATTATAACCAGAATAACCATCAAGTAGACAATAAAATTCGTGCCCGACGAGCCTGTCGAGCATCTGATCAATGAAGGGTAGAGGGAAATGATCCTTACAGGTGGACTTCTTAAACTTTCTATTGTCCATGCATACCATCCACCCAATAACTGTTCTAGTGGGAATCAGCTCATTATTCTCATTGTATACTACCGTTATGCCGCCCTTTTTTGGCATACACTGAATGGGACTGACCCAAGGACTGTCTGAGATGGGGTAGATAATGCCTGCATCTAGCAACTTGATAATTACCTTCCAGACCACCTCTTTTATTATGGGATTCAACCGCCTCTGATGTTCAATGGTCGACTTAGATCCTTCCTTAAGTAGGATTTTATGCATGCATAAAGATGGACTGATCCTCTTAATATCTGCAATTGACCACCCCAGGTCCATTTTATACTGTTTGAATAGTAACAATAGCTTCTCTTCCTGGCATTCATCTAAAGATGCAGAGATGATAACAGGCAAAGTGGATGACTCCCCTAAATATGTATACCACAAGTGATTAGGCAAAGGCTTGAGGTCGAGGACAGTCGGTTCTATGATTGATGGCTGGGCCTTGGAAGTGGATGCTTCTTGATCATTTAGAGACTCAAACTGTCTTTAGAACTGTTTAGATCTCTGGGGTGCATCCAACCACTTAGCATATTCAACATGGATGGCCTCTTCTATAGTACTAGCATCTGTCAGTGTAGCCTCAAGCGGGTCTATCATGTAGGTTTTTGAAAATACTTCCCTCACTGAATTATCAATCACTTTAATCTGAAAATAATCTTTAGAGGAATTTGGATATTTTATTGACCAGAATACATTGAAGGTGGCCTCCTGATCCTATACTCTCATGGTAAACTCCCCTTTTTGTACATCTATAAGGGTCCTCCCAGTTGCCAAGATTGGTCTGCTTAGTATAATTCGAACCTCCCTGTCTTCCTCAAAATCCAAGATAATAAAATCTACTAGGAATATGAACTTGTCCACCTTGACAATCATGTCCTCTACTATCCCCTTTGGGTAAGTAAGGGATCTATCTGCCAATTACAGGGTCACACTTGTGGGTTTGGCTTCATTCAGTCCCAACTTCTTATAGATTGACAGAGGCATCAGATTTATATTAGCCCCCAAATCACACAAGGCCTTGCCAATGAATTGATCCCCTATAGTGCATAGAATCGTGAAACTTCTAGGATCTTTTAGTTTCGACGAAAGCTTGTTCTGTAAGATGGCACTATATTCCTCTGTTAGTGCAATTGTTTCATAATCCCCCATCTTCCGCTTTTTAGACAAAATGTCTTTCATAAATTTGACGTAGCTCGGCATTTGCTCCAATGCCTCTGCAAACGGAATGTTTATATGAAGCTTCTTAAACACCTCTAAAAACTTAGAGAATTGTTTATCAAGCTTTTGTTTCTGCAGGCGCTAGGGGAATGACAACTGTGGGATAGGAGGACTAGCTTTGTTCACTGTAAGGGTTGGTGTTGTAGGTTCTTCTTGAGCAGTTTCCTCTCCCACAGACTTATCATCACACGGCTCCACAATAGGTTCATTTTCAGTCACTTCCTCTTGCACTTTAGAATTCTCTCCAATGTTTTCATTAATTGTTCCCCTACTCTGGAGTGTAACTGCTTTGCATTGCTCCTTGCCATCCCGTTTCGGGTTGACATCAGTGTCACTCGGTAATGTGCCTTGCGAATGACTGTTTAAAGCAGAGGCCAACTGTCCTAGTTGAACTTCAAGGTTTCAGATGAAAGCTTCTTGATTATTGCTCCTCGTTTCATTTTGGGCAATATATCGTGACAGGAGATCTTCCAAACTAGGTTTTCTTTCCTGTTGAGGTGGTGGTTGGTTGTACTAATTCTGAGAACTCTGTAGTTATTGGTTGTACTAATTTTGAGCTTGGAAATCTAGAGGGTTTGAAAAATTAGGCCTGGTAGTAGATGGTTGCTATTGGTGTCACCTCAGGAGAAGTTTAGATGATTCCTCAATCCCAGATGGTAATGAGTAGGGACATTTATATTTTGTTGCCGCCCATAGATGGAAATAAATTGAACTGACTCATGGCTTATGGCGCACTGATCAGTTGGGTGGCTCCCTTGACATAATTCACACGACACTGCGACACTCTTAACATTCTGCACTGATTGCACTCCCATAGTGTCGAGCCTTTTTGTTAGCGCTGCAATCTGAGCCGTTAATGCTGTGAATGAGTCAACCTCATATAGTCCTGTTGCTCTTCTAGGGGCCTGCCTATTATTTGGCCATTGATAATTGTTGGCCGCCATTGTTTGCACCAATTCATACCCCTTTGCGTGATGCTTAGACATGAAGGCCCCACCAGAAGCGGCATCTATACTCGAACGAGTAGACCTGGATAACCCATTATAAAATGTCTAGATGGGAAGCCATTCTGGTAGTGCATGGTGGGGGCATCTTCTTAGAAGATCCTTGAATCACTCTCATGAGTCGTACAAAGACTTTGATTTGAATTGGACAAAGGATGTAATATCATGCCTCAGCCTGGCAGTTTTAGCGGGCAGAAAGAACTTCGCCACGAACTTTTGAGCCAAGTCAGCCCATGTGGTGATGGAGCCTGGCGGGAGTGAATGTAGCCAGCTCTTGGACTTGTCCCTCAAAGTGATTGGGAACAGTTGGAGTCTGATGGCATCGTCAGACACTCCGTTGCACTTAAACGTATCGCAAATCTCCAAGAAGTTTATCAAGTGATCATTCGGGTCATCATTTGGCAATCCCCTAAACTGAATATTGGAGCACATTTGGATGGTGCCCGACTTGATCTCAAAATTGTTTGCTTGGATTGCGGGCCTGAGAATACTCACTTGTAAATCTACGATATGGGGCATGGCATACTCCCTTAAAGTTTTTGAAGTTCGTCAGCCATTATAACAGGAGTATGTATGACCCGACCTTTTTCTCTCTACAGTACGTTCTATCAGCCTCGGGATCGAGAGGTATTATATTTCGACCCCTTCGAGGTGGCATAAACAGTGGAGACTACCTGAAAAGAGAGTTAAACAAATATACCAGTTTAAATTAAGATCGTATTGACTTAGTGTTAATACTGATAAACAAATAATACTAAGTCCCCGACAACGGTGCCAAAAACTTGTTGGTTGTTTACACGATCACTAAACATATGCAAGCATACGCGATTCACAAGTAATATATGATAAGTAGAGTGTCGTACCCACGAGGACGAAGTCTTAGGTGCTAGTCAAGTACTAAGGTAAGTCTATACTGTCTTATCTAAACAAGTAAAAGGAGATGGTGTGTTAAGCTATATGATTAAAACTGTAGAAATAAGAGATTTAGTTGGAAAAGAAAGTCAAGTTAGGATTACAATTCCCCTAATGCGTCGCCTAATCTCCTAACTCTCCACATTACAAATGAATCAAGGAATGGTCAACCGAGAATAGTAACTACACATAAGCTTCTTTTGAAGGTCAAATGCACATCCCTAGCTAGATGAATTGTAAGACCCCAACTTTTATAAATAAAGATGAATTTTCTATAAATATCATTTTTGAATATTATGGAGTTAATTTGATATAATGTTATAGTTGTGGGTAATATTTATAAATTTTATAAAGTACGCAAGTTGTTATATAATATTCGATTGGTCAGGGAATATTCGTTTTAACAGAAAATATTCGTACAACGACACAATCATTGGTGGACCCCACAACGGAATTATTGTCGGATTGAGAAAAAGACAAAAATATTTTATTAAAAATAACGGCGGAAATTTTACCATTGTTACTGTTGAACTACTCGGTAGTAAAAGTACAGTAATATGTGTGGTTGCATAGTAGCACACGGTATTGATTATTAATGTTTATGTGAGAAGTCACTCAGTTTGATTCAATTATTGTCAGTTAATAATATGAATTATTTAGCGATAATGACGTTTTGTTTTATTCGTATTATTAACGTAATAAAACAGAAACATCTTTTTATCTAAAACAGAATACTTTATTAAAGTTATTCTATAAATAGAATATATTATATTTTATTTAAAAGATTTTTCTTTAAATATGGACCGTCAGATTAAAGTAATCAATCTGGACCGTTCATGGATTAGTTACTATGCATTCTATTTTTTTATAAATAGCAGCTCATTCCTTCATTATTTCTTACGAATTCACTGAACTCTAGAGAGAGAAACTATAGAGAGAGAGAAGAAGAGTATTCTGCTACTTAACTACTTCCTTATTTCAGTTCTTCTTTAAAACGGTAAGGGGTGTTATTCTTTCTTATTCATGAAGAGAACTGTTGTTATTCCATTTCTTATTATCCTGTTGGAATAACCTGTATACGCGGTCTACCCTATACTTGGTGACATTCTTTTATTATTCTGTTGGAACATCCTGTCTGTGTGTTTTACACCGGACCTGGTTCTGTCTTGTTATTATTCTGTTGGAACATCCTGTCTGTGTGTTTTACACCGGACTTGGTTTCGTCTTTGTTATTATTCTGTTGGAACATCCTGTCTGTGTGTTTTACACCGGACTGGACCTGGTTCCGTCTTGTTATTATTCTGTTGGAACATCCTGTCTGTGTGTTTTACACCGGAACTGGTTCCGTCTTTGTTATTATTCTGTTGGAACATCCTGTCTGTGTGTTTTACACCGGACCTGGTTCCATTATTTATTATTCTGTCGGAATATCCTGTCTGTGCATTTATGCCGGACCTGGTTCCGTCTTTGTTATTATTCTGTTGGAACATCTTGTCTGTGTGTTTTACACTGGACCTGGTTCTATTATTTATTATTCTGTCGGAATATCCTGTCTGTGCGTTTACGCCTGACCTGATTTCATTATTTATTATTCTGTTGGAATAACCTGTCTGTGCGGTCTATCGCATGCATGGTGATTTCTTTTGTTATTCCATTCTTTATTGTACTCAGTTGGTGAAGTTTTGACTTCTATACGCCATGAAATTTGTGGAATATCCTTGATAATTGCGTTTCATTCAGTATCTTTTCATGAAAATATTCTTCTAAGCTTTCATGAATTTTACTCCACAAAGCAGTATCATGTTGACAATTTGGACGTTGTTAATTCTTGGATAAATTAATTCTTGAACTTGTTTTATTGAATTCTTATATCATTGTCATCATCCTCATGTTTATAAAATGTTGAAAGTCATCTGTGGCCTGTAGTGCATAGATGGACTTGGTATGATTATGACCAGGGATTATTCGGTATAATCATGACCGTAATATTACAAATGATGTGGTAAAAGTCCTCATTAGCCCGTAGTGCGTTGATGGACAGTTGTTGGCATGATCATGACCATTAATGAATACACGAATATCCTTGGCCGTAGTGCAAGGGTGATTCAATGATGTGGATTATTTTATTAAGCTGAGTCCCAGCGATAACAGTGTTGAAAAACCTTTTAAATCATAAAAGATAGTAGAGTTTATTTTCTACTTGACTCTTTTAATGGATTGCTTGTCCCGCTGCAGTTAAACTTGATGTCTATTATATTTTATCAGTTTAACATTGTTGAAGGCTAATGATAATTTATTCTGCATTATCTTAGTCATAATATTTCTTACTGGGCTAGTTGAGCTCACCCTTTCTTTCACTGTTCTCTTTAGGAAATGAGAACGTAGCTGGGACAAGTCGGGGAACGGAGTGATGGTTCGAATGATGGTATTAGTTAGTAGTCCTCACTATTCTATGTAATAGTGTGTTAATAAATGTAATGAGGACTCCTTTTGAATATGAATACTCTCTAGAAGATAATATTTGTATTCAAACTCACAGTTTATGTTTTGTCGTATTGTACACGACAGTTGTATTAGTAAGTTATATTTGTATTCTGTACTTTGTATCTGACGACCCAAGATGGGTGATGTATACCTAATTTTGGGGGCGTCACATGAATCATAATATTTCTATGGTGAAAATAACTAGACTAGGGTCATTAAGCTTAGTCTCAAGGCTACACAAGGAAAATAGAGATATGTCTATCCTATTAAGTAATTTATGCACACATTTCCATAGGCATGGTCATAACAAGTGTTCTTGTATTTAAAGGTTAGATATTAATATCCATTAATATCAATATCCATTTCTTTGTCAAGCAATCAATTAATAAGCATGAAATACAACAACCCATTCCAAAATGATTTATTAATATAAATATGAGAGAAAGTTAATTAAGCTAAACAATAGGTTGCATTGCAATCCTAAAAATGGAATTAGTTCATAACCATGGTATTAATACACATTTTTAAAGTATTCAACATGCTCATTAATACACAAATAAATGAAAGATTTGGAATAAGAAAACTCCTATTGTGAAGTTTTCTGTCTCCAAGTCTTCTCTTCTCCGTGTAGAGTCTGAGCTGTGTAGGATGCAATGACTTTTTCTTCCTTTAAGAAAAACTTCTTTCCTTTCTAAACTAATTAAAACTGAAAAACTCTATTCTATCTTCTGTAATAACTGATGGCGGCTACTGTGTCTGAAGAAAATAACTTCTCCTCTTTTAGGTCATTAATATCAAGTCTCTGCCTGGACATCGGAGGTGGCGCTGTGGCGTAGAGAGTTTAACTAAGGATGGCGCTGCATCGCCACGTCAGCATTAAAAACACCGGAGCTCGCGCTGCAGCGCCAAGGTGACATCAGCATGGACCCGGAGGTCACGCTGCAGCGCCAGGCTAAAGATTGGAATTGGCACTGCAGCGCCAGTGTATAAAACTTTGAGTACTTCTACGGCGACATTTTTTTTGACATTGAGTAGCGACATTTTTTTTTTGGTTTTTTTTTGTAGTACCTCTCAAAAAATATATAGTATTTATTCCAACTGAAATTTTTGTAAAAAACTGTGTTTTAGGTGTAATTTGGATACAGGAAAGAAACAGGGATGTACAGACTGTACATACCCTGTTTCTTGTATGTATCCAAATTACACCTAAAACACTAGTTTTTATAAAAATTTCAGTTGGAATAAATACTATACATTTTTTGAGAGGTACTACAAAAAAAACCAAAAAAAAATGTCACTAACAATGTCAACAAAAAATGTCCCCCTAGATTAATTCTAAAACTTTACCCTTTTGCCCCTTTAAGCTGGAAATGACCTAATGAGCCCTGCATCATATAGATCAAGCAAAATAACAATAATATATATATATATATATATATATATATATATATATATATATATATATATATATATATAAAAGCTAAACAAATAACGAAAAATAGGCAGCGTCTTAAGCCACAGAGGATCTAATTCGCGAATATAAATTCCACTCATCAGACATACTCTTGATGTGTATATTGGCCTATTTATAAATGTCATTGTACATGGACCACCTGGATATCAGTGTGATCATGGTAGTCCGTGCTCTCAAGGAGGCTCATACAATTTTACCAATGATTTTACCAGAGACCTTGAGGTCAGACACGTTTTGCCATTCCCATTCAGTAGGGGTTTTCATTGGTAGTGCGGTCTTGTTGTATGTGTGGTTTATGACATACTTGAGATCTATTGGCACTTTCAGACGTCATAGGTATTATTTTTCCCATGAGATAGCCATGTCATATTCCTTTCAACCGACTGAGTGTACAGACAAAACATCTTGGTTGACGTTTTTATCAGGAATTGAGGACCTATTTGATATTTTGCTATGTTAAGGGCTTAGCTCTCCCTTTAGCCATCCACTGGTTGTTATGGCAAAGTTTGACGAGTTTCAGGATATTCATCCCTTTAACGGGGCAGTGGGTCGGCGATTGACATCTCGACTTCTGTCAGCAAAGAATTTATCCAAGATTTATGACTGTTGGACTCGTCGAGAGAGGGCTGACTTTTCGACTAGCCATCCAGGTCACTCTCTAGAGTATTCTGCATGGTTGGAGGCAGAGATTGCATCGGCTAGGGTTGTATCCTCAGAACCGGGTATTGATTTTGATGATGGGGAGCCTATGAAGTACCCTAATTTACCTATTGAGGATGGGATGTTTACTGGTTCGTCAGTAGCTCTGATTAATTCCCCCAGTATTCCCACTGTTGTGGCTCCACATTCTGCAGAGTATTTAGAGCAGAGGTTATATCTGATGACGTTTGAGAGGGATCAGGTAGCATCAAATCTTTTTGAACATGGGTTGACTGGAGGTAGCACTGTTATTGGTTGGCCCAACTTGGTGAACTCCCTTTTGTTGACAAAGTCCCGACGGGTTTGAGCTCTTTCTTTTCTTGCAAGCTTTTCCTCCAAGGTTTCAATCTCTTGGATTTGTGGTGGATTCTTTGTGGTAAGGGAGAGGAGACTTGCATGCTCTTGATTGAATAACTACCGTGTGACTTGGTGCTGATGTATCACTAATTCTGCCAGTTGATTGACCTGTTCATCAATAGACTTCAACTCCCGTTCTATCATGAAATGGAACTTTTAATAATCCTACTTATCAGATTTATCTTTGCTGGTTTGGGGAGAACCGCCCAGATTTATCTGCACTGCCTCTATTGATCATGTTAACATCCTCTTCCTTGTGTTGAGGGAGAGGGTTATCTTAAATGTGTGTTTATTTTGGCTTTGTCACCATGATCTCACCACTGTCTATTAAGTCCTGGATCTTATGCCTGAGGGCCCAATAATCTTAGGTGTCGTGGCCTGGAGCTCCAGAATGGTAAGCACACTTCTTGCTTGTATTGAAGCCCTTTCCATTTGGATTGGCTGGTGGAAGGAGATGAGTGATTTTCTTCTGAGCTGTCAGAAGCTTGAAGATGTTCTATAGTGAGTCCCTTAAGGGTGTGAACATTCTTGAATGTCTGACTTCTCCACTCTTTGGTAAGGGAGGATTTGAGGATTGTGCTTGAAAAAGGGAATAGTTTCTCATTTGAATAAGCAAATTTTGATTGCCTTTTTGATTTTATCCTTGTAGTATCAAGGATATATCCTTTTTTTTCTTCTTATGGACCCTCCGAGGGTTGTTCCCATAACTTCCAGATTGGATATACTCAGTTACAGCTTTTAAAGCGATGAGGTCTTTAATCTTCCTAGATTTTAACCCCATCTCTGCCATTTCTCCGTGCTTGATCATTTCTGAGAATGGTTTTCCTATACCAGCTAGGACCCTCTCATAAAATGGATCTTCTTGAATATGAAGGTCATCACCATCTTAGTCTCTGTCATGGATGGGATTACTTAAACAGCCAGACGCCTCCATCTTTGGGCATACTCTATAAATGACTCATTGACTTGCTTCTTGACTTTGATAATTTGATACCTTTTTGGAGCCATCTGAGTTTGAAAGCTGTATTGACTGAGGAAAGCTTGGGCTAACTCCTCCCAGTTGTGGATTTTGGAGTTATCCAATCTAGTGTACCATGCTCTGGCTTCTCCAGTTAGACTCTTCTGAAATAGCTGCATTCTCTGCTTTTTATTCTTGGCGTAGGATCCGAGTTCCCCAATGAATATTTTTAAGTGAGTGTAAGGATCTCCCAATCCATCATATTTCTCAAAATCGGGAGCCTTGAAATTTTCCAGATAATAAACCCCAGGGAAGATGCAAAGGTCTGAATAGGAAACACTTCCGTGTGTTCCAATCCCTTTGATGGATCGAATGGTCTCTTCCATTTGTAGAACCTTCTTCTGAATATCACTGGTGTCTCGATCTTCTTTAAGATGGGTGATTTCAAGGGTTTTGTTGGACTTCTTAATCTAAGACTCAAGTACTGGGACTTCTCTGTCTGGACCCTGGATTCCTCCCTTTGCAGAGGATTCTGTTTGCATGGGTATTTGTGTACTCTGAGTTTATTTGTTTAATTCTTTTAGGAGAACAACCAACTCTATTATTTGATTCCTTAATCCTTCAAACTCCTCGCGAGAAACAGGAGTAGGATCAGGCTGGGCACTTGTAGCCAGGTTTAACTATGGGCTTAGTGCCTTTTTGGACTTTGAACGGGTAACGGGACCAATCGTTTCCCTACAAAAAGACTAAATAGTTTAGTCTGGGAAAACGTGGAAAGGTTACATGCTATGCAATGTGTCCGTTTTTTAGGAGTGTTTTAATGTTCTCCTGCAAAATGGTTGTCAGTCGTTTTAATGACAGGATAGCATGGCAGGTCTTGATATGAAAAAGGAATGCATATTTCCATACTCCTTTATATTATCCATTACATTAAGATTGATATGGAATAGAAGTTACATGTAATTGAAATGGGAAGGTATGAAGAGACTTCTCTCCGCGTTTGGTTTATCAGAGGCAAACCTATCTTAGGCTACTCTCATGGCTTTTCAGCATGAAGGTCCCCAGATCATCTCAATTTACTAGATGGGAAGTAAATCTGATCTTTCAACTGGAGCGAATCTGGGTGGTGCCTTTCTTGAGCCTCGCGGAATTAGTCTCCCTTGAGTCCAGTAATCAAACACTGACGGGTTAGCCTCCTGGTGGAGGAATCACATAACATACATTCACATACATCGCGTGTCACCGTATGGAAATGATGACAAGTGCGAAGCACTAATATCACAGGTAGATATGGTGCAAAGCACTAAAGTGCAGTAAATAAAGCATTAATACACATCCATTCAATGTAAATACAGCATTCACACATAAGCAGATAAAAGTTTTGAAAAAATTGAGTAGCGGCTTAAGCCATCTTACTGGAGTCCCCAGCGGAGTCGCCACATGTCGACGTCAGGATTTTTATTTGTCCCTTTCTATGCTTGTCTTTTGGTGTTCTCATTTTGGGTGAGTTTTATTTGAAAAAATAAGTTTGAAAAGGACCGACATTTATACATCGACGATTTGACTTTTTGAGTCGCCAGTTGGTAGATTTAAAAGGTTATACCAACTCAACCGAAAAGGTTTGCACAAAGACCCAATGGTTTGACACTATTTAACTGGTCTTGAAAATCGAGATTTGTTAGGGTTCGGGGGCTTGATTAAGCGGAGGGAAGGTGTTAGACACCCCCCAACTTTCGTGAAAACACGGTTTCCGCCACTTTTCAATTAAATTTTATCTGCGTATGTGTGTGTAAGGCCTATGTGCAATTATCTGGAAGTAGTGCTATGCCTCGTTTGCACCTATATACAAAGGGTTTGACTTTTATGTAAAAGTTAAATTTTAACAAGATATAGTACTGATGTTTTGGAAAATAGGTTTTTCAAACCCTTATGCTTAATAGTAATTGAGGCCTTTGATACTTCTATTTTATTATGTGTTCGACTTGATTGCTTTTATTTTCGAGATGTGAGGCATCTTCGAGAAAATAAGATACAAAGTAGTGCCGAACTCCTTGTGGGCATGAGATCCATCTAAGGATATCTAAACACCGTAGATAATTTACAAGATGGCTGCAGCTGCAAAATATTCATCATGGGAACCGAATCTAGATTCAGAGACTGAATCTGTGATCACATGATTCCTAGGCTCACATGAAAGAGTAATATATACAAAATCTAGAAAAAGAACTAGATTTGAATAAATCTAAACCATTCTAGCTTCAACGGTTCCAGTTTAGTCACTTTTGAACCAGTCAAAGTTAGAAATAGCCAGATTTAGACAAATCTAGCTCCCAGGCTGAAAGATTAAATATCTACATTATGAAAGCAGTTAAAGCAGATATTTATATAAAAGCGGTAAATATATATGGACGATCAACTGCCACGAAGTAAACTCCAGGCAGGACTTATATATATATATATATATATATATATATATATAGTAGTAGAAAGCTTAAAAATCTAAAAAATCTTATAGTGGGCTGCTAAGAAGACTTTAGATAGCTTTTGAGGCCTGAAAACTTGGTTTCAACCGGTTAAACTTCAGTATGTTACAAAACACGAGCTTACAAGTGTTTAAAAAGAAGAATCACTCAGTTTAGAGCACTCTAGCAGTGGTTACATGATGAAATGGACAGAGTTTTCTCTCGTTTCTTTTTTTTTCAAATGAGCTGTTAAGAGCTCATATTTAAAGACCCGATGGTCGCGGGTCTTCCTGTGACTGCCTGGGTTGCCCCGGGCCTTACGGGTCCCATTATCTCGAAGTACGTGCACTTGGGCTACGCGCTGTCCGCTCGAACATTCATAACATTCAATCCGGGCATCCGATAAAAGAGTTTTATACCTTTTCGAAATGCTGTTGTCGAGATCTATACAATGACATGGTATTAGAGGTTGTACGAAGCTGAGAAGATGGGTCCATGACCAGATCTCCGAGTCTTCAAAGTCTATCCGTTATGCTGTCTTGTGCAGTTATCACTTGGGATTTGAGCTATGGTTCTTGTGGGACATCTTGATATGCAGTGTGAATTAAATTGTGTTGAGACGACGTGAATATGATGTTGAGGTGGCAAAATTGAAAAGTTTTCCCCCACCGGGGTTATCTCCGGCTTTGGCTTAGATGTAACAGTTGTTTCTCAGGGTTATCTTAGAGATTAGGCTGCTGTGGATGCTGAATGTCCTCAGGGTTATCTCTAAGGTTGGCTTGCCCTCTCGGGGTTATCTTCGGTGTTGAAACTAACTTTTTTGGGGTTATCTCCTGAACTTGAACCGGATCCCTCGGGGTTATCTCCGAGGTTGGAACTGGATCTTCCGGGGTTATCTTCGGGGTTGAAACTGAATCTCTCGGGGTTATCTCCGAGAATAAAAACTGAATCTCCTGGGGTTGTCTTTGGGGTTAAAAATTGATATGAGTCCGAGGGTTATCTCTAAAAGACGATTCTGCCCTCCTGCAGGGTTAGTAACATGAATGCAAAATTTCTAGTGTCTACCTGAACCAATAGTAATTTATTGCTCATTTATCTGATAAATTGCCTGTTTGGTCAATTTAACATCTAGAAACCAACTATTATCGAAATAAATGTCGATTTCCACTAACATTAATATTCTCAACACAACAAAAATATTTTTATCAACAATTTCATCTTTGAATTTTTGAAGTTTGACTTTTTCCGAATAAGTCAACTGTTGAGTTTTTGACCAAAGAGTCAACCACGTCAAATTTTGTGTTTATAGTCTATTTCGCCTAATTGCATCGTCCAGGACTCAAATATCTCGTCTGCGTCTCCAAATTCAACTACGAACTCCACGTTTGACTTTTCTGTATAAAAGTCAACTATTAACTTTTACCAAAAAGTCAACCTTGAAACCATATCGAGTTTATAATCTTTTCTTACTAGATTCATCGCTCCGAATTCTACCGAGTAGTCCGCTCATCAAAATTCTATCCCGAACTAAAATTCGAGTTTTAATTTCATTTTCTTGTGTTTTATACACATTTTTACTTTCTTAGTTAGTTCAAACTATTTAATTAGTCTTGACTAACTATTAAATTAAATCTCATCATTTATCACTAATAAACATATATAACACATTTTTAATCTTTCAACAATAATTCATCATTAAATTATAACTCACAATATTGATAACCAGATCGTTCTCAAGAAATAGCGGGCTTTCTGATAAGGATTTCTCCTTACTAGCGCGCAATTAAATAACCTAACCCCTTTCATCGACAGAACTTTTTAGACATTGTCAATAATGCAAATAATAATATGAATAACTATGGCGTGTCAATTATTTATTTAATAATATAAAATATTATGCAGATGATATTGTGACAATTATTGAATCAATAATATGAGATATTATGCAGCAACTACTATGAAAATTATTGAATGAAACTAAGTGACTTCTTACGTAAGCATCAATAATCAGCGATATTATGCAATACCGTGTGCTACTTTGCAACAACGAGTATTAATGTACTTTTATCACCGAGTATTTTAACAGTTTTACGGTAAAAATTTTGCAGTTATTTTTATAAAAAGGTTATTTCTGTCACTTTCTATATCCGACAATTATTCTGTTGTGGGGTCCACCAATGATGCGCTATCGTACGAATATTCCCCGACAAAAAGAATATTTCCCGACCAAACGAATATTTTATGACAACTTGCTTACTTTGTAAAATTTTCACATATCACCCCTAACTTTAACATTTTATCAATTTAACCATTTACTGAATAAAATAATAATTATAAGAAAAATTGAATACTTTTATTTCATAAAATTCAGGGTCTTACAGTTGTGTCCCTTCTGATCAGTCACTAATCCCTCCTATAAATAGCCTAGGGGGTCAGCCTTTTCAATCATTCAATTCACTAGTAATCAAGCATTATCAGTTATTCAAGTCTTTATTTTTCATTAGTATTTCATAGTCATTTTTGAGAGAGAGTTAGAGCATTTATTTTGATTCATTGTGTATGCTATTTGTAGTGCTACTATAGTATACGTTGACATTGTATCATGGGAAACAAGTGCTATTAACTCTGAGCACCATAAGGAGGGCATAATTGTCTTAACGTAGTACCAAGTACTAGCCTTAAAAAATTCACTTCTGCAGTTTTGAGATAAGTTTATATATATATATATATATATATATATATATATAATGTCCATTGATTTTTCATAACAATGCTTAGAGTTGATAGCACTTGTCTCCTAGGATATAATGACAACGTATGCTATATGTAGCACTCCAAATAGCATACACAATGAACCAAATAAAATGCCCTAGACTCTCTCTCAATATAAACTATAAACTAGTTATGAAATGATGAAGACTTGAAGACTTAGAATGCTTAATGCTTGGATGAACTGAATGATTCGAATGGCAGTCCCCCTATTTATTTATAGGAGGGATTAGTGACCTATCAGAAGGGACACAACCCCTTGAAAAGGTATTATTTAGCCAAAACGACGTAATTTTAAGCCTTAGCAAAAAGGGCGCGTCTGTTCGGACCAAAAAATGACATAGTTTTAAGCTTTGAAGAATAAAAACAACGTAGTTTTAGGCTTAGCAAAAATGGCGCATTTGTTCAGGCAAAAACGACGTAGTTTTGGGGCAGCCGTTCAGGAAAATAACGCTTCCTAAAATGACGTAGTATTGGCGCGTCTGTTCGACATATAATGCTTCCCAAAATGACATAGTTTTGATTATAGAACTAAATAAAATAAAAATAAAATTTATCCAAAAAATTATATAGAAGAACCCAAACCCACGAGCCTAGAGCCCGAGCCCAAGCCCGAGCCCGGCCAGGCCGGTCGGTTGGTGGCGCGCGTGTGGGTTCGAACCAAGTCTTGGTTAGGTCCTCTGCCTTCCATAAAAATGGAGTGCCCCTTGGGGCCCAAACCCTATAGCAACTTTATTGTATATAAACCAATTTAATATTTAGTTCTTAATCGATGTGGGACTTAGCTTTCCACAAATATTTATTATCATTTTCATGGGTAATCTTTGGAAGTTAATTTCTTAGTCATTACTCCATGGATTTGAGCTTCCAAATACTTACTTTTAATATACTCATGAAGTAGAACACATTGATATGTGAATTCGTTTCAAATGATTAATTAAACCCATTTCAGTTTTTGCTCAAATTGTTATAAAAAATAATGGATATATATATATATATATATATATATATATATATATATATATATACACACACACACACACACAAACACACACACACACTTACTTATCTTAAAACTACAGAAGTGAATTTGTCAAGGCTAGTACTTGGTACTATGTCCTTAAGACAATTATGACGTCCTTATGGTGCTCAGAGTTAATAACACTTGTCTCCTAGCATACAATGACAATGTGTGCTATAGTAGCACTCCAAATAGCATACACAACGAACCAAAATAAATACTCCAACTCTCTCTAAAAAATTACTATGAAATATTAATGAAAGATGAAGACTTGAATAACTAATAATGCTTGATTGCTAGTGAATTACATGATTGAAAAGGCTGACCCCACTACGCTATTTATAAGAGGGATTAATGACTGATCAGAAGGGACACAACCCCTTGAAAAGGAACTATTTTAGCCAAAACGAATTAGTTTTAAGGCTAAGCAGAAAGGGTGTGTCCGTTCAGACCAAAAACGATATAGTTTTAGGTTTAGTAGAACAAAAACGACGTAGTTTTAGGCTTAGCTAAAAGGCGTGTTCGTTTAGACAAAAACGATGTAGTTTTGGGACGTTTGTTCAGGTAGATAGCTTTTTCCAAAACGACGTAGTTTTGACGCATCTGTTCGGCATATAATCCTTCCCAAAACAACGTAGTATAATAATTAAAACTATTTATCAAAATGATACAGTTTTGATAATAGAACTAAATAAAATAAATTTTAAACAAATGTTGTCCAAAAAATTATATACAAAGACCACGAGTCACGAGCCACGAGCCTGAGCCAGGCCAGGCCGGCCGGTCGGTCGGCGGCACGCGCGTGTGGGTTTAAACCAAGTATTTTGGATTATTATTGAAAAAAGTAAAATTTATAAATATTATTCCGTTTTATATGTTAAAAGTTGAATTTTTATGGTGGATTATGATTCTGTGATGGAATTTATGAGTTTTACAATCGTATAAGAAAATAAAATTTTTTCTAAGAAAAGACGAAAAAGTTACTATTCATAAAAACACAGAAAATACAGAAAAACACTAATAAATGAACTTTTTCAAGAATTACGAAATTGGTCATAGCGTTTATTTGAGAATGCGAGATGAAATCTCTGATAAAAGTTTTTTCTTGAAAAAGCTGTAAAACCACTATTCATGTGACGCCCCCAAATTCAGCTTCTCTAACCTCAGATTCGGTGCTCACGATCTATCATCATCATAAGCATTCTATAACTATTACGAAATAATAAACATACATTGTTCATTATAATAAAGTTTCCATACCATGGTCCTAAGGTCTTTTTAACCTTAACTTAAACACACCATTCATATTACAAAAGGTTTACATAAGAACTTCCATTAGATAATAATAATTAATATTCATTCTAAACTATTCCTGGATCTTGCCCTTGCCCTTGTCCTTCGTATTGGATCCTTCAGGCTTAGCTGAAATAAATGTTATGATATAGCAAGGGTAAGCAACTAATTTGCTTAGCAAGTTTATATACAAGGGAGATATATCATGACTAGAAAGAAGTTTTGCTTTAAATGTTCAACAATAATATAAGGTTGTGAAGGAACATGAATTAATAATCAACAATTGAATATTCGAATAATTGAATAACATGAACTGAGTGGTTTTGAGATAACCATGAACATTTGTCAAGGTTCTCAGTAATTTAAACTGGACCTCTTAATAAGTTTTAGTATTCAAGGGGATCAGCCTTTCATACCCCGTGATTTATGCATAAACACTTAATATTCTGGCATCGATATCATGCCTTAATCAAATTCGTCCTTTTCTCAATCAAGAGTTCTTATCATATCAATTTAATAAGAATAGCTTTTTAAAACACATTTGATTTAACAAATTTAAACATGCTTGATCTAGCTGATACAATTAGCATAGATCTATCTCATAAACAGTTCATAAATGAAAGAACTTTAATTTAATTCACAGTTTAATAATAATAGAACAAGAATTCAATTGTACAAAGTGTGAATTTCAATAATCAATATAGATGTGAATAATCATCAATAATTATTCACTAACATGCTTTGAAAATAATAACTCGAGTTTGAGTTAGGACACTTGCCTCGTCTGTAGATTACGGCTACACAATTAATTTATATCCACTATGCAGTTAAATTATCTTCCTTTGAGAGACCTATAGTTAATCTTTCAATTAGTCATAGTATAACATTAGATTATGTAATCACATAAATATTATACATTACATTTAGTTCTTATAAACATTATCATGTCTTGATAATGTTACTATAAGCACATAATATTATTAATCTTGATAATATTTAATTCACCTCTTAGTATTATTAGTTCCCTAATAATACTTTCATTTGCTTACTAATATTACTAACATCTTAATAATATTTTAATACTTTACTAATATTATTAATCTTCTTAATAATATTTTAATTAATATTATTACTTTAATAATATCTTACTTATGCTTTAGTATCATTAATCATTTAATATTATTAATCATTTAATAATATTTTATTCATTTACTAATATTATTAATCATTTAATAATATCTTATTCTATTACTAATATTATTAATTATTTAATAATACTTTAATCATTTATCAATGCTTAAATCAAATATTATTAACCATTTAATAATATTTAAAAGAAATTTTTATCTTAATATTTTTATTTACTTATCAATATCATATTCTAATATTATTAATATCATAATAATATTTTAATAATTTATTGGATTAATAAATAATTTATTCTAATTGTTCATCCTTTATTAAACCTCTTATTTAATATCCATAAAAGGTCATAAATAATATTTATTATCATAAATTACCAAAGTGCTCTAAGATAGTCATGATATGATATATTATGAGTATTCAAGCATAAAAATCACCTTTTTCTTATTAAAGACATCATTTAACTATTTATTTCCTTTTATTCATAACTTAACCATTTTTAGGAAAAATAGTAATCTTACTCCAAAAATTCTCAACTTCTGTACTTTGACACAATATGAACCTACAAGGATCCCTAAATTGTTCTGAAATTTTAGAAAATGATCTACTATTTTTAAAGTTCCCAAAATACTCGGATCTTGCTTCATTTTTAATAAATTGAGTTTTGCTCAGAAAAATCTGAAATTTGTATGCTCTCCTAACATATATGAACCTACTGTAAAAATTTCGAAATTTTCCAGTGTATACACAGTGAGATATTCGACGGTAAAGTTTTAGGAGTCCTTTACGGAAATAGTCATTACGCACAACCTATAACTCGAAACGTGTCCGTTCTTTTTCATACACGTAGATAACTTCTCAAGGTACCTCTGTGAATTTTCCAGATTTTTAAGGGACATGAAACTATCCGAAATAGACCCAAGAAAAATAGAACAGAAACTATTTTAGGGTTTTTGAACCCTTAACATTCCAAGTGGACTGTTTTGGGGAAATCAGCTCCAAAGAATTCAAAACTTGCTAGATTTGTGTTCTATCACTTAGGTTTACTAGATAACTCATGTATCTAGCACCCCCTTCGACGGATCACAAATCTAAGTTGGAAAACTTGAGTTACACAAGATTTAGTGGAAGAAAACAAGAGTTTTCACCCTTGGAGAAAATATGCTCATATTCTTCCTCTAAGCCTTTGATCTAACACTCAAGATACTTAGTTCTATACATGATGATATGTAGGACTAGGGTATCTTGAGTATTTGTTCATAACCCCAACAAAACTCAAGCTAAAGAAAAAACAACAAAGTAGAAGAAGAAGATGAAGGTTAGGTTATACCTTGATTTAATGACAACCTTCCTTGATTTACCAAAGTAAGTGATGAACTTTGGATGCATTAACAATCTAGCACTCCTCTCTCTATATATATATGGCCAAACCTCTCTCTCCTTTCTCTCTCTAGAAGTGGCTAGCTTGGGAGAAATTATAAGAGGAAGAATGAGAGAAGAAATGAAATGAAATGAAAAGATGAAGTAAAAGGATACTTACAAAAAATATAGATACACTTAGTGCATCTAGCTATTATCCCACATACTTTCTTTAACAAATGGATAGAAGCTTTGCCTTATCACTTTAATTAGTCTAATCATGATTAAGGATGCTTAATAAAGTGGCAACCAATGGGAGCTTGACGACCATGTCCTTTTGTATAAGAGTTACAACAAATGGACCTTGCTTAGCTTAATTAGTTGCCTTAAAAGGCTAATGTGGCCAGCCATATTTATGCCCACTAACTCCTTCATTTAGCTTTTATTTTAATGCATAAATTAGATAAATCAAATGTCTAAAATACCCTTAATCAAGTGGGCTAAGTTTGGGCTTGCATTTTATTTCTTTTGGGCTTCTCCTTTAATTGTTTTGGGTTATGTAATAAACATAGTCTAATAATTTTAATATATGTTACCCAATTTAATTATTTAGGACTTTCATTCCTAATCTTATGAAATTTAATTACCTATACATGTGACTTTAGCTCATAACCTAATTAGGTTCACAAGAATTAGGTTTAAAATTATTAGTCACTTGAAATAATAAGATTATCCACTTAAGTTAGTATACATATTAAATACTAACCTCTCCTTATTATCATAGCCCTTAGATTATTTAATTATCTCACCTAATTTATAATTAGGTTATGAGGCTTTCATTTTTAATGAAACTTATAAATGTATATATCCATAACTATAGCATACATGTTAATTGACCCATGCACCATTTCACATATGTTGTCACATATTAAATCACTGTATAACACAGTTTTAAATATTAATAATGTACATACATATATAGTGTGAAGACCCCAAACTCGGGTACTTGAAACCCGAACTCGGTTCTTCACGATACCATTTCTATGAGCGGAATAATACTAATAATAATAACAATAATATAAAAGATCAACTTAATTTACATAATTATCAGAGTCTAGCTCCCAAGTACGTAACCTTTAAACATTCATTACAACCCATGATAGATAATATATATCATACTTGTCTTAATATTATCAAACTATTACATAACATAGTAATTCGTTCATTCAGCAACCTTCCCTTTTCCTTTATTCTTAGCAGAGCCCTCTAGTCGTTCGCACTTAGCTGAAAATATTTAAATTTAAGCAAGGATGAGCATTTGAGTGCCCAGCATGTAATAGCAATTATATATATATAAGCTAAAAGGATTTAAATATTTTCTTTGTACTATTCTTATACAACCAGTCAATAGTTGTGAAGTATTCTAAATTGATAATAATAACATAACAACTCTCTTTCAAATTTTTGAAACTACATAATGACTATAACTGGGGTTATGGTGACATGCCATGAACATTGTTTTTATTTTCGAAAAGGTTAAACAGAAATTCATCTGTAAACCGACATAACTTACGGGCACGGGGGGTGATCAGCCCGTTATGCCCTGCATTGATCAATACTACATTACAAGAACGATAGGATCGTTCACTCTGTTCCACCTTGGGTGCATAAAAATTTTCCCATGTAGGGATGTTCATACTTGTCTGGGTTCCGAATCAAAGGTTTTATCCTGTTTTAACAATAATCTATAATTCAACAGATATATATATATATACGGGTAATTGACAAAGGTATATCAACATGCGATTAAATACAATGATTATCCAAGTGGGGACACTTGTTTAACCATTTCTAGAAATTAACGAACATAAAATATATATATCTGAATTACCATATACTAACATGTTGATAAGCAATGAGCGTATATAATATAAAGTTAATAATCTGTACAGTAATAATATAGTTTAGAAACATTCTTACTCATGTCCATTGCATAAAGAAAATGCAAAGGTTAGATACTTGCCTGAAGCGATGCTTACAGTTTGCAATTTAGATTTATCGCTTATCTCACGACCTATCATTAATAAGACCGTTCATTCTATTAGAACAACATACTTTAACACATAACACTGTTTATTGCAGTCAGCACATACCCTAATCACATTGGCACATAGATTTAACAACCATTAAATCACAAATAAACACTTATCTAATCACATTATCTAAGTCCAGATCAATTTATGAAACATGTCGGTCTACCGACAGCTTTATCGGGTATTTATCGAGTCTAAGACTCTATTCTGCAAGTCAATATCTGTACATATCAATCATATTACTTTTAAATGACTTAATATAATTTTAAAATATTTATTATAATTTATCACGAAATTTCAAACATCGGAATCACATTAAAATGATTTAAATACTAATCAATTCTATTATCACTAATATTTAATTAGTACTAAACTATTAATGAAATCATTTCCAAAATATTAAAGTTATTTATAATAACTCAAAATATTTTTAAAATATTAATATTACCCTTAAATAATTTTTAAAACATTTAAAATCATTTCTAAATAATTACCATTAATAATAAGGTATTAATGTTTTATTTATCCAAATATTAAAAGTCATTAAGTATAACGTAAAATATTTTTAATTCATTTATATCCCTTTTAAATGATTTTTAAATTAATAAAATCATTTATAAACTATTTATTTAATATAATTATTAAATAAATTTAATATCATTAGTAATAACTTAATAATCATTAATATTTAATTATTAATAAAATTATCCTTTAAATATTAAAAGTTATATTTTATAACTTAAAATATTTTTAAACACTTTATTTTCATTTAAAATAATTTTTCTAATATAAAAATCATTTTTTAAACTAATTTATTTAATATGAGTATTAAATAAATCTAATATCATTAATATTAAAATATTAATATTTTTCATGACAAAATATCAAAAGTTATATTTATAACTTAAAATATTTTTATAACTTTTATATCATTTTTCTATAATTTTTAAATCATTAACTCTATTTTTCATCATTTATTTAATACATTTATTAAATAACTTAATTAACATTAATATTAATTAATTAATGAAATTCATCACAAAATATTAAAAGTTATCAAAAATAACTTAAATTATTTTCTTATACCATAATATAATTTTAAATGATTTTTCATGTATTAAAATCATTTTTAAATAATTTATTTAATATTATAATTAAATAAATTAAATACTTTTAATATTCCAAAAATATTAAATATTTATGAAATATATTCAAAATAATTAAAAACTAATTTTTAGATTTTAAAATAATTTTTAATAATTTATTTTATATTTTTAATAATTAAAAACTAATTTTTCTATTTATTTAATTAATTTTAAAAATAAACTGTCGCTAAAGACTGCCTATAGCGACAGAACCGTCGCTATAGGTGTTCTTCGTGTTCTTCATGAAACCCAGAATGCATAGTCAGTTAACGAGGGTGCTACTTTGACCAAGCTTAACCATCAGATCATGATGTTTCTCGTCTATCTATTGATCACAGTGTGTAGAACTAATGTAATACTATACGATTCAACAACAAACACGAATAAACAACAAAAAACGAAAGAGATCGGAGCTTCCAAATATCATGTCAGGCGTGTTCTTGAGTTTCTGGGCTGCCCATAAACTCAAGCAGTTTCAAGGGTTCCTTTTTGGGCCTTGATTACTCCGGTGTCTGGTCATGTTTTAACTGTTGTTATGATACCAGATTGTAGTACATATGTGATAGAACAGAATAATAACACTAAATCAACCTAAATACAACACATGAGTAAGATCAAAGCTGGTCAACCCATGCCAGAAAATGTGTTCTTCACGAATCTGGGTTTTTCCCAGAAATTCATAAGGCTGGTGGTCAACCCTAGTTTGACCACCCATATTTTTGATCAGGTAAAGGATCTGGTTGTTACCTGGGTTTTAATGTGTAGTATTCATGACAATCTACAAGTATATAACATCAACATGACAAAATAACTTAAACACAGCAAGATCCATGGACTTCAAAATGGTTGTCAGACTTTTCTAGGTAATCTGGGTTACCCAGATTCGTTCGGTCATGGTCGGTCAACGACCTTTGACCCTTAATAACTTTCAATCTACTGATGCTATGGTATTGATTCAAGTTTCATATGAAAGATCTCATGACATACTACAACTTAAAACATTTAAACAACAAAAATACTTAACAACCAAAGATCTATGGGGTCTGACATTTGACTGTCAGACCCAAAAACCACATTTTCCAGATTTTGAAAAATTTTAATTTCGAGCACTTAGGTGTTATGGATCTGACATGTGTCAACCCATATCATTAAATTAGACTATAAACAACATCTTTTAACAACAAATTACAAGATCTAACAACAGATCATTGGAAAAAAATTATGGTTAGAGTTTATACCTTTGATGAACAAATTTTTGATTTTGTGTTGCTGATTTGGTTATGGTGTTAGTGGGGCTTGATAATGGGACTATAATGCTAGATAATTTCGGAGGTGTGGTGCTTGAGAGAGTTGAGTAAGGTTTTTGCACAAATTAAGTGAACAAAATGCAATTTCTCTCTCCAATCCATATATATATAGACAATTAGATACATGTATGGGCTGACCTAGAGATGATTTGCTGTCATTTTAAGGTCAAGGGAGTTGTTGGTTTGGTAAACCACTCAAAATTTATCTAGATTTGCAAGCAAGCTTCTTAAAGAATTAAAAAGGGCATAATAGACATTTAATAATTCAATTTAATGGCCAAAAATGAAACTTGACAAACCCTTAGGGTTTAACCCTAATGTTTAGCAAAAAGCAAAAATATTATTTAGCAACTAGGGTTTGTAAAATTATAAACTAAATTTAGTTTCCAAAATTTGAAAAATTAAAACTATTAATTAGATTAAATTAATAAATTTATTATACAGGAACATTAGGGTATTATAACATAATTAACTTTGCTATTTAAATAATTAGTGTTTAAAATTAGCAATTAGGGTTCCAAGAAATATCGGTTAGAGTTTTAATTTCGCGATTAAGGTTTCGATTTCAAATTTAGGCCTTTAATCATTATGGTCTTAAATCACTAATTAGGTTTATTTAAATTAGTGATATAAAACCTATTATACCTGACATTAATCACTGTAACACAATTCTTGACAGATCAAACCTCCGGTCTAGGTTTTCGGATTAAGGTTTAATAGAAATTCATATAATTAGGGTTTTAAATTTATAATTAGGGTCTCCTAATTAGCATAATACGAAGTAACACATAACACATATCATATAACACAGATATTAAATAATCTAAAATTTCCCATTTAAATTGATAAATAGGGTTAAATCAGTTAATGCTAGGGTTTGATCAATATACCATAATTGACCAACCATCAACAGTACAAAAATACAGTAGATATTCATAGCACTGAAAAATCAAAATATAATTAATATTATATTATTATTCTCATGCCTTGACAATAATCTAAAATTAGGGTTTGGATTCCATATCTGATTTATTCTTCATATTTAACCTTATTAATTAAGGTAAAATAATTAACTTAATTGCCTGTACTAAAAATTCATATAATAAAATAATTATTATATTTAATCTAAAAATCACTCCATATATTATTTAAATAATATACGATTATATTTTCATGAAAAATAATTAATAAAAATATTTCTAATATAAAAATAATTATTATAAGAATGTACTTTATAAAATCAATAATTCTAAAATAAAATTATTTGTAAACATTTATGTAATAAATATATTTTTATTTACCACATAAATACATATATATATATATATATATATATATATATATATATATTATCTTGTACAAATCTTCATCCTTAATATATATAAAAAAAATGTATACGTAAAATTTCTTATTTATTTATGTAGAAAATATCGAGTTGTTACATTCACCCTCCCTTATAAAGATTCCGTCCCCGGAATCACCGTTTTAAAAACCTATACATACACGGCACATAGAATACATAATCATTGCTAGCAGATCTCGATCAACTTTGATCGAACTGATCTTTAACTATTCACATAAAGCTTGTCTTTCTAATTACACGGAAAAAATTGGTTTCTAAAAGAACTCAAATTCCTCCTCAAAATTTCTTTATAAAATAATTTACTATATATAGGAAAATCATGCATAAGAAAATAAAAGGCATACGAATAATACCTGGAGTTGCATTGCCAGCTGCTGCCGTGTCCTGGACTGTCATGTTGTAGACCCTTGCCGTAGATTTTGTCGGCTTGCTCGACGAAGTCGGTTCCGTGATTGCTAACGTCCCACTGTCAGTGCCCATGTTCACACTTCCTGTCTCCACCCTCCTCTTCGGATAATCTTTCACCCTGTGCTCTGTCAATCCGCATATAAAACATCCACTACTCATCCTAGGATTGGGGCAGTTGGGAGAGATATGGCCCTCCTGCCCGCACTTGTAGCAAACAAATTTTCCTTTCAAACACTCCCCCGAGTGATTCTTCCCACATGTCTTACATGGCACTATCTGTTTCTTAACACCTTTCTGTTTCACTTGTACACTTGCAAAACTGCTCACCTTCCTCTTGCTATCTCCACTTCTGCTCCCACTATTAACTCCTACTTTTCCAGCTCCTTCGGTCTTACCCTTATTCTTCATCTCCTTATTGTAAAGGCTTATGGTCTCACTTCCCTCCTCAGCTATGATCGCTTTCTCCATGAGTGCTGTAAATGTAGGAATTTGAAACATCGCCACTTTGTTATAGAGCCAGGGTTTCAATCCCAGCTCAAACCTTCTCGCTTTCCTAGCCTCCGTATCAACCTGATGTGGGGCAAACCTAGCTAACTCGTTGAATTTGGCGGCGTATTGAGACACCATCATATTCTCCTGCTTCAACTCTAAAAATTTCACCTCCATCCTAGCCTGCATACTAGGGGAGAAATAATTCTCGAAAAACAAAGTTTTAAATCTATCCCATGTGACTAAACCTTCTCCTGCCCTCGCCTGATTTGCTTCCCACCAAAAGTTTGCCTCACCCTTCATCATGTAAGTGGCAAAAGCAGTCTTCTTCCCTTCATCTACCCTAGTTACCACAAACACTTTTTCAATTTCCTTAACCCAAGTTTGGACTTCAATAGGGTCAGTTGTACCTTTGAATTACGGTGGTCCTACAGCCTTAAAGTCTTTGAAGTTCGCTAAGCGGTTGTCCAGCTGGTTTCCTGCGACTGGTATTCCCTGTTGCATAGCTTGAGCTAACATGTTTACAAATTGCTGCATTGGATCAGCTTGCTGTTGTCCTTCAACATTATTGGCAGACTCTTCTGCCCTTTGGTTGCGAGTTCGACGTCTTGGCGGCATTATCTGATTAAATAAAATCATAATTTAACTTACATTCTAAACCTTATCAAATAAGTTTAATATTCTAAACTTGTTTTATTTCTCAAACTTAGATTTATATTCATTTAACGAATATTTTACATAGCATAGCACATAATGCTTTAAACATCATTCATCCCTTTGTGACTACAAAAGTCGGGATTTACAGACTTGGCTTAACACAAAAGTTGGAAACATTACCTTTCACAGACATACTTAGCACACATATTACATTAAACACACCTACATCTCAACAGAACCTATACTACTTATTTATTATTATTTTTCATTGGACAACTTTTCGCCTGATGACCTTCTATCCCACAGATAAAACATGCTCCTTTTTTGTAGTCGGGACAATACGGAGTGGTATGTCCTTCATAGCCGCAAAGATAACATATTCTTTTCCATTTCTTCTTATTGGATTTTCCTAAGTCACGGTCTTCTATCTTTCTTTTTCCCTTCTTGTCCGGAGCTGCACACGATGTGTTGCTTGTGGTTCCCATCTGACCAATTTGGATCTTAAGCTTATCTTGTCCTTCCATTGTTTCTATTAACGCCTGACGCAACTGACTATTCAACAGCTTTTCTATCTCCCACAGCCTTTCCAGAGAAGAAACCTTGTTCTTCAGATTCTGCACCTCTGTTGATGCTTGATCAGCTTCAACTTTAGTGTCTAAATCGCTATATGTCAGCTCCACCATCTCCGGATCTGGTACTATGTTTTCCACAATAACCACATCTTCTGAGTTATTTTCATTGTGAGCCTCTATGTCAGCTATCGGCTTTGATATTGGCTCCTTCTTTACGATCTGAGGGTAATCGAATCCTTTTTCACCTGACATCTGCACACATAAATTATCCTAATTAGCATATAGTATATACACACAACAAATAAGAGTTTTAAACAAGTTATCTTTTATTTAGTTTGACGATGAATTTAGTCAATTCATCTCTTTTTAAACTCTATATGAGTTATTTATATTTTCAACGTTTCCCTCTGTTCTAAGGTTATAGCCTAAGGTCTAGCCCACCTAAGGTTTTTAACCCCTAAGCTCTGATACCAACTTGTGAAGACCCCAAACTCGGGTACTTGAAACCCGAACTCGGTTCTTCACGATACCATTTCTATGAGCGGAATAATACTAATAATAATAACAATAATATAAAAGATCAACTTAATTTACATAATTATCATAGTCTAGCTCCCAAGTACGTAACCTTTAAACATTCATTACAACCCATGATAGATAATATATATCATACTTGTCTTAATATTATCAAACTATTACATAACATAGTAATTCGTTCATTCAGCAACCATCCATTTTCCTTTGTTCTTAGCAGAGCCCTTTAGTCGTTCGCACTTAGCTAAAAACATTTAAATTTAAGCAAAGATGAGCATTTGAGAGCCCAGCAAGTAATAGCAATTATATATATATATATAAGCTGAAATGATTAAATGTTTTTTTTGTACTATTCTTCTACAACCAGTCAATAGTTGTGAAGTATTCTGAATTGATAATAATAACATAACAACTCTCTTTCAAATTTTTGAAACTACATAATTACTATAACTGGGGTTATGGTGACATGCCATGAACATTGTTTTCATTTTCGAAAAGGTTAAACAGAAATTTATCTGTAAATCGACATAACTTACAAGTACGGGGGGTGATCAGCCCGTTATGCCCTGCATTAATCAATACTACATTACAAGAACGATAGGATCGTTCACTCTGTTCCACCTTGGGTGCATAAAAATTTTCCCGTGTAGGGATGTTCATACTTGTCTGGGTTCCAAATCAAAGGTTTTATCTTGTTTCAACAATAATCTATAATTCAACATATATATATACGGGTAATTGACAAAGGTATATCAACATGTGATTAAATACAATGATTATCCAAGTGGGGACACTTGTTTAACCATTTCTAGAAATTAACGAACAGAATATATATATCTGAATTACCATATACTATCATGTTGATAAGCAATGAGCGTATATAATATAAAGTTAATAATCTGTACAGTAATAATATAGTTTAGAAACATTCTTACTCATGTCCATTGCATAAAGAAAATGCAAAGGTTAGATACTTGCCTGAAGCGCTGCTTACAGTTTGCAATTTAGATTTATCGCTTATCTCACGACCTATCATTAATAAGATCGTTCATTCTATTAGAACAACATACTTTAATACATAACACTGTTTATTGCAGTCAGCACATACCCTAATCACATTGGCACATAGATTTAACAACCATTGAATCACAAATAAACACTTATCTAATCACATTATCTAAGTCCAGATCAATTTCTGAAACATGTCGGTCTACCGACTGCTTTATCGGGTAGTTATCGAGTCTAAGACTCTATTCTGTAACTCAATATTTGTACATATCAATCATATTATTTTTAAATGACTTAATATAATTTTAAAATATTTATTATAATTTATCACGAAATTTCAAACATCGGAATCACATTAAAATGATTTAAATACTAATCAATTCTATTATCACTAATATTTAATTAGTACTAAACTATTAATGAAATCATTTCCAAAATATTAAAGTTATTTATAATAACTCAAAATATTTTTAAAGTATTAATATTACCCTTAAATAATTTTTAAAACATTTAAAATCATTTCTAAATAATTACCATTAATAATAAGGTATTAATGTTTCATTTATCCAAATATTAAAAGTCATTAAGTATAACTTAAAATATTTTTAATTCATTTATATCCCTTTTAAATGATTTTTAAATTAATAAAACTATTTATAAACTATTTATAAACTATTTATTTAATATAATTATTAAATAAATTCAATATCATTAGCAATAACTTAATAATCATTAATATTTAATTATTAATGAAATTATCCTTCAAATATTAAAAGTTATATTTTATAATTTAAAATATTTTTAAACACTTTATTTTCATTTAAAATAATTTTTCTAATATAAAAATCATTTTTTAAACTAATTTATTTAATATGAGTATTAAATAAATCTAATATCATTAATATTAAAATATTAATATTTTTCATGACAAAATATCAAAAGTTATATTTATAACTTAAAATATTTTTATAACTTTTATATCATTTTTCTATAATTTTTAAATCATTAACTCTATTTTTCATCATTTATTTAATATATTTATTAAATAACTTTAATTAACATTAATATTAATTAATTAATGAAATTCATCACAAAATATTAAAAGTTATCAAAAATAACTTAAATTATTTTCTTATACCATAATATAATTTTAAATAATTTTTCATGTATTAAAATCATTTTTAAATAATTTATTTAATATTATAATTAAATAAATTAAATACTTTTAATATTCCAAAAATATTAAATATTTATGAAATATATTCAAAATAATTAAAAACTAATTTTTAGATTTTAAAATAATTTTTAATAATTTATTTTATATTTTTAATAATTAAAAACTAATTTTTCTTTTATTTAATTAATTTTAAAAATAAACTGTCGCTAAAGATTGCCTATAGCGACAGAACCGTCGCTATAGGTGTTCTTCGTGTTCTTCATGAAACCCAGAATGCATAGTCAGTTAACGAGGGTGCTACTTTGACCAAGTTTAACCATCAGATCATGATGTTTCTCGTCTATCTATTGATCACAGTGTGTAGAACTATTGTAATACTATACGATTCAACAACAAACACGAATAAACAACAAAAAACGAAAGAGATCGGAGCTTCCAAATATCATGTCAGGCGTGTTCTTGAGTTTCTGGGCTGCCCATAAACTCAAGCAGTTTCAAGGGTTCCTTTTTGGGCCTTGATTACTCCGGTGTCTGGTCATGTTTTAACTGTTGTTATGATACCAGATTGTAGTACATATGTGATAGAACAGAATAATAACACTAAATCAACCTAAATACAACACATGAGTAAGATCAAAGCTGGTCAACCCATGCCAGAAAATGTGTTCTTCACGAATCTGGGTTTTTCCCAGAAATTCATAAGGCTGGTGGTCAACCCTAGTTTGACCACCCATATTTTTGATCAGGTAAAGGATCTGGTTGTTACTTGGGTTTTAATGTGTAGTATTCATGACAATCTACAAGTATATAACATCAACATGACAAACAAACTTAAACACAGCAAGATCCATGGACTTCAAAATGGTTGTCAGACTTTTCTAGGTAATCTGGGTTACCCAGATTCGTTCGGTCATGGTCGGTCAACGACCTTTGACCCTTAATAACTTTCAATCTACTGATGTTATGGTCTTGATTCAAGTTTCATATGAAATATCTCATGACATTCTACAACTTAAAACATTTAAACAACAAAAATACTTAACAACCAAAGATCTATGGGGTCTGACATTTGACTGTCAGACCCAAAAACCACATTTTCCAGATTTTAAAAAATTTTAATTTCGAGCACTTAGGTTTTATGGATCTGACATGTGTCAACCCATATCATTAAATTAGACTATAAACAACATCTTTTAACAACAAATTACAAGATCTAACAACAGATCATTGGAAAAAAATTATGGTTAGAGTTTATACCTTTGATGAACAAATTTTTGATTTTGTCTTGCTGATTTGGTTATGGTGTTAGTGGGGCTTGATAATGGGACTATAATGCTAGATAATTTCGGAGGTGTGGTGCTTGAGAGAGTTGAGTAAGGTTTTTGCACAAATTAAGTGAACAAAATGCAATTTCTCTCTCCAATCCATATATATATAGACAATTAGATACATGTATGGGCTGACCTAGAGATGATTTGCTGTCATTTAAAGGTCAAGGGAGTTGTTGGTTTGGTAAACCACTCAAAATTTATCTAGATTTGCAAGCAAGGTTCTTAAAGAATTAAAAAGGGCATAATAGACATTTAATAATTCAATTTAATAGCCAAAAATGAAACTTGACAAACTCTTAGGGTTTGACCCTTAGGGTTTAACCCTAATGTTTAGCGAAAAGCAAAAATACTATTTAGCAACTAGGGTTTGTAAAATTATAAACTAAATTTAGTTTCCAAAATTTGAAAAATTTAAATTATTAATTAGATTAAATTAATAATTTTATTATACAGGAACATTAGGTTATTATAACATAATTAACTTTGCTATTTAAACAATTAGTGTTTAAAATTAGCAATTAGGGTTCCAAGAAATATCGGTTAGACTATTAATTTCGCGATTAAGATTTCGATTTCAAATTTAGGGCTTTAATCATTATGGTCTTAAATCACTAATTAGGTTTATTTAAATTAGTGATATAAAACCTATTATACCTGACATTAATCACTGTAACACAATTCTTGACAGATCAAACCTCCGGTCTAGGTTTTCGGATTAGGGTTTAATAGAAATTCATATAATTAGGGTTTTAAATTTATAATTAGGGTCTCCTAATTAGCATAACACCATGTAACACATAACACATATCATATAACACAGATATTAAATAATCTTAAATTTACCATTTAAATTGATAAATAGGGTTAAATCAGTTAATGCTAGGGTTTGATCAATATACCATAATTGACCAACCATCAACAGTACGAAAATACAGTAGATATTCATAGCACTGAAAAATCAAAATATAATTAATATTATATTATTATTCTCATACCTTGACAATAATCCAAAATTAGGGTTTGGATTCCATATCTGATTTATTCTTCATATTTAACCTTATTAATTAAGATAAAATAATTAACTTAATTGACTGTACTAAAAATTCATATAATAAAATAATTATTATATTTATTCTAAAAATCACTCTATATATTATTTAAATAATATATGATTATATTTTCATGAAAAATAATTAATAAAAACATTTCTAATATAAAATTAATTATTATAAGAATGTACTTTATAAAATCAATAATTCTAAAATAAAATTATTTGTAAATATTTATGTAATAAATATATTTTTATTTACCACATAAATACATATATATATATATATATATATATATATATATATATTATCTTGTACAAATCCTCATCCTTAATATATAAAAAAAAATTATATGTAAAATTTCTTATTTATTTATGTAAAAAATATCGGGTTGTTACATATAGTGTCTTAAAATTCATGGTTATTACAATTCACGGTAAAAACTAAAACTCGTTTTATTGAATTTTTGAATTACGACATAGTATTTCTTTTGAAAAAGGGGAACGGTGGCGAAATTATATTTTCAAAAGTTGAAAGTTAGTTTTTCGACTAACCAAGCGGGTTATGAAAACGTAACCAAAAAAAATTAGAGAATCTAACTAGAAAGAAATTGGGTAACTATCATAATTAGAAAATTAAACCCTCATTAAATGTATGAATGGGAAAAATAAACTTAATTGCTAGCTTAATGAATTAGGAAAGGGCAAAATGGATATTTTGCTAATTTGATGAAGTATGAAGGTGAATTATGAAAGTTAAGGAAGAATAATTGAATTAGGAAAACCTTAGGGTGGAAACTTAAGAAAATATCTTAAGAGAATATGCTAAAGGTATAAAGTATATTCTAAGAATATGCTAAGAATATGCTAAGGGGTGTTTTGTAAGCTTTGAAAGCTAAGGGGATTGACCATAAAGAACTAAAGTTGGATGACCAACTTATAAGAATTGAAAGTAACTTTTATATAAGCAACATCAAAAGTTACATTTATTCATTTTAGCCAAAATTGGCTAAGATAAGAGAGAACAAGAGAGAGAAAGAGGAAGAACAAGAGAGAGAAAGAGAGAAAAGCTAGAAAAGCTAAAAAGGAAGAGAGATGGCCGGGCATAAGGAGGAGAATAAGAGGATCAAGATCAAGCTTGGGAACTTTGATCATCAAGAAGCAAGAGAAGAACAAGAAGATCAAGAATCTCAAGTGGTAAGGTTTTGAATAATCAAATCTTTCATTTTTCTGAGGTTATTTTTTATAAATCATTAAGTTGTGGTGGTTTATGGAGGATCATGATGGATCCAAAGTAATAATGAAGTATATGATATAGATTTCATGTTTAACCCATGTCATAATCGAAGTTAAGTTCAAAAATCTAAAGGATGGAAAAATTATGTAGAGCACTTAAATCGAACTTATAAAAGTGTGATTTGTGAATTTTGGAAAGAAGGATTTATAAATCAAGAAGTTATGGAAATAATCCAATTTGAACGGACTAAAAACGAATTAAAACAAAGTCATGGCAAATTCTTTCGTAATGGACGTTAAACGATGAAAATATTAGTCCCGGGGGACTTTTGAGCCAATTTTTGGACTAATTAAGGAATATGAAAAATTATAAATTGATGGGGGTTTTCTAGAGCACGTTACAAGCTTTCCATAGCTTTAAAAATGGACTAATTCTGATAACGGATGACCAAGTTTTGAAGATTTGAAGTATATATGTTAAAATAGGCAAAATCTGGAAATTTTTGACATTAGGCACCGAGGTTCTAGTGGTTGGGCGCGGGGCGCGCTGACCACAACCTATTTTGGGTGCAGGGCACGCCGGACCAGCAGTAGGTTGAACTGCTCAGACGTCCTTTAGTAAAACGGGCATAATATATATTTTCATACGAACTCCGATTGAGGTGATTCAAGAGTATCCAGAAAGATAAGGAGTAGACCTAAAACTTTCATTCTTTAAGTTTTGAGATTTAAGGTTGGTAGAAGCAGCTAAAATGGCCATTTTTAGGACTGATGTGCTTTCGGAGGAAATCGGAGGTTGTCGGGCATGTGCGTATGCAAGAATGTATGTTATAAGAGCAAGATGTTGCTATATTTGTTATGTATGTTAGGTGAGCAAAAAAAGTTATGATTTCACCCTAGGTAATGTCATGGTTATTGATGGTCAAACGTAAGATTGTATTGAACCAGTATGTGCACTTATGTGCAACGTTAGGAAGAAGAGTTCTAAGAAACGGAACTGTTAAAGATGGTAAGTTTCGCTGAATAACGAAGAGCGTGAATAAGAAAGTTGATATGGATAATTTCAATTAGATAAGGTTACGGGGTTAACTAAGTTTAAGTTACGAGTTGATGTCCGATTTATATAATGACAAATACGCGCAAGTGCACACTGCCAATCAAGTAATAAAGTGATAAGAAAGGTTATAGAATCCACAGAGAATGTGACGCCCCCAAAATAGGTATACACAACTCATTCCGAGTCGCCAAATATATGGTATATAATCCAAATACAAACTTAATTTATACAACTGTTAAGTGTCGTGCAGAATACAACAAAACATAAGTTGTGAGTTTTAATATAAATATTGTCTCCTAAACAATATCCAAACTCAAAAATAAGTTATCATTACAATTATTATCACACTATTCTTATAGGATAGTGAGGACTACTATAGCAACCATCTTGGACCATCACTCCATTCCCTGACTAGTCCCAACTATATTCTCATTTCCTGAGGAGAACAATGAAAGAAAAGGGTGAGCTCAACTAGCCCAGTAAAAAATATTATGACTAAGATAATGCAGAATAAATTATCCTTAGCCTTTAACAGTATAACAACTGTTAGAATACAATTGACAACAAGTTTTAGATCAATAACTACAGCGAAAATAACAATCCATTAGAAGAGTCAAGTAGGGCATGATATCTACTATCTTTTATGATTTAAAAGTTTATCATCAATTTTATCTCTGAGACTCAGCTCAATAAATAATCCACATCATTGAATTATCCATGTACTATGGGCCAAGGATATTCATTATTATCACATCCACGAATCATCCATGCACTATGGGCCAAGGATATTCGTTATTATCACCAATATTCATGATCATACCAAACAACAATTCATCTTTGCACCCTTGGCCAAAGAGAACCCATGGTCATAATCATACAAACAACTGTCCATCAATGCATTACGGGCCGATAAGGACTTTTACTACATCATTTGTAACATTACAGGCCATGATTATACCGAATAATTCCTGGTCGTAATCATACCAATCAACAATCCATCTGTGCACTACGGGCCAAAGATGACTTTCATCAAAATATAAGCATGAGGATGATGACAATGATATAAACATCAATTAAACGAAATCAAGGATAAATATTAAAGACTTTAAATTTATCCAGAGTTTAAAAATATCCAAATTGTTAACATGATAATTGCTTTGTGGAGTAAAATTTAAGAATAATATTCATGTATTAAAAATAATTTGGACAGAAAAGAAATTAATTTTTGTCATGAATAGTACCCCAGGTGAATATTACTCGAGTGAATAGTATCTCATGAATAGTACTTTGTGAATAGTACCCTGTGAATAGTACTTCTTGTATAGTGGCGTACGTATGAATAGTACCATACGTATTAATAATGTCATATGTATGAATAGTACCTATCGACGTCGGGATTTTTATTTGTCCCTTTTCGTTACCTGTTCTTTTGTGTTCTCATTTTAGGTGAGATTTGTTTGAAAAAATAAGTGAAAAAGGTTCGACATGTATAATGTCGAGGATTGGACTATAAGAGTCGCCAGTTGGTTTTTTAACTGGTTGTACCAACACAACCAAGAAAAGGTTTGCACATTAACCCAGTGATGTGACACTGCTAAACGAGTCTGTGAAACCGAGATTCATTTAGGGTCTGAGGACTTGATTATGCGGAGGGAAGGTGTTAGGCACCCCCTGACATCCGTGTTACCACGGTGACCGCCACTTTTTAAAGAAACTATTATATGAATGTGTGTGTGGGGGGTCAATGTGCTGTTATTTGGAAGTAGTGCTATGCCTCGTTCGCACCTATATACATAGGGTTTGAATTTGCATAAAAATTCAGTTTTAAATAAGATATAGCAGTGATGTTTTGTAAAAAGAGATTTTTCAAACCTTGTGCTCAATAGTAATTGAGGCCTTTGATACTTCCATTTTATTAAATGTTCGGCTTGATTGCTTTTATTTTCGAGATGCGAAGCATCTTCGAGAAAATAATGTACAAAGCAGTGCCAAACTCCTCATGAGTATGAAAACCATCGGAGGAAATCCGAACACCGTGAATAAATTTACAAGCTGCTTACAGTTGAAAATGTCCATCACGGGAATCGAATCCAGATTCAGTAGATTGAATCTGTGATCACATGGTTCCTAGGCTCACATGATGCCGCAATTGATATAAACGCAGTAAGCATGTATATATATATATATATAAAAGCTGTAAATATATATATATACAGACAGGATCAACCACCACGAAACATCTCCATGGGGGATCGTAAATGTAAATAAAGTTGTAAAAGCGATCAACCGCTATGGAGGAAACTCCAGGCGGGACAAAATGCATAGAAAACTGTAAAAATGGTCAACCGCCACGAAGTAAAATCTAGGCAAGACAAAATGTATATATATATATATATATATATATATATATATATATATATATATATATATATATAGCATACAAATGCACCGGATATAAAATCCAGGATCATCGGACAAAGTCCAACAACAGTTTATATATATATATATATATATATATATATATATATTAAATATATGTATATATATCGACACACAGTTATATATATAAGTATACATATACGAAAGCAATTAAACGCACTAGACGTAAGTCTAGGCTCATCGAATAGAGTTTGACACACAGTTCATATATATAAGTATATATATATATATATATATATATATATATATATATATATATATATATATATATATATATATATATATATACGAAAGCAATTAAACGCACCAGACATAAGTCTAGGCTCAATCGAGACATAACTCAATAATGTTAGTCCATATATATATATATATATATATATATATATATATATATATATATACAAACTGAAATGAAACCATGGACCGAAGTCTGGGCATACACACGCAACACGACTCTCAATGTGAAGAATAGTGTGTGCAAAGATGAAGAGAAAGGCTTTAAAGTGTGTAAGAAGGCTTACAATGGGCTGCCCAAGAAGACTTCAATAACTTGAAATGGATGAACACTCGGCTCCCGCCGGTAAAAATTAGCTATATATGAGCTTACAAGTGTTTAAAATAAAAAAGCACTCAGTTTGGGGTGTGTACAGAGCAAATTGGACAGGGCTTTCTCGTCTTTTTTCATTCCAAAATGGCCACCCCAAGCCCTCTATTTATAGAGGGGGGAGCCACAGGTGTACCTGCGGCTGGGCCGTAGGTGTACCTGAGGCTGCCCGGGGTGCCCCGGGCTTCGTGGGTCCAGTCGTCTCGAAGTACGTGCACGCGTGCAACGTGATGTCCGCTCAAACTTTTAGAATTGCAATCTAGGCATCCGACTGAGGTATGTAAAACCTATTTTAGACCGCCGTTGTCGAGAGTTACGCAATGACATAGGATTAGAGGCTGTGCGAAGTCAGGAAAATGGGACGATGCCCTCCGGCCTTCCAGCTTCAAATTCTATCCGTTACCCTGTGCAATAGTCACTCAGGATTGAACTTCCTTGGTTCTTGTGGGACATTGCTGTGTAGGAATGTATGTATAAAATGTTGAGACGGCGTGATGTGGCATCAAGGTGGCAAGATAACGACTTTGCCCCTCACTGGAGTTATCTCCAGTTTGGGCTGATAAAGCAAACGTTACTCAGGGTTATCGCTGAGATTGGACTGCTACAAGTGTTGAAGGTCCTCAGTGTAATCTTTGAGGTGTGTTTGTCTTCCTGGTGTTATTACCAGGCCTTGTACTGAGTGCCTCAGTGTAAGCGTCGAGGTTGAAGCTGATTGCATGCATATGAAACAAGCATTTTCGGGGTTATCTCCAGAACTGCAACTTCCTTCCTTGGGGTTATCTCCAAGGTTGGAATCTGCTATTCCCAGTGTTGGGACTGAGACTGAACATCTCGGGGTTATCTCCGGGATGAATCGGTCTTCTTTGGTGGAATTTCTAGTTTTGGAACTGCAGGCCTCAGGGTTATCCCCGAGGTTGGAACTGTTACTCCCGACGTGTGTTTCGGGGTTAAAACTGAGCTTCTGATAGTATCCGAACTGGATGTGAGCTGTATTCCAGGGTTATGTCTGAAAGACGAATCTGCCCTCCTACAATATCAATAACAGGTGTGCAGAAAATTTTGAGTGTCTTCAGATGTCCCTCTTTATCATATTCATGCAATGCAATGGCATGGATAGGATAAAGAATCGTAGACACTTGAAATGCAACAAGATAACATGATGCAATATGGAGCAATATGATGCAAGTGTATGATGCATATAAATTGCTTTCCAATATGCTGGGGATGATTGCCGGCTCCCTATTGCTTTTACCGATGATGGTAAGGATGGCAAGCTTGGATGTATGATCCAAACCTATCAGGATGTTGACGTTGGGGCTATCACCAAAGTCCTTAATCCTGAATACAGACTTTACTCCAAAGATGTGCCTCTCGTGTGTAAGAGATCTGTGGGGATAAAACTTTATCTGTTTGAGGATGTGTATAACATATTCCATCATCAATCCTCATCGGTGATGTTGATCCTCCCTGGTTTGTATTGCCAGGACATATCAATGTTCTGTTGGATTTACTGCCAACAGTATGTGTTGTCAAGGCTGCCCGACCTTCGTTGACGTGTGAACCAACGGTTGATCACGCGTTGTAACCCCCGCCAGGGATATATTTGATCCTCTGTTGACGTGTATATCAATGGATGAACTCCCTGCTGGGAATGAATGCCAAGGCTACTTGAACTTTGTTGATGTGTGTATCAACTGATGCAATCATCTGATGGCTTCAGATGCGACGTTGGGTTTACTTGCCAACGGCTGAACTGACGTCAAGGTTGCTTGACCTTCACTGACATGTGTATCAACAGAAAACATATGTTGTAACCCCCGCCGGGGGCCTGTTTGATCCTTGCTGATATGTGTATCAGCAAAACATGCGTTATAACCCCTCCCGGGGAACTCTTTGATCATCGCTGATGTGTGTGTCAACGGATGATATACGTTGTGACCCCCACTGGGGATCTGTTTGTGGACAGATAACCATGCGTTGTAACCCCCGTCGGGGATCTATTTTTTGAGATTGCGTTGTAACCCCCGCTGGGGAACTGTTTTTGAAAAGATTAGGGTGGCAACCCTGTATTGACGGCATTGGACCTCTGTACGGTATTATCGAAAGTGAATTGCAATGACTTGTATCATCGATATAGTAAACCCTGTGTTTGGGCGAATACCAATGAAAACCGTAGTTGGGTCCAGAAAAACCAGGGTTTCAGGCTATTCTGCTAAATCGCATAGCGTTTTTATCCCTGATTTGGCCTTTTCATCTTGGGAGAACTCCTTTGTAACTTGAACTAGACCGAGCTGGAGGCGTGGGACCCACGTAGGGGTGTCGTAGGTACACCTACTGCAGTCACAGATGGACCTGCGGCCAACTGTGGATGTTAAAATCCTGCAGGTTGCTTTCATAAGTCATTTTCAAGTTGCACCGCGAAGGAAATCTGAGAACTCTTCTTTAGATCTGCTGAGTTCGGACGTCTTTCTGCAAATTCTATCATCGTACAAGTGTTCTACACTGTCCTGGTAACGTATGCAAGTACTCTTTTCCAATTTTTATCCGTTGAAAAATGACTTATCACATGAAATGCATCTAAGCACATAGTAGTGATTATGTATGCTTAAATGACTTGATAAAAAGTATTCAACATAGTAAACGTTAGTATAAAACCATGCTGAAAATAATGATATGAAAAAAAATTGACTTTTGAGACAGTCAAATTGGCACCCTTTTTCTGCTATTTCTTATCCTATTTGAGGACAAATGAGCATAGGTGAAAAAGCAAAGTAACCCTGGTAATTAGGCTACCCATATGGATTGATGACTTTGACATTTAATGCATATAGTATGTATATAACTGTGGGCAGGTGTGCTACTAAATGGCCACCTAGTCATGCCTGTGTGCATGTGGATAGTCCTATTTATAGAGGAAACTATGGCAAATTTTTTCCAAAATGTAGGCATTGAGTAGTCATGCATTTTGAACTCTACTGTAGATGTACGTTAAAATGATGCATGCATGCATATAATCATTAAATGCATTTTGAAAAGCTCCAGGTTAGAAAATATCACACCCTTTCTGAGGTGATTTGAAGACTTGTTGTCCAGATATTATGGATCCGGATCAGCCAAGTAGTTCCCGCAGGACCACTTCTGGTGTACGGAGGAGGGCTTCTGAAGTGCCTCGACCACGTTCCATTAGACAGCCTCATCGGTTGGTGGAGGTGGTGATACATCCAGTCCGGGTTGATGTACCGGATGTTGAGGACGAGGAAGAGGATGTTCTGGTTACGAACCCCGCTCTTACTGCGCATGTTCCCGTAGGGACCTCCCGAGTATTCAGATGACAAACCGAGAGCTTTTGGGTGATTTGAGCAGACATCCCTCAATGTATTTGCATGTCAACGAGGTATAACATTAGATCTTAATCTTCTTTCTGTCCTATTAATGAGGAGTAAAGATTCTGATGTTGATCTACATCTTGCAGGTTCTCGGCTTTACGCAGCCTCGAGGGAACTGGTTTAGCAATCACTCCATGTACCAGGCGCTTCATCCTGATTATAGAGCGATTGTGCATGATTGGGGATTTGGAGCATTCTTTTCCATCCTTCCCCGTCGTTGTCCCTAGGGTTACCTCAGGGCATTATCTGAGCGCTGGTTTCACCAGACCCAGTCTCTCCATTTAATGGACTGTGAAGTGATGATGACGCCAATGGATTGGCGGTTTATCACAGGTATGGAGTTTGGAGGGGTGCAGTGCCTTGTACGACATATATTACCCCAACTACCCTCAGATCCTTGTTAGGAGTTCTGGCGGAGGCGCTCAAGGGTAGGACTGTCTGTGCAGGTCCTTTGAGCGTAGATGCTATGAGTGGGCTATTGAGTGAGCCCATACCAGATGATGTCAAAGTCAGGGATCGCATTCTTCGGCGATTGTTCCTGATGATCATTAGGGGCTGCTTCATAGCAGATAACTCTTCTACGGTGTCATTCGCTTTGATTAGCGCCACTCGACATGTGGACCGTATTGGAGAGTATGATTGGGGCTCCTACACCTTTGCCGATTTCCTCAGAGGCATGCGTATGTGCTCGGAGGGCTTGACCGAGGCTTAGTTAGGATTTTACCCATTTCTACTGGTAAGTATTTCTCTTGTCATTTACCATGTACAGGTTAAGAGTGTTAACTGACAGCAGATGTTTGCCTTTATGTTGGCAGTTTTGGGCCTATGAGAGGCTCCCATATTTACGTCCGATGAGTGTGTTAGGATTGGATACCTACCCACGAGGACGACGATGGCATCATTCCATACTGGCGGAGGTCCCCGTAGCTAAGGGTTTCACTCATTGTCGCCTACAGTTGGAGTTGTTGACAGCGGATGTCATCATATGAATTCCATTTTCTGGGGAGCATTTGGCCATTGGATTTGAGGATGGGTACCCGACTGGTGTCGAGTACGTGATTGCCACCCGTAGGGTTCCTCTCTTCACAGATGGAGGATGGGAGCTCTATCTAGGAGAGCGTGCTATTAGGAACACCACAGGGGAGATCCGTATACCGATCTTACCTCCTGCTAGGCGTTATTGGCCTGTGTCGCAGTCACCCATCATTGATATCCCATTGTTGGGTGTTGACAATTTTGCATTGTCAGAGGGTCCTTGCACTCAAGATGTATTCCAGTATTGGTGGATCCCTCGCACAATTGGAGCCCAGACCTGCACCACTCAATTCATAGGGGATATGGTTCCAGGATCCGTGATGATGATGGATTGGCTAGCCTATGTCCGAGATTCGACTCATGTGACACAGATTGACAGCTTAACCCCTTAACCCAACGACTAGACCGGGCATAATTCTTTATCCGGTATTTGGGCAGAGATCTGATAGAGGCAGATTCGTTTAATCCTTCCAGCGCAGGAGCTGGCCCCTCAGATGACCCATTTGGCTTTGTCGGTGCAGATCCTCCTTTGTATAGGCCTGACATCCCTGTTGATAGAGATCCAGTTACTCAGGAGGAGTTACATCAGGTGGACGGGATTGATGATGTAGATATCGACACCATTGTCTTCTTCTGATGCGTATTCTCGTTATATCTTTTGATAGGCCTCTGTTAGCTATTGGGTGGATGCCCCATTTCCCTGTATTTCTAGTTGTACAGAGATGATGTATTAGATGATGATATACTTAGCAATGTATGTACAGTTTTTCCATTCCCTATATCATATTGCCATCTATTATCTGTTATGCATGTATCATGTTATGCATATGTATGTATGTCCAGAGATATTCAGCATTGACCCCTGGATGGTATTATGATACGGCCCACACAGATGTCTTCTTCGACAGTCAGCCGCATAGATCACACCCCGCCATTATTGGTGGCATCCCATCTGAGATACTGGTATGATAGTATGTCACCCTCAGATAGGGTGACCGTAGATCAGCTGTTACAGCATACCATGACCCTTTTGATGTTTCAGGTTTCCACAGGATTCGTGGAGGGCATGTTGGAGCACTGGATACCGGAGAGACAGGTTTTTCGGTTTGGGATCCATGAGTTGACTCTCACTCTGGAGGAGTATACACGGTTGACGATGCTACCACTGGACAGACCTTGTGTACAAATGGCTTTGGGGGACATGAGTCGACGGTCCATGACCCTCACTGGATTGAGGCGTAGGGTGGTGCAGGATGAGCTGACATCTGGCCACATTATATCCCAGCATTTTCTGTTTGACATATTTGGCTCTGAGGATAGTTATAGATGACATTCCGGGGATTTCACCACACCAGAATATCATTGGCGTCTGGCCAGGGTTAATGTACTGCTATTGTGTGTACTGTCATATGTCTACATGTCACGGTATATGGATGAGTTGGACATAGGAGTTATCATGGCGGTGAGAGCTCTTAGGGAGGTTCGTACCATCATACCGATGATTATAGCTGCAACATTGAGGTCAGCTACATACTGCTGCACTTATCCGACAAGAGTATTTACGGGCAGTTCGGTCATGCTATACGTGTGGTTCATGTCACACTTGAGACCGATTGGCACTTTTAGACGGCATGGGTATTGTTTCACCCATGATATAGACATGTCATATTCATTTCAGCCTGCAAAGTGTACGGATGCTATGTCTTAGTCCGCTTTCTTAGCTGATATTGTAGACCCGTTTAGTATATTGTCGTGCTCAGGGCTCAGCTCACATTACAACTTTATTACTCATGCTCCGGGCATGGATTACATCCCTCTGGCTGGTTTGAGAGGCATGACTACTTACCATCCACTGGTCGTGATGTCGCAGTTTGACCAGTTTCATGATTTTCATCCTTTTGAGGGGGCGCTGGGCCAGCGTTTGGCTTCTCGCTATCTTTCGACAGAGGACTGATCCCGTGTGTATGCATGTTGGGATCAACGCGAGATAGCTGCTTTCTCCATTAGTCATCCAGGTTGTTCTACAGAGTATTCTGCATGGATGGAGGTAGAGACTACATCGGCTGAGGTGGTATTCACATTACTGAGTATTGACTCAGATAGTTGAGAGCCCATAGAGGATATTAATTCTCACACCGAGGAGGAGCCATCTACTGGGTTACCAGCAACTCTTTTAGATTGTCCCAGTACTAGTACTATCGTGATTCAGCATTCAACACAGTACTTTGAGCGAAGTCTTCATCTGATGACCTTTGAGAGAGATCAGGCTAGATCCCTGATGTTGACATCTATTAATGGGAGAGACGTAGCCTTGTTAGAGAGGGACGAGGTATTAGCTCGTAGAGATGTCGCTGTTATTGATAGGAATGAGGCCAGATCAGCCATAGATGTAGTGATAGTTGAGCGGGATAGCGCCATATCTGCCCGGGATATAGCCATCACAAATAGTACTGCAGTGAGGTCCCTTACCACTGGCATGCTTGCAGAGATGGGCACTTACATCGATGAGCATATGGTCACCATGCAGATGGCTGTAGCTCTGTTGGGTCGTGTGGATATCCTCGTACAGGAGACCACAACTTTTCCTCCTTCTTCGGAGAGGGATGCCATGTTGGGCTTGTTAGCTCGCATATACACCGATTTGTAGATGGACTTGTACTTTCCTGCACAGACTAGCTTAGCCATTTTGTCATGTACAGTTTACATTATGTATATCAAACAATATTATATAGAGCAGGGAAATATATTTTTGATCACTTCCCTTTTAGATATGCTTTGATACTTGTTTGATATTTGCCTGCTTCTTCAAGGCTTGTGCTCTTGATGTATTCTGAATTCGTCCTTGCTGGATGGACATTGAGTTGACTATGGATAGTTCAGAATAGATCGTGGATCTGTGTGTATCCCTACCATATTTGGTGTCTTGGGACTGGTTTCTATATGAAAAAGTTGAGAGGAATGTGGCTTTCCTCTCTGAGATTGACCGCACCACAGATGGTCGCCAGTACTCCTATTAAGGAGGAGCCTAGTTAATTCCATCTCTTATAGATTGGTGTTGCTCTTCAAGGAACAACCGCATCTTAGATGGTCGTCGAATCTCCTATTTAGTAGGAGTTCAGTTAATTCTATCCCTTTGGTCTAAAGCCAATGAAATGTAGTGGATTGAAGGATGATCCCAATATCGCTAACAAGTATTTGTGTTTTGGTAGGGGGTTAGACCGAACCATAAATGGCTGCCTACGTACTCCTGTTGAAGAGGAGATCAGGTCTGCGTAGTTCGAACCTAGTGTAAGAGGTTCAACACTGTTTATGAAAGGCAGATGGGTGTAGAACCTTTATTGATGAAGAAGGTTGTAGAAGTGTTTTTGTGGTTTTTGTTTTTGTAGAAAAGGGTAGAAATGTTTTTGTTGCTTTTTGTTTATTGCAACCGGGCCATATAGAATATGGTTTCCTACGTACTCCTGTGTATCAAGGAGATCAGGTCGACGTAGTTCGCCCCTCAGGACAAGTTGAAAAGAGTGATCCCATGTGCAAGGTAAACTGCGGGGAAGAAAGATTAATCCCATGTACATGTCAAACTGTGGGGAAGAAGGTTTAATCCATGTACAAGATAAATTGCGGGGAAGAGAAAGTTTGATCCTAGGTTGAGGATAAACTGCAGGTGTGAAAAGTTTGATCCCATGTTTGGGGGGGGACAAACTGTAAACGCGAGAGGTTGAATCCCTAGTGGGATGACCAAAGTTGTAAGAGCGCAGTGAAGCCAGGCTGCTGGCTTAAAGAGTATGTTTCCCTGAGGGGCAAAGTGTGGAAAAGAGTTGTATGTGGTAAAAGGTTAAAGAACCGAAATGACGGGTGATCTGATGATCCAACACTAGGATGTTTACTTGATGGTAACTTTAGACATAGTACCATTTTACGGTGTCCGAGTTGATAAGTTGTGGAAATTCATCGTCGTCCGTTTCCTACAATCTGAGAGCACCTCCTGTCAATACCTCCTTGACAATAAATGGGCCTTCCCAGTTAGGAGCGAATTTTCCCGTGGACTGATCTTGGTTGTCTATGATCTTCTTCAAAACCAAGTCATGATGTTTAAATTGTCGTAGCCGAACTTTTCTGTTGCAAGATCGGGCGATCCTTTGTTGATATAACTGACCATGGAAGATAGCTACGATTCGCCTTTCATCTGTTAGAGACAATTGGTGATACCTGTCTTGTACTCATTGATCCTCATCCAGCTGAGTGTCCATCAACACTTTGAGGGATTCCATTTCTACTTCTATAGGGAGTACTGCTTCCATCCCATAGGTTAATGCGTAGGGGGTTGCCCCCAGTTGAAATGCGCATTGATGTTCTGTAGGCTAACAGAGTAAGAGGCAATAAGTCAGGCCATCCTTTGTGGTTGGCGGACGTCTTTTGCATAATCTTCTTGATGTTTTTGTTAGCCGCTTCAACAATACCATTCATCTTTGGACGGTAGATAACGGAGTTAAGGTGTTTGATGTGGAATTTACTGCATAGTTCCTCCATTATTTTGTTGTTGAGATTCTTAGCATTATCTGATACAATTACCTCTGGTAGTCCGTATCAACAAATGACATTATTTCTGAGGAAAGCAATAATGACTTCTTTGGTAACCCTAACGAAGGAGGCTGCTTCTACCCACTTGGTAAAGTAGTCGATCATGGTGAAGATGAAACGATATCCATTACTGGCTTTGGGCTCGATGGGCCCGATCACTTGCATTCCCCACATTGAGAAAGGCTAAGGTGAGCTCATATTGTAGAGCTCCCGTGGAGGGGCGTGGATGGCATTCCCATGAATTTGACATTGATAACATCTCTTGACGTGATCATCGCAGTCGGCTTTGAGAGATAGCCAGTAATGTCTTGTTCTGAGGATCTTCTTAACAAGGAAAGGGACACTCATGTGTGGGCCACATACTCCACCATGGACCTCATCCATGAGTCTCTAAGCTTGATCCTTATCCAGGCATCTAAGGAGACCTAGTCCTGCATCTCTCTTGTAGAGTGCATCTCCGCTCAGGTAAAATTTCGTAGCAAATCGATGAATCCGTCTTTGTTCAGTCAGGCTCACCTCAGCGGGTGTAGATCCATCTCGCAAGTACTCCTTGATATACTGATACCAAGGTTGTTGGATGGGAGGTAGCTCATCCGATACTTCTCCAACATAGTTCCCATAGGCTGGTACCTTTTGCAGGGCAAATGTGACGCTTGGCATGTGTTCCTTGTCAGGTATATAGATCAAGGAGGCCAAAGTTGCTGACGCGTATGCGAAGTCATTCCTATTACGAGGAATGTGTATAAAGGAGATCTCTTCGAACTCCGAAGCCATCTATAAAACTTGCCGATGGTAAGGCAGCAAACGTAGCTCTTTGGTTTGATAGATTCCCGTGAATTGTTTGACTACCAATTCTGAATCCCCAAAGATAGTTAACTGTCTGATGTCCATTGAACGGGCAAGTTTTAGCCCCATGATACAGCCTTCATACTCAGCTGTGTTGTTGGTGCTGATAAACTGCAATTTGACGGCGACGGGATACTGTTCCCCCATATCGGATACCAGAACTGGCTCTAGAACCTTCTATATTAATAGCTCCATCAAAATACATGTTCCATAATTGACGTACATCGTATTGATGGTGTTGCTGAATTATCATTACCCCTTCATCGGGGAAGTATGTTCCCAAGGGTTTGAAATCCCCTGAAGGTGCGGCAGCCAGTTGATCCGCAATTCCTTGACCTTTAATGGACTTTTGTGTCACGTAAACAATGTCAAATTGTTGCAGAATCAACTGCCATCTGGACAGCCGACAATTCAGTATGGGTTTACTGAACACATACTTGAGAGGATTCACGTGGGATATGAGATGGGTTGTGTGCCCGTGGAGGTAATGTTGTAACCTTATGGCAGCACATGCTAAAGCACAACAAGTCTTCTCGATCAGAGTGTACTTGTGTTCACTGCTGCTGAATCTTTTACTGAGGTAATAGATAGCGCGTTCTCGGCCTCTATCGTCTTTCTGACCCAGCATGCAGCCCATGGCATTGTCACTTATGGACAGGTACATGAACAGGGGAACATCATCCCTGGGTGGTACCAAAATAAAGCTTTGACTAGCTGCTCTTTGATGGTAAGGAAGGCTTTCTGGCACTCATCACTCCATTTCATGGAGGAGTTCTTCCTTAACAGCTTGAAGATAGGCTCACAGGTTACTGTGGGTTGAGAAATGAACCTACTAATGAAGTTGACTCTTCCCAAAAATTCCCGTATTTCCTTCTCTGTCTGAGGAATGGGCATTTCTGTAATGGCCTGGATTTTGGTGGGATCCAGGTCGATTCCTTTATGGCTGACTAGGAATCCTAGTAACTTGCCTGATTTAACGCCAAAGGCACACTTGGCTGGATTCAACTTCAAGTTGTACTTACGCAACCTATTGAAAAGTTTTTTGAGATGGTCTAAGTGGTTCTCCTCCTTCCGGGATTTGACGATGATGTCATCCACGTAAATCTCTATCTCTTTGCGCATTAAGTTATGGAAAAGAGCCATCATAGCTCTCTGATAGGTAGCTCCGGCATTGATGAGGTCGAAAGACAACTGTTTGTAGCAAAAGGTTCCCCAAGGCGTGATGAATGCAATTTTCTCACGATCCTCCTCAGCAACCATGATCTGATGGTACCCCGCAAAGCAATCGGTGAAGGAGTATATGTCGTATTGAGCAGTATTGTCAATGAGAATGTGGATAAAAGGCACGGGAAAGCTATCCTTAAGGCAAGCTTTATTCAGATCCCGATAATCCATACAAACTCGCACCTTTCCTCCAGGCTTAGAGATGGGCACGATATTGGATATCCATTCAGGATATGTGGACACCATGATAATACCAGTTTGATATTATTTCACAATTTCTTCTTTCACCTTTAAACTCCACTCAGGCTTCAATTGCCTGAGTTTTTGCTTGACTGGCTTGAATCCCTCTTTGATGGGAAGGCGATGGAGGACAATGTCGGTGGACAAACTCACCATGTCTTCATGAGACCATGCAAACACATCCTGAAATTGGGTTATTAGCGTAGCCATGTCATTCCTCTAGTTTGGGGTAAGGTCTGAACCAATCTGGATTAACTTAGGGTTTTCTAAGGTTCCAAGATTGAAGGAGGTGGTTTGATCAAGGTTGGGTTTAGGTTTATCTTCGACCCATTCTTTGATCTCCGGAGGCACCTCAATGTCCTCTTGTATTTCCAGCAAGTCTGAGTCCAACTTTTTATCAAAGTTACAATCCTTGTGGAGAAGAGGCATCTTATCAGCAAGTATATGCACATCTAAGTTCAGAGTCCTGAAACACAATATGCTTTCACTTAATATATATGAAATTGTTTAATCATATACAATGTTAGCATGTACGGATAAAACAACTGCTAATACTATATAGAAAAGTAAGCAGTTAAGATATCTACAGGGCAGGATGAAGTCCTGCCCATTTTACCCTTGTCGACCAATGCAAGGAGTGCTGCTCCAATTGGCAAAGGAAAAGTCCTGGGGGACTACAATAATAGAGTGGCTGTCATCGTCCTCCTTCTCCCGAATGATGACCATTATGTCTGGGCAATCATCGTTTGGGGTATATCTGTTAGTATGTTCATCATGGACAATGATGCGTACACCTGAAATCATTCTGACGATGTCTTGTTTGATTCTCCGTTCCTCTTTTTCCACCTTGGGATCTGGAACAAAGACTTCCTTCTCCTTTTCCAGTATCGGCTTAGGAAATAACATAGCCATTACGTTGGCTGGCACCTTTACCAGAGATTGTGAGGACTCTGGATTTGCAGGTGGCAATAATAGTCGTGCGGCTGAAGTGGAAGGAATCTGCTTATGCTTATGTGGATTCCTGTAACTGGTACTGGCAGAATAGCTTAGTCCGGCTATCCCAGTTTGACTGGGCACTTGAATCAGGCGCTTAATACCCTGATGACTTTTTCCCAGCCTTTGTCCTGGCTGGTGTCCCAATGACATCATTTCTTGAGTAACTGCCATCACTTCGGCAGAAATCTTGGTTATGGGATATGGTGTCCCAATGGTATGATATTGAGGGTTGCTTACTTCCAAAGTGTGGAAACTGACCGGCTCAACATCGAAATTGAAACTGATGAACGGTATGTCACCCGGTTGAGGGCATTCCGGTTCAGCGTTGACTGTAACTAGGCTATTGTTGATAATGTATATAAGTTGTTGACGAAGAGTGGAGGGGACTGCCCCAGCCATATGAATCCACGGTCTCCCTAGCAGTAGGTTGTATCCTGTATCTATTTTGAGCACGTGAAAAGACACATAAAATGTATGAGGACCAATCTCAATTGGCAGCTCAATCTCTTCGACTGAATTCCGGCGGGATCCATCAAAAGCTTTGATGATCGTATGGCTACTTTGGATTCGCTGGAGATTGACATTCATCTTCAGTAACGTAGCATAAGGACAGATATTCAGAGACGAACCTCCATCTACCAAGACTCCAGCTAACATATATCTGGAGGACAAAACTGCAATGTGTAACGGCTTACAATGACCGATTCCTTCGGGCGGTATGTCATCATCAGTGAAAGAGATCACATTGTTGTTGAAAATGTGATCAGCCAGATGTTGAAATTTTTCCACATCCACTGATTTCGACAAGTAGGCTTCTTCCAAAACCTTTAGTAGAATCTTCCTATGATCTTAGGAAGTTAAGACCAAATCTAATATTGAAATTTGATGTGGAGCTTCTCTTAAGATTAATACCACCTGGGCTTCATTATGACCCATAGCACGGAGAAATTTTTTAATCTTCTCTATGGGAATTTTCCCCTTTAATTTGACAACAGGTTTCATCACCCGTTGGGGAAGATACAATGGATTTTCCTTCGACGCTGCAGCAGTTGTATGAGACATGGATCCTTCAGCTTCTCCATAATTCCAGGGAACTTTCTGTAAGCTGACAATAGGATATTGTGGTCTGAATGGAAAAATGAGGGGCTCTGGAGCAGCCACTTTCAAAGGATTGTTAACTCCCTTGAGCTGAATTGTGAGTGGTTTAACAATCTCATCGACCTCAAAGGATATAACTGCTATCAGTCCCTTCCATTTAGTGGGACAAATATTTTCACTCTCAAATAATACAGTATCATTGTCTTCCAGTTGCAGGACACCGCTATCGATTAAGTTCTGAATAAGGTGGCGGAGTGCCTAGCATTCTTCCGTGCTGTGACCGTGAGAATGGGAGTGATACTGACATACTCCATTAGGGTTAAACCGTCCTGAACGGGGATTGATTGGAGGTAGGAGGGAAGTGATTCTTCCTTCATTGATTAGCATCAGAAGTATCTCCTCCATAGGTTGGTCCAGGTATGTAAATTCCCTTCTATTAGCAGAATCCCGACGGCTTTGGCAGTCGCTCTCTTTGTCACTTTGTCCTCCATTGTTTCATTTTTTTAAGGTGACAATGGAATATTCATAACCAAGGGGAGGATACTAGCATGCTCCTGGCAGACTAATTGGCGTGTAACTTTATGCTGATAGATCACCAGTTCTGCCAATTGCTCAATTTGCTTGCATAGAGCTTTCATCTTTCGTTCCATCGCAAACTAGAACTTTGCATAATCCCATTTGTCAACACCGTCTTTGATGATATGGGATTCTTTGAAGTTGAAATTGGAACTTTGTCCAATGCTCCAATTAATCATGTTGACCTCTTCCTCTTTGTGTGGAGGAAGAGGGTTGCCTTGCACATGAGGTTGATCTGGTTTGGTGACCACAATCTCACCGTTGTCTATTAAATCTTGGATCTTGTGTTTCAAGGCCCAACAATCTTGAGTATCATGTCTAGCTGCCCCGACATGATAAGCACATTTCCGAGCAGCATTAAAACCCCTCCCATTAGGGCTGGCTGGTGGAAGAAGATGCGTGATTTTCTTCTGAGCTATTAGAAGAGTAAGAATGTTCTCGAGTGAATCCCCTAGGAGTGTGAATACTCGAGGGCATTTGACTTCTCTACCTTTTGGTATTTGAGGGTTTGAAGACTGTGATGGAAAGGGAGTATAATTTCTCCTCTGGATAGGCATGTTTTGATTGCCTTTTTGACCCTACAGTATTAGGAAAACATCATCCTCTTTCTTTTTATGAACCCTCCGGGGGTTGTTTCCATAATTTTCGGATTGGATGTGCTCAGCAACAGCTTTGAGAGCGGCTAGGTCTTGAATCTTTCCTGACTTCAATCCCATCTCAGCCATTTCTCCATGTTTGATTATTTTAGAAAATGGTTTATCGATACCAGCTAAGACTCTTTCATAGAAAGGAGCTTCTTGTATGTCGATAAAGGTCATGACCAACTCTGACTCTGTCATAGAAGGAGTTACTTGGGTAGCAAGGCGCCTCTACCTTTGAGCATATTCTCTAAAAGACTCATTGGACTGCTTCTTGACCTTGGTAATCTGGTGCCTGTCAGGAGCCATTTGAGACTGGAAGATGTATTGTGTGAGGAAGGCGTGAGCTAGCTCTTCCCAGCTATGGATCTTTGAATTGTCTAATCTGGTATACCATGAACGGGATTCTTCAGTCAGACTCTTTTGGAACAGCTGCATTCTGAGCTTCTCGTCCTCTGCATAAGATCCAAGTTCTCCAATGAACACCTTCAACTGTGTATAAGGATCTCCTAACCCATCATACTTTTCGAAGTCAGGAGTTTTGAACTTTTCTGAATAATGAACCCCAAGAAATATGCAAAGGTCGACATATGAAACACCCCCGTGTGCTCCAATTCTTTTGATAGAACGAAGGGTATCTTCCATTTGAAGAACTTTCTTTTTGATGTCACCAGTGTCTGGATCTCTTGTGAGATGGGCGGCATCATGACTTTTGTTGGTTGTATCCAACTGCAGTTCAGGTACTGTAATGGCTTTATCAGAACCTTGAGTTCCCCCTTGTGTGGAGGATTCAACATGTATGGGTATCTTCGGACCCTGAGTATATTGATGTAGTTCTTTAAGCAGAACAACCAAATCCGTAATTTGTTTACTTAATCCATCAAATTCTTCGCGAGAAACTGGATTAGACTGGTCAGATGAAGATATAATTGGTTGTAGGCCTGCGGCCTTTTTGGACTTTGACCGGGTAATAGGTCTGAATGCTTTCCTGCGACAAAACTAGCATAGTTTAGTTTTAGGGAGGGTGTAAATGTTAACTTGCTATGCGATGTGTCCGTTTTAGGAATTTTATCCTGCAAAACGGATGTTAGCTGTTTGTAATACAGGATAGCATAATAATTTAAATATATATATATATATGCACATATTTCTTCATATTTCTCATTACATGGAGATGAATATGGAATGTAAATTACAAGTAATTTGACTTTACGAGTAATTTAAAATGAGAAAACATGAAGAGACTTTCCTCCGCGTTTGGTTTATCAGAGGCTGAGCTATCTTAGGTTTTTCTCGCGGCTTTTTGGCATGAAGGTTCCCAAATCATCGCAATTTACTCAATGGAAAATTAATCCGGTCTTTCAACTGGAGCGAATTTGGGTGGTGCCTTTCTTGTGCCTCGTTGGAATTAGTCTTCCTACGAGTCCAGCAATCAAACACCGACAGGATAACCTCCTGGTGGAGGGACCACACAACATACATTCACATACAACGTGTCTCACCGTTTATGAAAATGATGAAATGTGCGAAGCACTAATATCACAGGCAGATATAGTGTAAAGCATTAATCCAAGTAAAGATATGCATTCGTACACATTCATCATAAATGTAAATACAACACTCACACACAAGCATATAACAGTTTTGAAAAGCTTGTAATAGTGGCTTAAGTCCTCTTACTGGTGTCCCCAGTAGAGTCGCCACTTGTTGACGTTGAAATTTTTATTTGTCTATTTTCGTTACCTGTTCTTTTGTGTTCTCATTTTAGGTGAGATTTGTTTGAAAAAACAAGTGAAAAGGGTCCGACATGTATAATGTCGACGATTGGACTGTAAGAGTCGCCAGTTGATTTTTTAACTGGTTGTACCAACACAACCGAGAAAAAGTTTGCACATTGACCCAGTGATGTGACATTGCTAAACGGGTTTGTAAAATCGAGATTCATTTAGGGTCCGGGGACTTGATTACGCGGAGGGAAGGTGTTAGGCACCCCCCGACATCCGTGTTGCCACGGTGACCGTCACTTTTCAAAGAAACTGTTATATAAATGTGTGTGTGTGTGTGTGAGAGTCAATGTGCTGTTATTTGGAAGTAGTGCTATGCCTCATTCGCACCTATATACATAGGGTTTGAATTTGCATAAAAAATCAGTTTTAAACAAGATATAGCAGTGATGTTTTGTAAAAAGAGATTTTTCAAACCCTGTGCTCAATAGTAATTGAGGCATTTGATACTTCCATTTTATTAAATGTTCGACTTGATTGCTTTTATTTTCGAGATGCGAAGCATCTTCGAGAAAATAATGTATAAAGTAGTGCCGAACTCCTCATGGATATGAAAATCATCGGAGGAAATTCGAACATCGTGAATAAATTCACAAGCTGCTTACAAATAAAAATGTCCATCACGGGAACCGAACCTAGATTCAGTAGACTGAATCTGTGATCACATGATTCCTAGGTTCACATGATGCCGCAATTGATATAAACGCAGTAAGCATGTATATATATATATAAAAGCTGTAAATATATATATATATATATATATATATATATATATATATATATATATATATATATATATATATACAGACATGATCAACCACCACGAAGCATCTCCATGGGGGATCGTAAATGTAAATAAAACTGTAAAAGCGATCAACCGCCACGGAGGAAACTCCACGCGAGACGAAATGCACAGAAAGCTGTAAAAACGGTCAACCGCCACGAAGTGAACTCCAAGCGGGACGTAATGTATATATATATATATATATATATATATATATATACGAAAGCAATTAAACACACCGACGTAAGTCTAGGCTCATCGAACAGAGTTCGACACAGTTCATATATATAAGTATATATATATACTTATATACTTATAAGAACAAGAAAAAACGAATTGCCTCAACAACCACCCTACACATAAAAGAACAAGAAACGAGTAAAAACGAACATGAAAACACGAGAGTAACAACGAATTAAGCTTGAAATGGATAACGATTCATGGATATAAAATCCACTCATCAGTTGTACGAAGTCAGGAAGATGGGACGATGCCCTCCGGTCTTCCAGCTTCAAATTCTATCCGTTACCCTGTGCAATAGTTACTCGGGATTGAATTTCCTTGGTTCTTGTGGGACATTGTTGTGTAGAAATGTATGTATGAAATGTTGAGACGACGTGATGTGCCGTCAAGGTGGAAAGATGACGACTTTGCCCCTCACTGGGGTTATCTCCAGTTTGGGCTGATAAAGTAGACGTTGCTCTGAGTTATCGCTGAGATTGGATTGCTGCAAGTGTTGAAGGTCCTCAGTGTCATCTCTGAGGTGTGTCTGTCTTCCTGGTGTTATTATCAGGCCTTGTAATGAGTGCCTCGGTGTAAGCGACGAGGTTGAAGCTGATTGCAAGCATTTGAAACAAGTATTTCCGGGGTTATCTCCAGAACTGCAACTACCTTCCTTGGGGTTATCTCCTAGGTTGGAATCTGCTATTCCTAGTGTTGAGACTAAGACTGAGCATCTCGAGGTTATCTCCAGAATGTATCGATCTTCTCCGGTGGAATTTCCTGTGTTGGAACTGCAGGCCTCGAGGTTATCGCCGAGGTTGGAACTGTTACTCCTGGTGTATGTTTCGGGATTGAAACTAAGCTTCCTGTAGTATCCAGACTGGATGTGAGCTGTCTTCCATGGTTATGTCTGAAAGACGAATTTGCCCTCCTGTAATGTCAGTAATAGGTGTGCAGAAAATTTTGAGTGTCTACAGTACCCATGAATAGTACTCCGGCATGAAAAACTTAAAATTTAACAAGAATGTTTAGAAAAATATTCTTGTGAAACGATACTAGATGAAGCGTAAATTTTAAGAATATTCTATTAATTTCAAGGAGTATAGAAGCAATACTTATCAAAATGAGTGTAGAATTCGAAATCTGAAACAAAATAATATTACTTACATACTACAGAGTATGAAAGAAAATATTATTTCTTACGAATATTGAACAAAAATAATATTCCTACGAATATTGAACGAAGATAATGTTCCTTACGAATATTGAACGAAAATAATATTTCTTACGAATATTGAATGAAAATAAAATTTCTTACGAATACGAAAAATAATATCGTAAGCGAGTATAAAATAAATAATATCTCTTAACTCAAAAGAAGAGTATTTTTAACTAGTATAGCGAATATATTCTTGAAGAAAAATTTGCACTATTTGCAACACTTTAAGTTTCCTTAACTCAAAAAAAATACACTCAATATTATAGAAAAAGAATTCTTTTATTCTGATGTGATTTTCATTTATAAACTGAGCATCCTATTTATAGGAGAATGGAAGGATACTATTTAGAAAATAAAATCATGGATTACACAGTAAAACTTTCGAACAAAATCACGAACGAATTCTGATTTTTTTTTATTTTACTATGCAACATTATGCAGTACTATGCAACACTATGCAATACTATTCAAACAATAAAATATAATATATTTATTTTACATAAAAAATAAAACTTATAATATATATAAATAATAAAATTGAGATAACTTTCTACCGATAGTTTTGAAAAATGAGTAAGTGGGGGTTCAGGTAATAAGTCAAATTTACAATAAATACTTCATAAAAATCCCCTCTATTTATCTCAATTCACTTGGCTTCACAAAACATATTTTTAATAACACATCATTAATATTATAACTCACAATATTAACAACTAGATCATTTTCGGGATTAAGGGGGCTTTCAGATAAAGACTTTTCTTTATTGGCTCGCAATTAGGTGACCAAACCCCTTTCCACGACAGAACTTTCTAGACATCGTCAATAATGCAAATAATAATATAAATAACTTTGTCGTCTCAATTATTAATTTAATAATATAAAATATTATGACAATAATTGAATCAATAACGTGAGATACTATATAGCAATTACTATGGCAATAATTAAATAAAACTGAGTGACTTCTCACGTAAGCATCAACAATCAAAGATACTGTACAATACCGTGTCCTACTGTGCCACCACACATATTACTGTACTTTTACCACTGGATATTTCAACAATTAACGGTAAAACTTTTGCCGTTATTTTTATAAAAAGATATTTATGTCGTTTTCTAACTCTGACAGTATTTCCATTGTAGGGTCCACCAATAATTATGCCGTCGTACGAATATTTCCTGATAAAACGAATAACCTCCGACCAATCGAATATTTTATAACTTGCTTACTTTACATAATTTGTAAATATTACTCACAACTATAACATTATATTAAATCCACACCATAATATTCAAAATAATATTTAGAGAAAAATTAATTTTTATTCATAAAAGTTAGGGTCTTAGAGAGAAAAGTTAATAACAATTAATCTAATTAACAAATTTTTATCAATTTAACCCACTTAAACAGTCACTCCAATTGATTTGTGAAAGTTAATTAAAATAAAGTAATTACGAACTACTTAAACTGACAAATATTGATTACCAGATGATTAAAAGATAGAAATACAATTTTTCCAATTGCTTTGCAATAATCGCTTTATCTTATTCCCACTTAATTAATCCAATGACTTGCTAACTAAGATTGCTTATCAATTTACTAACATCTTTTAATGATTAAAATAAAGACCTATTTAAGTTATTTTACTACTTTCGTGCAAAACACTTAAAACAAATTCGTTAAACACAAACTCCTAACACAGTTACGCATGGCATATAAATACTTTCGTTTCATACAATGTTATGTTATTCAAAAGAATCAACAAGATCATGCGTTATTATATTTAAATCTAATCTAAGATTTCCTCATTTAATTCAATCAAAGATATCACGTTAATTGTTGGCCAAACAATTATTTAATCAATTACAAAATATAATAATCAACTCAATAAGATCAATAAGTGAGAATAAATATAATTTAATTATTGCATCACAAAATGTTCAATTGTACTCCTAATTAAGAATTTAGTTCATCATCATAACTAAAACTAATGAATAACTATCGAAAAACATCTTGAGTACATAAATTAATTTAAGAGGAAGAGGGAAAAACTCTATTAATGATCTTCAATCTTGCACTCCAAAATCTGACTCGCAAGACCTCCAACTCCCCCCCTCCCCCCCAATGATTATTAGTTAGAAGAATCCATAAAACTAAGAGATAACTCTCCTTTTATACTCCTAACCTAACCCTATTACATAAGACAATCATCAATCCTTTTGCAAGTCAACTTTCGTGCATAAGGAAACACAATCAACAACTGAATCGTCAGACCGGTGTGCTCCGCTCCGAGTTCCCTCATAAAGTAGCGCAGCCCGCGCCATATAGGCAATACGCATCATAAGCCCAACGCACCCCGCGTCGCATGTAAGCCATCAATGGCACACCCCGTGCCGCTCAGACAAAAAGTGCAAAACTTGTTTTTATCCAAAATATTATCTTTAACTTCTCCAAACCATTCTCCAGTAAAAAGAACAAAACCCATCAAAAGTAACATGAATATACCCAAAAATTAGCAATATACCAATCTAATTGAGATCAAATTGTATGTTAAAAACCTACTCATCACAAGTGCAGTCACATGCTTTTTAACCTTTGACATATAACTAATGAGTAGAGCAACTTCTTTGTATGGGCATGAGATTTGTGACCACTCAGTTCACTACATTAATAACTGTTGAACACTTGTTATATATATATATATATATATATATATATATATATATATATATATATATATGTTGAGAAACAGATTCTTTTCACATATATGTAATGGTCTAGGCTAAGTTGAGTCCAAGAATAGTTATTTAAGAAAGTTGAGCTTAACAAGTATGAGAAGACATATGGTCTTAGGTGATTATGATTAAGTTTATGATTAAAAGTCCAATAATAATCTAGAAAGGGAGTTGAATAGATTATTACAGGTTAAAATTTATCTTAGGTCTTTTTGAATTTTTGGATAATTAATTTGCAGTGTTAGAAATTAAGACAGTAAAAATTCAATCACACAATGCATAAAAATTTATCTAATTCACAACACACACCCCTGGTATGTTACTACGTCCAGTCACAAGTTCTTATTTAGAACTTAAGATCCTATTACTATCAAATACTCCTTCAATAGGCAGAGAAACCTTTACAAAGTTTTATAGACATACTTTCAACTATTCCCAACTAATCTATCTTAGACAGCAAACTACCAGCTCCCTCCTCAAGCTTAGTTGTATTTTCTTTTGAATTCAGTTCTATTCTATGATCTGGTCTTAAAACTATCGCCTCTTCCTCACCTCACAAGTACACTAGAGACCCAACTCCCAGCTGACATCTCTATGACTCTAGTCTTGGTCGAAGAATTGCTTATCTTTCTCACAAGTACATAAAATAAATTAACTCTACCCTTTTCCTTTTTACAAAAGATTTTACAACAATTTTACTTCTAAAATAACCAGATAAAATTTCATACAAATTGATGCTTCTCAAATAAGTAGATATCAATTTAAGAACAAATATATTTATAAAAGTTCGAAGACTTTTATATTTGATAAAATATGATTCTATGTAAGAAGATAATAATTTGTGCTTAGATCAAATAATACTAAGCAAATATATAAATTTATGCACTGTTATAAAAAATTATTTTACTTTTATGTAAAAAGTGCTTCTTGAATAAGCAAATAAGTAAATTTTAGCTTTTACTTTAGAATGTTTCTGTATAAGAAAATAAATGATTTTAATACAATTTTATAAAGAATTAATTATTCTTTATAATAAATAGTATTTTTCTATGGATCAAAAAGACTTGTTTCTCAGATATTTTCTAACAAGTATTATATGAATAACTTAGTATTCAAATACTTGTAGTTAAAAGAATAAATCAATTTAAATGATAATTATCAAATATAACAATTTAATTACTTAAGCACTACTTGATATAACAAATATACTTGTTTAACTAGGATAATACATAATAATATTTTAACTATTATGTGATTTATAAATAAAGTCACTTATTACTATAAGAAATCGTACGATTTGATTCTCACTTAAGAGGAATATCTCCGTAACCTTTCGACGTCTAAGTGTGACAAAATTTATATTCTCACAATTGATATTTATATAAATATGTTAAATAGACCACTTTTGATTTTCAAATCCGATTTGGATGATTCACTCTTTCTAGAGGAATATATCAGTGTCGTTTTGAACTATTAAGTGTATATCTATTTCACAATATTTATATAAATAATATCAATAAAACATTACTTAGTATTAAAAGGAATTGTACCGTTTGATTTCCTCTCCGTAGAGAAATATCCTCATAACTTTTCAACGTCTAAGTACAACTTTTTATTTGATAAATAGATGAAATATAGATATATAAATTTGTGTATAACAATTTATATTCGTATATTTAAAAATTTAAAACAAGTAAGAAATAATTCAACTAAATTAACTTAAATGACTTATCTCGATTACTTGAACCAACTTCCTCTTCTCAAATAATCAAACCTTAGTAAGAAGAGATATAAAGCTTTAGAAAGAGTATGTAGACAAGTAGAATAAGTATTTCTTTTCACTTGAATTAGCAAAAAACAAATGAATGTAAAACTACCTATTTATAGATCTTTGAGGTCTGGGGAAAAATAATAATTTTGAAATCTATTTTTGAAATCAATGGATGAGATAGCTTTAATTTTATTTTAATGGTTCAAATGTGAATAAAACACACGGATTGCCAAACACAAAGAATTCAATTTTTTGCCCATACATTTCTTTGATAACTTAAAGCAATTAATTCTCAATTTAAAGCCAATTTCAACATCTCTCAATAGTTCAGTCAAAGCAAGTCACCAAATGACCAAATGTTTACTCACACACACACACACACACGACTATATATGTAATATATATAAAACTTATATATGATTAACGTGTAATTAATATATATACATATATATATACATGAATATATATATATATATATTCATGTATGCAATAAATCTTTTTGCCCAATTTTGTTTTGTGAGTTTGAAACAAAATAAGATCTCCCTACCTTGAATATTTATATGAATCAATTTATTTAACACTTGATATTTAAATTATCAAGGTCAATAAAAATTAATTCAAATAAAATTAAAAAAATAGTTTAGATAAAAGTAAAATAATTAATTAAATCTCATACCTATTTAATTAATTTAATTACTTCATAATTGTTATCATCAAAATATACTAAAAAAATAGAGACCTATCAATCTCCCCCTTTTTGATGATGACAATTATATAAAAATATTTTCTATCAAGCGTTTCACTTATCTTTATGAAGCTCTCCCTCGCATTATGAATGTTTTATGTCATAGTTATAAAACATTTTAGCAGTTTGTACCACATTTTATAGCATTTAATAAACATCTCATAACATTTAATAACATCTCATAGCAGTTAATAAACATAATATTTTTATTTCTTCTCCCCCTTTGTGATCATAAAAAAATGATGGGGATAAAGAAGAGAAAAACATGCACAAAAAGATTAGTCTTTTGTTCCTACACAAAAAGTTAGTGAGAAGCATATTCAGAAAACTAGGATAAGTTGTTCTAGGAGTAACAATAGTAGTAGTAGTGATGGTTAGTATTGGTTAGTTACAGTCATCCAGAACAATTAGTAATATTACACAGAGTTCAAATAGTTAGATGTCATCCAGATTAAGAGAGAAATGCTGAGTGGTATCTAGAAGATTGTCATATGGGAATAGTTGTGCAACATGATCAACTGGTTTAACACTTATGCTTGCAGTAAACTGATATGGACCCATTAACATTCTATTGTTTTCCATCATAAAACAGACCATAGACTTGACAACATGCAAGGACAATTGCATGTCTTCCAACTTTTCTATCATGAGATTTTGGTTGTGCATAAGAAGTTGACTCATACTGTTAAGAGAGTCTATTTTGGTGGCCATATTGATGTTAGACTTTATGACCTCATGATCAAAAGGTTTAAAGACAATCAGGGATTGAGCTGGAATATTAAGATGAGAGACAACGTTGCTAGTTGGAACCAATTGAGACTGATGTTGTGAGACATTTATTTCTAAATAGTTAAAGATGTGAATGAGCAACAAACCAAAACCCAGACAGTTATTGTGGAAACAAAACTCAAAAGAAGATAACAGAAAGTAAGCCAAATTGTAAGGCATGCATTCATTCAAAATACTTTTGATAAGTTCCAAGTCAAAAGAAAATAATTTTCTATCTTCTCTAACATGCATTAAATTATTCCAAAGAATTTTCCCAAGAACTGACTTTCAGTAGTAAGAAATTCCAGACCAACTTTACAAGGAAAATCAAACAGTAAAGCAGGTACCATTTGATCAGTAATAACAAATAGATTGTGTTTAAAAAGTATACATTCTTTAACAGAAATACAAGAGGGATGAAGATAAGAATTGACCCTAGGTAACTCTAATATGGAAGGATGAAGGATGGAGTTAAAGGGCATTTACAAGAAAATGTTCATCAATGATGTATGCTTGACCCTGAATACATGTGGTGATATTAGTTAACAGACCAGACAAATCTTTAGAAAATTCCACTAGAGTATAAAATTCAGGATAAATAGTTTTGTCATAAAAAGTAACCAAACAACCCCACCCAATATTTTTAATTTTTTCAAACAAGTCTACAAAACTATTAAAATTGATCACATTTCCTGGAGAAAGATTATGTCTCATGATTCTATATTTAGCTTGAGCAGATGTAGTAGTGAGATGAGGAACACCATGACAGAAATGCAGTTCAGAGTGCAAAGGAAGTTTCTTGCATTTAGATGAAAAAATAGTAGACATGATGAAGAGAGAAGCAGGTAGTAGAGGTGATGAGATGAAACTAAGAAATAACCGAATATATGAATGCACCATATTGGAAATTGAACTTATATATATTGAAGAAAGGTAATGATATGCTTCAGGAAAGACTGACCTCATACTATATACATGAAACATAATAAGTCATGATTAGCAATAAATACAAGTATAGATTCACAAGTAAGATAACCTTACTGTCAACTGTAGATAAGAAAAGAAAGCATTTAATCTAAACAGTGAATTGGATGTTTTTCAAATCTTATATTTAAGATGGTAAACAAAACGAGTTTTAGTAATCCAAGGAATGTGCCACATGTCAAATATATAACACAAGAGAGGGTCATATTCAGTCAGTTTCGCAAAATAGAGTATATGACTACAGAAACATGCAGCATCATTCACCATTTATAGTATTCCTTAATATAACACGACAAATAATTATTTTAAAGAGGGATACATCAAGCTTTAACTAGATATTTGTATTACAATAGTTAATAGAAATGGGTATTACAAGAAGATAAAGACTGACAATATAAAAAAAATTCAGAGAGGCAGGTATATGTAATATCTAGCATTTATAGCATAACTCAGTAGAATATGGCAACCATGTAACTGAAATAGAAAATATTTATAAATGAACAAAAATTTAGTGGACATCAGTATCCACACCCAATGCATATGATATGATTGCAGTAAACAACAGTGGCTATACTTAACCAACAAAAAAAATTAAAGAGAAGGTTATACCTGAGCGAGTATATTAAGCACAACATATACCAGTTTCGTGTATCATAGATACAGATGTTCAAAGAAGAGTAATCATATTGCATGCACAACCTTTTGTTGTTTCTTAGTAGAGAAAAACACATTCTTACATGCAGTAGTAGAGATAAATATATATCACTTATTTCAAAAAAAATGATTTGAGATTTTTGGTAAACCCTTTTTCAAATCTGGATAATAAGTATATATAACGTGTTAGGTTTAAAAGATTTAAGTACTGACAAAGAAATGTAGATTTGAAAGAAGTTAAGTTGAAATAGAAATAAAGAATATAAAAAAAAACTCATATTTTTCGATATGCGGAAATTAAGATATATTAACTTACCGAAAGAGTTAAAAAGGAAACTGTTTTAGTTAGCGATGTTAAAAAAACTCAGAAGTGATAATATTGATCTTGTTAGATCTATGAAAGATAGATATTGATTTTAGGTCGAAACCCTAAACCCAAAATGAAGATACCTTTTATCAAATAAGGAAGAACGAACATATCTGGCTAATCAGGTAGAATATAGAATAAAAATTATACAGATCGTAGATCTAACGTCTTTTCGATTTGTAAGAATGTGAGATTTGAACAAAATAAGATTTTAGCAATCGAAATCAAAAAAAATTTGAATGGATTCTACAAACATTGACAGATCTTAAAACTTTTAGGAAGAAAAATCAATCTTGCAGATAAAATTAAACGAAAACTAATTGATCAGAAATTTTGATCAAAGTATCTTCCTCTTTTTATTTAAAAAAAACTGTCAAAGTGTTAGGTTTTTTTTTTAAAAAAACATAAGTTTAATCAATCAAACAGATCGATAGAACAAATCAATACGAAATTTGTGAAGAAAATTGAGATACTGAGAGAGAGAGAAATGATCTTTGTCAGGATTTGATAGATCAGAGAAGAGAGAGAGAGACGAGAGAGAATCAGTAGGAGAGGCGACAGGAGAGAGAAAGGAGAGATAGAAATGAAATAAAAAATTAAAATTTTATATTTATAGTTTGACTAACCTGGTTGATCCAACGGTGGAGAGTTGACTTGGATTGAGATCAATGGTTGGAATTTGATTTGGGATGTGAACAATTGTGTTTCTTTATTGAACACTGATCCAATGGCTGGGGTTGACTTCTAAGTTTAATCAAACGATGCAAGATGGTGATCCGTGTGCTTCTCCATAGTGGAATCTGATTGGGTCTCAGCATAATGCATAGATTAGTCAATTTCTGACCATTGGATTTGTACTTGTTTGAGTGGTGCAGATTTAACCCTTTATATTTATAAAGCTATATATCGAAAATTAGCTAAATTGTTGAATATTATTTACTAATAATTAATTCAAATACACAATTAGTAATAAAAATAAAATAAAACACATGGTATTAAAGTTTTATAATTTACAAAAATTATACTAATGTTTTGTGAGGAGGATTTATAAACATAATTTTACCATTGTAATATAAATATATAGAAGTATGATATATAATATAAAAAAATAAATACATCAAGTGAGTTAAAATTTAAAAGATGGTTAATAATAAAAAATTAAGAGGAAATATCTAACATACCTAATTCAATTTGTAATTTGCAAAATCTATCCGAACTCAATGGTTTAGTGAATATATCAGCAATATTTAATTCAGTGTCAATGTGTTCTAGTTTAATAATTTCGTTATTAACATGATCACGTAAAAAATGATGCATAATATCTATATACTTCGACCTAACATGCAGAACAATCTTTTTACTAAGATTGATAGTGCTTGTATTATCACATAGAATTGACACACAATCATATTTCAAATTATAGTCAACAAGAGTTTGTTACATCCACAATATTTGTGCACAGCTACGTGCAGTAGCAATATGTTTAGCTTTAGTGGTTGAAATAGATACCGAGTTTTATTTCTTAGAGAACCAAGAAACTAAACATTCTCCTAGAAACTGACATGTACCACTGGTACTTTTTCGATCGACATAATGACCTGCATACTCAGAGTCTGAAAAACACACAATATTAAATGGTTGATCTTTAGGATACCATAAACCAAATTCATTTGTTCCTTTAGATACCGAAAAATCCTTTTCACTACGACCAGGTGAGATTTTTTTGGATTTGCTTGAAATCTGACACATTTACAAACACTAAACATAATGTCAGGTTTACTAGCAGTTATATACAGTAAACTTCCAATCATTCCTCTATATTTCTTTGAGTCAACATTTTTTCCATTTTCATCAGCAATCAATTTATCAGTCGTTGACATAGGAGTATTAAGAGGTTTTACAGATTGTAAACCAAATTTTTTAATCATTTCTTTGCAATATTTAGATTAAGATAAATGAATACCTTTCTCTCCTTGTTTCATCTGCAATCCAAGGAAGAAGTTTAATTCTCCCATCATACTCATTTCAAATTCTTTACTCATACTCTCATAGAAATCATTGCACATAGTAATGTCAGTAGAACCAAAAATGATGTCATCAACATATATTTGAATGACAAGAGCATCATCATTCTTATTTTTAGTAAATAAATTAGTACCCCTTTTAAAACCATTATTTAGTAAAAATTTACTTAGTCGTTCATACCATGCCCTGGGGGCCTGTTTTAAACCATATAAAGCTTTATGTAATTTATAGACATATTCAGGATGATTAAAATCTTCAAAACCAGGAGGTTGTTTAACATAAACTTCCTCTTCTATCACACCATTCAAGAATGCAGATTTGACATCCATTTGAAATAGTTTATAATTTTTATGACATGTAAATGCTAATAACATACGAATAGATTCAATTCTAGCAACAGGAGCATATGTTTCATCTCAATTCCTTCCAGTTGATTATATCCTTGTGCAACTAATCTTGCCTTATTTCGTACAACAGTTCCACTTTCATCTAGTTTATTCTGAAACACCCATCGAGTTCCAATAATTGAGATATCCTCGGGTTATGGAAGTAATTCCCATACTTTGTTTCTAGTGAATTTTTCAAGTTCATCTTTCATAGCCATTATCCAGTCTTCATCAAGTAAAGCATCCTTTACATTTTTAGGTTCAATTTGAGATAAGAAAGACAAATGATCAGCTAAGTTATGTGCTTGTGATCTAGTGATAACTCCTTTATTAACATTACCAATTACATTTTCTATAGGATGATTTTTAATAATATGAGATTCCTTGGTAAAATCATTTAACTGAGGGTTTGGGTTTTCAAGGGGATTCTCATCTATAGGTGGAGATGCAAGTTTCGGTTCTTCCATATTTTTGAGAATATCTTCAATGATAACATCACTGTCAACTAATTTTTTATATTTTGGAGGAGGCTGAGTTTTATCAAAAGTTACATTCATCGATTCTTCCCTGTTGATTCTGAATTTTTTTATATAAGACATAGAAAGAATTAATAGCCTCATTTTTAAATTTAAGAAAATCAACCTGTAAATTGTGAATAGTCATCAACCAAAACTAGAATGTATACAGCACCACCCAGGCTATGTTTAGGAATTGGTCCTACAAGGTCCACATGTAAAAGTTCTAAAGGTCTAGAGGTTGACACAGTAAGTTTAGGTTTATGCGATGCATGAATTTGTTTTCCCAGTTCATAAGCTTCACAAATGTGATCTTTCAAGAATTTTAATTTTGGGAGACCATGAACGTGTTCTTTGGAAGAAATATTATTTATAAGTTTCATGTTGATGTGTCCTAGTCTACGATGCCACAGCCAAAGATCCTCATTTGTAGATACAAGATAAATATTATCTAGATGAGAATATGCATCTAAGTCACATGTATACTGTGACACCCCCAAATTCGGGTTACCTGACCCCCGAGTTTGGTATTCACGATCCACAATATAAATAACATTTAACTACTCATTTAATTATAAATAGGAACATATACTTTATTAACTGATATAATTAATATATTACCCCAGGTTCTCTAACCTTAACATTACAAACATACCCTTTAGTTATACAAAAATGGTTTACAAACATAATAATAATGTTCATAAAACTATGCTATCACTATGCCTTTGTTCTTCAAAGCACCTCCTACCACTTTGTCCGTAGATGAAAAGTTTTATTTAGCAAGGGTGAGCAACAAATTTACCCTGCAAGTTAAGATATACAATGAATGTATAAGTATCAGAATAATAGACTATCTATTTTGATTGAATAACACCAAAGTTCGGGGAACTTTGAAATCGTTGAACAATTCGTTAATCAATAACAAATCTTCTCGCATTCTAGGCAATACAATAATCTGATAATGAAAGAGTAAAACACTTTCAAGTTTCTACGATATTCTAATGAATAATCAAGAATTAATTTTACGCAATAACAAAGTGGAATATTTTCTAGATTTATGATGAGCGATCCGGTGGATCTTGAACTTCTCTTCTCGAGTAACTATCAAAATTTTGACTTTGATATACCCAGGTGTATCAGATAACCAAAAAGATTAAATCATACCCCTCTGCAAGTATATAAAGTGATCAGCTTCATTATATCTTGTATTATGCATAATACTTAAAACGCGTGCAATAGCTAAATATACGACCAAATATGTTCCCTTTATATATAAAGGTTGTCCTTCTCAGTCTTTGAATCAGAATTTGATTTAACAACGAAATACAATAATTTCAATATCTAATCACTTCTCTTCTCTTCTCAAACCTATCAAGTTTTCTTTTTCGATCTAGCCAAAACAACTAGCATTGATCTATCAATAATAATTGAATCATCTTCTTTTCTCTTCTCGAACCTATCAAGTTCTAACAAATGTTCGTCTAGCCAAAATAATTAGCTAAGACATGTTTCAATACGATTAAACAATATACAGAATTTAACCGTACTATTTAAAATCAATAATAGCTTCTACGGATGTGAATATCCAACAATAATTATTCTACAAGTATATTCTCAGAATCACTAATTCAATTTAAATTAATAAACATGCACTAATTGTGAATAATCAACAATAATTTTTTGGACGTGGTCTAATTAATAATAATTAACCACCATAATATTTGAATGAATATAACTCAAGAATGAGTTAAGAAAACTTGCCTTCACCGTTGATTACTGCTACACAATATACTTATCTACGTTTGAAAGACCTATAATCACAATATCGGTCTCACAATCAGTGCAATAATTCACAACACATAATACTGTAATATACAGTCAATCTTTCTCCTAAACACATTACCACATAGTCATATCAGTGTTAATAACCTATATAAACACTTATCAAGTCTAACTAGTTTGGTTTGGTTGGACTTCGGTCTATTCTTGGTGTTCTAGTCACCCTATCCGATAATTAACATATTTATTGCGAATTAAACTCGGTCTCTAAGCTTCAATATTATTTTAGATAAGTCAAATATCATTTATAGTATTTTTCGAAAGCTTTTAATAATTTATAAACAATTATTATAATTTATAATAATTTTTCAAACACTTAAATCATTTTTAAATGATTTAATTATCAAATAATCTTATCATCATTAATATTTAATAATATAAAAATATTAATTTTATACTTGTCAAAATATTAAAGTTATTATTAATAACTTAAAATATTTTTAAATCATCAATATTCTAATTAAATGATTTTTAAATTAATTAAAATCATTTTTAAACCATCACCATTAATATTTAAATATTAATGAAATTATCATCAAAATATTAAAAGTCATTAATTATAACTTAAAATATTTTAAAATCATTTTCCTCATTTTTAAATTAATAAAATCATTTTTCTATCATTTATTTAATTTACTAATTAAATAATTCTAATATCATTAATATTAATTTATTAATGAGAATTCTCCAAAAATATTGAAAATTATATTTTATAATTCAAAATATTTTTAAACACTTTATTCTCATTTAAAATAATTTTTAAATCAATAAAATTATTTTAACTTATTTATTTAATACATAAATCTAATATCATTAATATTAAATTATTAATGAAAATTCTCTAAAAATATTAAAAGTTGCATTTTATAACTCAAAATATTTTTAAACTCTTTATTCTTATTTTAAATAATTTTTATATAATTAAAATCATTTTTCTCTAATTTATTTAATACACTAATTTTATAAATTAAATATCATTAATATTCAAATAATTATAAATATTAATGAAAAATATCTGAAATTATAAAAGTTCTTTTTCATAATTTAAAATAATTTTTAAAACCATTTTTGTAATTTTTAAAATTTATTTTCTATTTTTTAAGTATTTTCTGAAAATTCAGAAAATAAAAATAATTAAACTGTCGCTAATAGCCTATAGCGACACTTTCTGTCGTCTTAGGTGTTCTTGGCCTCAAGAACACTGACAAGTCAGTGTTCAAGCTTGCTTGTTTGACCGATTGTGATTCTCAGTACAAGTATGATTTGGGCTAACTTAGACTCTGATCATGTAGTGAAAATGTAACACTACAATATCCATCCAGCATCTTGGTCATACAACAAACAAACCATTAGATCTAAGCTTCTAAAGTTACTGTTAGAACGTTTCTGGGTTTTCCAGAAACCCAGGTAATTCGACTGGTCACTTTCTAGATCATTTTAAGTTAGGTTCCAGTCATGATTCCTATGATTTCATGGTTTAAATCTGTAGTCCTTATGTCCAGGAACATATACATAACATTATTTCAGTCTAACAATAACAAGATCACCATCTATCATTCGGTCAAACTATGTCAGAAATTTAGTTCATATGTTTTCTGGAATTTCCAGAAAATAGACAATCATACCGGATGGTCTAATTTGACCATCCACTACCTCCGATCAGTTGATGTTTTAAGGGATCTAATGGCCAGTATCTATAGTCCAGACAACCGACTACACATTGATTACAACAACATCAACAAAACTCACAAAACCTGACAGATCAAGGAGCTTGAAAACGTTGTCAGACATTGTTCATGTATTTCTGGGTTACCCAGAATTTTACTCGGTCATGGTCGGTCAACCGACTTTGACTGATTATAACTCGAAATCTGGACATTAAACGACTGCGCTTTCACTTCCAGATCAAAGGCAACATGACAAGCTACAAATTACAACTTTAAAACAACAAAAATCACAAACACAGAAAGATCTAGAGCGTCTGACATTAGCTTGTCAGACAACTGATAAACTCAAGAACAGTTTTGAAAATCTTTACTTTTAAATCCATTTGATGCTATGGATCTATGCTATATCACCATAGATCATCATAAAACATCCTATAACACAAGATTAAACACTTAAACATAAAAAAAATTCTTAGCATACAAGATCAAATTAGGTATAGGGCTTTATACCTTCTTGTCCAATCCTTTGCTCTTAGATCTCCTTAGCTGATATTGGTGTTTTAGAGAGGTGTTTTATGACTGATACACTTATGATTTTCGTAGGTTTAGGAGAGAGAGAGAGTTGGTGAGAGCTTGTGACCAAAATGAGCAAATACATATATTTTCTCTCTCTTTAATCTATATATACAATGATATGTTGCTAAGATCTGAAGTTGCTGTCAATTGGAGTTGATTTGCTAATATTTTAAGTCACCATGGTCAAATTAGGTGGTGAACAACTAAAGGTTTTGGCTATCTTTACAAGTAACCTTAATAAAAATGTAAAAGGGTATTTTTGTCATTGTTCTTGTAATTTTAATGGCATTATGGTCAAATGTCCAAACCTATAGGGTTTAACCCTAAGGTTCTAACTCTTAGGTTTTACAAACTCCAATTCTAGAATTTTCTAATTAAGGTTTTAAAATAGAAAATTAAGAATTTCAAAAATGTAATTAGGGTTTTAAATAGGAATTGATATTTCTAAAGTATAATTAGGGTTTCCTAATTATATTAACATTTACTAATCACTTTAGAGCTTACTAATTAGGATTATGGTTTCCTAATTAGGGTTTAGGATCCCCGAATTTAAAATTAGGATTTTTCGGCTTTCGATTAGGGTTTCTAACTGTGCGTTAGGGTTTCTAATCCTGATATTAGGGTTTCTAATCTCTTATTAGGGTTTATTAATATTATACCCTACTTGATCAATCATTGGTCAATAACTCTATACAGTACAACCACATTTTCATTAATATAATTATTTTAATTATATTTTCTATCGAATCCCTATCCGGACTTAATGTTAGGGTTTCTAAATATATTAAGCACAACTCTACTCTTATTTTCTCAGGTAATACACAAATTGACTATTTCTCAAAACTCGTATCACAGATACTTGTCACAAAATTGATAATCAATATTAATATTAATTAAAAAAAAATTCGTAAAATTCTAATTATTCGAAATCCCGGGTTATTACATTCACCCCTACTTAAAAGGATTCCGTCCTCGGAATCACCACTTCCTTACTCTCTACAATCTTTTAAAGTTGTATAATCAATTCATTCTTGTCAACACAATATTAATTGGTGTCTCAAATTCTAACTTGTGACTTGAATCTATAAAAAAACAGTTCACAGAAATATCTGACTCATAGTACTCACGTAATTTAAGTATTAAGCGAAATCATTACTTGTTGCCACCTCTTAAGTAGCCACTCCATCATGCGCCGTCATGCTGAATGTACGGGCCGTTGGCCTTCCTGGCTGAGCGGGTCCTCGAATCGCCAAGGTTCCGCTATCGGGTCCCTTGTTGGCACTCCGCCTCTCTACATTTCTCTTCGGACAATTTCGAACCAGATGATCGATCGATCCGCACGCAAAACAGTCTTATACCTTCCTCGGATTGGGACAATTGGGTGACATGTGTCCCTCTTGACCACAGTTATAACAGACTCTTTGTTTCTTCAAATAAACTCCTTGATGATGCTTCCCACAAACTGCACACGGCGCACCTTTCTTCCTAATCTCTTTTGGATTATTTCCTAAATTAACATTATCATCCCTCTTACATTTATTAAAATCACTGCATCCATTACCACATATCATATTATTTCCTTCGGCCTCCTTTCTTTGTTCTTGACTATTCTTTAACATAGCTTCCATTTCTCCCTTAGCGATAATGGCTTTTTCCAATAAAGTTGAAAATGAATTAATTTGCAGCACATCTAACTTCTCGAGTACCAACAATTTCAATCCGTTCCTAAAACATCGTGCTTTAAGCTCCTCAGTGCCCACTCGATGTGGAGCAAATTTAGCTAACTCGTTGAACTTGACAAAATATTCTGTCACTGTCATATTCTTCTACTTCAGATTCAAAAATTGTTCTTCCATATTTCCCTTTTAACCTCCCTTCCTTGGCGGCATTAACTGATAAACATCTTACATTAATTCTTCTTCTCTACACAAATTCTTATTAATAACACAATACGAATAAAATAAAATAAAAAATTCTCATATAATCGCCTATTTATTCAAATAGCACACAATACATTTAGCACTTAACACATAGCACTATCCCTTTTTAAATAATATCGGGATTAACAACACCACTTTAAACAAAAGTTGTAATTCTCCGACTTTAAACAAAAAGTCGTAATTCTCCATTCACACATAACTATTCCCAGTTCATCAAACTTACCACACCTAGGGGTTCAGGAACTTGCCACCATTATATGAGTGTATGAACTTATCCTAGTCAGACCTTTGGCGTCCATTCGCTGAGGGGTTCAAAACATTTCATATAATTACGAGTCATGAACTTATCATAAGTATGAGTTTTAAGAATACACAAATTAAACTTAATCTTATATTCATATAGAAAATAAAGATTTCATTCATACAAACATATTTATTTACATATGTTCACACATTATCAAAAGATACTATCGCTTAAACTTAAGCTATTTACCGTCCACTCCCTTCACTAGTCTTCTTTTTGTTAGGATACTAGTTGAATCCGTGACCCATTCTCCCACATGAAAAAAAAACTTCCTCATAATTGGCTTAGGACAATGTAGGGAAATATGTCCTTCCTATTTACAATTGAAGCACACGTTCTTCCACATCATGCATTCTCCCGCGTGAGTCTTTCCAGACTTGCTGCAGACTTGTTTTTCCTTCAGGTTTGAATTTTTCAAAATTATCACTGTCGTTGTCCCTCTTTCTCTTATTCTTGACCTTCTGCTTAATTGTTCCTTCAGACGATCCACCACCTTCAGTCTTTATCCTTTCTACCTACGCCTTTAACTCATTTCGTTCTTCAGTTATTTCACGTAATGCTCGCTCTGTCTTCCATAACTCCTCCAAGAGAAACACTTTATTCCGGGGTTCTTGAACTTCTGCAGATTCGTGATCTTGTTCTCTCACTTTGGTCTTATTCTCTTTTTCCGCCTTAGCTTCTTCGGACTCTACCTCCTCAACATCACTCAGATACATCTCGGGATAAACATCATGATCACTTCCCAGATTAACCATAGGTTCATCTTTTCCCACTTCTTCAACTGACTCGCTTTGCGCTGGCACCTCGGCTACTGGCACTGGTGCAACAGCTGCTAGCACTTCTGTACTCAGATCATCTTCCCTTGACATCCTACTATCAATTTAAACAACTTGATTAGTACTTCATGACTACAAACTTCTCACACTATGTGTCCACATATCTCACTATTGATGCACTTCAGCAATCCCTCACTTAGTACTCTAAATGAGTATTCTAGATTTCGCTTATGGTTATAATCCTAGGGTTTTTCCAACCCCACTTAAGGTTTATAACCTACAGCTTTGATACCAACTTGTGACACCCCCAAATCCGAGTTACCTGACCCCCGAGTTTGGTGCTCACGATCGACAATATAAATAACATTTAACTACTCATTTAATTATAAATTTGAACATACACTTCATTAACTTATATAGTTAATACATTACCCCAAGTTCTCTAACCTTAACATTACAAACATACCCTTCAGTTATATAAAAAGGGTTTACTGTGACGCCCCCAAAATTAGGTATACATCACCCATCTTGGGTCGTCAGATACAAAGTACAGAATACAAATATAACTTACTAATACAACTGTCGTGTACAATACGACAAAACATAAACTGCGAGTTTGAATACAAATATTATCTTCTAGAGAGTATTCATACTCAAAAGGAGTCCTCATTACATTTATTAACATACTATTTGTGACAACCCCAAAATAGGTCCATTCCATCCAACCCATTCTGAGTCGTCAAATACATGGTACAGAAAACAATTACAACTTTATTACAATAATTGTCGTGCAAAATACAACAACACATATGCTGTGAGTTTGGATACAAATATATACCAAATGTGACATTGGACACCATCATGTATCAGCACCTCACAAAGGTACCTTACATAAAGGTACAGTCAAAAACTGTTTTAGAAACTAGAATCTTTGGGAAGTGCTCAAGGAAACCTTCGTACATGGGAGCCCATGCTTCTAGGTTATGATAGATATCATATGGCCACAGAATTATCCTTGGTTGACCCAATAGACCCCAAAGAAAAACGAGAAGATTACTATCATATTCTTCCCAATGGTGAGTCTTCTCTTGACATATCATTATCTCTACTGTCTCTAATTGAGAATTATACTTTAAACAAACACCAAGATTATATAGGTAGTGCTCGTATATATACTCAGCAAGTGGATGAGCACATCCCTGTCTTATGATGACACGAGGTTGTATGTCGTTAGACATCTTGTATGATAGTGGCAAACCACCCTTCCAACGTTGGGTACACCTTACCCTATTGGATTCACCAAATATAACTACTAAATGAACTTTTCTATACTGCTTCGGGAGAACATCCACAGCTAGAGACCACCGTTCTATTTCCCCGTTACCCTCGCTCGACCCAGCTACACTCTTATTACCTGAAAGGAATTGTGAAGCAAAAGGGTGAGCACAACTAGCTCAGTAAAGAATATCATGACTAAAGATAATTAAATTATCAATAGCCTTCATCAATAATAAATCAGAGATTTAGAACATATGGTAAATGATAAAAATTTTAACCATAGTTGCAGCGGAACGAGCAATCCATTAGAAGAGTCAAATAGACTATAAAGTCTATTATCTTCTCCATGTTAAAAATCCATCAACAATGTTTTATCCATGTAACCTCACTCAACAGTTCCTTTCCACAATCATATGAATAACTCATAATCATAATTGTGACTATAAATTTTTCTTCGCACCCAGGACGAAGAATATTTTCATCACCTGTCTTTACCTGAAACATCAAAGATCATGGTTATACCAAATCACAGTTCCTGTTTATAATCATACTAACAAATCCATCTTTGCACTACGGGCCAAAGATATTCATCAACAAACCATCTTTGCACTACGGGCCAAAGATATTCAACAACAGTTCATCTTTGCACTACAGGCCAAAGATATTCATCAACAAACCATCTTTGCACTACGGACCAAAGATATTCAACAACAGTTCATCTTTGCACTACAGGCCAAAGATATTCATCAACAGGCCATCTTTGCACTACATGCCAAAGATATTCATCAACAATTCATATTTGCACTACAGGCCAAATATATTCATATCTCAAAGAAATATATAATCATTTCAGAATTTATATAAACAATAATTATAACCATGTTGATCAATTCACCTTTGCACTTAAGCTTAAGATATTCAATTATAAATTCAATGGTCATGATCATACCAGTCACAATTCAACTTTGCACTACAGGCCAAAGAGAACCCTAGTCTGATCATACCAATAATCTACCCATCTTTACACTCCAGTGAAAGAGAATTTCAACATCAGGGTTATAAAAATGTTATATATGATGATAAAAATAATATGATCAACATATAGTTTTAATCTCAAGAGTAATATTCGTAACTCATGAATAGTAAATCGTGAATAGTAACTCATGAATAGTAACCCCGACACAAAAGATAGAAATTCCACAATAAAATACATACCAATATTTCGGTATAATGATATTGAAAGAATAACATTTCATCAATTTATAAATAATTTATTTTAATTGTTTACACTTTACTAATTAATGCATTTAATCATCATAAAATGCCAACTCTTACAATTTCATCATCAATAATCAAAACCCTCATAAAAAAATCTGCATATACCTCATATAGGATTCTCAAGTCATAAAATCCTATTTTCCAATTTTCTTACTTCACAAAACATACTTAATTCATTTACTCACAACTAGACCATTTTCATGAAAAATACCAAATCAGTCCCAAAAATATTTCTTTTCTGAGATTTAGCATAATATAGTCCCATAGTGAACATATATTTTTCTCAGAATTTTTAAAAGTCATTTACTATTTTTCATATGGTCAAAACAGCCGAATATTTAGACATTTATCAAAAATTGTACTTTTGTCTAAAAATTCTGAAATTTACAGAGTATACTTCTATCATATATATGTACTCCCAATAAAATTTTTATCAATTTTGGAGTTAACCACAAGGAATTATAAGCAGTTACTTTTAAAATAGTCTTTTCTCATAAAATTCATAACTCTCAATCTATACATCCAAAAATCACCATTTTTGGACACAATCAATAAAACTCATCAAAATATCATTTCAAATTTTTCCATAATTTTTGAAGTTCAGAAAAATTACGAAACTGAAAAACATAACAACCCTTAAAATCCCTTACTATCCCTTACTATCCCTTACCTCAAAAGAGCAGTACTTCTGATCGGTATAAGGCTGAAGGAAACTTGCACTGATGAATAGAAACTCACAGCGTATCTAAATACTCACAAAATACACTCAATAATCTAGAGAGAGAAAGAGAGAAAACTTGTTTCTGGTGTGTTTTTCAATTCTAACTTAGCCCTCTATTTATAGGAAAATTTTGGTAGGTTTGACCTGCAACCTGATGGCTTTACCTGCTACTATTCCCACCCACCACATTTGAAATATAATTCAGCACATTTCTTCACCAACCACAAGTGGGGCCCACCAATTCTAGAATTTTCCACCAAAATGATAAACTCCGAAAATTCAACAATTTCTGAACCAGTCATCTCGTAAAATTCATAATAAATCATACGTTCATTTTTAACGGTTCAAAATTTGTGGACATATACTCAACTTATATATGTATAACATATCCAAAAATTACCACGATCCAACGGTCGGATTAAAAATTATAACCCCCGCAAACTATCTCAAAAACCCTGATTTTTAATACCTCCATTCCGACAAAAATACTGACAAAAACCTCAACATTAACTCCTTCATTTTTAACCACAAAAATATATCCCTCATTTATATCCACATAATATAAATATTTCCTTATCATATGAATCAATAATTAATTATTCACAAATAATATTACAGAATCACATTTATGACAACCAGGCCGTTCCCAGGAAAGAGGGGGCTTTCTAATAAGAATTTCTCCTTACTGGCGCGCAATTAGATGACCAAACCTCTCCTTAGACAGAACTTTCTAGACATTGACAATAATGTTATCTAATAATATTATTCAAATAATATGAATTATTGATCTGATAAAGGAAAATACTGTGCAGCAACAATTATTGAAACAACAATAATATAAAATATCAACGCAGTAATTATTGAATCAATAAAATAAAATATTGAACAGTAATTACTGTAACAATTATTGAGTAGTGCCTTCTTACGTAAGAATCAATAATTTCAAAAATACTATGCAATACCGTGTGCTACTGTGCAATAACGCGTATTACTGTATTTTAACCACCGGGTATTCCAACAGTGTTAACGGTAACAACTACGCCGTTATTTGTAAAAACTCAAATTTGTCGTTTTCCTTCACCCGACAGTTATTCGTTATGGGGCCCACAAATAGCTGCGCCGTCGTACGGATATTCTCCGACAGAAAGAATATTCCACGACCAAACGAATATTCCCCGACAACAATGATTATTTTATAACCACTTGCTTATTTTGAAAAAAATTCATATTTCACCCATAACTTTAAACTTTTATCAATTTAACCATTTACTGAATAGTAATTATAAGAAAATTGAATACTTTTATTTCATAAAATTTGGGGTCTTACAATCTCCCCTCCTTATGAAATTTCGTCCCCGAAATTTACGTACCTGGTATTTCAAAGAGTTGAGAATACCTTGCTTTCATTTCAGATTCCATCTTCCCTGTCATCATGATTTCTCCATTGCTCATCTCCTGTATTTCAGATATCATTCTAGAATACAGCTTCAAAACAAGGGTTAATTGAACAAATTAACATATCACATAATATCCCGATATTATGATTGACCAACAAATAAGCTTAGGTAGGACACACTAGCGAAGGATTTACTCATCTCTCCCCTCCTAGTTATATTCCCCGATCTCCGCTAGAGATCATATCCCTAAGCTCTGATACCACCTGTGACTCTCATGGTGCTTCAACCACAGCACCTCACAATGGTACCTATCAGTTTGCCAACGCAAAACGGCGTCCCCTACGGAGAGTCTGGCTTCGGTGCATCCCCCATCAACAGGAAGTCACCAGCGAGAGGCTCGGGGCTCTTTACTTATAGCTCTGATACCACCTGTGACAACCCCAAAATAGGTCCATTCCATCCAACCCATTCTGAGTCGTCAAATACATGGTACAGAAAACAACTACAACTTTATTACAACAATTGTCGTGCAAAATACAACAACACATATGCTGTGAGTTTGGATACAAATATATACCAAATGTGACATTGGACACCATCATGTATCAGCACCTCACAAAGGTACCTTACATAAAGGTACAGTCAAAAACTGTTTTAGAAATTAGAATCTTTGGGAAGTGCTCAAGGAAACCTTCGTACATGGGAGGCCATGCGTCTAGGTTATGATAGATATCATATGGCCACATAATTATCCTTGGTTGACCCAATAGACCCCAAAGAAAAACGAGAAGATTACTATCATATTCTTCCCAATGGTGAGTCTTCTCTTGACTTATCATTATCTCTACTGTCTCTAATTGAGAATTATACTTCAAAAAACACCAAGATTATATAGGTAGTGCTCGTATATATACTCAGCAAGTGGATGAGCACATCCCTGTCTTATGATGACACGAGGTTGTATGTCGTTAGACATCTTGTATGATAGTGGCAAACCACCCTTCCAACGTTGGGTACACCTTACCCTATTGGATTCACCAAATATAACTACTAAATGAACTTTTCTATACTGCTTCGGGAGAACATCCACAGCTAGAGACCACCGTTCTATTTTCCCGTTACCCTCGCTCGACCCAGCTACACTCTTATTACCTGAAAGGAATTGTGAAGCAAAAGGGTGAGCACAACTAGCTCAGTAAAGAATATCATGACTAAAGATAATTAAATTATCAATAGCCTTCATCAATAATAAATCAGAGATTTAGAACATATGGTAAATGATAAAAATTTCAACCATAGTTGCAGCGGAACGAGCAATCCATTAGAAGAGTCAAATAGACTATAAAGTCTATTATCTTCTCCATGTTAAAAATCCATCCAACAATGTTTTATCCATGTAACATCACTCAACAGTTCCTTTCCACAATCATATGAATAACTCATAATCATAATTGTGACTATAAATTTTTCTTCGCACCCAGGACGAAGAATATTTTCATCACCTGTCTTTACCTGAAACATCAAAGATCATGGTTATACCAAATCACAGTTCCTGTTTATAATCATACTAACAAATCCATCTTTGCACTACGGGCCAAAGATATTCATCAACAAACCATCTTTGCACTACGGGCCAAAGATATTCAACAACAGTTCATCTTTGCACTACAAGCCAAAGATATTCATCAACAAACCATCTTTGCACTACGGCCAAAGATATTCAACAACAGTTCATCTTTGCACTACAGGCCAAAGATATTCATCAACAGGCCATCTTTGCACTACATGCCAAAGATATTCATCAACAATTCATATTTGCACTACAGGCCAAATATATTCATATCTCAAAGAAATATATAATCATTTCAGAATTTATATAAACAATAATTATAACCATGTTGATCAATTCACCTTTGCACTTAAGCTTAAGATATTCAATTATAAATTCAATGGTCATGATCATACCAGTCACAATTCAACTTTGCACTACAGGCCAAAGAGAACCCTAGTCATGATCATACCAATAATCTACCCATCTTTACACTCCAGTGAAAGAGAATTTCAACATCAGGGTTATAAAAATGTTATATATGATGATAAAAATAATATGATCAACATATAGTTTTAATCTCAAGAGTAATATTCGTAACTCATGAATAGTAAATCGTGAATAGTAACTCATGAATAGTAACCCCGACACAAAAGATAGAAATTCCACAATAAAATACATACCAATATTTCGGTATAATGATATTGAAAGAATAACATTTCTTAAATTTATAAACAATTTATTTTAATTGTTTACACTTTACTAATTAATGCATTTAATCATCATAAAATGCCAACTCTTACAATTTCATCATCAATAACCAAAACCCTCATCAAAAATCTGCATATACCTCATATAGGATTCTCAAGCCATAAAATCCTATTTTCCAATTTTCTTACTTCACAAAACATATTTAATTCATTTACTCATAACTAGACCATTTTCATGAAAAATACCAAATCAGTTCCAAAAATATTTCTTTTCTGAGATTTAGCATAATATAGTCCCATAGTGAACATATATTTTTCTCAGAATTTTTAAAAGTCATTTACTATTTTTCATATGGCCAAAATAGCCGAATATTTAGACATTTATCAAAAATTGTACTTTTGTCTAAAAATTCTGAAATTTACAGAGTATACTTCTATCATATACATGTACTCCCAATAAAAATTTCATCAATTTTGGAGTTAACCACAAGGAATTATAAGCAGTTACTTTTAAAATAGTCTTTTCTCATAAAATTCATAACTCTCAATCTATACATCCAAAAATCACCATTTTTGGACACAATCAATAAAACTCATCAAAATATCATTTCAAATTTTTCCAGAATTTTTGAAGTTCAGAAAAATTACGAAACTGAAAAACATAACAACCCTTAAAATCCCTTACTATCCCTTACTATCCCTTACCTCAAAAGAGCAGTACTTCTGATCGGTATAAGGCTGAAGGAAACTTGCACTGATGAATAGAAACTCACAGAGTATCTAAATACTCACAAAATACACTCAATAATCTAGAGAGAGAAAGAGAGAAAACTTGTTTCTGGTGTGATTTTCAATTCTAACTTAGCCCTCTATTTATAGGAAAATTTTGGTAGGTTTGACCTGCAACCTGATGGCTTTACCTGCTACTATTCCCACCCACCACATTTGAAATATAATTCAGCACATTTCTTCACCAACCACAAGTGGGGCCCACCAATTCTAGAATTTTCCACCAAAATGATAAACTCCAAAAATTCAACAATTTCTGAACCAGTCATCTCGTAAAATTCATAATAAATCATACGTTCATTTTTAACGGTTCAAAATTTGTGGACATATACTCAACTTATATATGTATAACATATCCAAAAATTACCACGATCCAACGGTCGGATTAAAAATTATAACCCCCGCAAAATATCTCAAAAACCCTGATTTTTAATACCTCCATTCCGACAAAAATACTGATAAAAACCTCAACATTAACTCCTTCATTTTTAACCACAAAAATATATCCCTCATTTATATCCACATAAAATAAATATTTCCTTATCATATGAATCAATAATTAATTATTCACAAATAATATTACAGAATCACATTTATGACAACCAGGCCGTTCCCAGGAAAGAGGGGGCTTTCCAATAAGAATTTCTCCTTACTGGCGCGCAATTAGATGACCAAACCTCTCCTTAGACAGAACTTTCTAGACATTGCCAATAATGTTATCTAATAATATTATTCAAATAATATGAATTATTGATCTGATAAAGGAAAATACTGTGCAGCAACAATTATTGAAACAACAATAATATAAAATATCAACGCAGCAATTATTGAATCAATAAAATAAAATATTGAACAGTAATTACTGTAACAATTATTGAGTAGTGCCTTCTTACGTAAGAATCAATAATTTCAAAAATACTATGCAATACCGTGTGCTACTGTGCAATAACGCGTATTACTGTATTTTAACCACCGGGTATTCCAACAGTGTTAACGGTAACAACTACGCCGTTATTTGTAAAAACTCAAATTTGTCGTTTTCCTTCACCCGACAGTTATTCGTTATGGGGCCCACAAATAGCTGCGCCGTCGTACGAATATTCTCCGACAGAAAGAATATTCCACGACCAAACGAATATTCCCCGACAACAATGATTATTTTATAACCACTTGCTTATTTTGAAAAAAATTCATATTTCACCCATAACTTTAAACTTTTATCAATTTAACCATTTACTGAATAGTAATTATAAGAAAATTGAATACTTTTATTTCATAAAATTCGGGGTCTTACAATCTCCCCTCCTTATGAAATTTCGTCCCCGAAATTTACGTACCTGGTATTTCAAAGAGTTGAGAATACCTTGCTTTCATTTCAGATTCCATCTTCCCTGTCATCATGATTTCTCCATTGCTCATCTCCTGTATTTCAGATATCATTCTAGAATACAGCTTCAAAACAAGGGTTAATTGAACAAATTAACATATCACATAATATCCCGATATTATGATTGACCAACAAATAAGCTTAGGTAGGACACACTAGCGAAGGATTTACTCATCTCTCCCCTCCTAGTTATATTCCCCGATCTCCGCTAGAGATCATATCCCTAAGCTCTGATACCACCTGTGACTCTCATGGTGCTTCAACCACAGCACCTCACAATGGTACCTATCAGTTTGCCACCGCAAAACGGCGTCCCCTACGGAGAGTCTGGCTTCGGTGCATCCCCCATCAACAGGAAGTCACCAGCGAGAGGCTCGGGGCTCTTTACTTATAGCTCTGATACCACCTGTGACAACCCCAAAATAGGTCCATTCCATCCAACCCATTCTGAGTCGTCAAATACATGGTACAGAAAACAATTACAACTTTATTACAATAATTGTCGTGCAAAATACAACAACACATATGCTGTGAGTTTGGATACAAATATATACCAAATGTGACATTGGACACCATCATGTATCAGCACCTCACAAAGGTACCTTACATAAAGGTATAGTCAAAAACTGTTTTAGAAATTAGAATCTTTGGGAAGTGCTCAAGGAAACCTTCGTACATGGGAGCCCATGCGTCTAGGTTATGATAGATATCATATGGCCACAGAATTATCCTTGGTTGACCCAATAGACCCCAAAGAAAAACGAGAAGATTACTATCATATTCTTCCCAATGGTGAGTCTTCTCTTGACTTATCATTATCTCCACTGTCTCTAATTGAGAATTATACTTCAAACAAACACCAAGATTATATAGGTAGTGCTCGTATATATACTCAGCAAGTGGATGAGCACATCCCTGTCTTATGATGACACGAGGTTGTATGTCGTTAGACATCTTGTATGATAGTGGCAAACCACCCTTCCAACGTTGGGTACACCTTACCCTATTGGATTCACCAAATATAACTACTAAATGAACTTTTCTATACTGCTTCGGGAGAACATCCACAGCTAGAGACCACCGTTCTATTTCCCCGTTACCCTCGCTCGACCCAGCTACACTCTTATTACCTGAAAGGAATTGTGAAGCAAAAGGGTGAGCACAACTAGCTCAGTAAAGAATATCATGACTAAAGATAATTAAATTATCAATAGCCTTCATCAATAATAAATCAGAGATTTAGAACATATGGTAAATGATAAAAATTTCAACCATAGTTGCAGCGGAACGAGCAATCCATTAGAAGAGTCAAATAGACTATAAAGTCTATTATCTTCTCCATGTTAAAAATCCATCAACAATATTTTATCCATGTAACATCACTCAACAGTTCCTTTCCACAATCATATGAATAACTCATAATCATAATTGTGACTATAAATTTTTCTTCGCACCCAGGACGAAGAATATTTTCATCACCTGTCTTTACCTGAAACATCAAAGATCATGGTTATACCAAATCACAGTTCCTGTTTATAATCATACTAACAAATCCATCTTTGCACTACGGGCCAAAGATATTCATCAACAAACCATCTTTGCACTACGGGCCAAAGATATTCAACAACAGTTCATCTTTGCACTACAAGCCAAAGATATTCATCAACAAACCATCTTTGCACTACGGACCAAAGATATTCAACAACAGTTCATCTTTGCACTACAGGCCAAAGATATTCATCAACAGGCCATCTTTGCACTACATGCCAAAGATATTCATCAACAATTCATATTTGCACTACAGGCCAAATATATTCATATTTTAAAGAAATATATAATCATTTCAGAATTTATATAAACAATAATTATATCCATGTTGATCAATTCACCTTTGCACTTAAGCTTAAGATATTCAATTATAAATTCAATGGTCATGATCATACCAGTCACAATTCAACTTTGCACTACAGGCCAAAGAGAACCCTAGTCATGATCATACCAATAATCTACCCATCTTTACACTCCAGTGAAAGAGAATTTCAACATCAGGGTTATAAAAATGTTATATATGATGATAAAAATAATATGATCAACATATAGTTTTAATCTCAAGAGTAATATTCGTAACTCATGAATAGTAAATCGTGAATAGTAACTCATGAATAGTAACCCCGACACAAAAGATAGAAATTCTACAATAAAATACATACCAATATTTCGGTATAATGATATTGAAAGAATAACATTTCTTAAATTTATAAACAATTTATTTTAATTGTTTACACTTTACTAATTAATGCATTTAATCATCATAAAATGCCAACTCTTACAATTTCATCATCAATAACCAAAACCCTCATAAAAAAATCTGCATATACCTCATATAGGATTCTCAAGTCATAAAATCCTATTTTCCAATTTTCTTACTTCACAAAACATATTTAATTCATTTACTCATAACTAGACCATTTTCATGAAAAATATCAAATCAGTCCCAAAAATATTTCTTTTCTGAGATTTAGCATAATATAGTCCCATAGTGAACATATATTTTTCTCAGAATTTTTAAAAGTCATTTACTATTTTTCATATGGTCAAAACAGCCGAATATTTAGACATTTATCAAAAATTGTACTTTTGTCTAAAAATTCTGAAATTTACAGAGTATACTTCTATCATATACATGTACTCCCAATAAAAATTTTATCAATTTTGGAGTTAACCACAAGGAATTATAAGCAGTTACTTTTAAAATAGTCTTTTCTCATAAAATTCATAACTCTCAATCTATACATCCAAAAATCACCATTTTTGGACACAATCAATAAAACTCATCAAAATATCATTTCAAATTTTTCCAGAATTTTTGAAGTTCAGAAAAATTACGAAACTGAAAAACATAACAACCCTTAAAATCCCTTACTATCCCTTACTATCCCTTACCTCAAAAGAGCAGTACTTCTGATCGGTATAAGGCTGAAGGAAACTTGCACTGATGAATAGAAACTCACAAGTATCTAAATACTCACAAAATACACTCAATAATCTAGAGAGAGAAAGAGAGAAAACTTGTTTCTGGTGTGATTTTCAATTCTAACTTAGCCCTCTATTTATAGGAAAATTTTGGTAGGTTTGACCTGCAACCTGATGGCTTTACCTGCTACTATTCCCACCCACCACATTTGAAATATAATTCAGCACATTTCTTCACCAACCACAAGTGGGGCCCACCAATTCTAGAATTTTCCACCAAAATGATAAACTCCGAAAATTCAACAATTTCTGAACCAGTCATCTCGTAAAATTCATAATAAATCATACGTTCATTTTTAACGGTTCAAAATTTGTGGACATATACTCAACTTATATATGTATAACATATCCAAAAATTACCACGATCCAACGGTCGGATTAAAAATTATAACCCCCGCAAAATATCTCAAAAACCCTGATTTTTAATACCTCCATTCCGACAAAAATACTGATAAAAACCTCAACATTAACTCCTTCATTTTTAACCACAAAAATATATCCCTCATTTATATCCACATAATATAAATATTTCCTTATCATATGAATCAATAATTAATTATTCACAAATAATATTACAGAATCACATTTATGACAACCAGGCCGTTCCCAGGAAAGAGGGGGCTTTCCAATAAGAATTTCTCCTTACTGGCGCGCAATTAGATGACCAAACCTCTCCTTAGACAGAACTTTCTAGACATTGACAATAATGTTATCTAATAATATTATTCAAATAATATGAATTATTGATCTGATAAAGGAAAATACTGTGCAGCAACAATTATTGAAACAACAATAATATAAAATATCAACGCAGCAATTATTGAATCAATAAAATAAAATATTGAACAGTAATTACTGTAACAATTATTGAGTAGTGCCTTCTTACGTAAGAATCAATAATTTCAAAAATACTATGCAATACCGTGTGCTACTGTGCAATAACGCGTATTACTGTATTTTAACCACCGGGTATTCCAACAGTGTTAACGGTAACAACTACGCCGTTATTTGTAAAAACTCAAATTTGTCGTTTTCCTTCACCCGACAGTTATTCGTTATGGGGCCCACAAATAGCTGCGCCGTCGTACGAATATTCTCCGACAGAAAGAATATTCCACGACCAAACGAATATTCCCCGACAACAATGATTATTTTATAACCACTTGCTTATTTTGAAAAAAATTCATATTTCACCCATAACTTAAAACTTTTATCAATTTAACCATTTACTGAATAGTAATTATAAGAAAATTGAATACTTTTATTTCATAAAATTCGGGGTCTTACAATCTCCCCTCCTTATGAAATTTCGTCCCCGAAATTTACGTACCTGGTATTTCAAAGAGTTGAGAATACCTTGCTTTCATTTCAGATTCCATCTTCCCTGTCATCATGATTTCTCCATTGCTCATCTCCTGTATTTCAGATATCATTCTAGAATACAGCTTCAAAACAAGGGTTAATTGAACAAATTAACATATCACATAATATCCCGATATTATGATTGACCAACAAATAAGCTTAGGTAGGACACACTAGCGAAGAATTTACTCATCTCTCCCCTCCTAGTTATATTCCCCGATCTCCGCTAGAGATCATATCCCTAAGCTCTGATACCACCTGTGACTCTCATGGTGCTTCAACCACAGCACCTCACAATGGTACCTATCAGTTTGCCACCGCAAAACGGCGTCCCCTACGGAGAGTCTGGCTTCGGTGCATCCCCCATCAATAGGAAGTCACCAGCGAGAGGCTCGGGGCTCTTTACTTATAGCTCTGATACCACCTGTGACAACCCCAAAATAGGTCCATTCCATCCAACCCATTCTGAGTCGTCAAATACATGGTACAGAAAACAACTACAACTTTATTACAACAATTGTCGTGCAAAATACAACAACACATATGCTGTGAGTTTGGATACAAATATATACCAAATGTGACATTGGACACCATCATGTATCAGCACCTCACAAAGGTACCTTACATAAAGGTACAGTCAAAAACTGTTTTAGAAACTAGAATCTTTGGGAAGTGCTCAAGGAAACCTTCGTACATGGGAGCCCATGCTTCTAGGTTATGATAGATATCATATGGCCACAGAATTATCCTTGGTTGACCCAATAGACCCCAAAGAAAAACGAGAAGATTACTATCATATTCTTCCCAATGGTGAGTCTTCTCTTGACATATCATTATCTCTACTGTCTCTAATTGAGAATTATACTTTAAACAAACACCAAGATTATATAGGTAGTGCTCGTATATATACTCAGCAAGTGGATGAGCACATCCCTGTCTTATGATGACACGAGGTTGTATGTCGTTAGACATCTTGTATGATAGTGGCAAACCACCCTTCCAACGTTGGGTACACCTTACCCTATTGGATTCACCAAATATAACTACTAAATGAACTTTTCTATACTGCTTCGGGAGAACATCCACAGCTAGAGACCACCGTTCTATTTCCCCGTTACCCTCGCTCGACCCAGCTACACTCTTATTACCTGAAAGGAATTGTGAAGCAAAAGGGTGAGCACAACTAGCTCAGTAAAGAATATCATGACTAAAGATAATTAAATTATCAATAGCCTTCATCAATAATAAATCAGAGATTTAGAACATATGGTAAATGATAAAAATTTCAACCATAGTTGCAGCGGAACGAGCAATCCATTAGAAGAGTCAAATAGACTATAAAGTCTATTATCTTCTCCATGTTAAAAATCCATCAACAATGTTTTATCCATGTAACCTCACTCAACAGTTCCTTTCCACAATCATATGAATAACTCATAATCATAATTGTGACTATAAATTTTTCTTCGCACCCAGGACGAAGAATATTTTCATCACCTGTCTTTACCTGAAACATCAATGATCATGGTTATACCAAATCACAGTTCCTATTTATAATCATACTAACAAATCCATCTTTGCACTACGGGCCAAAGATATTCATCAACAAACCATCTTTGCACTACGGGCCAAAGATATTCAACAACAGTTCATCTTTGCACTGCAAGCCAAAGATATTCATCAACAAACCATCTTTGCACTACGGACCAAAGATATTCAACAACAGTTCATCTTTGCACTACAGGCCAAAGATATTCATCAACAGGCCATCTTTGCACTACATGCCAAAGATATTCATCAACAATTCATATTTGCACTACAGGCCAAATATATTCATATCTCAAAGAAATATATAATCATTTCAGAATTTATATAAACAATAATTATAACCATGTTGATCAATTCACCTTTGCACTTAAGCTTAAGATATTCAATTATAAATTCAATGGTCATGATCATACCAGTCACAATTCAACTTTGCACTACAGGCCAAAGAGAACCCTAGTCATGATCATACCAATAATCTACCCATCTTTACACTCCAGTGAAAGAGAATTTCAACATCAGGGTTATAAAAATGTTATATATGATGATAAAAATAATATGATCAACATATAGTTTTAATCTCAAGAGTAATATTCGTAACTCATGAATAGTAAATCGTGAATAGTAACTCATGAATAGTAACCCCGACACAAAAGATAGAAATTTCACAATAAAATACATACCAATATTTCGGTATAATGATATTGAAAGAATAACATTTCCTCAATTTATAAACAATTTATTTTAATTGTTTACACTTTACTAATTAATGCATTTAATCATCATAAAATGCCAACTCTTACAATTTCATCATCAATAATCAAAACCCTCATAAAAAAATCTGCATATACCTCATATAGGATTCTCAAGTCATAAAATCCTATTTTCCAATTTTCTTATTTCACAAAACATATTTAATTCATTTACTCATAACTAGACCATTTTCATGAAAAATACCAAATCAGTCCCAAAAATATTTCTTTTCTGAGATTTAGCATAATATAGTCCCATAGTGAACATATATTTTTCTCAGAATTTTTAAAAGTCATTTACTATTTTTCATATGGTCAAAACAGCCGAATATTTAGACATTTATCAAAAATTGTACTTTTGTCTAAAAATTCTGAAATTTACAGAGTATACTTCTATCATATATATGTACTCCCAATAAAAATTTTATCAATTTTGGAGTTAACCACAAGGAATTATAAGCAGTTACTTTTAAAATAGTCTTTTCTCATAAAATTCATAACTCTCAATCTATACATCCAAAAATCACCATTTTTGGACACAATCAATAAAACTCATCAAAATATCATTTCAAATTTTTTCATAATTTTTGAAGTTCAGAAAAATTACGAAACTGAAAAACATAACAACCCTTAAAATCCCTTACTATCCCTTACTATCCCTTACCTCAAAAGAGCAGTACTTCTGATCGGTATAAGGCTGAAGGAAACTTGCACTGATGAATAGAAACTCACAGAGTATCTAAATACTCACAAAATACACTCAATAATCTAGAGAGAGAAAGAGAGAAAACTTGTTTTTGGTGTGTTTTTCAATTCTAACTTAGCCCTCTATTTATAGGAAAATTTTGGTAGGTTTGACCTGCAACCTGATGGCTTTACCTGCTACTATTCCCACCCACCACATTTGAAATATAATTCAGCACATTTCTTCACCAACCACAAGTGGGGCCCACCAATTCTAGAATTTTCCACCAAAATGATAAACTCCGAAAATTCAACAATTTCTGAACCAGTCATCTCGTAAAATTCATAATAAATCATACGTTCATTTTTAACGGTTCAAAATTTGTGGACATATACTCAACTTATATATGTATAACATATCCAAAAATTACCACGATCCAACGGTCAGATTAAAAATTATAACCTCCGCAAACTATCTCAAAAACCCTGATTTTTAATACCTCCATTCCGACAAAAATACTGACAAAAACCTCAACATTAACTCCTTCATTTTTAACCACAAAAATATATCCCTCATTTATATCCACATAATATAAATATTTCCTTATCATATGAATCAATAATTAATTATTCACAAATAATATTACAGAATCACATTTATAACAACCAGGCCGTTCCCAGGAAAGAGGGGGCTTTCTAATAAGAATTTCTCCTTACTGGCGCGCAATTAGATGACCAAACCTCTCCTTAGACAGAACTTTCTAGACATTGACAATAATGTTATCTAATAATATTATTCAAATAATATGAATTATTGATCTGATAAAGGAAAATACTGTGCAGCAACAATTATTGAAACAACAATAATATAAAATATCAACGCAGCAATTATTGAATCAATAAAATAAAATATTGAACAGTAGTTACTGTAACAATTATTGAGTAGTGCCTTCTTACGTAAGAATCAATAATTTCAAAAATACTATGCAATACCGTGTGCTACTGTGCAATAACGCGTATTACTGTATTTTAACCACCGGGTATTCCAACAGTGTTAACGGTAACAACTACGCCGTTATTTGTAAAAACTCAAATTTGTCGTTTTCCTTCACCCGACAGTTATTCGTTATGGGGCCCACAAATAGCTACGCCGTCGTACGAATATTCTCCGACAGAAAGAATATTCCACGACCAAACGAATATTCCCCGACAACAATGATTATTTTATAACCACTTGCTTATTTTGAAAAAAATTCATATTTCACCCATAACTTTAAACTTTTATCAATTTAACCATTTACTGAATAGTAATTATAAGAAAATTGAATACTTTTATTTCATAAAATTCGGGGTCTTACACTATTACATAGAATAGTGAGGACTACTAACTAATACTATCATTCGAACCATCACTCCATTCCCCGACTTGCCCCAGCTACGTTCTCATTTCCTGAAGAGAACAGTGAAAGAAAGGGTGAGCTCAACTAGCCTAGTAAGAAATATTATGACTAAGATAATGCAGAATAAATTATCATTAGCCTTCAACAATGTTAAACTGATAAAATATAATAGAGATCAAGTTTAACTGCAGCGGAACAAGCAATCCGTTAAAAGAGTCAAGTAGAAAATAAACTCTACTATCTTTTATGATTTAAAAGGTTTTTCAACACTGTTATCGCTGGGACTCAACTTAATAAAATAATTCACATCATCGAATCACCCCTGCACTCCGGCCAAGGATATTCGTGTACCCATTAATGGTCATGATCATGCCAACAACTGTCCATCAACGCACTACGGGCCAATGAGGACTTTTACCACATCATTTGTAACATTACGGTCATGATTATACCGAATAATCCCTGATCATAATCATACCAAGTCCATCTATGCACTACATGCCATAGATAACTTTCAACATTTTATAAACATGAGGATGATGACAATGATATAAGAATTCAATAAAACAAGTTCAAGAATTAATTTATCCAAGAATTAACAACGTCCAAATTGTCAACATGATACTGCTTTGTGGAGTAAAATTCAAGAATGCTTAGAAGAATATTTTCATGAAAAGATACTGGATGAAACGCAATTATCAAGGATATTCCACAAATTTCATGGAGTATAGAAGTCACAACTTAACCAACTGAGTACAATAAAGAATAGAATAATAAAAGAAATCACCATGCATGTGATAGACCGCACAGACAGGTTATTCCAACAGAATAATAAATAATGGAACCAGGTCCGGCGTAAACGCATAGACAGGATATTCCGACAGAATAATAAATAATAGAACCAGGTCCGGCGTAAAACACACAGACAGGATGTTCCAATAGAATAATAACAAGACGGAACCAGGTCCGGTGTAAAGCACACAGACAGGATGTTCCAACAGAATAATAGAAGAATGTCACCAAGTATAGGGTAGACCGCGTATACAGGTTATTCCAACAGAATAATAAGAAATGGAATAACAACAGTTCTCTTCATGAATAAGAAAGAATAACACCCCTTACCTTATTAAAGAAAAGCTGAAATAAGGAAGTAGTTAAGTAGCAGAATACTCTTCTTCTCTCTCTCTATAGTTTCTCTCTATAGTTTCTCTCTCTAGAGTTCAGTGAATTCGTAAGAAATAATGAAGGAATGAGCTGCTATTTATAGAAAAATAGAATGCATAGTAACTAATCCATGAACGGTCCAGATTGATTACTTTAATCTGACGGTCCATATTTAAAGAAAAATCTTTTAAATAAAATATAATATATTCTATTTATAGAATAACTTTAATAAAGTATTCTGTTTTATATAAAAAGATGTTTCTGTTTTATTACGTCAATAATACGAATAAAACAAAACGTCATTATCGCTAAATAATTCATTTTATTAACAGACAATAATTGAATCAAACTGAGTGACTTCTCACATAAGCATTAATAATCAATACCGTGTGCTACTATGCAACCACACGTATTACTGTACTTTTACTACCGAGTAGTTCAACAGTATCAATGGTAAAATTTCCGCCGTTATTTTTAATAAAATATTTTTGTCGTTTTCTCAATCCGACAATAATTCCGTTGTGGGGTCCACCAATGATTGTGCCGTTGTACGAATATTCCCTGTTAAAACGAATATTCTCCGACCAATCGAATATTATATAACAACTTGCGTACTTTATAAAATTTATAAATATTACCCACAACTATAACATTATATCAAATTAACTTCATAATATTCAAAAATGATATTTATAAAAAATTCGTCTTTATTTATAAAAGTTGGGGTCTTACAACCTCCCCTTCTTATGAAATTTCGCCCTCAAAATTAGGGTACGTACCTGGTATGTCGAAGAGGTAAGGATACCTTGATTTCATTTCAGATTCCAACTCCCAAGTCATTTCCTCAACATCGTGGTTTCTCCACAAAACTTTGACTTGAGGTATAACCTTAGAGCGTAGAATATGTTCCTTCTTATCCAAGATTTGAACAGGAACTTCTTCATACGTCAAATCCTCCGCTATTTCGTCCGGTTCTAACTCAATAATGTGGTTCGGGTCTTCCACATATTTGCGTAACATGGATATGTGAAAAACGTTATGAACACGAGACATACTTGGCGGTAAAGCGAGTCTATAAGCCACAGTTCCTACTCGATCGAGGATTAAAAATGGACCGATGAATCGAGGATTGAGCTTTCCTCTTTTTCCAAATCTCGTAACTCATTTCCATGGAGCAACACGTAAGAACACATGATCTCCTATATCAAATTCCACGTCCTTTCGATGAAGATCAACATAACTCTTTTGCCGATCTTGTGAGGTTTTTATACGTTGTCGGATCGTTTGAATCTTTTCTGTAGTCATACGTACCAACTCTGGTCCCAATAACGTTGCTTCACCCACCTCATCCCAGCATACTGGAGAACGACATTTTCTTCCATACAATGCTTCGAATGGAGCCATGCCAATACTTGCTTGATAACTGTTGTTGTAGAAAAACTCTACCAATGGTAAGAACTTGTCCCAACTTCCCTTGAAGTCAAAGACACAGAGTCTTAATAAATCTTCTAGAGTTTGAATAGTCCTCTCTGATTGTCCGTCCGTCTGAGGATGATATGCCGAACTAAATCGTAAATCTGTGCCCATAGCTTTTTGTAAACTAACCCAAAATCGTGAAGTGAATCTTGGGTCTCGATCAGAAACTATAGATACTGGCATACCATGCAGTCTTACAATCTCGTTAATGTACATACGAGCAAGACGTTCAAGTGTATAAGTTTCTCGTATCGGTAAGAAATGAGCAGACTTGGTCAATCTATCAACAATGACCCAAATCGCATCTATACCTTGAGAAACCTTAGGAAGACCGGTAACGAAATCCATAGTAATGTGCTCCCACTTCCATTCTGGAATTTCAACTGGTTGCAATGGACCTTTTGGTACTTGATGCTCCGCTTTGACTCGTTGACAAGTTAGACACCTTGAGATAAACAACGCTATCTCTCTCTTCATATTGCTCCACCAAAATATATGACGAAGATCATGATACATTTTAGTACTTCCAAGATGGATTGCAAACGGTGTGTTGTGCGCCTCCATCATGATTTCATACTTTAAATCAGGGTTGTTAGGAACACAAAGTCTGGAGTTGACTCGAAGTATTCCTTCTTCATCGATTCTTGCTTCCGGCATAGCACCTTCTTGCACTTTCTTCCTCATACGCATCAGCTCCAGGTCTGTAGCTTGAGCAACTTTAACTTTATCGATTAAAGTTGGTTCTACTCGTATATTCGCCATCATCACATGGGTCCCTGGAGTCTTTAACTCTATCTCCATCCTTTGCAAGTCACACAAAATGGGCCTTTGTGTTGACAATATTGCACTCGTACTTGTATATGATCTTCTACTCAATGCGTTAGCTACCACGTTCGCTTTTCCAGGATGGTATTGAATGGTATGATCATAATCTTTCAACAGTTCAAGCCAACGTCGTTGTCGCATGTTGAGTTCCTTTTGAGTGAAGAAATATTTGAGGCTTTTATGATCCGTAAAGATCTCCACCTTCTCCCTATACAAGTAATGCCTCTAAATTTTAAGTGCAAAGACAACAGCTGCCAACTCTAGATCATGAGTAGGATAATTCCTCTCATATTCCTTGAGTTGTCTTGATGCATAGGCTATGACTTTTCCATGTTGCATGAGAACGCATCCCAACCCTTTGCTCGAAGCATCACTGTAGATGACAAATCCCTCCGAGCCAGATGGTATTGTTAGAACATGTGCTGAAATGAGTCTCCTCTTGAGTTCTTGAAAACTCTGCTCACATTCTTCGCTCCAACCGAACTTTGTATCTTTTCGAGTCAGCTGAGTTAATGGAGTAGCGATTCAAGAAAATCTTTTCACGAATCTCCGATAATAACCAGCTAAACCAAGAAAGCTACATACTTCGGTCATTGATTTAGGTTGCTCCCAGCTTTGAATAGCTTCAATCTTTGCCGGGTCAACCGATATTCCACGACTTGATACTACGTGCCCAAGAAATGCTACCTCCTCCAGCCAGAACTCGCATTTCTTCAACTTGGCATAAAGCTTGTATTCACAAAGCTTTTGGAGTGCCAGCCTCAAGTGTTGCTCATGATCTTCACGGCTTTTGGAATAAATAAGGATGTCATCAATAAAGACGACCATAAAGTGATCCAAATATTCCTTGAATACCCAGTTCATCATATCCATGAAGGCAGCAGGAGCATTAGTCAATCCAAAAGACATGACTAGGAATTCATAATGCCCGTACCGAGTTCTAAAAGCCGTCTTTGGAATATCCTCAGTTCTAACCTTCAGCTGATGATATCCAGAACGAAGATCGATCTTTGAAAAGAATTGTGCTCCTTGCAACTAGTCAAACAGGTCATCAATACGTGGCAATGGGTACCTATTTTTGATGGTGACATGATTCAACTCCCGATAATCAATACAAAGTCGTATACTTCCATCTTTCTTCTTCACGAATAGAACAGGAGCACCCCAAGGAGAAGTACTAGGACGAATAAAGCCAATGTCTAACAATTCCTGTAGTTGGATCTTTAACTCCTGAAGTTCAATAGGAGCCATTCGATATGGGGCTTTGGAAATGGGTTTGTACCGGGTTCAAGGTCGATACAAAATTCAATTTTACGCTCTGGGGGTAGGCCAGGAAGTTCTTCAGGGAATACGTCAGGGAATTCATTAACAAAAGAAATATCATTCAAAACTGACGTATTTTTGTTTAGATCCGTGACATGAGCTAAGAAAGCTTGACATCCGTTTTTCAATAAACGAATAGCTTTATGGATTGAGATGACAGCGATTGATTTTAATGGTTTGGTTGCTTGAATTCGCATAATAGGTCGATTAGGAATATGAAAGCTAACAACCTTACGAAAATAATCAATTTTTGCATGATGAGTAGTTAACCAATCAATCCCTAGAATCACGTCAAATGCAAGTATTTTTAATGAAATCAGATCGACAGGTAATGTGTGGGTACTAACTTGAACCAAACAAGACTTATAAACCGTGGATGTAATGAAGGTTTCTCCCAATGGAGTTTCAACAGATAAATTAAAGTCTAATTTCTCCGAAGTCAAATTTAATCGATGAGCGCAAGTAGGAGAAATAAAAGAATGGGTAGAACCGATATCAAATAAAGTATTGACTTCGTTAGAGTTTATGATAAGCTTACCCGTGATGACCTCATTCGGGTTCCTTACTTTCTGGGAGGTCACAACAAACGCTCTCCCTTGCACTACCGATTTTGACTTTTTTGGGACGGCCTTTGGTGTCTCCATCTTGGCTGAACTTATTTTTGGTAAACGACAAAATCGAGCTAAATGACCTTCTCTTCCACAATTATAACATGCTTTAGACGGCATCGCGTAGTTTGGACTGATGTGCCCCTCCCCTCCGCATTTGAAACATATGATAGGTGGTCGTTCTCCTTCCTTAACAACGGGTGCTGGTGCTGACTTCTTTCCATCATTGTTGAATCTCCTCTTCTTGAAATGACCATTCTTATTATTTTGGCCCTGATTACCACCGAAGTGGTTACCATTTCTGGCATGTTGATTCCCTCCACGCTTGTTGTCACCGCTTCGATGACTGCTCTCACTGGTATTATCATTTTGCCGACTGCTCTCTTTTGGTTGCGTTGACTCGTTATCGCGCTCCACTAACTGAGCCCTATTCACAACATATGAATACAAACACAGTTTATGAGAAATAAGATATTAACGTATCTCAGGTTTCAAACCTCGTAAAAACATTCGCGTCATTCGCTCTTCATTATCCACCAAGTGGGACGCAAACCGGGACAACTCAGCAAATTTAGCCTCATACTGCGACACGGTCATATTATTCTACTCCAATTTGATGAACTCCACCTCCTTCATGTGACGAACACTTTCAGGAAAGTATTTGTCATTGAACAGCTCTTGGAACTTCTCCCAAGACATCTTTAGTGCGGCAGGTTGAGTACGCTTAATCGATTCCCACCAGTAATCTGCCTCTCCTCGCAACATAAAGGCGGCAAAGGGAACCTTTTGCTCCTCGGAGCATCCCAAGACATCAAATATCTTGGTAATCTGCTTTATCCATGTTTTCGCTATAAGTGGTTTTGGCTCTCCCTTAAACTCTGGTGGTCTCAGCTCCTTGAACTGTTTAGCGGTGACTGTCCGAGAGTTTTCAGTGTTTCCATCTATATTTTGGATAGGAGCCGATCTCGCCTGCTGTTGCATGAACTGCATAAAGTTTCAGAACATTCTATCATTTATCATCTGGTCAGTGTTGTTGTTTGCATGAGGATTGTCACCTTCCTGATGCACATTATCCTGATTATTGATATGTGGTGAATCAACAGTCGCCTGTGCTCCATTGTTATTCTCAACATTCTCAGATGCCATTTTCAGATACTGCCACAAAATAAAAGTTAATTTATATGTCATATATTATCCTTATATTATGACCGACCAATTAAATACCATGCAAATAAACTTAGGTAGGTCATACTAGCGAAGGAATTTCCCGTCTCTCCCCTCCTAGTTCTATTCTCACATTTTAGCCAGGGATCATATCCCTAAGCTCTGATACCAACTGTGACGCCCCCAAAATTAGGTATACATCACCCATCTTGGGTCGTCAGATACAAAGTACAGAATACAAATACAACTTACTAATACAACTGTCGTGTACAATACGACAAAACATAAACTACGAGTTTGAATACAAATATTATCTTCTAGAGAGTATTCATACTCAAAAGGAGTCCTCATTACATTTATTAACATACTATTACATAGAATAGTGAGGACTACTAACTAATACTATCATTCGAACCATCACTCCGTTCCCTGACTTGCCCCAGCTACGTTCTCATTTCCTGAAGAGAACAGTGAAAGAAAGGGTGAGCTCAACTAGCCCAGTAAGAAATATTATGACTAAGATAATGCAGAATAAATTATCATTAGCCTTCAACAATGTTAAACTGATAAAATATAATAGACATCAAGTTTAACTGCAGCGGAACAAGCAATCCATTAAAAGAGTCAAGTAGAAAATAAACTCTACTATCTTTTATGATTTAAAAGGTTTTTCAACACTGTTATCGCTGGGACTCAGCTTAATAAAATAATCCACATCATCGAATCACCCCTGCACTACGGCCAAGGATATTCGTGTACCCATTAATGGTCATGATCATGCCAACAACTGTCCATCAACGCACTACGGGCCAACGAGGACTTTTACCACATCATTTGTAACATTACGGTCATGATTATACCGAATAATCCCTGATCATAATCATACCAAGTCCATCTATGCACTACAGGCCACAGATGACTTTCAACATTTTATAAACATGAGGATGATGACAATGATATAAGAATTCAATAAAACAAGTTCAAGAATTAATTTATCCAAGAATTAACAACGTCCAAATTGTCAACATGATACTGCTTTGTGGAGTAAAATTCAAGAATGCTTAGAAGAATATTTTCATGAAAAGATACTGGATGAAACGCAATTATCAAGGATATTCCACAAATTTCATGGAGTATAGAAGTCACAACTTAACCAACTGAGTACAATAAAGAATGGAATAACAAAAGAAATCACCATGCATGCGATAGACCGCACAGACAGGTTATTCCAACAGAATAATAAATAATGGAACCAGGTCCGGCGTAAACGCACAGACAGGATATTCCGACAGAATAAAAAATAATGGAACCAGGTCCGGTGTAAAACACACAGACAGGATGTTCCAACAGAATAATAACAAGACGGAACCAGGTCCGGTGTAAAGCACACAGACAAGATGTTCCAACAGAATAATAGAAGAATGTCACCAAGTATAGGGTAGACCGCGTATACAGGTTATTCCAACAGAATAATAAGAAATGGAATAACAACAGTTCTCTTCATGAATAAGAAAGAATAACACCCCTTACCGTTTTAAAGAAAAGCTGAAATAAGGAAGTAGTTAAGTAGCAGAATACTCTTCTTCTCTCTCTCTATAGTTTTTCTCTATAGTTTCTCTCTCTAGAGTTCAGTGAATTCGTAAGAAATAATGAAGGAATGAGTTGCTATTTATAGAAAAATAGAATGCATAGTAACTAATCCATGAACGGTCCAGATTGATTACTTTAATCTGACGGTCCATATTTAAAGAAAAATCTTTTAAATAAAATATAATATATTCTATTTATAGAATAACTTTAATAAAGTATTCTGTTTTATATAAAAAGATGTTTCTGTTTTATTACGTTAATAATACGAATAAAACAAAACGTCATTATCGCTAAATAATTCATATTATTAACTGACAATAATTGAATCAAACTAAGTGACTTCTCACATAAGTATTAATAATCAATACCGTGTGCTACTATGCAACCACACGTATTACTGTACTTTTACTACCGAGTAGTTCAACAGTATCAATGGTAAAACTTCCGCCGTTATTTTTAATAAAATATTTTTGTCATTTTCTCAATCTGACAATAATTCTGTTGTGGGGTCCACCAATGATTGTGTCGTTGTACGAATATTCCCTGTTAAAACGAATATTCCCCGACCAATCGAATATTATATAGCAACTTACGTACTTTGCAAAATTTATAAATATTACCCATAACTATAACATTATATCAAATTAACTCCATAATATTCAAAAATGATATTTATAGAAAATACATCTTTATTTATAAAAGTTGGGGTCTTACAACCTCCCCTTCTTATGAAATTTCGCCCTCGAAATTAGGGTACGTACCTGGTATGTCAAAAAGGTAAGGATACCTTGATTTCATTTCAGATTCTAACTCCCAAGTCATTTCCTTAACATCGTGGTTTCTCCACAAAACTGTGACTTGAGGTATAACCTTGGAGCGTAGAATATGTTCCTTCTTATCCAAGATTTGAACAGGAACTTCTTCATACGTCAAATCCTCCGCTATTTCGTCCGGTTCTAACTCAATAATGTGGTTCGGGTCTTCCACATATTTGCGTAACATGGATATGTGAAAAACGTTATGAACACGAGACATACTTGGCAGTAAAGCGAGTCTATAAGCCACAGTTCCTACTCGATTGAGGATTAAAAATGGACCGATGAATCGAGGATTGAGCTTTCCTCTTTTTCCAAATCTCGTAACTCCTTTCCATGGAGCAACACGTAAGAACACATGATCTCCTATATCAAATTCCACGTCCTTTCGATGAAGATCAACATAACTCTTTTGCCGATCTTGTGAGGTTTTTATACGTTGTCAGATCGTTTGAATCTTTTCTGTAGTCATACGTACCAACTCTGGTCCCAATAACGTTGCTTCACCCACCTCATCCCAGCATACTGGAGAACGACATTTTCTTCCATACAATGCCTCGAATGGAGCCATGTCAATACTTGCTTGATAACTGTTGTTGTAGGAAAACTCCACCAATGGTAAGAACTTGTCCCAACTTCCCTTGAAGTCAAAGACACAGAGTCTTAATAGATCTTCAAGAGTTTGAATAGTCCTCTCTTCGTCCCTAGCTGAAAAGTTTTATTTAGCAAGGGTAAGCAACAAATTTGCCCCGCAAGTTAAGATATACAATGGATATATAGGTATTAGAATAATAGACTATCTATTTTGATAGAATAACACCAAAGTTCTGGGAACTTTGAAATAGCTGAACAATTTGTTAATCAATAACAAGTCTTCTCGCATTCTACGCAACACAATAATCTGATAATGAAATAGTACAACGCTTTTAAGTTTTTACGATATTCTAATGAATAATCAAGAATCAATTCTACGTAATAACAAAGTGAAATGTTTTTTAGATTTATGCTGAGCGATCCGGTAGATCTTGAACTTCTCTTCTTGAGTAACTATCAATGTTTTGACTTTGATATACCCAAGTGTATCAGATAACCATAAATATTAAATCATACCCCTCTGCAAGTATATAAAGTGATCAGCTTCATTATACCCTATATTATGCATAATACTTAAAATGTACGCAATAGCCAAATATACGACCAAATATGTTCCCTTTATATATAAAGTTTGTCCTTCTCAGTCTTTGAATCAGAATTTGATTTAACAACGAAATACAATGATTTCAATATCTAATCACTTTTCTTCTCTTCTCTTCTCAAACCTATCAAGTTTTCTTTTTTTATCTAGTTGAAACAACTGACATTGATCTATCAATAATAATTGAATCCTCTTCTCTTCTCTTCTCGAACCTATCAAGTTCTAACAAATGTTCGTCTAGCCAAAATAATTAGCTAAGACATATTTCAATACGATTAAACAATATATAGAATTTAACCGTACTATTTGAAATCAATAATAGCTTCTACGGATTTGAATATCCAACAATAATTATTCTACAAGTATATTCTCAGAATCACTAATTCAATTTGAATTAATAAACATGCACTAACTGCGAATAATCAACAATAATTTATTGGACGTGGTCTAATTAACAATAATTAACTACCATAATATTTGAATGAATATAACTCAAGATAGAGTTAAGAAAACTTGCCTTCACCGTTGATTACTGCTACACAATATACTTATCTACGTTTGAAAGACCTATAATCACAATATCGGTCTCACAATCAGCACAATAATTCACAACACAATACTGTAATATACAGTCAATCTTTTTGCTATGCACATTACCTCATAGTCATATCAGTGTTTATAACCTATATAAGCACTTATCAAGTCTAACTAGTTCGGTCTGGTTGGACTTCGGTCTATTCTCGGTGTTCTGGTCACCCTATCCGATAATTAACACATTTATTGCCAATTAAACTTGGTCTCTAAGCTTCAATATTATTTTAGATAAGTCAAATATCATTTATAATATTTTTCGAAAGCTTTTAATAATTTATAAACAATTATTATAATTTATAATAATTTTTTAAACACTTAAATCATTTTTAAATGATTTAATTATCAAATAATCTTATCATCATTAATATTTAATAATATAAAAATATTAATGTTATACTTGTCAAAATATTAAAGTTATTATTAATAACTTAAAATATTTTTAAATCATCAATATTCTACTTAAATGATTTTTAAATTAATTAAAATTATTTTTAAACCATCACCATTAATATTTAAATATTAATGAAATTATCATCAAAATATTAAAAGTCATTAATTATAACTTAAAATATTTTTAAATCATTTTCTTCATTTTTAAATCAATAAAATCATTTTTCTATCATTTATTTAATTTACTAATTAAACAATTCTAATATCATTAATATTAATTTATTAATGAGAATTCTCAAAAAATATTGAAAATTATATTCTATAATTCAAAATATTTTTAAACACTTTATTCTCATTTAAAATATTTTTTAAATCAATAAAATCATTTTTAACTTATTTATTTAATACATTAATTAAATAAATCTAATATCGTTAATATTAAATTATTAATGAAAATTCTCTAAAAATATTAAAAGTTACAATTTATAACTCAAAATATTTTTAAACTCTTTATTCTTATTTAAAATGATTTTTATAAAATTAAAATCATTTTTCTCTAATTTATTTAATACACTAATTAAATAAATTAAATATCATTAATATTAAAATAATTATAAATATTAATGCAAATGTCTGAATTATTAAAAGTTATTTTTCATAATTTAAAATAATTTTTAAAACTATTTTTGTAATTTTTAGAATTTATTTTCTATTTTTAAGTATTTTCAGAAATTTATAAAATAAAAATAATTAAATCGTCGCTAATGGCCTATAGCGACACTTTCTGTCGTCTTAGGTGTTCTTGGCCCCAAGAACACTGACAAGTCAGTGTTCAAGCTTGCTTGTTTGACCGCTTGTGATTCTCAGTACAAACATGATTTGGGCTAACTTAAACTCTAATCATGTAGTAAAAATGTAACACTACATTATCCATCCAGTATCTTGGTCATACAACAAACAAACCATTAGATCTAAGCTTCTAAAGTTACTATCAGAACATTTCTGGGTTTTCCAGAAACCCAGGTAGTTCGACTGGTCACTTTTTAGATCATTTTAAGTTAGGTTCTAGTCATGATTCCTGTGATTTCATGGTTTAAATCTGTAGTCTTTATGTCCAGGAACATATACATAACATTATTTCAGTCTAACAATAGCAGGATCACCATGTATCATTCGGTCAAACTATGTCAGAAATTCAGTTCATATGTTTTCTGGAATTTCCAGAAAACAGACAATCATACCGGATGGTCTACTTCGACCATCCACTACCTCCGATCAGTTGATGTTTTAAGGGATCTAATGGCCAGTATCTATAATCCAGACAACCGACTACACATTGATTACAACAACATCAACAAAACTCACAAAACCTGACAGATCAAGGAGCTTGAAAACGTTGTCAGACACTGTTCATGTATTTCTGGGTTACCCAGAATTCTACTCGGTCATGGTCGGTCAACCGACTTTGACCGATTATAACTCGAAATCTGGACATTAAACGACTATGCTTTCACTTCCAGATCAAAGACAACATGACAAGCTACAGATTACAACTTTAAAACAACAAAAATCACAAACACAGAAAGATCTAGAGCGTCTGACATTAGCTTGTCAGACGACTGATAAGCTCAAGAACAGTTTTGAAAATCTTTACCTTTAAAGCCATTTGATGCTATGGATCTATGGTATATCACCATAGATCATCATAAAACATCATATAACACAAGATTAAACACTTAAACACAAAAATTTTCTTAGCATACATGGTCAAATTAGGTATAGGGCTTTATACCTTCTTGTCCAATCCTTTGATGTTAGATCTCCTTAGCTGATATTGGTGTTTTAGAGAGGTGTTTTATGACTGATACACTTATGTTTTTCGTAGGTTTAGGAGAGAGAGAGAGAGAGTTGGTGAGAGCTTGTGACCAAATTGAGCAAATACATATATTATCTCTCTCTTTAATCTATATACACAATGATATGTTGCTAAGATCTGAATTTGCTGTCAATTGGAGGTTGATTTGCAGATATTTTAAGTCACTATGGTCAAATTAGTTGGTGAACAACTAAAGGTCTTGGCCATCTTTACAAGCGACCTTAATAAAAATGTAAAAAGGGTATTTTTTGTGATTGTTCTTGTAATTTTAATGGCATTATGGTTAAATGTCGAAACCCTTAGGGTTTAACCCTCAGGGCTTAACCCTAAGGTTCTAATCCTTAGGTTTTACAAACTCCAATTCTAGAATTTTCTAATTAAGGTTTTAAAATAGAAAATTAAGAGTTTAAAAAATGTAATTAGGGTTTTAAATAGGAATTAATATTTCTAAAGTATAATTAGGGTTTCCTAATTATATTAACGTTTACTAATCACTTTAGGGCTTACTAATTAGGATTAAGGTTTTCTAATTAGGGTTTAGGATCCCCAAATTTAATATTAGGGTTTCTCGGGTTTCAATTAGGGTTTCTAACTACGCGTTAGGGTTTCTAATCCTTAGATTAGGGTTTCTAATCTCTTATTAGGGTTTATTAATATTATACCCTACTTGATCAATCATTGATCAATAACTCTATACAGTACAACCACATACTCATTAATATAATTATTTTAATTATATTTTCTATCGAATCCCTATCCGGACTTAGTGTTAGGGTTTCTAAATATATTAAGCACAACTCTACTCTTATTTTCTCAATTAATAGACAAATTGACTACTTCTCGAAACTCGTATCATAGATACTCGTCACAAAATTTATAATCAATATTAATATTAATTAAAAAAAAATTTATTCGTAAAATTCGGATTATTCGAAATCCCGGGTTATTACATTCACCCCTCCTTAAAAGGATTCCGTCCTCGGAATCACTGCTTCCTTACTCTTTACAATCTTTTAAAGTTGTATCATCAATTCATTCTTATCAACACAATATTAATTTGTGTCTCAAATTCTAACTTGTGACTTGAATCTATAAAAGAAAACAGTTCACAAAAATATCTGACTCATATTACTCGCGTAATTTAAGTATTAAGCAAAATCATTACCTGTTGCCACCTATTGAGTAGCCACTGCATCGTGCCCCGTCATGTTGAATGTACGGGCCGTTGGTCTTCCTGGCTGAGCAGATCCTCGGATCGACAAGGTTCCGCTATCGGGTCCCTTATTGGCACTTCCCCTCTTTACATTTCTCTTCAGACAATTTTGAACCAGATGATCGGTCGATCCACACGCAAAACAACCTTGTTCCTTCCTCGGATTGGGACAATTGGGTGACATGTGTCCCTCTTGACCACAGTTATAACAGACTCTTTGTTTCTTCAAACAAACTCCTTGATGATGCTTCCCACAAACTGCACACGGCGCACCTTTCTTCCTAATCTCTTTTGAATTATTTCATAAATTAACATTATCATCCCTCTTACGTTTATTAAAATCACTGCATCCATTACCACCTATCATATTATTTCCTTCGGCCTCCTTTCTTTGATCTTGACTATTCTTTAACACAGCTTCCATTTCTCCCTCATTGATAATAGCTTTTTCCAATAATGTTGAAAATGAATTAATTTGCAGCACATCTAACTTCTCGAGTACCAACGATTTCAACCCGTTCCTAAAACATCGTGCTTTAAGCTCCTCAGTGACCACTCGACGTGGAGCAAATTTAGCTAACTCGTTGAACTTGACAAATTATTCTGTCACTGTCATATTCTTCTACTTCAGATTCAAAAATTGTAATTCCATATTTCCCTTTTGACCACCCTTCCTTGGCGGCATTAACTGATAAACATCTTATATTAATTCTCCTTCTCTACACAAATTCTTATTAATAACACAATAAGAATAAAAAAAAAATTCTCATATAATCTGTGATGCCCCCAAAAAAGGTATACATCACCCATCTTGAGTCGCCAAATACATGGTACACAATTCAAATACAACTTAATTATACAACAGTTGTGTAAAATACTATAAAACATAATCTATGAGTTTTAATAAGAATATTGTCATCTAGACAATATCCACACTCAATGGAGTCCTCATTACATTTATTATCACACTATTTAACATAATAGTTAGGACTACTAATGCTATCATCTGGACCGTCACTCCATTCCCCGACTAGTTCTGGTTACGTTCTCATTTCCTGAAGAGAACAGTGAAAGAAAAGGTGAGCTCAACTAGCCCAGTAAGAAATATTATGACTAAGATAATGCAGAATAAATTATCATTAGCCTTCAACAATGTTAAACTGATAGAATATAATAGACAACAAGTTTAACTGCAGCGGAACAAGCAATCCATTAGAAGAGTCAAGTAGAGCATAAAATCTACTATATTCTATGATTTAAAAAGTTTTTCAAGAACTTTATCGCTGAGACTCAGCTTAATAAATAAAATCGAATCATCCCTACATCACAGCCAAGGATATTCATGTAATTATCAATGGTCATGATTATACTGAATAATCCCTGGTCATAATCATACCAACAACTGTCCATCAATGAACTACATGCCAATGAGGACTTTTACCACATCATTCGTCACATTACGGTCATGATTATACCGAATAATCCCCAGTCATAATCATACCAAGTCAATTTATGAATGTAAGCTAAAGATGACTTTAATCACAATATAAGCATGAGGATGATGACAATTCAATAAAACAAGTTCAAGATAAATTTTAAAGATTTATAATTTTAATTTATCCAGAAATCAATAACGTCCAAATTGTCAAAATGATACTGCTTTGTGGAGTAAAATTCAAGAATGCTCAGAAGAATATTTCCATGAAAAGATACTGGATGAAACGCAAATATTCAGGATATTCTACTAATTTCATGGAGTATAGAAGCCAAAACTTTAACCAACTGAGTATAATAGAATATATGAAACTACAAATGGATTTTTGCCCGCCATGCGGTAATCCACGTAGACAGATCATTTCCATAATTTAATAAGGAATGAATACGAAGGATCATTCACCATGCATGCGGTAATCCACATAGACAAGTTATTCCAACAAAATAATAAAGAATGAAATAACAGAAGAATTCACCAGTCATGCGATAGACCGCACAGACAGGTTATTCCAACAGAATAATAAAGAATGGAACCATGTCATGCGTAATCCGCACAGACAGGATATTCCAACTGAATAATAAAGAAGGGAACCAGGTCATGCATAATCTGCACAGACATGATATCCTAACAGGATAATAAAGAACAGAATAATAACACAATTCACCAGGCATGCGATAGACCGCACAGACAGGTTATTCCAACAGAATAATAAAAAATGAATAACAGAAGAATTTCACCATATATACGGTACTTCGCATAGACAGATTATTCCAACAGAATAATAAAAAATGGAATAATAACCCTTACGAGTATTGAAAGAAAATAATTCTCTTCATGAATACGAAAGAAATAATACCCCTTACCTTAGAAAAACTAGATACTGAAATGGTGAGGTAACAGACTTCTCTTCTTCTTTCTCTCTATAATAATTGCTCTATAGCTTTTGTGAATTGGTGAGAAATGAAGGAAGCATGAGCTTATATTTATAGGAAAATATTGTTTCGATAATTGCACATTTTGGGGCTCGAAATATTACAGTATAATACCTTCCTCTTTTTTTTTTCATTTTTAATTTAGTCCTGCAAGTATTATCAAACTTGCACCACCTCCCCTAATAGTAAATAATGTGAATCATGTGAATCAATAGTTCTAGACATGTGAAAATACGAATTACAGTATAGTACCTCCATCTATACCTCTATTTTTAACTTAGTCATGCAAGTATTATCAATCTTGCATCACCACTCCTAATAATACAAGAATGTGAATCAATAGTACACACATGTGAATAGATAGTTATAATCATGTGAATTAATAGCAATTAATTGCTCATTTATTTAATTAATTACACAATTGGTCAATATAACTTCCAGACATCAATTAATATCGAAATAAATGTCGATTTTCATTTACACTAATAATTCCCATACAATGAAACTATCAATTTCATCTTTAATCAATACGAACTTATTCATCATTAATATCATACCTCACAATATTTAACAACCAGATCATTCCCAGGAAAGAGGAAGCTTTTCGATAAGGATTTCTCCTTATTGGCGCTCAATTAGGTGACCGAACCTCTCCTTGACAGAACTTTCTAAACATTGTCAATATTGTAAATAATAATATGAATAACTTTGTCGTCTCATTTATTGATTTAATAATATAAAATATTATGCAGATGATACTGTGGCAATAATTGAATCAATAATATGAGAGATATGATGCAACAATTATTATAGCAATAATTAAGTATAACTAAGTGACTTCTCACGTAAGAATCAATAATCAATACCGTGTGCTACTATGCAACCACGCGTATTACTGTACTTTTACTACCAGGTAGTTCAACTGTTTTAACGGTAACACTTTCGCAGTTATTTTTATAAAAAGATAATTCTGTCATTTTTTAACTACGACAATACTTCCGTTGTGGGGTCCACCAATAATTGTGCCGTCGTACGAATATTTCTGTTAAAATGAATATTCCCCGACCAATCGAATATTACATAACCACTTGCTTACTTTGCAAAATTTGTAAATATTACCCACAACTATAACATTATATCAAATCCACACCATAATATTCAAAAATATATTTGGAGAAAATTATTCTTTATTCATAAAAATTGGGGTCTTACAACCTCCCCTTCTTATGAAATTTTGTCCTCAAAATTAGGGTACGTACCTAGTATATCGAAGAGGCGAGGATATCTTGACTTCATCTCAGATTCTAACTCTTAGGTCATTTCTTCCACATCGTGGTTTCTCCACAAAACTTTGACTTGAGGTATAACCTTGGAGCGTAGAATATGATCCTTCTTATCCAAGATTTTAATAGGTAACTCTTCATACGTTAAATCTTCCTCTATCTCGTCTGGTTCTAGTTTAATAATGTGATTCGGGTCTTTTACATATTTACGTAACATAGATATGTGAAAAATATTATGAACACGAGACATACTTGGCGGTAAAGCGAGTCTATAGGCCATAGTTCCTACTAAATCGAGGATTAAAAATGGGCCAATGAATCGAGGATTGAGTTTTCCTCTCTTTCCAAATCTCGTAACTCCTTTCCATGGAGCAACACGTAATAACACATGATCTCCAATATTGAATTTCACGTCCTTTCGATGAAGATCAACATAACTCTTTTGTCGATCTTGTGAGGTTTTTATACGTTGTCGGATCGTTTGAATCTTTTCCGTAGTCATACGTACCAACTCCGGACCAAATAATGTTGCTTCACCCACCTCATCCCAGTATACTGGAGAATGAAATTTTCTTCCATACAACGCCTCAAATGGAGCCATGCCAATACTTGCTTGATAACTATTGTTGTAGGAAAATTTCACCAATGGTAAGAACTTGTCCCAACTTCCCTTGAAGTCAAGGACACAAAGTCTTAATAAATCTTCAAGAGTTTAAATAGTCCTTTCTGACTGCCCTTCCGTTTGAGGATGATATGCCGAACTAAATCGTAAATCCGTGCCCATAGCTTTTTGCAAACTAACCCAAAATCTTGAAGTGAATCTTGGGTCCCGATCAAAAACTATGGATACTGGCATACCATGCAATCTTACAATCTCGTTTATGTACATACGAGCAAGACGTTCAAGTGTATAAGTTTCTCGTAGCGGTAAGAAATGAGCAGACTTGGTCAATCTATCAATAATGACCCAAATCACATCTATGCCTTGAGAAACCTTGGGAAGACCAGTAACAAAATCCATGATAATGTGATCCCACTTCCATTCTAGAATTTCAAGTGGTTGCAATGAACCTTTTGGCACTTGATGCTCCGCCTTGACTCGTTGACAAGCTAGACACCTTGAGATAAATCCCGCTATCTCTCTCTTCATATTGCTCTACCAAAATGTATGTTGAAGATCACGATACATTTTGGTACTCCCAAGATGGATTGCAAATGGTGTGTTGTGCGCCTCCATCATGATTTTATACTTCAAGTCAGAATCGTTAGGAACACAAAGTCTGGAGTTGACTCAAAGTATTCCTTTCTTGTCGATTCTTGCTTCCGGAATAGCACCTTCTTGCACTTTCTTCCTCATACGCATCAGCTCCAGGTTTGTAGCTTGAGCAGCTTTAACTTTATCGGTTAAAGTCAGTTCTACTCGTATATTCGCCATCATCACATGGGTCCCTAGAGTCTTTAACTCTATCTCCATCCTTTGTAAGTCATATAAAATGGGCCTTTGCGTTGATAATATCATACTCGTACCCGCATATGATCTCCTACTCAATGCGTCAGCTACTACGTTCGCTTTTCCAGGATGGTATAAAATGGTATGATCATAATCTTTCAACAGCTCAAGCCATCGTCGTTGCCGCATGTTGAGTTCCTTTTGAGTGAAGAAATATTTGAGGCTTTTATGATCCGTATAGATCTTCACTTTCTCTCCATACAGGCAATGCCTCCAAATCTTAAGCGCAAAAATGACTGCTGCCAACTCTAGATCATGAGTAGGATAATTCCTCTTATATTCTTTGAGTTGTCGTGAGGCATATGCTATAACTTTTCCATGTTTCATGAGAACACATCCTAACCCTTTGCTTGAAGCATCACTGTAGATGACAAATCCCTCCGAGCCAGATGGTATTGTCAGAGCAGGTGCTAAAATGAGTCTCCTCTTGAGTTCTTGAAAACTCTTCTGATAATCCTCGCTCTAACCAAACTTTATATCTTTTCGAGTAAGCTGAGTTAATGGAGTAGCGATTCGAGAAAATCTTTCCATGAATCTCTGATAATAACCAGCTAATCCGACTGACTTTGGTTGCTCCCAGCTTTGAATTGCTTCAATCTTTGCTGGGTCAACAGATATTTCATGATTTGATATCACGTGCCTAAGGAATGCAACTTTCTCAAGCCAGAACTCACATTTCTTCAACTTGGCATAAAGCTTGTTTTCACGAAGCTTTTGAAGTATCAACCTCAAGTGTTGCTCATGGTCTTCACGGCTTTTGGAGTATATGAGGATGTCATCAATAAAGACGACCACAAAGTGATCCAAATATTTCTTGAATACTCGGTTCATCATGTCCATGAAGGCAGCAGGAGCATTAGTCAATCCAAAAGACATAACTAGGAACTCATAATGCTCGTACCGAGTTCTGAAAGTAGTCTTTAGAATGTCATCAGTTTTAATCTTCAACTGATGATATCAGGAACGAAGATCAATCTTTGAAAAGAATTTGACTCCTTACAACTGGTCAAACAGGTCATCAATGCGAGACAATGGATACCTATTTTTGATGGTGACATGATTCAACTCCCGATAATCAATACAAAGTCGCATACTTCTATCTTTCTTCTTCACGAATAGAATAGGAGCACCCCAAGGAGACGTACTAGGACGAATGAAACTGATGTCTAACAATTCCTGTAGTTAGGTTTTTAACTCCTGAAGTTTAATAGGAGCCATTCGATATGGGGCTTTGGAAATGAGTTTTGTACCAGATTCAATGTCGATACAAAATTTAATTTCACGCTCTAGGGGTATGCCAGGAAGTTCTTCAGGAAATACGTCAGGAAATTTATTAACAATAGAAATATCATTCAAATCTGACGTATTTTTATTTAAATCCGTGACATGGGCTAAGAAAGCTTGACATTCGTTTTTCAATAAACGAATAGCTTTATGGCTTGATATGACAGTGATTGATTTTAGTGGTTTGGTTGCTTGAATTCGTATAATAGGTTGGTTAGGAATATGAAAGCTAACAACCTTACGAAAATAATCGATTTTAGTATGATGAGTAGTTAACCAATCAATCCCTAAAATCACATCAAATGCAAGTATTTTCAAAGAAATAAGATTGACATGTAACGTGCGGTTACCGATTTGAATAAAACAAGACTTGTAAACAGTTAATGTAATGAAGGTTTCTCTCAACGAAGTTTCAACCGATAAGTCAAAGTCTAATTTCTCCGGAGTCAAATTTAAACGTTGAGCGCAAGTAGTAGAAATAAAAGAATGGATAGAACCGATATCAAATAAAGTATAAACTTCGCTAGAGTTTATGATTAGTTTACCCGTGATCACCTCGTTCGAATTCCTCACTTTTTGGGAGATTACGACAAACGCTCTCCCTTGAACTACCGATTTTGTCTTGTTTGGGACACCCTTTGATGCCTCCATCCCAGCTGGACTTGACTTTGGTGCTCGACAAAATCGGACTAGGTGACCTTCTTTCCATAATTGTAACACGCTTTGGACTGCATTACGCAATTTGGACTGATATGTCCCTCCCCTCCGCATTTGAAACATACGATCGGCGGTCGTTCTCCTTCCTTAACAACAGGTGCTGGTACTGACGTCTTTCCATCATTGTTGAATCTCCTCTTCTTGAAATGTCCACTCTTATTGTCATGGCCATGATTACCACCGAAGTGATTACCATTTCTGGCATGTTGATTCCCTCCATGATTGTTGTCACCGCTTTGATGACTGCTACCACTGGTATTATTATTTTGTCGGCTGCTTTCTTTTGGTTAGGTTGACTCGTTATCGCGCTCCAATAACTGAGCCCTATTTACAATATTTGAATACAAACACAGTTTATGAGAAATTAAGTATTGGCGTAACTCAGGTTTCAAACCTCTTAGAAACATTCGTGTCATTCTCTCCTCGTTATCAGCTAAGTGGGATGCAAACCGAGACAACTCGACAAACTTAGCTTTATACTGTGCCACGATCATATTGTTTTGCTCAAGCTTGATGAACTATACCTCCTTCATGTGACGAATACTTTCAGGAAAGTACTTGTCGCTGAATAGCTCTTGGAACTTCTCCCAAGACATCTTCAATGCGGTATGTTGAGTACGCTTTATAGATTCTCACTAGTAACCTGCCTCTGCTCGCAACATGAAGGTGGCAAAGGGAACCTTTTGCTTCTCGGAGCATCCCACGACATCAAATATCTTGTTGATCTGCTTTATTCATGTCTCCGCCTTAAGTGGTTTTGGCTCTCTAAAAAACTCCAGTGGTCCCAGCTCCTTGAACTGCTTAGCGGTGACCGTCTGAGAGTTGTCAGTGTTTTCACCTGCATTTTGGACAGGAGCCATTCTCGCCTGATGTTGCATGAATTGCATAAAGCCTCTGAACATCCCATCGTTCACCATTTCATCAGTGTTATTATTTACATGAGGATTATTATCTTCCTGTTGCACATTACCCTGGGTATTGATCGTTGGTGACTCAACGGTTTCATGTGCTTCATTGCTTATCTCAACATTTTCGGATGCCATTTTCAAATAGTGCCACAAAACAAGGGTTAATTAACATATCACATATTATCCCTACACTCTGACCGACCAATTAAATACCAAATAAACTTAGGTAGGTCATACTAGCGAAGGAATTCCTCGTCTCTCCCCTTCTAGTTCTTGTCTCACATCTTAGCCAAGGATCATATCCCTAAGCTTTGATACCAACTGTGATGCCCCCAAAATAGGTATACATCATCCATCTTGAATCGCCAAATATATGGTACAAAATTCAAATACAACTTAATTATACAACAACCGTGTAAAATACGATAAAACATAATCTAAGAGTTTTAATAAGAATATTGTCATCTAGACAATATCCACACTAAATGGAGTCCTCATTATATTTATTGTCACACTATTTAACAGAATAGTGAGGACTACTAATGCTATCATCTGGACCGTCACTCCGTTCCCCGACTAGTCCCGGCTAAGTTCTCATTTCCTGAAGAGAACAGTGAAAGAAAGGGTGAGCTCAACTAGCCCAGTAAGAAATATTATGTAAGACCTCAACTTTTATAAATAAAGATGAATTTTCTATAAATATCATTTTTGAATATTATGGAGTTAATTTGATATAATGTTATAGTTGTGGGTAATATTTATAAATTTTACAAAGTACGTAAGTTGTTATATAATATTCGATTGGTCGGGGAATATTCGTTTTAATAGGGAATATTCGTACAACGACACAATCATTGGTGGACCCCACAACGGAATTATTGTCGGATTGAGAAAACGACAAAAATATTTTATTAAAAATAACGGCGGAAATTTTACCATTGTTACTGTTGAACTACTCGGTAGTAAAAGTACAGTAATACGTGTGGTTGCATAGTAGCACACGGTATTGATTATTAATGCTTATGTGAGAAGTCACTCAGTTTGATTCAATTATTGTCAGTTAATAATATGAATTATTTAGCAATAATGACGTTTTGTTTTATTCGTATTATTAACGTAATAAAACAGAAACATCTTTTTATATAAAACAGAATACTTTATTAAAGTTATTCTATAAATAGAATATATTATATTTTATTTAAAAGATTTTTCTTTAAATATGGACCGTCAGATTAAAGTAATCAATCTGGACCGTTCATGGATTAGTTACTATGCATTCTATTTTTCTATAAATAGCAGCTCATTCCTTCATTATTTCTTACGAATTCACTGAACTATAGAGAGAGAAACTATAGAGAGAGAGAAGAAGAGTATTCTGCTACTTAACTACTTCCTTATTTCAGCTCGTCTTTAAAACGGTAAGGGGTGTTATTCTTTCTTATTCATGAAGAGAACTGTTGTTATTCCATTTCTTATTATTCTGTTGGAATAACCTGTATACGCGGATATACCCTATACTTGGTGACATTCTTCTATTATTCTGTTGGAACATCCTGTCTGTGTATTTTACACCGGACCTGGTTCCGTTTTTATTATTATTCTGTTGGAACATCCTGTCTGTGTGTTTTACACCGGACTTGGTTCTGTTTTTATTATTATTCTGTTGGAACATCCTGTCTGTGTGTTTTACACCGGACCTGGTTCCGTTTTTATTATTATTCTGTTGGAACATCTGTCTGTGTGTTTTACACCGGACCTGGTTCCGTTTTTATTATTATTCTGTTGGAACATCCTGTCTGTGTGTTTTACACCGGACCTGGTTCCGTCTTGTTATTATTCTGTCGGAATATCCTGTCTGTGCGTTTACGCCGGACCTGGTTCCATTATTTATTATTCTGTCGGAATATCCTGTCTGTGCGTTTACGCCGGACCTGGTTCCATTATTTATTATTCTGTTGGAATAACCTGTCTGTGCGGTCTATCGCATGCATGGTGATTTCTTTTGTTATTCCATTCTTTATTGTACTCAGTTGGTTAAGTTTTGACTTCTATACTCCATGAAATTTGTGGAATATCCTTGATAATTGCGGTTCATCCAGTATCTTTTCATGAAAATATTCTTCTAAGTATTCTTGAATTTTACTCCACAAAGCAATATCATGTTGACAATTTGGACGTTGTTAATTCTTGGATAAATTAATTCTTGAACTTGTTTTATTGAATTCTTATATCATTGTCATCATCCTCATGTTTATAAAATGTTGAAAGTCATCTGTGGCCTGTAGTGCATAGATGGACTTGGTATGATTATGACCAGGGATTATTCGGTATAATCATGACCGTAATGTTACAAATGATGTGGTAAAAGTCCTCATTGGCCAGTAGTGCGTTGATGGACAGTTGTTGGCATGATCATGACCATTAATGAATATACGAATATCCTTGGCCGTAGTGCAGGGGTGATTCGATGATGTGAATTATTTTATTAAGCTGAGTCTCAGCGATCACAGTGTTGGAAAATCTTTTAAATCATAAAAGATAGTAGAGTTTATTTTCTACTTGACTCTTTTAATGGATTGCTTGTTCTGCTGCAGTTAAACTTGATGTCTATTATATTTTATCAGTTTAACATTGTTGAAGGCTAATGATAATTTATTCTGCATTATCTTAGTCATAATATTTCTTACTGGGCTAGTTGAGCTCACCCTTTCTTTCACTGTTCTCTTCAGGAAATGAGAACGTAGCTGGGCAAAGTCGGGGAACAGAGTGATGGTCCGAATGATAGTATTAGTTAGCAGTCCTCACTATTCTATGTAATGGTGTGTTAATAAATGTAATGAGGACTCCTTTTGAGTATGAATACTTTCTAGAAGATAATATTTGTATTCAAACTCACAGTTTATGTTTTGTCGTATTGTACACGACAGTTGTATTAGTAAGTTGTATTTGTGTTTTGTACTATGTATCTGACGACCCAAGATGGGTGATGTATACCTAATTTTGGGGGCGTCACATATTATGACTAAGATAATGCAGAATAAATTATCATTAGCCTTCAACAATGTTAAACTGATAGAATATAATAGACAACAAGTTTAACTGCAGCGGAACAAGCAATCCATTAGAAGAGTCAAGTAGAGCATAAAATTTACTATCTTCTATGATTTAAAAAGTTTTTCATCAATTTTGTCGCTGAGACTCGGCTTAATAAATAAAATCGAATCATCCCTACATCACGGCCAAGGATATTCATGTAATCATCAATGGTTATGATTATATCGAATAATCCCTGGTCATAATCATACCAACAACTGTCCATCAATGAACTACAGGCCAATGAGGACTTTTACCACATCATTCGTCACATTACGGTCATGATTATACCGAATAATCCCTAGTCATAATCATACCAAGTCAATTTATGAACGTAAGCTAAAGATGACTTTAATCACAATATAAGCATGAGGATGATGACAATTCAATAAAACAAGTTCAAGATAAATTTTAAAGATTTATAATTTTAATTTATCCAGAAATCAATAACGTCTAAATTGTCAACATGATACTGCTTTGTGGAGTAAAATTCAAGAATGCTCAGAAGAATATTTCCATGAAAAGATACTGGATGAAATGCAAATATTCAGGATATTCTACTAATTTAACGGAGTATAGAAGCCAAAACTTTAACCAACTGAGTAAAATAGAATATATAAAACTACAAATAGATTTTTGCCTGCCACGCGGTAATCCACGTAGACAGATCACTTCTACAATTTAATAAGGAATGAATACGAATGATCATTCACCATGCATGCGGTAATCCACATAGACAGGTTATTCCAACAGAATAATAAAGAATGGAATAACAGAAGAATTCACCAGGCATGCGATAGACCACACAGACAGGTTATTCTAACATAATAATAAAGAATGGAACCAGGTCATGCGTAATCCGCACAGACAGGATATTCCAACAGAATAATAAAGAAGGAAACCAGGTCATGCGTAATCCGCACAGACATGATATTCCAACAAAATAATAAAGAACGGAATAACAACAGAATTCACCAGACATGCTATAGACCGCACAGACAGGTTATTCCAACAGAATAATAAAAAATAGAATAATAGAAGAATTTCACCATGTATGTGGTACTTCGCATAGATATATTATTCCAACAGAATAATAAAGAATGGAATAACAACCCTTACGAGTATTGAAAGAAAATAACTCTCTTCATGAATACGAAATAAATAATACCCCTTACCTTAGAAAAACTGAATACTAAAATGGTGAGGTAGCAGACTTCTCTTCTTCTCTCTCTATAATAATTGCTCTATAGCTTTTGTGAATTGGTGAAAAATGAAGGAAGAATGAGCTTCTATTTCTAAAAAAATATAGTTTCGATAATTGCACGTTTTGGGGCTCGAAATATTACAGTATAATACCTTCCTCTTTTTCTTCATTTTTAATTTAGTCCTGCAAGTATTATCAAACTTGCACCACCTCCCCTAATAGTAAATAATGTGAATCAATAGTAAATCATGTGAATCAATAGTTCTAGACATGTGAAAATACGAATTACAGTATAGTACCTCCATTTTTAACTTAGTCATGCAAGTATTATCAATCTTGCACCACCACTCCTAATAGTACAAGAATGTGAATCAATAGTACACACATGTGAACAATTAGTTATAATCATGTGAATTAATAGCAATTAATTGCTCATTTTTCCGATTAATTACCCGATTGGTTAGTATAACTTCTAGACATCAATTAATATCGAAATAAATGTCGATTTTCACTAACACTAATAATTCCCATACAATAAAACTATCAATTTCATCTTTAATCAACACGAACTTATTCATCATTAATATCATAACTCATAATATTTAACAACCAGATCATTCCCAAGAAAGAGGGGGCTTTTCGATAAGGATTTGTCCTTATTGGCGCGCAATTAGGTGACCAAATCTCTCATTGATAGAACTTTCTAGACATTGTCAATTTTGTAAATAATAATATTAATAACTTTTTCGTCTCAATTATTGATTTAATAATATAAAATATTATGCAGATGATACTGTGACAATAATTGAATCAATAATATGAGAGATATGATGCAACAATTACTGTAACAATAATTGAGTATAACTAAGTGACTTCTCACGTAAGCATCAATAATCAATACCGTGTGCAACCACGCAACCACGCGTATTACTGTACTTTTACTACTGGGTAATTCAACAGTTTTAACGGTAACACTTTCGCTGTTATTTTTATAAAAAGATAATTCTATCATTTTCTAACTACGACAATACTTCTGTTGTGGGGTCCACCAATGATTGTGCCATCGTACGAATATTCTCTGTTAAAACGAATATTCCCCGACCAATCGAATATTATATAACCACTTGCTTACTTTGCAAAATTTATAAATATTACCCATAACTATAACATTATATCAAATCCACACCATAATATTTAAAAATATATTTTGAGAAAATTATTCTTTATTCATAAAAGTTGGGGTCTTACATAATCCCCTATTTATTCAAATAGCATACAGTACATTTAACACTTAACACATAGCACTATCCCTTTTTATAGAATATCGGGATTAACAACACCACTTTAAACAAAAGTTGTAATTCTCTGACTTTAAACAAAAAGTCGTAATTCTCCATTCACACATAACTATTCCCAGTTCATCAAACTTACCACACCTAGGGGTTCAGGAACTTATCACCATTATATGAGTGTATGAACTTATCCTAGTTAGACCTTTGGTGTCCATTTGCTGAGGGGTTCAAAATATTTCATATAATTATGAGTCATGAACTTATCATAAGTATGAGTTTTAAGAACACACAAATTAATCTTAATCTTGTATTCATATAGAAAATATAGATTTCATTCATACAAACATATATATTTACATATGTTCACAGACTATCAAAAGATACTATCGCTTAAACTTAAGCTATCTACCATCCACTCCCTTCACCAGTCTTCTTTTTGTTAGGATACTAGTTGAATCCGTGACCCGTTCTCCCACATGAAAAAAAAATACTTCTTCATATTCGGCTTAGGACAATGTAGGAAAATATGTCTTTTCTGCTTACAATTGAAGCACACGTTCTTCCACATCATGCATTCTCTCGCGTGAGTCTTGCCACACTTGCTACAGACTTGTTTTTCCTTCGGGTTTGAATTTTTTAGAATTATCACTATCGTTGTCCCTCTTTCTCTTATTCTTGCCCTTCTCCTTAATTGTTCCTTCAGACTATCCACCACCTTTAGTCTTCATCCTTTCTACCTGTGCCTTCAACTCATTTCGTTCTTCAGTTATTTCGCATAACGCTCGCTCCGTCTTCCATAACTCCTCCAAGAGAAACACTTTACTTCGGCGTTCTTGAACTTTTGCAGATTCGTGATCTTGTTATCTCACTTTGGTCTTATTCTCTTTTTTTGCCTTAGCTTCTTTGGACTCTGCCTCCTCATCATCACTCAGATACATCTCGCACTACTACAAAACAGTAAATAGACAACACTTTAAAGATGACGTTTTTATAAAAAATATTGTGGTATTTTTTTTACAACATTTTTTAACAAAACATTGTAGATACATATGAAAAAACGTTATGTATTTTATAAGGGCAATTTTTGATTTTAAATAGATAACATTTTTTAAACAAAAACATTATCTATATAAAAAAATAAGGAGCAAAAAATAAAAACACGGAGCTGAGAATTTGAAATTAAAACACGAATCTCTCTCATGTCTCTATACTTTTTCTCTCTACGAAGCGGGTGCTCTCCTACAATCCAAATGCTACCACTGTGGCCATCAGCTGAGGAGGCACGTACCAGTCGGAGATGTTTCGATTCGAGCTAGAGAAGATCAGAAAATGCCTTTGATTTGTTGGTCTGGTCTGGTCCGGTCCGGTCAACAAAATTCTAGGGTTTTTGCTATGGCTGACCTCTTTGTGATTCCTGCTCCCATTCTTCGTTGTTAAGCAGTCCGCAGTGCCTAAGCCAAAGCCCATATTTATTTATTGTCTGTTAGCAAAAATAGAAAAATAATACTTCATCTCTCTTTACTCAGGGCCGAAGCTGTTTGATGGTACAGTTGATGAAAACCATTAAGTTCTCGCCTGAATTGTAGCTGCAGAGGGGGAAAATGGCGCCTATTAAACTTGTGTGGTTGCAGGTGTGGAGAGACGCCGGATATATGACATCGTCAATGTCTTGGAAAACATTGGTGTAAGATCTCTTATTACCCCTTTTCTCCTTAGTTTTTTATAATTTGAGAATTTTAGGTCGAATTCTGAGCTTGTTACTATGAATCAGGTTCTTGCAAAGAAGGCCAAGAACTGATATTCTTGGAAAGGGTTTGGAGTAATCCCTAAAACTTTACAGCTACTTAAGGTATTTTTTACTTTCAATTTTTCTTTCAAGACTTTAGGTTCAACATTGCAGTTCTAGATTATCAGTTTATTTAATTTTAATTGAATGATTGAAATTTCTGGTGCTTTGTTAGCAAGAAGGTCTGAAGGAAAGTTATACTACATTTGATGATAATATCTCTCTAAAGGTGTGTGGACTCTTAAGGCATGAAACTGTAATGCTTCCTTTTTAGTTGTTGACAAAGTTCAATTGTATTTCCCCATTTTTCAGCTATAAATTAATAGGATTACTATTATTTATCCTGTTCTGTAGGTTTCAGATGACTACGAGGATGAATTTTTTTACAGTTCCAATAATTCAAGTCAGAATGAAAGAGTATTTGTTTGTTATTTTTTTACAGTTTCAATTATATTTTTTTGGTGATGTGCAGTAAATGATTAGATGCAAGGAAATTACTAAAGTTCTGGATATACTTTTGACATGGTTTTTTTTTACGATTTTGTGAATCCAATACGTCATGCTTTTTAAAGGTATCATACGTTGTTACTCCTTTTTACTTGTCCTATTTTTGGTGACTTGAAATGTGATTGATCACATTCAAATGTGATTCAGTGGATGACTTGAAACAATTCTTTACAAAACTGATCCTCTTTTCTGCTGAGTAAGAATGTCTACTACTAAGTTTCCCAATTGTTATTAGTGTTGTTCATTCCAACTTATGACTTACACGGTAATAGGAAATTTTTTTATCCTCTTGCTTGTGTGGTTTATTATAAGCTTTGCTTTACCAGTTACTTCTTTTGGGAAGCTAGGGCCTTGACTGTATTTGTTGCAAATTTTTGTATTTTGATTTGTTCATAGGCAATCTTTTATCAGTTTGTGACTTATCTGGTTTATTATAAGCTTTGTGCTTGTTTACACTGTCTTCTCCACCACTGATGCCAAGCACAGCGCCAAAGATTCTCATGTCCCTGTAAGCCACCACAATCTCTAATATCTCCTTAATTTTTAATTTATGAACCCCTATAAAAAGGTTTAACAGTAATTGAAATTCACAATTAGACAAATGTATACCCCTTCCTCTGGCTGAATGATTAAGTTAGTGCTTCTAGTTTTAGAATAAAGCATCTTAACAAATGTTGACTGTTTGCTGAATGACATCTTTAGGGAACTGAAATGAAGCTTGGTTTAGCCATTGAAAGTAAAAATGCCACTTTATCTGTTAAAAGGAGGTTGCATGTGAACAACTATGCTATTTGGGACAGGTATGTGTTTAGAATTCACTGTTTCTGCATGCTGTGTGTTGTGCCATATACTATATTTTTAGCTTTTCTAGTTTTGCGTTTTCCAACTTGGCTTGTTATAGGAAATACAAATGAAACCTTAAAGGTGAATGACTTAAATGTTCAAGTGGATGCTCTAATTGGACTATTATGTTTCTTTTTTAGGTGTTCATTAACTGGATATGCCTACACTGATGAACTGAGGTCATTACACTGTATTCTTGTGTCCTTTTACAATGGTATCTGCAACATATATATGACATTATCTAGAAATGGATACTATGTCACATGCATATGTCAATGAGCCAAGTCAACATCTATGCAACATTACATTTTTAGTGTCGAGACTACACCCATCTCTTTGTGTCGAGACTACAGTAGTGAAGGAAATGCTCTTTTGTTTTTTCTTACTAAATGTCCAAAATGCCAAAATGCTCTTTTGTTTTTTCTTGCTAAATGTCCAAAATGCTCTTTGATCTTGCAAGTACCTCAAAAAATCAGTGACTTCCTCCTACTCAAGGTTTTCCATTCAGAAGAGAAATTCCAGTTCTCTCAACTTTCAAGCTACTCAATTTGGGCAGGAGGATATTTTATGCCCTTTTTTATGCCTCTTATTACTGCTAGCAAACAATTTGGGCAGGAGGATATTTTATGCCCTCTTATTACTCATTTAAAATCTTACTTAGCTATCTTATTATGCATTAGGAATGTCTTCAGCTATTTGAAGTTCTTGATCGTTGAGAAGCTCATGAACTGAGGCTTTTGTAGTGAATCTACAGAATTATAGAGGTGGATTGCTTTGTTTGTGAATCTTATTAACTTTTGACTATAAAAAATAGAAGAAGATAACTAAATCTTGTTTACTTGACTAGGTTGAAACAATGCCTATCCGTATTCTTTGAGAATTATCCATCACTCTCAGTGAATCACAAGGCAAGTATCACTTGGAAGCTGGGATTTATTGCAATACATAAGAAAATACAGCTTTTTGCAGTTTCTTACTTCTTGTACTGTAATGCCATCGTTTGTATATGCAGAATTGTATGTCCAATTCTTTCATTCCAGTCATACATTCAATTGTATTGTACGCGAAGGTGACTGAACAGAGGGATGAAACTTGCATCAATAATTCTCCAGAAACTACTGATAATTCAAATGACTTTGAGAATCAAGAGGAAGGACTTACTATACGCATAGCTGCTGAGGTAGTTTAACTTTGATACACATTGACCATATCAATGACGCAAAGGTAACATTTATCATTATAACTGATGGATATGGTACTTTAGTTGGATTGGATGATTTGGTACTGTAAACGAATGGTATTATTGGGATGTATTTTGAATGGTTGATACATTTTGGCTTTAAATTTAAATGAAAATTTAGACCTTTTAGCTATATATCATGTGATTAGCATATTGCAGGTGCATTGGTAATATAGGTGAACCACAACCTTTTTTTTTTCTTTATCTACAACATTTTAAAAATGTTGTATAAATTGGTTAAAAACGTTGTCTGATATACTAAACAACAACATTTTTATTCAAAAAACGTTGTGGAATCATACCTTCTATAACGTTTTTAAGCATATGCTAATTTTTGAAAAACAAATCTACAACATTTTTTTCCTAAAAAAACGTTGTGTATTGTGCTTAACTACAATGTTTTAAAAACGTTGTGTAAGGGTGTCAAATAGATGACACCCTTAACCATGACATTTTTCTGACTGAAACTACAACATTTTTTTCGCGTTGTCTATTTACTGTTTTGTAGTAGTGTCGGGATAATTATCATGATCACTTCCCAGATTGACCATAGGTTCATCTTTTCCCACTTCTTCAACTGAATTGCTTTGCGCTGGCACCTCGGTTACTGGCACTGGTGCAACAGCTGCTAGCACTTCTGTACTCAGATCATCTTCACTCGACATTCTACTATCAGTTTAAACAACTTGATTAGTACTTCATGACTACAAACTTCTCACACTATGTGTCCACATATGTCACTATTGATGCACTTCGGCAATCCCTTACTTAGTACTCTAAATGAGTATTCTAGATTTCACTTATGGTTATAATCCTAGGGTTTTCCCCACCCCACTTAAGGTTTATAACCTACATCTTTGATACCAACATGTGACACCCCAAAATTTGGGTTACCTGACCCGCGAGTTTGGTGCTCACGATCGACAATATAAATAACATTTAACTACCCATTTAATTATAAATAGGAACATACACTTCATTAACTGATATAGTTAATACATTACCCCAGGTTCTTTAACCTTAACATTACAAACATACCCTTTAGTTATACAAAAAGGGTTTACAAACATAATAATAATGTTCATAAAACTATGCTATCACTATGCCTTTGCATTTGTTCTTCACAGCACCTCCTGCCTTTTCGTCCCTAGCTGAAAAGTTTTATTTAGCAAGGGTAAGCAACAAATTTGCCCCGCAAGTTAAGATATACAATGGATATATAGGTATTAGAATAATAGACTATCTATTTTGATAGAATAACACCAAAGTTCTGGGAACTTTGAAATAGCTGAACAATTTGTTAATCAATAACAAGTCTTCTCGCATTCTACGCAACACAATAATCTGATAATGAAATAGTACAACGCTTTTAAGTTTTTATGATATTCTAATGAATAATCAAGAATCAATTCTACGTAATAACAAAGTGAAATGTTTTTTAGATTTATGCTGAGCGATCCGGTAGATCTTGAACTTCTCTTCTTGAGTAACTATCAATGTTTTGACTTTGATATACCCAAGTGTATCAGATAACTATAAATATTAAATCATACCCCTCTGCAAGTATATAAAGTGATCAGCTTCATTATACCCTATATTATGCATAATACTTAAAATGTACGCAATAGCCAAATATACGACCAAATATGTTCCCTTTATATATAAAGTTTGTCCTTCTCAGTCTTTGAATCAGAATTTGATTTAACAACGAAATACAATGATTTCAATATCTAATCACTTTTCTTCTCTTCTCTTCTCAAACCTATCAAGTTTTCTTTTTTTATCTAGTTGAAACAACTGACATTGATCTATCAATAATAATTGAATCCTCTTCTCTTCTCTTCTCGAACCTATCAAGTTCTAACAAATGTTCGTCTAGCCAAAATAATTAGCTAAGACATATTTCAATACGATTAAACAATATATAGAATTTAACCGTACTATTTGAAATCAATAATAGCTTCTACGGATTTGAATATCCAACAATAATTATTCTACAAGTATATTCTCAGAATCACTAATTCAATTTGAATTAATAAACATGCACTAACTGCGAATAATCAACAATAATTTATTGGACGTGGTCTAATTAACAATAATTAACTACCATAATATTTGAATGAATATAACTCAAGATAGAGTTAAGAAAACTTGCCTTCACCGTTGATTACTGCTACACAATATACTTATCTACGTTTGAAAGACCTATAATCACAATATCGGTCTCACAATCAGCACAATAATTCACAACACAATACTGTAATATACAGTCAATCTTTTTGCTATGCACATTACCTCATAGTCATATCAGTGTTTATAACCTATATAAGCACTTATCAAGTCTAACTAGTTCGGTCTGGTTGGACTTTGGTCTATTCTCGGTGTTCTGGTCACCCTATCCGATAATTAACACATTTATTGCCAATTAAATCTCTAAGCTTCAATATTATTTTAGATAAGTCAAACATCATTTATAATATTTTTCGAAAGCTTTTAATAATTTATAAACAATTATTATAATTTATAATAATTTTTTAAACACTTAAATCATTTTTAAATGATTTAATTATCAAATAATCTTATCATCATTAATATTTAATAATATAAAAATATTAATGTTATACTTGTCAAAATATTAAAGTTATTATTAATAACTTAAAATATTTTTAAATCATCAATATTCTACTTAAATGATTTTTAAATTAATTAAAATTATTTTTAAACCATCACCATTAATATTTAAATATTAATGAAATTATCATCAAAATATTAAAAGTCATTAATTATAACATAAAATATTTTTAAATCATTTTCTTCATTTTTAAATCAATAAAATTATTTTTCTATCATTTATTTAATTTACTAATTAAATAATTCTAATATCATTAATATTAATTTATTAATGAGAATTCTCAAAAAATATTGAAAATTATATTCTATAATTCAAAATATTTTTAAACACTTTATTCTCATTTAAAATATTTTTTAAATCAATAAAATCATTTTTAACTTATTTATTTAATACATTAATTAAATAAATCTAATATCGTTAATATTAAATTATTAATGAAAATTCTCTAAAAATATTAAAAGTTACAATTTATAACTCAAAATATTTTTAAACTCTTTATTCTTATTTAAAATGATTTTTATAAAATTAAAATCATTTTTCTCTAATTTATTTAATGCACTAATTAAATAAATTAAATATCATTAATATTAAAATAATTATAAATATTAATGAAAATGTTTGAATTATTAAAAGTTATTTTTCATAATTTAAAATAATTTTTAAAATTATTTTTGTAATTTTTAGAATTTATTTTCTATTTTTTAAGTATTTTTTAGAAATTTATAAAATAAAAATAATTAAATTGTCGCTAATGGCCTATAGCGACACTTTCTGTCGTCTTAGGTGTTCTTGGCCCCAAGAACACTGACAAGTCAGTGTTCAAGCTTGCTTGTTTGACCGCTTGTGATTCTCAGTACAAACATGATTTGGGCTAACTTAAACTCTAATCATGTAGTAAAAATGTAACACTACATTATCCATCCAGTATCTTGGTCATACAACAAACAAACCATTAGATCTAAGCTTCTAAAGTTACTATCAGAACATTTCTGGGTTTTCCAGAAACCCAGGTAGTTCGACTGGTCACTTTTTAGATCATTTTAAGTTAGGTTCTAGTCATGATTCCTGTGATTTCATGGTTTAAATCTGTAGTCTTTATGTCCAGGAACATATACATAACATTATTTCAGTCTAACAATAGCAGGATCACCATGTATCATTCGGTCAAACTATGTCAGAAATTCAGTTCATATGTTTTCTGGAATTTCCAGAAAACAGACAATCATACCGGATGGTCTACTTCGACCATCCACTACCTCCGATTGGTTGATGTTTTAAGGAATCTAATGGCCAGTATCTATAATCCAGACAACCGACTACACATTGATTACAACAACATCAACAAAACTCACAAAACCTGACAGATCAAGGAGCTTGAAAACGTTGTCAGACACTGTTCATGTATTTCTGGGTTACCCAGAATTCTACTCGGTCATGGTCGGTCAACCGACTTTGACCGATTATAACTCGAAATCTGGACATTAAACGACTATGCTTTCACTTCCAGATCAAAGACAACATGACAAGCTACAGATTACAACTTTAAAACAACAAAAATCACAAACACAGAAAGATCTAGAGCGTCTGACATTAGCTTGTCAGATGACTGATAAGCTCAAGAACAGTTTTGAAAATCTTTACCTTTAAAGCCATTTGATGCTATGGATCTATGGTATATCACCATAGATCATCATAAAACATCATATAACACAAGATTAAACACTTAAACACAAAAATTTTCTTAGCATACATGGTCAAATTAGGTATAGGGCTTTATACCTTCTTGTCCAATCCTTTGATGTTAGATCTCCTTAGCTGATATTGGTGTTTTAGAGAGGTGTTTTATGACTGATACACTTATGTTTTTCGTAGGTTTAGGAGAGAGAGAGAGAGAGAGAGAGTTGGTGAGAGCTTGTGACCAAAATGAGCAAATACATGTATTTTCTCTCTCTTTAATCTATATATACAACGATATGTTGCTAAGATCTGAAGTTGCTGTCAATTGGAGGTTGATTTGCTGATATTTTAAGTCACCATGGTCAAATTAGTTGGTGAACAACTAAAGGTCTTGGCCATCTTTACAAGCGACCTTAATAAAAATGTAAAAAGGGTATTTTTGTCATTGTTCTTGTAATTTTAATGGCATTATGGTCAAATGTCGAAACCCTTAGGGTTTAACCCTCAGGGATTAACCCTAAGGTTCTAATCCTTAGGTTTTACAAACTCTAATTCTAGAATTTTCTAGTTAAGGTTTTAAAATAGAAAATTAAAAAGTTCAAAAATGTAATTAGGGTTTTCAATAGGAATTAATATTTCTAAAGTATAATTAGGGTTTCCTAATTATATTAGCGTTTACTAATCACTTTAGGGCTTACTAATTAGAATTAGGATTTCCTAATTAGTGTTTAGGATCTTCGAATTTAAATTTAGGGTTTCCTGGCTTTCAATTAGGATTTTCAACTGCACATTAGGGTTTTTAATCCTGGGATTAGAATTTCTAATCTCTTATTAGGATTTATTAATATTATACCCTACTTTATCAATCATTGATCAATAACTCTATACTGTAAAACCACATACTCATTAATATAATTATTTTAATTATATTTTATATCGAATCCCTATCCGGACTTAGGATTAGGGTTTCTAAATATATTAAGCATAACTCTACTCTTATTTTCTCAGTTAATACACAAATTGACTACTTCTCGAAACTCATGTCACAGATACTCGTCACAAAATTGATAATCAATATTAATATTAATTAAAAAATAAAATTTATTATTAAAATTCAGATTATTCGAAATCCCGGGTTATTACATATACACATTTTGATAACTAGGGCATACTAAAATTAATTTACTAGTTTGTTCAAATATAGAAAAATTATGTGTACTAAAGGATATTTTAAAACCACTATCACATAGTTGACTGATAGATAAAAGATTATACCTGAGTCTTATGACTAACTGAACGTTAGAGATAGTTATTTGGTAATTACCATCACTTCCAATTCCAATTATTTTACCTTTATTGTTATCTCCGAAAGTTACTTCATCAAAGTCTGTAGCTTGCAAATTTTTCAATTTTGATTTGTCACCAGTCATATATATTGAATAACCACTATCGAGATACCATTTGCTTTTATTCAGATCAGCTGCAAGACATACCTGCAGTATATGTACTAATTTTATACATTGGTACCCTTTAATAAAAATGGTCCTTTAGGTTAGTTTTCCATTTTGTATAAGGAATATTTAAAGTTTCCTTTACAAAACTTGGCATAGGATAATCAGTTGTGGTAGAAATAATCATTCTATGAGTAACAGGATTATGAGATGTATGATAATACTATTTATGAAATTCTTTTTTTTGTGATAGTAGGTGTTGTGTATGTTCCTTTGGGAACCCAAATTATTTTTCCTTTTATAGTTTTCATTTCTAGAATTGCACATATAAAAGGAATGACCGTTTCTGTTACAGTAAGAACATTTGGTGAAAGGAGATATATGACATTCTTTTTCTTTAATTTTAATATGATATAGTCCTTTATCTTTTGATTTACTTGTTTCTACAGTATATCCTAAACTTTCTTTATTTAAACTACATTTTTGTTGATTTAACATAACTTTAAGATTTTCTTTTCCTTTTCCTTTTGTAAATTTGTAAATTATAATATTTAAATCGTCACATTCTTTTGTTAAATTTTTAATTAAAAAATTATGTTTTTCTAATTCTAATTTTAGATGTGAATTCTCAATTTTTAGATTTCTAATTTCTTCAGTTATCACTTGATCTTGTACTTGAGTATCTTCATTGATTACATCAAGTGTTGAATTTTTAATTTCAAGATTTTCAATTGAGATGATGAGTGTTGAGTTTTCTATTTTAAGATTTTTATTTATTCTTTTAAATTGTTCTAATTCTTTTTTTAATGAATTATTTTCTAAGTTTAATTCATTTAAACTTTCATTGGTTATAATCAAATTAGCATTTTCAATTTCAAGACTTTTGTTTATTTTTCTTAATTTTTCTAAATCTTCTTTTAATCTTATAAACTCTTCCTTTATTATTTCATTATTATCATATATGTAATTATAAGCCTCTTGTAATTCATAATGTTCTTCATTTATATTTTCTAAAGTGTATGCAGAAATGAAGTGCTAAGCAATTGATGTTCAGAATTTACCTTAGATCTTGGTGATGAGTCATTATCTGCCATTAAACAAAGATTTGCGATTTCTTCAATTTGTTCAGTAGTTTCTTCCTCGTCACTTAGATCCCATCCTTCCTTAGCTACTAGAACTTTATTGGTGACTAGTTTTGGACAATCCTTTTTGAAATGTCTAGGCTTCTTGCATTCAAAGCACGTCTTTGAGTTTTCATTTAAGTTGGTATTTCTGAAGTTGTTGTTATTTACTTTGAAATTCACTCCTTGTGCTTTGGCTTGAATATTTGTTTACTCTTGAAGTTGTTGAAGTTGTTGTTTGTCTTCATAAAGCCTTTGCCATATTTTCTTGCCTTGCTTTGAATTACTCTCCTGAGTTGTCTAGATAGTAGGGCAACTTCATTGTTGTGTAGACTTAGGAGTTCTTCATTAAGTTCTTCATCATCGCTTTCTTGGTCTACCAGAAGGGCTTTGAAGGCAATTCCTTTCTTTTTGAGATCTGTGTCTGATCCGGCATTTTTGACTAGCACGTCGACTTCATAGGCATGAAGATTTCCAATGATATTATCCATATGATATGTGGTTAGATCTTACATATCCTTGATTGTTGTAGCCTTCATTTTCCAGATGGATGGAAGAGCTTTGAGAATTCTTCTATTTTTCTCATTTGTAGTGTATGCCTTTCCCAATTGCTATAGCTCATCAATGATTCTGGAAAAATGTGTTTCCATATCAATGATCTTTTCTCCTTCTTCAAGCTTGAAGCTTTCATATTCTTGGATTAGGGCATCTTCTCTGGTTTCTTTGATATGATTGGTACCTTCATAGGTTACAATCAATTTTTTCCAAATTTCTTTTGCATTTTTGTAGTTGCTAACTCTTTTGTACTCTTTTTCAATCAAAGCACTTGTTAACACTTGTTCAGCTCGAGAGGCTATATTCATAGTCTCTTCTTCTTTAGTGGTGAATTCATAGATATCTTTCTCGACGGCCTTTTCTCCTTGAATTTTTGTTAGAACTTTTACACCTCGTTCTATGACACACCATGTTTTGATTCCTTGTGATTTTGCATAGATTTTGAATATGTTTTTCCAGGTGGCAAAGTTGATACCATCAAATAGTGGAGGTCTGGACATTGATAGTCCTTCAACGCAACCAGTAGCATTGTAGGCCATGGATCTACTCTTAGATATGCATGTATTTACTCAACAAATAAGTTAAAGAGCACCGATTTGATACCAATTGAAAGTCCAATAATAATATAGAAGGGGGGTTGAATAGATTATTACAGGTTAAAATTTATCTTAGGCCTTTTTGAATTTTTGGATAATTAATTTACAGTGTTAGAAATTAAGACAATAAAAATTCAATCACATAATGCACATAAATTTATCTGGTTCACAACATACACTGTAATAACCGTGAATTTTAAGTCACTATATATGTATGTACCTTATTGATATGTTAAAACTCTGTGTTATATAGTGATTTAATATGTGACAACATATGTGAAGTGGTGCATGGATCAATAAACATATATACTATAGTTATGGATATATACATTTATAGATTTCTTTAAAAAATGAAAGTTTCGTAACCTAATTATACATTAGGTGAGACAATTAAATAACCTAAGGGTTATGGTAATAAGGAAAGGTTAGTATTTAATAGGTATACTAACTTAAGTGGATAATCTTGTTATTTCAAGTGACTAATAATTTTAAACCTATTTCTAGTAAACCTAATTTGGTTATGAGCTAAAGTCACATGTATAAGTAATTAAATTTCATATGATTGGAAATGGAAACCCTAAATAAATATTTTGGGTAACATATATTAAAATTGTTAGACTATGTTTATTACATGGCCCAAAACAATTAAAAGAGAAGCCCAAAAGAAATAAAATGCAAACCAATACTTAACCCACTTAATTTAGGGTATTTTAGGCTTTTGATTAATCAAATTTGTGCATTAAAATAAAAGCAAAATGGAGGAGATAATGGGGGCAAGGGGACCGACCACTTTAGGCCTTTTAAGGCGACAAAATTATGATAATCAAGTTCCTTAATTAGTAACTCTTACATCAAGTACAAGTGTGTCCATCTCCCACTGGTAGAAAATATACTTAGCACCTTTAATCACATGATTAGGCTCAATTGGAAGAGATAAGACAAAGCCTTTTATCCATGGGACAGTAAAAGTATGGGGGATAATAGTTAATCACCTATTTCATTTGCTAGAACATTTCATTTTCTCTCATTCTTCTTCTTCTATCTTTTTCTCAAAAGCTAGTAGCATATAAGAGAGAAAAGAGAGAGAGAGAGAGAGGGTTCAGTTTTTCTAAGAGAGGGAGAGGAGTTGTTGTTTATGCATCCTAAGTTCATTACTTACTTTGGAAGAACAAGAAGGATATCAACCAAAACTAGGTGAGGTTCTCATCCTTTTCTTTTTCTAATTCTTCTTCTATTTTCGGTTTTTACCTCATCATATATGGGGGATTATGGTCTAATACTCAAAGTACCCTAGTTTTACATATCATCATGTATGGAACTAAGTATCTTGAGTGTTAGAGCAAAGGTTTAGAGGAAGGAATTGAGCATATGTTCTCTAAGGGGTGAAACCCTTGTTTTTCTTCCACTAAATCTTGTGTAACTCAAGTTTTACAACTTGGATTTGTGATCCGTCGAAGAGGGGTGCTAGATACATGAGTTATCTAGTAAACCCAAGTGGTAGAACACAAATCTAGTAAGTAATGAAGCCTTTGGGGCTGTTTTCCACAAAACAGTCCATATAGGAAGTTTAGGTTTTGAAACCCTAAAAAACTACTATCCCCGTTTTTCATGAGGCTGTTTCGGTCAGTTGCAAGTCCTTTAAAAATCTGGGAAAAATCGCAGAGGTGCCTTAAGAAGTTATCTACGTGTATAAAAAAGAACAGACATGTTTCAATTTATAGGTTGTGCGTAATGGCTATTTCCGTAAAGGACTCCTAAATATTAACACTCCGAATTTCTCACAGTGTATACACTGAAAGATTTCGAAATATTTACAATAGGTTCATATATGTTATCAGAGTATACCCTGAAAATTTTAGATTTTTCTGAGCAACACTCGATTTATGAAAAATGAAGCAAAATCCGAGTGTTTTGGGCACTTTAAAATTAGTAAATCATTTTTTAAAATTCCAAAAAAAATTGGGGATCATTGTCGGTTCATATACTGTCCAAATACAGAAAATAAGAATTTTTGGAATCAGTTTGGTATTTTTCCTAAAAATAATGAAGTTATGAATAAAAAGAAATAAATAGTTAAATGATGTCTTAAATAAGAAAAATGTGATTTTAATGCTTGAAAACTCCTAATATATAATATTATGACTATTTTAGGGTATTTTGGTAATTTATAATAAGAAATATTATTTATGACCTTTTACGGATATTAAATAAGAGGTTTAATAAAGGGTGAGCAATTAGAATAAATTGTTTATTAATCTAATAAATTATTAAAAATATTATTATGATATTAATAATATTATTATATGATATTGTTAAATAAATAAAAATATTAAGATTAAAACTTCATTAAAATATTATTAAATGGTTAATAATATTTGATTTTAGCATTAATAAATGATTAAAGTATTATTAAATGATTAATAATATTAGATTAAAATATTATTAAAAGATTATTAATATTAAATTAAAGTATTATTATTGAGTAAATAATAATATTCGAGATTAAATGAAATATTATTAAAAATGTAATAACATTAGTAAATGAATAAAATATTATTAAATGATTAATAATATTAGTAATGGAATAAGATATTATTAAATAATTAATAATATTAGCAAATGAATAAAAGTATTATTAGTGAACTAATAATACTACGAGATGAATTAAATATTATCAAGATTAATAATATTAAGTGAATTAAAGGTAGTTGTTAATTAATAGTAACATTATCGAGGCAGGATAATATTTTTAAGAACTACATGTAATATAAAATATCTATGTGATTACATAGTCTAATGTTATGCTATGGCTAATTGAAAGATTAACTATAGGTCTCTCAAAGGAAGATAATTAAACTGCATAGCAGATATAATTTAATTGTGTAGCCGTAACCTACAAACGAGGCAAGTTCCCTAACTCAAACTCGAGTTACTATTTTCAAAGCATGTTAGTGAATAATTATTGATGATTATTCATCTTTATATTGATTATTGAGATTCGCACTTGGTGTAATTGAATTCCTGTTCTATTATTATTGAATTGCGAATTAAATTAAAGTTATTCATTCATGGACTGTTTATGAGATAGATCTATGCTAATTGTATCAGCTAGATCAAGCATGTTTAAATTTGTTAAATCAAATGTGTTTTAAAAAGCTGTTCTTATTAAATTGATATGATAAGAACTCTTGATTGAGAAAAATGGCGAATTTGATTAAGGCATGATATCGACGCTGGAATATTAAGTGTTTATGCATAAATCACGGGGTATGAAAGGCTGATCCCCTTGAATACTAAAACTTATTAAGAGGTCCAGTTTAAATTACTGAGAACCTTGGCAAATGTTCATGGTTATCTCAAAACCACTCAGTTCATGTTATTCAATTATTCGAATATTCAATTGTTGATTATTAATTCATGTTCCTTCACAACCTTATACTATTGTTGAACATTTAAAGCAAAACTTCTTTCTAGTCATGATATATCTCCCTTGTATATAAACTTGCTAAGCAAATTAGTTGCTTACCCTTGCTATATCATAACATTTATTTCAGCTAAGCCTGAAGGATCCAATGCGAAAGACAGAGGCAAAGGCAAGATCCAAGAATAGTTTAGAATGAATGTAAGTTATTATTATCTAATGGAATTTCTTATGTAAACCTTTTGTAATATGAATGGTGTGTTTAAGTTAAGGTTAAGAAGACCTTGGGACTATGTTATGAAACTTTATTATAATGAACAACGTATGTTTATTATTCCGTAATAGTTTATAGAATGGTTATAATGATGATAGATCGTAAGCACCGAATCTGAGGTTAGAGAACCTGGATTTGGGGGCGTCACAGGTTGATATCAAAGCTGTAGGTTATAAACTTAGGAATGCGAAACCTAGGTTATAACCTTAGTAGAAAACTCTTATAGAGTATGTTAGCTAGGTGATGGATTGAGGAGATCCATCAAGTTTTAGTTGTACTGAATAAAATATCATTTCATTTTATCAATGAATATATTTTATTGTGGTACTGATATTGTTTTAATTGTTTATTGTGGTTATAGGATGGCTGACGAGAGTTAAGATAGCTAGTCAGTGGACCAAGAGTCGATGGACTCTAGTGCGGAGTCCGTGGAGCATGAGATGATAGAAGAGAGACCCCATGATGATCTAATAGGAGATTTGTTGGCGAGGAACATCGAGCTAGAGGTTAAGGCTGAGCGAGTGGAGGCGCAGAACCACACCCTCCAAATTTTAGAGCAGCGTCCAGGCACAGGCTAAGTTAGCCGAGTTGCGAGGGAGATTGGAGCAGAGAGAGCTACAGCTAGGACAGTTGAGAGACGAGGTGGAAGATAAAGATGTGAGGATATATACTTTGGAGCAAGCTTTAGACATCACCTTTATGCAGTTCGATGCTAAATGGATGGAGCTGCCCTCCAGTAGTGAGAGCAGGCGTTGATTTGTATTCATGTCTGATATAGTCCCACTTTTTGTTTCTAATAGGGACTGTTTAGTTGTTGTAAATCCTTATGTTTTGCTGTATGCATAGGATGGTAGTTAGACCCCAACTCTTATTTTGATAGAGGGGTAGATGGTAGTGGATCCTCACTTTTTGTCCATTAGAGGATAGTTGGTGGTGGGCAGTTTATGCCTTGAGCGTTTATAGAAGTATGCCAGATGTCTAGTCAGTCTATATTAAAACATTGGTATATGAATATAAATGCATTATTATGATATGTGTTTGAAAATTTAAATAGTAAATTGTCTATTTAATGTTATGTGAATCCAGTAGACTGAATTGGAAATTTTTAAACAAACTTAACCCACTAATCGGGGAGAAAGACTTCCAAATCTTGATAATGCCGCCCAGACGTGTACTAAGGAACCAAGAGATCGAAGAGTCAGTTAATAATGCAGCGGGAGCTCAACCAAATCCAATGCAAGACTTTATCAACATGATGGCTGAGGCTATGACGAATCAAGCTCAATCTGCAAGAAATCAGGTGGGAAACCAAGTAGCCAACTTTAAGGATTTCAAGGCAGTAGGACCGCCAGAGTTTAGAGGAACATCAAATCCGATAGAGGCCTAGACGTGGATGAAAGAAATTGAGAAGGCCTTCATTATTGCTAGAGTAGTAGAAGAGCAGAAAATAATTTTTGCTACCTACTTAATGAAGGGTGATGCTAACTATTGGTGGGAGGCCAACCAGAACAAAGTCGGGACTGGAATCGTGACTTGGGAAGCGTTCAAGACATTGTTCTTCGGGAACTACTTCCCTGAGAGTACACAAGTGAGAATGGAGATCAAGTTTTTGGAATTGAAACAGAAGAATATGTCAGTGTCAGAGTACGCTACGAAGTTCAATGAATTGGCCAGATTCGCTCCGCATCAGGTGGATACGGAGGTGAGGAAAACAAGAAGGTTCGAAAATGGACTAAAGCCGTGGATTTACAGTAAGGTAGCGGTTTTACAAATCATGTCATTCTCAACTCTGTTGGAGAAAACTCTCATAGCAGAAGGTGGAAGCGAATCGGTCTCAAAGTACAATCGGGAGAAGAACAAGAAAAAAGTAGAAGGTGGGAATCAGAATGTTAGCAATGGCGGTAGCAACAACAAGAAGCGGAAATGGAGCAGTGGGGGTAGTAATTTAGAGAGACAACAAGGAAGTGTGCAACAAAAGAAGTCGATGTGTGAAAACTGTGGAAAGGGTCACTCGGGAGAGTGCATGAAGGGAAAAACGGTATGTTATACCTGTGGACAAGAAGGGCATACCTCACCCAATTGTCCTAAGGTGAAGAAGGGAGGTTGTTTTAGCTGTGGTGAAGCGGGACATCGGATCAAGGATTGCCCGAGGAAGAAAAGCACGGATGGCGAAAATGGCAACAGGGGCAATAACACTAGGACAACCAGTGGAGGACCAGCCCAGCCAAACAAGCCGACAGCGAGGACATTCAATATGACAGTGCAAGATGCCGTCACATCCAGGGAGGTGGTGTCAGGTATAATTCTGATCAATGATATAAATGCCTATGTGTTATTCGATTCGGGAGCTTCATGTTCTTTCGTATCTGATGAATTTGCTCAAAGATTAAGTTTACCTCGTGAACTATTAGAACACCCAATGAATATAGAAGTAGCAAACAAAGAAATTATCCCTGTAGACTACATCCTTAGGAACTGTTGTGCTGATGTACGAGGGTTTAAGCTTAACGTGGATTTGATACCAATTTATCTTGGAGAGTGTGATGTAATCCTTGGGATGGATTGGTTATCGAGTCACGGAGCGGTTATTGACTGTAAGAAAAAGTGCGTACACCAAAATACTCCGAATAAGTCAAATGTGGTATTTCATGGCAGTAAATCGCCTAGACAATCTTGTTGTCTGACGATGGTGCAAGCAAAGAAGTTGCTTAGGAAGGGTTGTATAGGTTATTTGGCTCACGTTGTGGATACCCGTAGAGTCGAGGGCGAACTGGGTCAGATACCTATTATAAGGGAATTTGTTGATGTCTTCCCAGATGAGATTTCGGGATTGCCACCAGATAGAGAGGTAGAGTTTGTTATCTATTTGGCACCAGGGACAGCACCGGTATCCAAAGCGTCGTATCGTATAGCTCCGGTAGAAATGAAGGAACTGATGGTTCAACTACAAGAGTTTTTAGATAAGGGATACATTCGACCGAGCGTATCACCGTGGGGAGCACCAATCTTATTCGTAAAGAAGAAGGATGGGTCATTAAGGCTTTGTATCGACTACCGAGAGTTGAACAAGGTCACCATTAAGAACAAGTACCCGTTGCCCAGGATCGACGATTTGTTTGATCAGTTGAAGGGGGCGAAATACTTTTCAAAAATCGACTTGAGAACCGGTTATCACCAACTGAAGGTGAGGCAAGAGGATGTTCCAAAGCTGACATTCAGAACTCGGTATGGACACTTTGAGTTTCTAGTAATGTCTTTTGGATTGACGAATGCGCCAGCAGCATTCATGGACTTGATGAACAGAGTGTTTAAACATTATTTGGATAAGTTTGTTGTCGTGTTCATCGATGACATTCTGGTATATTTAGAGACGGAGGAAGAGCACATTGAACATATAAGGATAGTGTTAGAGACATTAAGGAGGGAGAAGTTATATGCAAAGTTCTCCAAGTGTGAGTTTTGGTTGCAGAAAGTACATTTTTTGGGTCACATTATCGATAAGGATGGTGTTTCGGTGGATCCAGCAAAAGTAGAAGCGGTTATCAACTGGGAACAGCCAAAGACGCCGACAGAAATTAGGAGTTTCTTGGGATTAGCAGGATACTATCAGAGATTTATCCAAGATTTTTCAAAGATAGCATCGCCATTGACCAACCTTACTAGAAAGACAGTGAAGTTCCTTTGGATGGAGAAATGTGAGGAGCGTTTCATGGTATTGAAGAAAAGGCTCAGTCAAGCACCTGTGTTGGCTTTACCAGAAAACACGGGAGGATTTATAGTGTATAGTGATGCATCACACAAGGGTCTTGGCTGTGTACTGATGCAGCATAGTAAGGTCATTAATACGCTTCACGTCAGCTGAAGGATTATGAGAAGGGTTATCCGACTCATGACCTAGAGTTAACAGCAGTAGTTTTTGCCTTGAAGATTTGGAGGCACTATTTGTATGTCGAGAAGTGTGAGATATATACGGATCACAAGAGTCTGAAGTATATCTTTACGCAGAAGGAGCTAAACATGAGGCAGCGCCGATGGCTGGAATTGATCAAAGATTATGATTATGAGATTCTGTACCATCCAGGTAAAGCAAATGTAGTGGCAGATGCCTTGAGCAGAAAAGGTAGAGAGAAGTTACCGAAGTTGACCATTCAAGAGGAATTAGTGAAAGATTTCGAATGACTTAACTTAGAGGTTAAGTTTCCGATGGAGACCAATGAGAAATTATTTACAGTGGCAGCGAGCCCGACTTTATTAGATAAGGTTAAAGAGGCTCAAGAGAAGGATGAAGATTGTGCCAACATCAAGAAGCGATTAGCTGAATGGGACGAATTGAAATACAAGATTGATGGCACCAGACTGCTGAGATTCGAAGGACAAATTTGGGTATCGTTAGTACCAGAACTAAGAGAAGAGATTTCGCAAGAAGCTCACAGTACGTGGTACTCGATACACCTAGGAAGCACAAAGATGTATCAAGATTTATGTCAACACTTTTGGTGGCCAAACATGAAGAGAGAGGTTACAGAATGCGTCAGCAGATGTCTAACTTGTCAGAGAGTCAAGGCAGAGCATCAACGACTGAGTGGATTACTACAGCCTTTAGAGATTTCAGAGTGGAAATGGGAGCACATCACGATGGATTTTGTGGTGGGACTTCCAGCAACGCAAAAAGGGCACGACGCGATATGGGTGATTGTAGATCGTCTTACGAAGTCGGCTCACTTCTTGCCGATCAAGATCAGGTTTAGTTTAGACCAGCTAGCCAAATTATATATCAAAGAAATTATCTCGAGGCATGGCGTACCAGTATCTATTGTATTGGATAGAAATCCGCGATTTACGTCAAACTTTTGGAAGAGTCTTCAAGAAAGAATGGGGACGCAGCTACGGATGAGCACCGCGTATCATCCGCAGACCGATGGATAAAGCGAGAGAATGATTCAAACGCTTGAAGATATGCTCAGAGCTTGTGTGATGGACTTCAAGGGTAGCTGGGAGGATCATCTTCCATTAGTAGAGTTCGCGTACAACAATAGTTATCACGCCAGTATCAGAATGCCACCGTACGAAGCACTGTATGGGTGAAAATGTAGAACGCCCTTATGCTGGGATGAAGTGGGTGAACATTAATTGTTGGGACCAGAACTGGTGCAGCAAACCGTAGAGATCATCAAGGTTATAAGAGCCCGGCTGGTAGCAGCTCACGATCGCCAGAAGAAGTATGCAGACTTACATCGCCATAAGAGAGATTTTGAAGTGGGAAGCTATGCATTTTTGAAAGTTTCTCCTTGGAAAGGGGAGATAAGGTTTGGAAAGATAGGTAAACTGAGTCCGAGATTTATTGGACCCTTCGAGATCTTGAGAAAGATAGGCGAAGTGGCGTACGAGGTAGCTCTACCTCCTGAACTGGAACATATTCATAATGTGTTTCATGTGTCAGTGCTATGACCATATAAGCCTGATTACTAGCACGTGATATCGTACGAGCCAATTCAGGTCGAAAAGGATTTCTTGTACGAGGAAATTCCAGTTGAAATTTTAGATTGAAAAGAGCAGAAATTGCGAAATAAGGTTATACATTCTATAAAAGTTCTTTGGAGGCACTATAATGTTGAAGAAGCTACGTGGGAACTCAAAGAAAAGATGAGGGAAAATTATCCACACCTTTTTGAGTAACCCTATATGTAATTCCGGGGACGGAATTCTTGTAAGGGGGGGGGGAGGATGTAATAACCGTAAATTTTAAGTCACTATATATGTATGCACCTTATTGATATGTTAAAACTCTATGTTATATAGTGATTTAATATGTGAAAACATATGTGAAGTGGTGCATGGATCAATAAACATATATACTATAGTTATAGATATATACATTTATAGATTTCTTTAAAAAATGAAAGCTTCGTAACCTAATTATACATTAGGTGAGACAATTAAATAACCTAAGGGTTATGGTAATAAGGAAAGGTTAGTATGTAATAGGTATACTAACTTAAGTGGATAATCTTGTTATTTCAAGTGACTAATAATTTTAAACCTATTTCTAGTAAACCTAATTTGGTTATGAGCTAAAGTCACATGTATAAGTAATTAAATTTCATATGATTGGAAATGGAAACCCTAAATAAATAATTTGGGTAACATATATTAAAATTATTAGACTATGTTTATTACATGCCCAAAATAATTAAAAGAGAAGCCCGAAAGAAATAAAATGCAAACCAATACTTAGCCCACTTGATTAAGGGTATTTTAGGCTTTTGATTAATCAAATTTGTGCATTAAAATAAAAGCAAAATGGAGGAGATAATGGGGCCAAGGGGACCGGCCACTTTAGGCCTTTTAAGGCGACAAAATTATGCTAATCAAGTTCCTTAATTAGTAACTCTTACATCAAGTACAAGTGTGTCCATCTCCCATTGGTAGAAAATATACTTATCACCTTTAATCACATGATTAGGCTCAATTGGAAGAGATAAGGCAAAGCCTTTTATGCATGTGACAATAAAAGTATGGGGGATAATAGTTAATCATCCATTTCATTTACTCATTTCATTTTCTCTCATTCTTCTTCTTCTATCTTTTTCTCCCAAGCTAGTAGCATACAAGAGAGAAAAGAGAGAGAGAGAGGGTTAAGTTTTTCTAAGAGAGGGAGAGGAGTTGTTGTTCATGCATCCTAAGTTCATTACTTACTTTGGAAGAACAAGAAGGATAGCAACCAAAACTAGGTGAGGTTCTCATCCTTTTCTTTTTCATATTCTTCTTCTATTTTCGGTTTTTTACCTCATCATTTATGGGGGGTTATGGTCTAATACTCAAAGTACCATAGTTCTACATATCATCATGTATGGAACAAAGTATCTTGAGTCTTGAATCAAAGGTTTAGAGGAAGGAATTGAGCATATGTTCTTCAAGGGGTGAAACCCTTGTTTTTCTTCCACTAAATCTTGTGTAACTCAAGTTTTACAACTTGAATTTGTGATCCGTCGAAGGGTACTAGATACATGAGTTATCTAGTAAACCCAAGTGGTAGAACACAAATCTAGCAAGTATTGAAGCTTTGGGGGCTATTTTTCCCAAAGCAGTCCATATAGGAAGTTTAGGTTTTGAAACCCTAAAAAGCTACTATCCCCGTCTTTCATGAGGCTATTTCGGTCAGTTGCAACTCTTCTAAAAATCTGGAAAAAATCACAAAGGTACCTTAAGAAGTTATGTACGTGTAGGAAAAAGAAAGGACATGTTTTGATTTATAGGTTGTGCGTAATGGCCATTTCCGTAAAGGACTCCTAAATATTAAACCCAAATTTCTCACAGTGTATACACAGGAAAATCTCGAAATTTTTACAGTAGGTTCATATATGTTATGAGAGTATACCTTGAAAATTTCAGATTTTTCTGAGCAACACTCGATTTATGAAAAATGAAGCAAAATCTGAGTGTTTTGGGCACTTTAAAATTAGTAAATCATTTTTTAAATTCCAGAAAAATTTGGGGATCATTGTTGATTCATATACTATGCAAATCCAGAAAATAAAAATTTTTGGAATCAGTTTGGTATTTTTCCTAAAAATGATGAAGTTATGAATAAAAGGAAATAAATAGTTAAATGATGTCTTAAATAAGAAAAATGTGATTTTAATACTTGAATACTCCTAATATATAATATTATGACTATTTTAGGGCATTTTGGTAATTTATAATAAGAAATATTATTTATGACATTTTATGGATATTAAATAAGAGGTTTAATAAAGGGTGATCAATTAGAATAAATTGTTTATTAATTTAATAATTTATTAAAAATATTATTATGATATTAATAATATTAGTATATGATATTGTTAAGTAAATAAAAATATTAAGATTAAAACTTCATTAAAATATTATTAAATGGTTAATAATATTTGATTTTAGTATTAAATATGATTAAAGTATTATTAAATGATTAATAATATTAGATTAAAATATTAATCTTAGATTAAAATATTATTAAAAGATTATTAATATTAAATTAAAGTATTATTATTGAGTAAATAATAATATTCGAGATTAAATAAAATGTTATTAAAAATATAATAACATTAGTAAAGGAATAAAATATTATTAAATAATTAATAATATTAGTAATGGAATAAGATATTATTAAATGATTAATAATATTAGCAAATGAATAAAAGTATTATTAGTGAACTAATAATACTACGAGATGAATTAAATATTATCAAGATTAATAATATTAAGTGAATTAAAGGTAGATGTTAATTAATAGTAACATTATCGAGACAGGATAATATTTCTAAGAACTACATGTAATATATAATATCTATGTGATTACATAGTCTAATGTTATGTTATGGCTAATTGAAAGATTAACTAAAGGTCTCTCAAAGGAAAATAATTAAACTGCCTAGCGGATAGAATTTAATTGCGTAGCCATAACCTACAAAAGAGGCAAGTTCCCTAACTCAAACTTGAGTTATTATTTTCAAAGCATGTTAGCGAATAATTATTGATTATTATTCACCTCTATATTGATTATTGAGATTTGCACTTGGTGCAATTGAATTCCTGTTCTATTATTATTGAACTGCGAACTAAATTAAAGTTCTTCATTCATGAACTGTTTATGAGATAGATCTATGCTAATTGTATCATCTAGATCAAGCATGTTTAAATTTGTTAAATCAAATGTGTTTTAAAAAGTTGTTCTTATTAAATTGATATGATAAGAACTCTTAACTGAGAAAAAGGACAAATTTGATTAAGGCATGATATCGATGCTGGATTAATAAGTGTTTATGCATAAATCACAGGGTATGAAAGGCTGATCCCTTGAATACCAAAACTTATTAAGAGATCCAGTTTAAATGACTGAGAACCTTGGCAAATGTTCATGGTTATTTCAAAACCACTCAGTACATTTTATTCAATTATTCGAATATTCAATAGTTGATTATTAATTCGTGTTCCTTCACAATCTTATACTATTGTTGAACATTGAAAGCAAAACTTCTTTCTAGTCATGATATATCTCCCTTGTATATAAACTTGCTAAGCAAATTAGTTGCTTACCCTTGTTATATCATGACATTTATTTCAGTTAAGCTTGAAGAATCCAATGCAAAAGACAAAGGCAAGGGCAAGATCCAAGAATAGTTTAGAATGAATGTTAGTTATTATTATCTAATGGAATTTCTTATGTAAACCTTTTGTAATATGAATGGTGTGTTTAAGTTAAAGTTAAGAAGACCTTGGAACTATGTTATGAAACTTTATTATAATGTACAATATATGTTTATTATTCCATAATAGTTTATAAAATGCTTGTGATGATGATAGATCGTGAGCACCGAATTTGAGGTTAGAGAACCTGGATTTGGGGGCGTCATATACACCCCTGGTATGTTGCTACGTCCAGTCTCAAGTTCTTATTTAGAACTTGAGATCCTATTACTATCAGTAATAAATACTCCTCTAATAGGCGGAGAAGTCTTTACAAAATTTTATAGACAAACTTTCAACTATTCGCAACTAATCTATCTTGGACATCAAGCTCCCAGCTCCCTCCTTAAGCTTAGTTATACTTTCTTTTGAGTTCAGTTCTATTCTATGATCTGGTCTTGAAACTATTGCCTTTTGCTCACCTCACAAGTACACTAGAGACCCAACTCCTAGCTGACCTCTCTACGACTCTGGTCTTGGTCGAAGAATTGCTTATCTTTCTCACAGGTACATAAAATAAACTAACTCTACCCTTTTCCTTTTCACAAAAGATTTTACAACAAATTTGCTTCTAAAATAACCAGATAAGATTTAGTACAGATTGATGCTTCTCAAATAAGTAGATATCAGTTAAAGAATAAATATTTTTATAAAGTTCAAAGACTTTTATAATTGATAAAAATATGCTTCTATGTAAGTAGATAGTAATTTGTGCTTAGATCAAATAATGCTTTTATGTAAGTAAATATGTAAATTTATGCACTGTTATAAAAGTTTATTTTACTTTTGTGTAAAAAGTGCTTCTTGAATAAGTAAATAAGTAAATTTTAGCTTTTACTCAAGAAAGCTTCTGTATAAGCAGATAAATGATTTTAATACAATTTTATAAAGAATTATTTATTCTTTATAATAAAGAGTGTTTTTCTATGGATCAAAAAGACTTGTTTCTCATATGTTTTCTAACAAGTATTGTATGAATAACGTAGTATTCAAATACTTGTAGTTAAAAGAATAAATCAGTTTAAATGATAATTGTCAAGTATAACAATTTAATTAGTTAAGCACTACTTGATATAACAAATATACTTTTTTAACTCAGATAATATATAATAATATTTTATCTATTATGTGATTTATAAATAAAGTCACTTAGTACTATAAGGAATCGTACGGTTCGATTCTCTCACTTAAGAGGAATATCTCCATAGCCTTTCGGCGTCTAAGTATTACAGAATTTATATTCTCACAATTGATATTTATATAAATATGTTAAATAGATCACTTTAGATTTTCAAATCCGGTTCGGATGATTCAATCTTTTTGGAGGAATATCTCAGTGTCGTTTTGAATTATCAAGTGTATATCTATTTTACAATATTTATATAAATAATATCAATAAAAAGTTACTTAGTACTATAAGGAATCATACTGTTCAATTTCTTCTCCGTAGCCTTTCAGCGTCTAAGTACAACTTTTTATTTGATAAATAGATGAAATATAGATATATAAAATTGTGTATAACAATTTATATTTGTATAACTATAAATTTAAAACAAGTAAGAAATAATTTAAGTAAGTTAACTCAAATGACTTATCTCAATTACTTGGACCAATTTCATCTTCTCAAATAATCAAACCTTTAGTAAGAAGAGATATAAAGCTTTAGAGAGAGTATGTAGACAAGGAGGGTAATCTTTTCTTTTCACTTGATTGGCAACAAACAAATGAATGAAAGACTTCTTATTTATAGAATTTTGAGATCGGGGGCAAAATAGTAATATTCAAATCTGTTTTTGAACTCAATGGATGAGATTGCTTCAATTTTATTTTAATGGGTTGGATGTGAATAAAACACACGGATTGCCAAACACAAAGAATTCAATTTTTCGCCTATACATTGCTTTGATAACTTAAAGCAATTAATGCTCAATTTAAAGCCAATTTTAACATCTCTCATTAATTTAGTCAAACCATGTAATAACCGTGTCCCATAAAGGTTGTCACCAAATGACCAAATGTTTGCTCACACACACACACACACACGGCTACATATGTAATATATATAAAACTTATATATGATTAATATATATATATATATATATCATGTATGAAATAAATCTTTTTGCCCAATTTTGTTTTGTGAGTTTGAAAGAAAATAGGATCTCCTTGCCTTGGATATTTATATGAATCATATTTAAATTATCAAGGTCAATAAAAATTAATTCAAATAAAATTAGAAAAATAGTTTAGATAAAAGTAAGTAAAATAATTAATTAAATCTCAAACCTATTTAATTAATTTAATTACTTCATAATTGTTATCATCAAAATATACTAAAAAAAATGGATACCTATCAATGATGATGAACTTCTGGTGAAAGGATTAAAGAGGGTGTTCTCTTAGAATGGTAATGAAGGTGTTATATGATAGGAATTTGATTTAATTCCCATTTATTCAAGCTGCCTCGTAACTCTTGTTTGATTATTGAAATTTCAAGTAATGATAAGTAGTTCATAACTTTGTTGTTTATTTAACTATTTTCACTTGTTGAACAATTAAATGCTCACTCTTGTAAATTTTAATATCATTGTAGCTAAGCCAAAGCAGACCAAAGAATCCAATATTGTTCAATTAGCTTCATATATTGCAAGATATAAGTGGTCAAAAGTCGTTAACCGACCATGAAGTTCTGATTTCTGAGTTACCCAGAAATCTCAAGAACAGGTTGAGCTGGTTACTTTGACTGACCTTTAAATTGCTTTCTGTTTGTTGTTAGGATGTCTAAGTGTTATGTAAAGATACCTTAACATACATACTACATATCTATGACACTCAAACTCTTAAATAATTCATAGGTTTACTAGAATTAATGGTCAAATATCATTGACCGAGCATGACTGCTTTTTCTGGAAATCCCAGAAAACTGATAAACACTAAGAACAGCCTCTGGATGTACTTTGACCAACATAAATCTAAATCTTAGGGTCTCACTCAGTCTAAACCAGTGTATTATATATGTACCTTGATATATAGACTACATATTACAATAATCAAAACACACATCTATCGCACGGATTGAAAGATATAAAGGCTACAAAAGCGTTGACAAATCATGACAACTGTTTTGGGTTACCCAGAAACCCAAGAACAACTCTGACAGTGACTTTGAGCCTCTATAACTTCTTATTATATAAAGGTTAAAGCCTGAATTTGATATGTTGTTATAATACTACATGAGTACTACAACACCTATACACTTACAAACCTAGAAACATCAACAGTAGAGAATTAGATTAAGGTCAAAGTGACCTCTAAGCCTTGACCAAACTATGTTCAAGAAATGAAGAACAACTATAGCTAAACTTTCTGTCGCTATAGGGCTTTAGCTACAGATAATAAACATAAATATAATAAATAAATTAATAAAATTAGAAATAATTAATAAATAATTATAAAAACATTTTTAAAAATTATTTTAAGTTATAATAAATAACTTTTAATATTTTTTCATAAATTCTATAAACATTTTATTTATTTCAAATATTATTAATAATTAAGTTATTAATAAATAATTAGAATAATCATTTATAAATACTAAATAATTATTTGAAAATGATATTAATGATTTAAAAAGCATATTAAGTGGTTATAAATTATTTAAAAATAATAAAAAGGTTTTTAATAATATTCTAAGTAAATATTAATTATTTAGAAATAGAAACACATGATTTAAAAAACGTTTAATGGATAAGTAAATATCTAAAAATTATTATAAGCTTCTGGAAATTATATATAAATTATCTAAAAATATAATAAAGCTTATAATTATTGTTTAACTGAGATATTAGCTTATTAATTATCCGGTAAAGTCTTAGGTTACCGAAATCATATCAAACTTAAATTGAACGTGAATAGTTTGTGTATTTGAGTATTATTATAAATACTAATGTGTTTGGACATATATGTTTGAATGTCTTAGGTATTTATAAACGAATCGAGTAGCGTTTCTTAATCGATCTTCGCTCAGGCAAGTTTCCTAACCCTAATTACTTACATAAGTTTTCGAATCCTGATTATTTTTTGAACAAGATTCATATCTTGATTTGCTTTTGATATAATATACCAAACCAAACTTGATTGCCAATTATTGTAAAGTTATCGCTATAGATTCTGCATAACTAAGAAATGAAATATTTATTCATATGTTATTATTGTTTATTAAGCATAAACTATTGTGTCAAATCAAATCGTTTTGGTAAGACATCCTATACTGAGTTGTAAATCCTATAAGGGAAAATTGTGTGCCAGTATATTTGACACTTAGTGCAAGTTGGGCACGATTAGGATGATATGCATACTCCTAGGATGTCGAATAGGTTGATCCCTTATCTCATATCTGAACAAAATTTCTAAGTTTTTGTGACTGATAGAAATGGTTGAAATAAAAATTTCAAAAATGGTAAACAACACTCAGTTGAGAAAAGTTTTGAACTGTTATACTTCTTCAAATCTTATATTGTGTTATAAATATAAAACCTGCTGGTCATGTCATAGTTCGTTCTTGCAAATCATTCCCTTTGAAGTATTAGATGGTAACCTTGGCACATCTGGAACAAACAATGGGAATCGACCATGTTTAGATTAGTTTAAATTACTGTCTAGATTAATGTAAGACTTTTGTAATAAGGAATTCTTTATGAAGAATCATGTAATCATACCTTTATATATATGATATAATATCATCCTTTATTTTCGTAGCTGTGTTTCCTTTACATAAATAGATTTAACTAGAACGTCTGAATTATTTTGAGATCCTTGGGAACTATACATCTGAGTGAGGGTTGGCAATATGGACTGTTCATATTATTGTTAATACTCTGAATTTCTGATAGATTGGTACTATCGATAAGATAGGGCAATCCGTAAGATATAGACTATACATCTGAGTAAGGGTATTGGTAATATGGACTGTTCATATTATTACTAGTACTCTGGATTTTGGAAAGATACATATTATTCGTAGATATAGTCTATACATCCAAGTGAGGGTATCCAAACACAACAATAGTTCTACAGTGAATTATTATCTATTATGGGCTACTGTGAACCTTGGATCTATGGGAATTGTATCTTATAAAATTTGTATAGTAGTTTGATTAGATATAAGCATCAAATCAGATACCGTGGAGTATAACTTTAATGCGTTATATTAATTGATTAGTTGTGAACATCAGATCAGATACCACGGGAGTATAGATTTGGGGGCGTCATAAGTTTGGTATCAGAGCAATAAGCTATAGATCTAAGGAAGAGGTATCTTAGTATATAATCTTCGAAGTCCGTAAAAATATTAAATTACATATAAAATAACATTAAAAACATTATGTTATGTGTAAAATTTTCTAATATAAGTAATAAAGAAGTTCTTTTTATAGGATGGCCAACTCCGATGTTGAGGAAATGCCGATAGTACGTAAATAACCCACCAAGAATTAAGTCAATTAAAGATAGTGATGCAGAAGAGGAGGAGTTGCTTCATGATCAATAATTGTTAGATGCTAAGGAAGAGAAGGATCAATAGCAGGACAATTGATGAGGATTAAAGACTATGAAGAGGCAATGTCATCACTAGTACAAAAATATAAGCATAATAATGATAAAATAAATTTTACCGCCAGAGCATTAAAGGGGAACCACAAATTAACTAAAAGTACTATTGCATCAAGCACAAAGTGGCAGGAGGGAAATACAGTTAAGGTTAATCAAGTCTGCTCTAGGAACTTGGGATGTATTCAATAATTTGCAACGTCAAGTGGTTCGATATCTAGTAGAGGGGAAGAACACTGCTTATCTGATAGATCGATCTATGTTATGCCACATGATGTAGGACTCATATGACGAAGTTAACGATTTCTAGATTATAGTATAGAAATCTAAGTGCTCTGTATTAGTATGAATAAAAGAGCATTTGTTGTTTATATTGTAGCTAGTATTATTATGTGTAAAACCATTAGATGGTTATGTTATGTATTGTTGTGAAGTATGAATAAAAATTGTGTTTGTTTGTAAACAAGATTCTTATTATGGATGTTTATATTTATTTTTTAAGAATCATGCCACCAATCAGAAGACCTCAACGAGAGATAGATAATGATGTTAATTCCACCCAATAATTAGTAGAACTTCAGTTAGGTGCTGTACAAAATAGACCTACAACTCAAACCACACCATTTAAGGACCTAACGGTACATCTAAACCTGTTGATGCATAAATTTGGATTACCGAGATAGAAAATTTTTTCTTGGTAACTAATGTTAATGACAATCAAAAGACAGTTTTTGCAACCTTTTTCCTAAAATGAGAGGCAAATTACTGGTGGAAATCTACTAGGGGTCGTGTAGAAACTGAAGTTGTGTCATGGGATAGATTCAAAGAACTATTATTTGAAAATTATTTTTCCCAATCTCTGGAGGATCGTATGGAAGTACGATTCTTAGAATTAAAATAAGGGGAACTTACTGTATCTCAGTATACAGCCAAGTTCAACGAATTATCCAGGTTTACTCCACATCAAGTTGGTACTGAACCTAGGAAGACTCGGAGGTATCAAGAAGGTTTGAAACCTTAGATACGTAGTAAATTGTCTATCTTCCAAATAAAGACTTTCCCTGAAATACTTGAGAAAGCTTTCATAGCTGAGAGTGAAAATGAAAACCTCATTAAATTTCACAAAGATAAAAAGAGTCAAAATGAGGGGGGAAATCCAAAACAGAACCCAGTTCAGGTGGGTTTAATAACAAGAGAAAATGGGATACTATTTTCTAACAACTCTATGAAAAAGGTAGGTAATAATAATAACAATTTTAACAGTAAGAAGAATAACAAGATTGAACCTTGTCCTACATGTGGGAGAAGACATAAAGGTATATGTCTTAGAAATAAATGTTTCAATTATGGTTAGGAGGGACACTATTCTCCACAGAGTCTTATCCCTAATAAAAATAAATGTTTCAACTGTGGTTCATCGGATCATTTAGCAAAGAACTGTACCATACCCAAGAGCCAAGGAATAGGGGGGAATAGAGTACCAGAGAATAATAATAATAGGTCAATAGTAGCTGCAGTTGGAGCTCAGAGTCAACCGACCACCAGTGTAACGCCCCAGAAAAATTTGATTTTTATGAGAATTAAATTTTTATTTGATTATGTGGATTAAATGAATTTAATTAATAATTTATGGGAGTAAGCTAATTGAAGGTCATTTTATGACTTATATAAGTCGGGACGTCACAGTATTTTGGCTACGTGTAGGAATTAAAGTGTTTGAATTTTCAAGATAAAAATAAAAGCTTTTCGAGAAATTTTTTGAAAAATACTATTCACGCATTTCTGCTCGGGAATTATTTTTGAATTTCTGAGAAATACGTAACGATAAAATATCGAGGTAAGATGCAATATCCAATAATATTTAAGTTATGGCAAACACAATTTTTTGCCTGTAAACTTAAAACCTAACGGTTAGGGAAAATGATTTCCGAGAAGGAATTTAAATATGTATAAGAAATTAAGGCGATGATCGTATAATACGTATGTATTTTACGAGGTAATGAATACGAGTATGATACGAGGTATTATAAGATTATGTATGAGTGATGGTATGTCGTATATGATGATTGAGTATACGAGTTAGAATACGAGATTAATACGTAAATTATACGTTATAAGGCTTTAAGCCAAATGAAATGGACTTGTGGATTTGTGTAGGGAGTGTAAGGCCAATAAGGAGTAATGTGCAAGCCCAATGTTAAAGCCCAAGTGTTGGTAATGTATAATCCAATGTGAATTAATGTAAGCCCAAACTATAAGTAAGCTAATTAAACCTCAAACCCAAAATATTAATTCAATGGGTTAGGGTGACCCATGGGGCAAGCCATGATCACATGGTTGTATGTGATGACCAAGTAATTAAATTAAGGACCAAGTATACTTAATGGTTAAGTAAATGATAAGTTATGTGATAAGTAAGTAAAGTGCTTATGTGTGATAAGTAAGCTTAAGGGCTAAGTAAATGTGATGACCAAGCAAACTTAAAGGCTAAGTGTTGTGATGGCCAAGTAATTTATTTGATAAGAAAGTAGCTTAATGGTTACGTAAGTATGGTGATCAAGTAAGCTTAATGACCAAGAAAAAGAAGTAGGGAGAAAGTTAACTTAATGCTTAAGAAATGAATAGTAAGGAGGTGATTAAGGAGGTGGAGTGGCTTCATGACCATTATACCCTCACTTTGAGATTCCTATAAATAGCAAGCTTAGAATTTCATTTGTTGGTTGTTTCATTTCATCCAACAAGTTTAGAGCTTATTGGTTAGAGAGAAAAAGCTACAAAAGCTAGAAAAAGTTAGCCTTTATTAATTCAAGAAGAAAGAAGAAGATTAATGCTTAATCAAGTGATCTTCAAGGGTAAGAGTCTAAACCATGATTCTCTTTCTCTTCCATTGTTAGAGAAGTGAGTAGTGGTAGAACATGTATGCTAAGAAGGAGTAGGAATGATTAATCAAAAGACTTAAGCCGTGAATAAGTCATGTGGTAAGATAAGCAAGAAATGAAGTTTTGAACTTATGAAGAACAAGTAAGAACTTATTAAGTCTATAAGTTAATGAAATATGTATGTCAAGATATTAGTATGATGGATTGAATCCATGTAAAACTATGAACAAATAATAAGAAACGAAGTTAAGGCAGAATTCACGAGTTTGGACAATAATCATCGAATTCGTGAAATTCTCGAAATGGAAGTCAAATTTTGATATTGAGTTCGAAAACGTTGGTTTTCAATGGAGTCAAGTCTTATTTGGCATTATAGAGTTGCGGACTCGAAAATGACCAAATTCAGACTTAGAACGAAGAAATGAGCATTGAACGTTCATGAACGTTTATCGTTTTCCTTAAAATGAACTAAATAGTAAATTTTGAGTTAACGGATTCAAAATTGTGAAATTCTTGTATGAACACGTAGAGTATGTGATTTATGAGCTAATGGCTTTTGAATGAGCCAATTTGGACTTGAAATGATCAAATTTGGAGTCCGGGAAGTTCGCAAAGTTAAATATCTGTCAAATTTTTCTAAGGCACAGAGTCCGTGCCGCAACGCGACTGAAGGAGTAAAGGCCCACGCCTTAGCGCGAGGCCAGAACCATAGCACACTGTTAGTTGGCACCGCAGCGCGGCCTATAACACTTAGACTCACGCCGCAGCGCCGACTCCGGTCTGTAGCCACTGAAGTGTGACACCGTAGCGCGGCATAGATAAGGGAAGCTGACGCTGCAGCGCCAACACTAGGGTTTTGTATAGTAATGAAGACTTATAAAGATAGAAGGAAGCTGATGGTTTATTAATGAATTAAAACCTAAAATGACATTGTTTAAAATGTTTAAACCTTAAGTAATACACTAAAGGTTGAAATAAAGATTAATTGAACGTAAGTTATTAATACTGAAGCGATGAACAATAAATAAGCCGTAAGGGCAGATAAATACTTGAAACGAGTTTCGTTAATGAAATGAGTACGATTAAGAATATGAAATGAAAGATAGTTGATTGATAATGAATTAATTAACTTAAAGTAGCATCTTCGATGGTGACTATAACGTTAAGAATTACAATTAAAAGTTGTTAATGATTATGTGAACGTGAACGTAAGAATGATGTATAATCTAGCAGAAAGTCGAAATGAATAATAACAAATCTAATACATGATTAGATTGAGAAGAAGGGTAAGATTCATTAGGAATCATGTATGTTCATTCATAACCTAATGTGGTATGTTATGTGGTTATGTGTTGTAGAGACCGTAAAGACTGAAAGGAAAAGTTATTATACTGTAGCAGACGCTGAAGGAAAGTTTTTCTTATCGCTTGTCTAACCTTCGTGTTAGCCAAGTTTTCAATAATTCATGTTATGAGATGCATGAATGGTTTTAAATAAAGGGTTGATGCCAGTTTTAACTCGGCTAGACTAATCTTGAAGAGTTAATTGATTTATCCACAAGTCTTTCAATATAGAATTGATAACGCTATCCTATGCCAATTGTTTGGTACGGATTCAAGGTAAGCCTGAGTATGAATAAACAAATGTATTTCACATTATTTATTCGATGGGCACACGAGGTTGCCAAAACTTAAACGTACATATGTTTAAAGGATATAGTGTTGATCAACATAGAGTACTATAGGCTGATCACCTAAAAGTGCTCGTAAGCTATGCCGAACTTACGGACTTAGTGCCGGGTTGTCCTTTTCAAAAAAATTATGAAATGGTCATGGTCTTGGACCAGAATTGATGTTTTACTGAATATTGTCATTGTAAAACGTTTTGAAGGAAAAGAAGTGTTTTTTTGAATAATCGAAAGTACTTCGTAACTATTGTTCAGTTATCGAAGATATACGGTTCCTATGTTTCAAGCATGTCGTTTAAATGAAATTGTTGTACTTGCTGAGCTTGTTATGATCACTCTTGCTTGAACTACATAAATGTAGCTATGACCGAACGGACCGAAGGATTCGGCAAGGATAAAGGGAAGGCTAAGGCAAACTTGTAGAGTACTTATTTAATAGTATAGGTTTGTAATAATAATATTTGACATTATGACAAGAACAAATATAATGGTTATAAAGAACTTGGGGAATGGTAATATTATTTTAGAATATATATAAGGCATATTCGTTCTTTTGAGGCATTTCAATTGAATATTTGTGTGAATTGTAGCACCGTGTAGCACCATACGTCGGGTTAGAAGATACCCGGATTTGGGAGCGTCACAGGTTGGTATCAAAGCATTAGGTTATAAAACTTAAATGGAGAAGAACCTTAGGCTAATAACCTCGTTAAGGAAGGAAAAGTCCGAAGGAAGTAAACTCGAGCTTTACTTAAGTCGAATGAGTTCATAAGGTATTGAGGAAACTCAGTATCGAAAGATTTAAAAGATAGAAATTAACCCTAAATAAATTAAATGTGATTTGTGCTTATACTATTGTGTGCTATGTACTAATCAACATATTATGTGTTATTGTAGGATGTCGATCGATAGCTTGATGTATAGAGATATACATGCAGTGAGCAAAGAGCTTGTGAACAGAGTAGAACATGTACCTATGCCAGTGGCGGAGGTACCATTAGTGATTCTAGAGGAGTCAGAGACAGTGAAGTACTTTTCTGAGGAGGACTACTCTGAGGGAGATATGGATATAGCGTCATACCTTAGTATGATGATCGATGTGGAGGGAGAAATGGAGGTAACATCAGTTGATACGGTGGTACCTACACAAGAGTCATCACCTACAGATGCAATGGGAGCATTGTATCTGGCAGTGCTTGACAGGAATGTGCAGCTGAGTAGAGTTGTGCAGAATCAGAGTGAAGAGATTAGTTATCTCCATAAAGCTAAGATGTCTGCAGAAGCAATTTTTGAGTCAGAGCACAATAAACAGGTTCTTATGATAGAACATGATAGGGACTCTAAGGAAGAGACTGATGACCTTCGTAGGAAACTGGTTGAGAAAGACCAGAAGATAGCACGGATGTTTTACATCCATAAGAGTACTCATGAAAATTTCAAGACGAAAGTTGCTTGTAATTCCATTGAGTCGGGATAGTCTCGACATACTATTAGTCGGGATACTGTAACGATGATTGCAAATGAGAAATACGAGGATGCTGTTATGCATTATTAGAATGTTAGAGTTATAAATATATGTGTAGTGACGTAAAACCCTATTTTGTATAAAAAGGGTAGTCTTTTTGTAAATCCCAACTTTTGTAAAGATCAATTGCGGGATAGAAATGTAATAGCTTTTGGCTATGGAAACAAATTGTAAATAGTTTCAAACTATGATGAAGCATATGAATATAATGAAGTTTTCATTTAATATGTTTTGTTATGGTATGAGTTGTTATGTGGCGAATAATAACGAAGTAAGTAAATAGATAATAATAAAATTTTATTTATTTAATCTGAAAATGCCGCCAAGACGAAGACAACGTAATAAGGAAGCGAAATCACATAATGATAATCAAGGGGGTCAAAACAACCCTATACAAGAGTTCGCTAATTTATTAACGGCTGCATTTAACCAAATCGGGGGGGGGGGAGTACCCGCGGAACCTAGGGTAGCCAGAACGACTACCTTTAAAGATTTTAAAAGCGTAGGTCCGCCGGAGTTCAAAGGAACAACGGACCCATTAGAAGCCCAGACATGGGTAAAGGAAATAGAGAATGCATTTATTATTACAAACATAGGTGAGGCGCAAAAGACTTCTTTTGGGACTTACATGATGAAAGAGGAAGCCAACTTTTGGTGGGAGGCTCACCAGGGTGGGGCTAGAACAGATGCGGTAATCTGGGAACAGTTCAAGAAGGTTTTCTTCGAGAATTGTTTTCCCTACAAGCATGCAAGGGAGGATGGAGATTAAGTTCTTAGAACTTAAGCAAGGGGACATGAAAATTCCCCAGTACGTGGCCAAATTCAATGAATTGGCAAGGTTTGCTCCACACCAAGTGGACACTGAGGAGAGGAAGGCTCGTAGGTTTGAGCAGGGCCTTAAACCCTGGCTCTATAGTAGGATTTCGGTATTTCAGAGTGCTTCCTATGAGACCATTCTAGAAAAGGCAATTATAGCAAAAGGTGGTAGTGAGGCGTTGACCCAATACCACAATGAGAGAAAGAATAAGAGCAAGGGAGAGGGAGGAACCAAAGCAGAGAGTGCTAGTGGCAGTGGCAGTATGCCAAAAAGGAAGAATTTTAGCTCTAAAAATATTGGAGTGGGACAAGGGGATCCTAAACGTAGGATGGAAGCATGTAAGACATGTGGAAAGACTCATCTAGGAGTCTGTCGGAAGGAGAAATCGGTTTGTTATAACTGTGGACAAGAGGGTCATATATTACCCAATTGTCCTAATCCTAAGAAAAATCATGGCTGTTTTGTATGTGGGTCGTTGTACCACATGATAAGAAATTGCCCAAAGAAAGGGTCGGAGGAGAGTAAGGGTGTTAGTAGTGGTAAGTTCATTCCCCAAATGGATTATAAATACCTTTAAACGTTAAGGTAGAGAATGAGGAAATAACTTTCGTTGATTATATTCGTGGAAATTGTTTCATGAATAAGAGAGTAAGTATCGGTAGATAAGTACCAATAAAGTTGAGAGAATTTGAAGTAATTCTCGGTATGAATGTGATGATTAACCATAGAAATTTAATAAATTATCTAAGGAAAAGTATGAATCTTCGGTTTTCTAAGAAAACCCAAGGTAGTAAATTACGGTAATAAATCACCGGAACTTTCTTGTTGTCTAATCATGACGCAATCTAGAAGGATGTTAAGATAAGTTTAGGTTGTGGTACAATCATAACCTTTAATGGCTGACATATGGGAGCTGGGCTAAAAAATTCCTTCAGAGAGCGAAGGTATATACGAAACTGGCAACCGATCTAACTCACTGTGATGGCAGTGTAAATGAGATGGGAACTTGTTTGTTGGTTATTTTTGGAAAACCACTCAGAGTACCATATGGACTACTAGCAGAGAAGCGTTGTGTGTCGAGTCCTAGAGAAGTAATAAGAAGAAGATAAGAATATAAATCATCAAAGATGATGAACGTATTAAGTAAGACATCTCCATATGTCATGAAGCTGTAAGCTGGTAATGAAAGTAGGTCACGTAAACTTAGGTGGAAAGAACGTGAACCCTAAGAAGTAAAGTTAAGTAAACCAATACGTAAGTTAAATATATGACTAATTGGTTAACGGTTAAGAATAAATGCCCATTTCCCAGGATCGATGATCTATTTTGATCAGTTAAAAGGGGAAAAGTATTTTTCCAAGAGAGATTTATGTATGGGGTATCGTCAGTTGAAAGTAAGGAAGGAGGAGGTACCTATGACGACGTTCAGAACTCGTTATGGTTATTACGAGTTTCTGGTTATGTCGTATGGGTTGACTGATGTACTGAAGTTAGACTTTTCGTAAGGGGCCCCGAGCAAGTTGGTGGCAAATTGATAGGTTTGATGGGAATGAGAAGTGAGAAAAATAGTTTTCAAGAACTAAGAAGGAAAGTTAAGTGAGGCACCTGTATTATCCTTATCAAATGATACGAGGAATTTTGTAGTTTATCTCGATGCTTTGCATAAATGACGAGATTGCGTGCTCAGGTAGCATGACAAGGTCATTGTGTATGCATCACTCTAGTTAAAGGATTATGAGGAGGTTTATCCTACTTATGATCTATAATTGGCAGCTGTAGTTTTTGAATTAAAAATATGAAGATAGTATTTATATGGGGAGAAAGGTGAGATATACACGGACTCTAAGAGTCTGAAATATATCTTCACACAGAAGGAGTTGAATATAAAAGGTAGAGAAGGTAACTAGAATGGATAAAAGATCACGACTGTGATATCTTATATCATACAGGGAAGGTAAACGTAGAAGCCGATGTGGTAAGTAAGGAAGGGTAGGGAAAAGCTATCAATATTAGCGACTCAGAATGAGTTAATAACAGAGATGGCGAGAACAGAGTTATAAGTTAAATTATGGAATGAAGAGGTAAAAATGTTATTCATAATGTAGACTCAATCCATAAAAATGGAACGAGTCATGGAAGTACAACTAGGTAACAAGGAGTGCAAGCGAATAAAGAAGATGATGCAGGATGAAGAGAAGATCAAGTATCATCTCATTTTGAAGGAGGAATTTGAGTTTTAAATAATTCCTAGTTAAAAGAAGAACTAATAAGAGAGAGAAATAACATAATGTGTTAGTAAATGCTTAACTTCCAACTCAGATTAATGATAGGAAGGGACAAGTTATGTGAAATAAGACAATGCCTTCGGTGAAGGTGAATGTGAGAAACCACAATGCCGAAAAAGCAACGTGGGAACTTGAGATTAAAATGGAGAAATTTTCCTCAATGGTGTATGTATTTGTAGCGAGATTCTGGGGACAGAATCCTTATAAGGGGGAAAAATGTAACGCCCCAGAAAAATTAGATTTTTATGAGAATTAAATTTTTATTTGATTATGTGGATTAAATGAATTTAATTAATTATTTATGGGAGTAAGCTAATTGAAGGTTCGTAGTATTTTAGCTACGTGAAGGAATTAAAGTGTTTAAATTTCCAAGACGAAAATAAAAGCTTTCCGAATTTTTTTTCAAAAAACACTATTCACGCATTTCTGTTCGGGAATTATTTTTGAATTTTCGAGAAATACGTAACGATAGAATATCGAGGTAAGATGGAATATCCAATAATATTTTAGTTATGGCAAATGTAATTTTTCGCCTGCTGACTTAAAACCTAACGGTTAGGGAAAATGATTTCTGAGAAGGAATTTAAATGTGTATAAGAAATTAAGGCGATGATCGTATAATACGTAAGTATTATATGAGGTAATGAATACGAGTATGATATGAGGTATTATAAGAGTATGTATGAGTGATGGTATGTCGTATATGATGATTGAGTATACGAGTTGGAATTCGAGATTAATACGTAAATTATACGCTGTAAGACTTTAAGCCAAATGAAATGGACTTGTGGATTTGTGTAGGGAGTGTAAGTCCAATAAGGAGTAATGTACAAGCCCAATGTTAAAGCCCAAGTGTTAGTAATGTATAATCTAATGTGAATTAATGAAAGCCCAAACTATATGTAAGCTAATTAAATCTTAAGCCCAAAATATTAATTCAATGGGTTAGGGTGACCCATGGGGCAACCCATGATCACATGGTTGTATGTGATGACCAAGTAATTAAAGTAAGGACCAAGTATACTTAATGGTTAAGTAAAGGATAAGTTATGTGATAAGTAAGTAAAGTGCTTATGTGTGATAAGTAAGCTTAAGGGCTAAGTAAATGTGATGACCAAACAAACTTAAAGGCTAAGTGTTGTGATGGCCAAGTAATTTATTTAATAAACAAGTAGCTTAATGGCTAAGTTAGTGTGGTGATCAAGTAAGCTTAATGACCAAGCAAAAGAAGTAGGGAGCAAGTTAACTTAATGCTTAAGAAATGAATAGTAAGGAGATGATTAAGGAGAGTGGCTTTATGACCATTATACCCTCACTTTGAGATACCTATAAATAGCAAGCTTAGGATTTCATTTGTTGGTTGTTTCATTTCATCCAACAATTTTAGAGCTTATTGGTTAGAGAGAAAAAGCTACAAAAGATAGAAAAAGTTAGCCTTTATTAATTTAAGAAGAAAGAAGAAGATTAAGGCTTAATCAAGTGATCTTCAAGGGTAAGAATCTAAACCATGATTCTCTTTCTCTTCCATTGTTGGAGTAGTGAGTAGTGGTAGATGTGACAACCCGAAAATTTGGACAATTTTATAAAATTTTAAAAGATTGAACAAAGGTTATAAGATGAACCTAGACAGAAAATAAGTGTATGGATTTCACATTTCTATAAAGGAATTTTAAGGATTTCAAAATTTTTGGAGAAGAACTTGAATAATTTTATAGACTACAAGTGATAGTCTGATAATGAGGTATATGTTTAGTGTATGAGTTCATAAGATTATGTGTATGTGGTTCTAGTATTTTAATTATATACTAGTGACCTAATCTAAGAGATTTGTGGACCATGTCTCAATTTATTAAATTATTTTGTATTAATATGTGAGTAAGTTGAATTAAGGATTAAGTTATGTAACCTAATATATATATTAGGTGTGATAATTAAATAACCTAAGAGGTTATGATACGGGAGAATATTAGTATATAAATTATATACTAATTCTAAGAGATTTAATTTATATATCTCAACTAATTTTATAACCTAATTATAGCAAGTCTAATTGGGTTAATAATTTAAATGTCATGAGTAAGGATTTATGTTATAATTGAGGAAATAAAAACCCTAATTAAATAATTAGGGAATGGTAATATTAGAAGTGTTGAAAGATGTTAGTTGTTGTAGCCAAACATTTTAATTTTGAAGCCCAAAAGAATTAATTGGGAGCCCAAAACTTAGCCCAATGGAAGAGGGACTTGTTAGACATTTAGTAAATCAAAGAAAGCATTAAAAACAAAATAAATATGATGAGTTAAAGGCCATATGGCTGGCCACTCGGTTGACCACTCAAAGGGAAAGAAAGAGGGATGAATGAAATGATTTCATTTCTTTATTTGGTCACCAACTATGCAAGGTGTCACTTATTTACTTGGCCACTTATTTTTTTGTCCAAGAGTGCAAGAAACAATGTAATGATTAAGGAAGAGAAGAAGAGATGATATTGGGGGATATATGTAGATATAGGATATATATCTATACATAAATTATTAACAAAAAAATAAACCCATTTTCTCTTTCATCTCTTATTTCTTACCAAAAAGAAAACTAAGAGAGAGAAATAGAGAGAAGAAAGAGAGAGATAGAATTCGGTGGGAAGAGAAAGAAGAAGGAGAGGAGTTCTACCATTAATGCTCCATAAGTTCATCTCCTACTTTGGAAGAATAAGGAAGGCTAGCAAAAGATTAAAGGTATAAACCCCTTTTGTTCATGTAATTTTTGATTATTGTAAATCAAACCTTGAATATATATTTCTAAACTCAAAAATTATGTATATACTTGTCATTGAGTGTTTAATGTTTAGATATACCCATATTAGGTGTTATTTTAGTTGGAAATCAAAAATAAAGAAAAGTCAGTTTTCTAGTTTTTGAGCCCTAAAATTTCTATGTACTTTGGATTTCCACCGTTTTTGATATACACCTTCTTTTTGTGATCCGTCAAAGAGAGGTGCTAGATATGTAAGTTAACTATTAAACCCAAGTGGTAGCACTCAAAAATGTTGAGTACACATTTTGTAGCGACTGATTTACCAAAAAACAGTTTTGTGTATTTTATGAAAAATTGGACTGTTTTGGACAGTCAAAGGATAAGGGCAGTTTTGTCATTTTTTTGGCATTCCAAAAATTCTGGAAAAATTTGGGAGGGTTATATGATAAGTTATCTAACATCTCCAAGTGGAATCACTAAAAAAGGAGTTGTAGATTTCCGTATGGAAAATGTTTAATAAAGCACGAAAAACTGAAAAAGGCAATTTAGCTTCTGCCCAAAAATTTAAAATGGTAGTTTCGGCCACTTAAATTGTGAGAAAAATTCTGGCCTTTTGGGACATGAAAATAAATAGTATGAAGTACCTCCTGTCCAAAAATGAGCTAATTCCGACTTAAAATGACCAAGTTATGACCATTTCAATTTCTGTGATTTTCTGACGAAAATCGCTATAACCGGAGTTCTATAACTCCAATGGCCACAAAATTTAAACTGGAGTGTCACATTAACATGTATAAGATTGTGTCAAGAGATGGGAATTTTTGGAGTTAAGCACGAGGTAGCTAATTTCTTAAGGAATTAACTAAAAATAATTTTTGAAAAATACTAAAGGAAGTTGGAAAATTATGGAAAAATACTTTTTGTGTATGATATACATGTATATAAGAATGGCCAAGAGATAGAAAAATAATAAGTTGTTTTGAATATTTGTTGAATCCAATTTGTTGGATTGCGATCTAGTTTGCTGAATTTGAAATCCAGTTAGCTGAATTGCAGTTTGGGTTGTTAGATTTTGAATCCAGGTGGCTGGATTAGTATTTAACTTATTAGATGTTAAAGAATAACTTGTGAAATAAAAAAACGAGTGGTAAACCATAATGTATATGATACAGTGATTGAAGAATTATCAAATGATGATAATAATACTAACGTTGTAAGGTTTTATCTATTATTTAATTATGTGATTAAGTGTTAGATAATTGATTGATTAAGTAATAGTATTATTAGTTAACATGTATGTTATGCTAATTCGAATATCAATCTTATAATTGATAGGTCTTTCATAAGAGATTACATTATATTGCTTAGCGGTAATCAGCGGTTCAGGCAAGTTTCCTAACTCAACCATGAGTTGTAATTTCAAAGCATGTTAGTGAATAGTTGTTGTTGATTATTCACGTCTATATTTATTATTGATTTGCACATTATGCATATTGTAAATGTTCATCAGTTATGAAAGGCTGATCACCTTCATTACCACTTGGTTCAGTTAATCTATTTATGTTTATGCTTGACCATTCATTTTCATTGATTTGGTCGTTCAGCTAAGAAAATTTGTTCATGCTCTTTCACAATGTTTATATTGTTGAAAGTTAGCTAGCTTATTGTTCAATTCTTTCAATCATGATATATCCTCAAATAAATTTAAACTTGCTGGGCAAATTTGATGCTCACCCTTGCTATATCATGATAAAATTTTCAGATTTAGAGGAAAGCTCGAGTAAAGACAGAAGTAAAGGCAAAGTGCAAGACTAAATTATGGTGCAGTTAGATTTATTAAATCTTCTGGCGAAAATAGTATTGTAAACATTTAAGATATTGAATGTATGTATTAAGTTAAGGTTGTAGACCTTGGGAATGATGTGAAAAAATTTAATGTATAAACAATTTATGTTTATATCTTCCGCAATAGTTATAGAAATAGTATACCAGATCCTTGGTGATTAGGACCGGGATTTGGGGACGTCACAGTTGGTATCAGAGCCGTAGGTTAGAAACCTTAGGTAGGTGTACCTTAGGCTATAACCGCGGAGATGATGATAAGGAATAAACTCCGATCGAGTTTAAGCGATAAGAGATGAATTTTTAGAAATTCATTATTAAGTAAAGAGAAAGATAAATAAGATTCAAAGAAGAATCTTGAAATGCTATAAGGATAAGAATCCGGAGTTACTTGACTCCATTAATAAAAATGAAAAGTGAAAATAAATAGACTATGTCTATAAGATGAAAAGTGTAAAATCATAATATTATATGAATAAAGGAAAAGAAAATCGTAAAATAAAACGATCATAATACGGTTATAATATGAGATCACAACGTGATCTGATAAGGTTATAGCAGGAGAAGGATCAATCAAATGATTGAAAACTTTATAACAGAATTGTTGTACAACAGTTGTACTATGAAATGGTACTATGTAAACTCGAAAAAGAGTGGTAAATGTTAAGATACAGATTAAAGAAAATTCGTATTAAGAAAAGAGAAAGTTAGAATTGTGTAGGATTTCAATTGAGGACTCATGTCAGTAGCTGAGTTGTATGATTCTTCGTATGGGAGCTGAATTGTACATGGTGTAAAAATCACTTAGTTTCTGGCAATGATAATCATTGAAATGTTTGTGTCGCGCTATTTGCTATATGCGTGTTAAGAGGGTGATTCCTTTCTCATGTGTATAACAGATAGATAGGTCATAGGTAGAGGATATAAGGTTAAGTACGAGTTCTTAAAACTCATACTTATGGTACGTTCGTGACTCATAATTATATGATATGTTTATGAACCCCTCAGCTAATGGACGCCAAAGGTCTGACTAGGACAAGTTCTTAAACTCATATGATTGTGGAAAGTTCCTGAACTCCTAATGTGTGGTAAGTTTGACGAACTGGGTATAGTTATGTGGTGAATGGAGAATTGAGGATAATAGAATAGATAGACTTATTAAGCAATGAATCATTAGAGAAAGTGAAGTTGATGGTGGAAGCATAGGTATTCTAAATCTTCTAGCTATGCTAGACTTCAAAGTTTTTGATATCAAGCTAAAAAACGCACTATGTGCTTTTTTTGGAAAATAAATTTTTATTCTCAACTCCTGGTGACCATTGTGTATGAGTTGACTTCGGGCCACCGACATATCGTTACCTGTTGAGATGATAAAACTGAATTGCAATGATTTTTGAGCGGTTTAAAGAATAGTTTATGCTACTTGATTCAGCTGGACAAAAATGATTTGACTTATCAAAATGTATTTTTTATATCATCAATGTATCATGGAACCTGATGCAGAATAATAAAAATGATGGAGTCATCAATGCAGTATTACTTAGTGTTGGATGTGATCTAAGGATCGTCAGCCCACTATATTATGATGTAGTATGACAAAGTCACAAAATAACGGAATCCTCAAACGGACTGTAAATACAGTGCGGTATCATGACGTCATAAAATGATTTTAAGAATTTTAAAGGTAAATTATTGCCAACTAAATTTGGCCAGCAATGTTTCGATTGAAATTCGAATGATTTGATATGGGTCTAAGCTATTTGATTCGGCTAGACCAACTTTTATGAAAATCCTAAGCGTTCTTTGAAAATTATCCCGAACCAAATTATTTTGGTGCGGAACCCTATGATAAGACTGAGGTGAACTATGTTGTTTGGATAAAATAATCCAATCTAGTAGCGTAAATATTCGCTAAACATGATTGATACGTTATGCATGACGTACGCGTACGATAGGCTAATCACCTAAAGTACTAGCAACGGTAGTTTACCTTCTTTGTGATTGTAAACATACCTAGTAATTTACTGTTTTGTGATATAAATATAGTTAAAACTATGTGTTCATGGTCTATATGACCCCTCAACATGATTTGAAAAGTTTTAACTCCTTAGACTGAAGTTATGGAAGAATGTGACAGTAGCAGAGCTCCTCATAGTAGGAAGCAAGATGTACTCATTAAATTGAGCATGAAATCAATTAAAGGTTAGTAAGATAAGCCTAGTTTTGATGAATAAAAAGAGTGGTGATTAGTAAACTGAAATTTCGAGGACGAAATTCTTAGAAGAAGGGGTGAATGTGACAACCCGAAAATTTGGACAATTTTATAAAATTTTAAAAGATTGAACAAAGGTTATAAGATGAACCTAGACAGAAAATAAGTGTATGGATTTCACATTTCTATAAAGGAATTTTAAGGATTTCAAAATTTTTGGAGAAGAACTTGAATAATTTTATAGACTACAAGTGATAGTCTGATAATGAGGTATATGTTTAGTGTATGAGTTCATAAGATTATGTGTATGTGGTTCTAGTATTTTAATTATATACTAGTGACCTAATCTAAGAGATTTGTGGACCATGTCTCAATTTATTAAATTATTTTGTATTAATATGTGAGTAAGTTGAATTAAGGATTAAGTTATGTAACCTAATATATATATTAGGTGTGATAATTAAATAACCTAAGAGGTTATGATACGGGAGAATATTAGTATATAAATTATATACTAATTCTAAGAGATTTAATTTATATATCTCAACTAATTAATTTTATAACCTAATTATAGCAAGTCTAATTGGGTTAATAATTTAAATGTGCATGAGTAAGGATTTATGTTATAATTGAGAAAATGAAAACCCTAATTAAATAATTAGGAAATGGTAATATTAGAAGTGTTGGAAGATGTTAGTTGTTGTAGCCAAACATTTTAATTTTGAAGCCCAAAAGAATTAATTGGGAGCCCAAAACTTAGCCCAATGGAAGAGGGACTTGTTAGACATTTAGTAAATCAAAGAAAGCATTAAAAACAAAATAAATATGATGAGTTAAAGGCCATATGGCTGGCCACTCGGTTGACCACTCAAAGGGAAAGAAAGAGGGATGAATGAAATGATTTCATTTCTTTATTTGGTCACCAACTATGCAAGGTGTCACTTATTTACTTGGCCACTTATTTTTTTGTCCAAGAGTGCAAGAAACAATGTAATGATTAAGGAAGAGAAGAAGAGATGAGATTGGGGGATATATGTAGATATAGGATATATATCTATACATAAATTATTAACAAAAAAATAAACCCATTTTCTCTTTCATCTCTTATTTCTTACCAAAAAGAAAACTAAGAGAGAGAAATAGAGAGAAGCAAGAGAGAGATAGAATTCGGTGGGAAGAGAAAGAAGAAGGAGATGAGTTCTACCATTAATGCTCCATAAGTTCATCTCCTACCTTGGAAGAATAAGGAAGGCTAGCAAAAGATTAAAGGTATAAACCCCTTTTGTTCATGTAATTTTTGATTATTGTAAATCAAACCTTGAATATATATTTCTAAACTCAAAAACCATGTATATACTTGTCATTGCATGTTTAATGTTTAGATATACCCATATTAGGTGTTGTTTTAGTTGGAAATCAAAAATAAAGAAAAGTCAGTTTTCTAGTTTTTGAGCCCTAAAATTTCTATGTACTTTGGATTTCCACCGTTTTTGATATACACCTTCTTTTTGCGATCCGTCAAAGAGAGGTGCTAGATATGTAAGTTTACTGTTAAACCCAAGTGGTAGCACTCAAAAATGTTGAGTACACATTTCGTAGCTACTGATTTACCAAAAAACAGTTTTGTGTATTTTATGGAAAACTGGACTGTTTTGGTTAGTCAAAGGATAGGGGCAGTTTTGTCATTTTTTTGGCATTCCAAAAATTTTGGAAAAATTTGGAAGGGTACTATGATAAGTTATCTAACATCTCCAAGTGGAATCACTGAAAAAGGAGTTGTAGATTTCCGTATGGAAAATGTTTAATAAAGCACGAAAAACTGAAAAAGGCAATTTAGCTTCTGCCCAAAAATTTAAAATGGTAGTTTCGGCCACTTAAATTGTGAGAAAAATTCTGGCCTTTTGGGACATGAAAATATATAGTATTAAGTACCTCCTGTCCAAAAATGAGCTAATTCCGACTTAAAATGACCAAGTTATGACCATTTTAATTTCTGTGATTTTTCGACGAAAATCTCTATAACCGGAGTTCTATAACTCCAATGGCCACGAAATTTAAACTGGAGTGTCATGTTAACATGTATAAGATTGTGTTAAGAGATGGGAATTTTTGGAGTTAAGCACGAGGTAGCTAATTTCTTAAGGAATTAACTAAAAATAATTTTTGAAAAATACTAAAGGAAGTTGGAAAATTATGAAAAAATACTTTTTGTGTATGATATACATGTATATAAGCATGGCCAAGAGATAGAAAAATAATAAGTTGTTTTGGTATTTTTGTAAAAAAGGATATGGAATCCAGCTTGCTGGATTAGGAAATCTGATATATCCAGCTTGCTGGATTGAAAAATAGTTTACTGAATTGAATATTTGTTGAATCCAGTTTGTTGGATTGCAATCTAGTTTGTTGGATTTGAAATTCAGTTAGCTGGATTGCAGTTTGGGTTGTTAGATTTTGAATTCAGGTGGCTGGATTAGTATTTAACTTATTAGATGTTAAAGAATAACTTGTGAAATGAAAAAACGAGTGGTAAATCATAATGTATATGATACAGTGATTGAAGAATTATCAAATGATGATAATAATACTAACGTTGTAAGGTTTTATCTATTATTTAATTATGTGATTAAGTGTTAGATAATTTATTGATTAAGTAATAGTATTATGAGTTAACAGGTATGTTATGCTAATTCGAAGATCAATCTTATAATTGATAGGTCTTTCATAAGAGATTACATTATATTGCTTAGCGGTAATCAGCGGTTCAGGCAAGTTTCCTAACTCAACCATGAGTTGTAATTTCAAAGCATGTTAGTGAATAGTAGTTGTTGATTATTCACGTCTATATTGATTATTGATTCGCACATTGTGCATATTGTAAATGTTCATCAGGTATGAAAGGCTGATCACCTTCATTACCATTTGGTTCAGTTAATCTGTTTATGTTTATGCTTGACCATTCATTTTCATTGACTTGGTCGTTCAGCTAAGAAAATTTGTTCATGCTCTTTCACAATGTTTATATTGTTGAAAGTTAGCTAACTTATTGTTCAATTCTTTCAATCATGATATATCCTCAAATAAATTTAAACTTGCTGGGCAAATTTGATGCTCACCCTTGCTATATCATGATAAAATTTTTAGATTTAGAGGAAAGCTCGAGTAAAGACAGAAGTAAAGGCAAAGTGCAAGACTAAATTATGGTGCAGTTAGATTTATTAAATCTTCTGGCGAAAATAGTATTGTAAACATTTAAGATATTGAATGTATGTATTAAGTTAAGGTTGTAGACCTTGAGAATGATGTGAAAAAGTTTAATGTATAAACAATTTATGTTTATATCTTCCGCAATAGTTATAGAAATAGTATACCAGATCCTTGGTGATTAGGACCAGGATTTGGGGACGTCACAGTAGAACATGTATGCTAAGAAGGAGTAGGAATGATTAATCAAAAGACTTAAGCCGTGAATAAGTCATGTGGTAAGATAAGCAAGAAATGAAGTTTTGAACTTATGAAGAACAAGTAAGAACTTATTATGTTTATAAGTTAATTAAATATGTATGTCCAAATATTAGTATGATGGATTGAATCCATTTAAAACAATGAACAAATCATAAGAAACGAAGTTAAGGCGGAATTCACGAGTTTGGACGATAATCGTCGAATTCGTGAAATTCTCGGAATGGAAGTCGAATTTTGATATTGAGCTCGAAAACGTTGGTTTTTAATGGAGTCAAGTCTTATTTGGCATTATAGAGTTGCGGACTCGAAAATGACTGAATTTCGACTTAGAACGAAGAAACGAACGTTGACCATTCACGAACGTTTATCGTTATCGTTAAAATAAACTAAAAGGTGAATTTTGAGTTAACGAATTCAAAATTGTGAAATTCTTATATGAACACGTAGAGTATGTGATTTATGAGCTAATGGCTTTTAAACGAGCCAATTCGGACTTGAAATGATCAAATTTAGAGTCCGGGAAGTTCACAAAGTTAAAAATTTGTCAAATTTTTCTAAGGCACAGAGTCCGCGCCACAACGCGACTCAAGGAGTAAAGGCCCGCGCCGCAGCGCGAGGCCGGAACCATAGCACACTGTTAGTTGGTGCTGCAGCGCGGCCTGTAATGGTAAGACTCGCGTCGCAGCGCCAAGTCCGGTCTGTAGCCACTGAAGTGTGGTGCCGCAGCGCGACATCAATAAGGGAAGCTGGCGCCGCAACTCTAGCACTAGGGTTTTGTACAGTAATGAAGACTTGTGAAGATAGAAGAAAGCTGATGGTTTATTAATGAACTAAAACCTAAAATGACATTGTTTAAAATGTTTAAACCTTAAGTAATACACTAAAGGTTGAAAGAAAGATTAATTGAACGTAAGTTATTAATAATGAAGCGATGAACGATAAATAAGACGTAAGGGCAGATAAATACTTGAAATAAGTTTCGTTAATGAAATGAGTATTATTAAGAATATGAAATGAAAGATAATTGATTGATAATGAATTAATTAACTTAAAGTAGCATCTTCGATGGTGACTATAACGTTAAGAATTACAACTAAAAGTTGTTAATGATTATGTGAACGTGAACGTAAGAATGATGTATAATCTAGCGGAAAGCCGAAACCAATAATAATAAATCTAATACATGATTAGATTGAGAAGAAGGGTAAGATTTATTAGGAACCATGTTTGTTCATTCATGACCTAATGTGGTATGTTATGTGGTTATGTGTTGTAGAGACCATAAAGATTGAAAGGAAAAGTTATTATACTATAGCAGACGCTGAAGGCAAGTTTTCCTTATCGCTTGTCTAACCTTCGTGTTAGCCAGGTTTTCAATGATTCATGTTATGAGATGCATGAATGGTTTTAAATAAAGGGTCGATGCCAGTTTTAACTCGGCTAGACTAATCTTGAAGAGTTTATTGATTTATTCACAAGTCTTTCAATATAGAATTGATAACGCTATCCTACGCCAATTGTTTGGTACGGATTCAAGGAAAGCCTGAGTATGAATAAACAAATGTATTTCACATCGATTATTTGATGGGCACGTGAGGTTGTCAAAACTTAAACGTACATACGTTTAAAGGATGTAGTGTTGATCAACATAGAATACTATAGGCTGATCACCTAGAAGTGCTCGTAAGCTATGCCGAACTTATGGACTTAGTGTCGGGTTGTTCTTTTCAAAGAAATTATGAAATGCTCATGGTCTTGGACCAGAGTTGATGTTTTACTGAATATTGTCATTATAAAATGTTTTGAAGGAAAAGAAGTGTTATTTTAAATAATCGATAGCACTTCGTAACTATTATCCAGTTATCAAAGATATACGGTTCCTATGTTTCAAGAATATCGTTTAAATGAAATTATTGTACTTGTTGAGCTTGTTATGCTCACTCTTGCTTGAACCATATGAATGCAGCTAAGACCGAACGGACTGAAGGATTCGACAAGGATAAAGGGAAGGCCAAGGCGAACTTGTAGAGTACCTATGTAATAGTATATGTTTGTAATAATAATATTTGATATTATGACAAGAACAAATGTAATGGTTATAAAGAACTTGGGAAATGGTAATATTATTTTAGAATATATATAAGGCATATTCGTTCTTTTGAGGCATTTCAATTGAATGTTTGTGTGAACTGTAGCACCGTGTAACACCATATATCGGGTTGGAAGATACCCAGATTTGAGGGCGTCACAGCCAGAACGTTTAATATGTCGATGAGGGATGATGTTGCTTTATAGGATGTGGTGACAGGTATGATCCCTATCAACACTTTAAATGCATATGTGTTATTCGACTCTGGTGCTACTTGTTCTTTTGTGTCTAATAGCTTTTCTAAAAATTTGAATATACCCTGTGAAAAATTAGACATACCATTCTGCGTAGAAATTGCTAATAACGAGAAGATTCCTGTTAAAACTATATATAGGAATTGTAGTATGGATATAAAGGGGCACAAATTTCTGGTGCAATGTAATCCTAGGGATGGATTGGTTAGTTAATTATAACGCGATGATTGATTACCATAAAAAATGTATAAACCTATTGACTGCGTCGAAGTCAAATGTATTGTTCAATGGAGGTTATTCACCTAAGCAATCTCGATGTGTGACCATAACTCAGGAAGAAAGATTACTTAGAAAAGGTTGTACATGTTATTTGGACTATATAGTTGATACTCGAAAGGTAGGAGTAAAACTAGATAAAATACCTATAGTTAATGAATTTCTCGATGTATTTCCAGATGACTTACCAGGTCTTCCTCTAGATAGGGAAATCGAGATTGTTATCGACCTTGTACCGGGTACGACACCAGTTTCTAAGGCACTATATAGGATGGCACCTATAGAACTGAAAGAGTTGTTAGTACAACTACAAGAACTCTTAGACAATAAGTACATATAACCTAGTGTTTCACCTTGGGGAGCACCGGTGTTGTTTATAAAGAAGAAGGATGGAACCATGAGGTTATATATCAACTATAGAGAATTAAATAAGTCAACCATAAAGAATAAGTATCATTTATCAAGAATTAATGATTTGTTTGACCAATTAAAATGGGTCGAACACTTTTCAAAAATTGACCCACGAACATGTTATCATTAGTTAAAGGTAAGAAAAGAAAAATGTGCCGAAGACAGCATTTAGTGTGATGTCCTAAAATTCAGGTACTCGAAACCCGAACTCAGTACTTCACGATACCATTTCTTTGAGCGGAATAATAACAATAATATAAATATCAAACTTAATTTATATATTAGAGTTTTCTAAATCCCCAGGTTTCTAACCTTTAATACATTACATTACATGATAATAATAAATATCCTTGTCTTACTAAAGTCTAACTATTACACAGAATATCATAAAACTTATTCGGTCAACTTTCCTTTCCCTTTGTTCTTTCCTGAACCTTCAGGTTGATCACGCTTAGCTGATAATATTTAAATTTAAAGCAAGGATGAGCATTTGATTGCTCATCAAGTAATAGCAAACAATAAATTTTAGCTGAAAGGATTAAATGTTTTCTTTGAATGACACTTCTATAACGAATCAACAGTTGTGAAGTAAGTTAAACCAACAATAAAAATATATCAATTCTATATCAAATTTTTGACACTATGTACTGACTATAAATGGAGAGCAGTCGATAGACTATGAACTTTATTTTTAATTTTCGATAAGGTTTAATAGAACTTCATCCGTAAACCGTCATAACTTATAAGCACGGGGGGTGACCAGCCCGTTATGCCCTGTATTAATCAATACTACATGAAAGAACGATATTTTTGTTCATCTTATCCGCCTTAGGCGCACAAAAGGTTTCCCATATTCGAGATGTTCATACTTAGTCTGGAATTCGAACCAAAACAATTCGGTTGGATAACAATAATGTTTTATCTTGTTCAATAATATTTTTAAATCTATGTCTAGCCGGGTCAAATAGATTAGACGACCTTTAATTAGGGTATACATAATGGAAACTAATAAGTATGTATCAACATGTGATTAAATACAATGATTATCCAAGTGAGGTCACTTGTATAATCATGCTTAAAAATTAACGAACAGAATAAATATCTGGATTGTACAATAATACTGTATTGATAAACAATGATCGAATAATTTAAGAACTTGCATGGATACAAATTTTTGGATACGTAATTGATAACAATAGAGTTAATAATCTAGCGCAACAATAATATAATTTGAAGCTTTCTTACTCATGTTCATTACATAAAATAAATGTAAAGGTAGGATACTTGCCTGATCTACTGCTTACACAAATTAGTTTTATCTTTTATATCGAGACCTATCATTAATAAGATCATTCGTTTGATTAGAATAATATATCATAACATATAGTACTGTTATTTACAGTCAGCACATAACCTAATCACATTATCACAAATGTTTAGCAGTCATTGGATCACAAATAAACGCTTATCTAGTCAAACTATCTAAGTCCAGATCAATTTCTAAAATATTTCGGTGTACCAACAACTTTATCGGGTAATTATCAAGTCTAAAACCCTATTCTGTAGTTCAATAAATGTAAATATCAGTCATATTATTTTTAAATGACTTATAATAATTTTTAAATAATTATTATAATTTATCATGATTTTTCAAACACTGAAATTATTTTTAAATGATTTAAATATTAAATAATTATATTATCATTAATATTTAATTAATAATAAATTATTAATAAAACTATTGCCAAAATATTAAAGTTATTTATAATAACTCAAAATATTTTTAAAACATTAATATAACCCTTAAATGATTTTTAAAATATTTAGTATCATTTTTAAATAATTACCATTAATATTAAAGTATTAATGCATTATTTATCAAAATAGTAAAAGTCATTAATTATAACTTAAAATATTTTAAAAATATTTATATCATTTTTAAATAATTTTTAAATTAATAAAAACCTTTTAAAACTATTTATTTAATATAATTATTAAATAATGTTAATATCATTAATAGTAAATTATTAATGAAATTTACCTTTAAATATTAAAAGTTATATTTTATAACTTAAAATATTTTTAAACACTTTATTTTCATTTAAAATAATTTTTATAATATTAAAATCATTTTTAAACTAATTTATTTAATATAATTATTAAATAAATCTATTATCATTAATATTAAATAATTAATAAAATTTATCTTAAAATATTAAAAGTTATTTTTTATAACTTAAAATATTTTTAAATACTTTAGTATCATTTAAAATGATTTTTAATATAATAAAATTATTTTTAATTAGTTTATTTAATGCATCTATTAAATAAATTAAACATCAATAATATTTAAATAAATACTAATATTTATGAAAAATATGTCAAATTATTAAAAGTTAATTTTTAGAACTTACAATAATTTTTAAAATAATTTTTGTAATTTTTAGAAATTATTTACCATTTTTAAATGATTTTTTAGAATTTATTTTCTATTTTTAATCAATTTTCAGAAAATCAGAAAAATAAAATTAATAAAACCGTCGCTATAGGCTATAGCGACACTTTCTGTCGCTGTAGGTGTTCTTGGGGCTCAAGAATACTGACAATTTGTGTTCAAGGGGTCTACTTTGACCGCCTTTGATTCTCTATTAATACATGTTCTGGCCAATCTAAGACTCAGATCTTGTAGTGTTTATGTAACACTACAATAAACACCAACAATCTAGGTCATACAACAACATAACAGCAAGATATAATGTCCCAAGTAGTTGTCAGAAGCTTTCTGGGCTTTCTAGGTTACCCAGAAACCGTGACAGCTTCGACTGCCTACTTTGTGGTTCGATTTTCTTCCAGTTCTTCTCATCACTTAAGTGGTTTCTTGGTTCATACATATAGTACTCATGTTATAGAACATAACTATAACAACAGATCAGTTCAACAACATTAGCATCACTAGAATCAGTCTGGTCAAACATTGTCAGAAACAAATGTTCATACACTTTCTGGAAATTCCAAAAAAGTGTCTTCGAGATCAAATGTGCTACTTTGACCAATCACTCCATTCGATCTATTGATGTTTTGAAGGGTCTAAAGACATGGATCTAGAGTCCATCTAACAAGCTGCAAACTGGTTACAAACACAATATCATATCATCTAACGTCTGACAGATATAGGCCTTAGAAAATCTTGTCAGACTCGGTTTAAGGATTTCTGGGTTACCCAGAAATCACTCGGTCATGGTCGGTCAACCGACTTTGACTAGCAATATCTTGTAATCTGGACATGGAATAGCTATGATTCCACTTCCAAATCACAGCCCTCATGTCAGACTATAGTTCTAAACCATAAAACAACAAAAGTCATAAACAGAGAACGATCTAGGGCCACTGACATTAGCTTGTCAGAGCACTTTTAGAGTTCTTGAACAGTTTTTGAAAAACTTCATTTTTAAGGCCTTTGATGTTATTGATCTAGGATGTATCATCATAGATCATCATAAAATATCTTCTAGCATGAATCTAAACACATAAACACAAACTTTGACTAAACATACAAAATCTAAGATGGGTTTAGGGATTATACCTTATCTTGAATATGCTTTGATCTAGGCTCTACCACACTGATTTTGGTGTTTGAAAGACTTAACTAGTGACTGAAATACTTGGAAATTTCGGAGGTTTGAAGAGAGAAAATGTTTGTTGAGTGTTTGATATAAAATGAGCAACTTGAGTGAACTTTCTCTCTCTTTATCTCTTATAATATGATACAATGAATGTATATCTTGTAAGGTGGCACCCTAGATCAGATTATGGCTGAGATATAAGTCACATACAAGTTAAAAGTTGGTGAACAACTAAAGTTGTTGGAAAATATTACAAGTTGCATATTAAAGAATGAGAAAAGGGTATTTTGGTCATTCTTCTTGTAATTTTAATGGCAAGTTGGTAATCTTGGCAAACCCTTAGGGTTTAACCCTAAGGTTTTGTGCAATGATTTTCTAGGATTTTGCAATTATGGATAAAATGAAAATTTTAGTTTCTAAAATGAAAATTAGGGCTTCCTTAATTAGATTAGGTTTCATAATTATATAAACTTGCAAATTAGGCTTAAAGAGTTACTAACTAGAATTAAGATAACTAAATTAGCAATTAGGATTTTCAATTAGCAAATTAGGGTTTCTAATTTAATAATTAGGGTTCCTAAATAATAATTAGGGTTGCCCTAATTAACCTTAAATTCTATAATACCGGTCATTGATCTCATTATCATGATTACATAACAATCTTGTACTCTAATTTGAGTTTCAAATTAGGGTTTAACACCGTAATACTAGGTCTTCTACTATTACACACTACAAAAAAATGGGGCTTCAACAACAACCGATTTTCTTTGCTAAAGGTGCCAAATTTTGTTGCAAAAGGATTTTAGCAACGACTTTACTGTCGTTGCGTCTTTCGTTACACAATAAGCGTTGCTAATTGTTCCGCAACGAACGTATTTTTTTCGTTGCCAAAAGTAATACATTTTGCAATGAAATTTGGCTTTCGTACAGAGACATCGATCCTTTAGCAACAAAATGTATTGTTGCAGAATAATTAAAATTTCGTTGCTAAAAAATCCATTTCGTTGCAAAAGCCTGCTAATTGGCAACGAAATGAACTCTTTTTTTTTTTTTGCAACGACCATGCATTTTCGTTGCAATTGACACCATTTTGCAATGACATTTTTTGTTGTAGTAAATTATGAAAATTGTTGCCTAAGCTTGCTTTCGTTGCGGAATTTAAACTTTTTAGCAACGATTTTCGTTGCTGATTATATTATTTGGCAACGACATTATGCTAAATCAGCAACGAAAATGTTTGTTGCTAGTTATTTTTCAATAGCAACAAACATCGTCGATTAACGACGACATTATATGTTGTCGTTTCTTTACATGTGCAACGAAAGTTGATATGATTTGCAACGATAAAAAATGTTGCCTTTTATTTTAGTATTAACAACAATATCATCTCCGTTGTTATTAGGTTAATTTTTCGTTGCCAAATATAAAGTTTTTAATGCCATTAGCAACAAAAATTTGTCGCTAAATTTATAAAAAATTGTTGCTATATTAAAACTTGTTCAATGTTTTGGTGACGAATTATATTGTTGCCAAATCAAAATTTGACATTCTTTTTGTGTACCTGACTGGCTCAATGTCCCCATAGCAAATAATTGCAAAAATAAAAAAAAACTAAAATATTATTAACTTAATAAAATCATCCACTACATAATATCATTCATTATCTTAACAATTAACCATCTAAAGCTACCACAGTTCTTCAATCAAAGTATATATCTACATATATAGAGAAAGTACACTTCATAATTTCGTCCCTTGTCTTTCGTAAACGTTGCAAGAAAATTTGATACCCAGTATTGTAAGTCAGGTCATAAAAGTAGCCTTCCTGCATATATTTAAAAATAATAGCAAGTCAAGAAAATGAAGCAAATAGGTCACCAAAGGCACTTAGTGCCAAAATCAATAAACAAAGACAATAGAGTTGCTACGTGGTACTAATGTACACCGTATTGCTCATAAGCAAAAAAAGACAAATAGGCAATTACAATATCATTTGCTACAAATCCAAATAGAAAAAGAGCCTTCGGTGCGACTATATGATTGGTTTGTTACAAGACAAATTTTAAATCTTAATCGGTCATTTTATGAATTAATTTCAGTAAGCATAGTGGTAAACATATTTTCTGTTACAAGACTTGTAGATTATTATAAGTTGACCTCAAGTCAGAATTCAGTCACTTTCAACAACCACAAGCATCACACAATCTTAAATACCACCACACAATCTTAAATAACAATGTTTAGATTTCTATATAAAAAGGACAACAATTATGGAAAAGTTGAGGCTATTAGTCAATGTGGAAAAAATTTTCTCGAGACGACAAATTTCCATACAGTATATGCCCCAAAGATGCTAGCTATAATCACAGACATCATAGATTTATTTACCAAGAATTCAACATGAACAAGCTATAAGAGACAGTTGTCCAAAATTATATTGAAGCATCAGTAGCAAAGCCATCACAAACAAAAATGAACAAGCATACCTACAAGAGAAAACAGAATATAAATATGACAAAATAAATTCATTATAAATTTTAAAACTTCCAACCTTATCATCAGACTAAATACAAGGTAGATCCCTTTTACTGTCTTATAGATAGAGACTAATTTTTATATATAACAAATAACTCCAGCCTTTTAGCATTGATATATACATTTCAAAATATAAAACTTTCTTATGTGGCAAGCTTATGTCATTATAAATGTTAAAAGGAAGAAGAGGGATGGGCACCTTCAAATGGTTTAGTTCACCAATAATAACTCAAATGCTTGAGTACTTCAAAAGTTGGTATATATTAATCTAACCTGCGGGTCAACTCTGGCCATAGTTACCACAAGGACAATCAATGATTTGGCGATTTAAGTGAATATGTTCCAAACTTGTGTAAACTTGAACAAACAATTATAAAACAAATTATATATCAATTATATATCATTTTATGTGATTGTATTCTTATAAAGACATTCCTTTTGACTGGATGTAAGCAGGCTTACCAAAAGTTTTTACATAAAACAAATGTTTAACTACTTTATACTAATGAAGCACCGAGCATAGCAGGCTCCATTCAACACTTAATTTGATCAGAAAATTAACCTGACCTCATCACTAAACCCTTCACAACTTTCTAATGAACTCTTACGAAGTTCCTGAGGTTAATATTTGACGATTTTCAAGGAACTTTCTATTTTTGGAACTGAGGTGAAGTACACAAGCACTAAGAAGTTAACAATGTCATAAACATGTGCGCCAACAAAACACATGTAACATGAAAACTTCTATATGATTGAGATGCTCATGTTGGACATTAATCTTCCACTGACTCTATTATTATCTGAAGTAATGATATATCAATACTAAAACCCACTCCCCTTTTATCATATATGAAACTAGCATTACTAATAAAATTTCTAATCAAATCTCCTTGTCAATAAGTGAAAAAATGCCCATGGTACCGAGCCACCAAATATATCTAAGGAACAACCATATACACAACCATGACAGGATAACACTAATCTTATAACTAAGAAAATTTCTGACAAATATGCAAATTTCAAGTATTTACCGTAAGGCCCCACAATTCACACAGATTACCAGTTCAAAAATGAAAGTTCAAAAAAGTTTTATGGAAAAAGTGTAAAACGATTACCAGTTCCTAGAAACACCATCAACCAGTCCATTAATCCGGTCACCGGTAATACAGTCAGCCTTCATAAGCTCATCAGCAACATCCAAATCAATAGCTTCCAAAGCAACCAAAACATTACTCTGTATCGGGATTGGTCCCCTCTATTGTCCCTCCCCTCTAATGGCACTCAAGTCCCTCTCAAACACCACAACCTCAAACCCCTTCCTCCTCGCTGCCAACGCTAAAACCAGCCCTCCAATTCCACCGCCCGCCACCAGTATCTTCAACTTCTTCTCCTGCAACGAAGAATTCTCACCAATTCCACCGCTTTGCTTCGCCGCCACTAGTATCTTCACTCCATTCGCCAAATTATATGCCCTACTGCTGCTTCCATTCTCCTCAGCAGCCGCCTTAGTCATCGACGCCGCCGATTTTCCTCCCCTCTTCGTCGTCGCATCTGCCTTCTTCTGGGCCGCCTTCTTCTTGCTCGCGTCAGACACCATCTGTCTTACAGAAACAATCAAAATCCAAGCCAAAACGAAACCCTAGAACAGAGAAAAATTGGATTGAAAAAATAACTTACCTTAGAGATCTACGAGTAGTCTGATATAGGAATATATAGATCTAGGGTTTTGTTTCAGATTTCTCCGATTTGTTTGCACCGTCTTGTGTGTTTCTCTCGAAGCCGGAAGACGAAGGCTCGAGATTACAAGAGGGAAAACACGCTGGGGGTTACGATATACTTTTATAGGGTTTGTGGAAGCAAAAAGAGAAACACGTATCGAGCGATTTAATATTATTATTATTATTGTTATTATTATTATTATTAGTACTATTATTATTATTATTATTATGACTGTTATTATTATTATTAGTACTATTATTATTATTATTATTAGTACTACTATTATTATTATTATTATTATTATTATTATTATTATTATTATTATTATTTTTATTATTATTATTATTATTAGTATTACTGTTATTATTATTATTATTATAAAATTTAGATATGAATATTTTTTATAAATATTTATATGAATATTTGTTTACATATATATATATATATATATATATATATATATATTTATATATCAAAATATTCATAGTTACTTTTTATATATTTAGTTTAATGTTGAGATTTGTTTAGAATTTTATTTAGTTTTATAAGAAATTTTGAAAAGAATATATATATATATATATATATATATATATATATATATATATATATATATATATATATATAGGCCGGATCAGGTCCGAACTCCCGGACTGGACCAAAATTCGGACTTTTTTTTTGTTGTTTTTTTTTAAAAACAACTAAAAAAAATAAATAAATAATTGTGGAATTGAAATTTTTTCATAATACAGTGTTTTTGGTGTGATTTGGGTACGTATAACAAAACATGTATGTACAGTCTGTGCAGACTGTACCACCATTTTTGGTATAGGTATTCAAAACACGCCCAAAACATTGTATTATGAAAAAATTTCAGTTCCATAAAATATTAAATTTTTTTTAGTTATTTTAATAAAAAAAGCAAAAATAAAAATAAAAATTGTGTCCGTTTTTTATCAGGTCCGGGAGTCCGGACCTGATCCGTGCTGTATATATATATACTTTTTGGACACTGTACTAAGAATTATAATAATAATAATAATTATAATAATTATTATTATTATAATAATAATAAATTTTAAATAATTAAAATAATAATAATAATTAAATTTTTAAATAATAATAATAATAATTATTATTATTATTGTAATAATACAATGATTTATTCACTTATAAATATTAATCATTGCAAAATAATAGCAATTAGGCCCATGTGCTTGGGTGGTCATTGGATCAATATTTCAAACTTGAGGTCTTGAGTTCGAAACTGTGCATAAGCATATTTTTTTGGATAAAATTTAATATTCGCCACGTTAGCTCGTCCTTGTTATAAATACTATTATTACTATTACTATAATAATAATAATAATAATAATAATAATAATAATATTATTATTATTATTATTATTATTGTTGTTGTTGTTGTTGTTGTTATTATTATTATTATTAGTACTATTATTATTATTATTATTATTATTAGTACTATTACTATTTATTATTATTATTATTATTATTATTATTATTATTATTATTATAATTATTATTGTTGTTGTTGTTGTTGTTGTTGTTGTTATTATTATTATTATTATTATTATTATTATTATTATTATTATTATTATTATTATTATTATTATTATTATTATTATTATTATTATTATTATTATCTTAATTTAAGGCAACATTTTAATAGTCGTTGCAAAAAGTTGTATAAAATATGCAACGAAAATAAAAATTGTAGCAAATGAATGTGATCCATATTAGGCAACGAAATATAGCAACAAAAAAACTTTCGTTGCCCACGATGAGGAGAAATCAAGTGGTTAAAATTTTGTAATGAATTTCTAACGAATTTTGTTTTCAAATTTTGCAACTACTTATAAATTTCGTTGCAAAAAGTGAAAGGCTAACACAATCTGCAACGAAGGACAAGTTTCGTTGCTAAACATACACTTTTAGCAACGACTTTATAAGTCGTTGCCTGAAAAATCGTTGCTAAACCCCCATTTTTAACAACAAAAAAACTTTCGTTGCCCACGATGACGGAAAAGCAAGTGGCCGAAAATTTTGCAACGAATTTCTAACGAAATTTTTTCCCGCCAATGAATTAGCAACGAAATTTTGCAACGACTTATGAATTTCGTTGCAAAAAGTGAAAGCCTGACACAATCTGCAACGAAGGACAAATTTCGTTGCTAAACATATACTTTTAGCAACGACTTATAAAGTCGTTGTCCGAAAAATCGTTGCTACAGGCTCATTTTTTTATAGTGACACCATAATTGACCAACCATTATCAGTCTACACATATACAGTACATATTTATAGCACTGAAACATAAGTAATATTATATTAATATTCTCTTTCCTTATTCCAAATATAGAATTAGGGTTTGTATTTCATATCTAATTTATCTTTCATATACATACCATTATTAATTAAGTTATAATTGTAAGACCTCAACTTTTATAAATAAAGATGAATTTTCTATAAATATCATTTTTGAATATTATGGAGTTAATTTGATATAATGTTATAGTTGTGGGTAATATTTATAAATTTTGCAAAGTACGCAAGTTGTTATATAATATTCGATTGGTCGGGGAATATTCGTTTTAACAGAGAATATTCGTACAACGGCACAATCATTGGTGGACCCCACAACGGAATTATTGTCGGATTGAGAAAACGACAAAAATATTTTATTAAAAATAACGGCGGAAGTTTTACCATTGATACTGTTGAACTACTCAGTAGTAAAAGTACAGTAACACGTGTGGTTGCATAGTAGCACACGGTATTGATTATTAATGCTTATGTGAGAAGTCACTCAGTTTGATTCAATTATTGTCAGTTAATAATATGAACTATTTAGCGATAATGAAGTTTTGTTTTATTCGTATTATTAACGTAATAAAACAGAAACATCTTTTTATATAAAACATAATACTTTATTAAAGTTATTCTATACATAGAATATATTATATTTTATTTAAATGATTTTTCTTTAAATATGGATTGTCAGATTAAAGTAATCAATCTGGACCGTTCATGGATTAGTTACTATGCATTTCATTTTTCTATAAATAGCAGCTCATTCCTTCATTATTTCTTACGAATTCACTGAACTCTAGAGAGAGAAACTATAGAGAGAGAGAAGAAAAATATTCTACTACTTAACTACTTCCTTATTTCAGTTCTTCTTTAAAACGGTAAGGGGTGTTATTCTTTCTTATTCATGAAGAGAACTTTTGTTATTCCATTTCTTATTATTCTGTGGGAATAACCTGTATACGCGGTCTACCCTATACTTGGTGACATTCTTCTATTATTCTGTTGGAACATCCTGTCTGTGTGCTTTACACCGGACCTGGTTCCGTCTTATTATTATTCTATTGGAACATCCTGTCTGTGTGTTTTACACCGGACCTGGTTCCATTATTTATTATTCTGTCGGAATATCCTATCTGTGCGTTTACGCTGGACCTGGTTCCATTATTTATTATTCTGTCGGAATATCCTGTCTGTGCGTTTACGCCGGACCTGGTTCCATTATTTATTATTCTGTTAGAATAACCTGTCTGTGCGGTCTATCGCATGCCGGGTGATTTCTTTTGTTATTTCATTCTTTATTATACTCAGTTAGTTAAGTTTTAACTTCTATACTCTATGAAATTAGTGGAATATCCTTGATAATTACGTTTCATCTAGTATCTTTTCATGAAAATATTATTCTAAGTATTCTTGAATTTTACTCCACAAAGTAGTATCATGTTGACAATTTGGACGTTGTTAATTCTTGAATAAATTAATTCTTGAACTTGTTTTATTGAATTCTTATATCATTGTCATCATCCTCATGTTTATAAAATGTTGAAAGTCATCTGTGGCCTATAGTGCATAGATGGACTTGGTATGATTATGACCAGGGATTATTCGGTATAATCATGACCGTAATGTTACAAATGATGTGATGAAAGTCCTCATTGGCCCGTAGTGCATTGATGGACAGTTGTTGGCATGATCATGACCATTAATGAATACACGAATATCCTTGGCCGTAGTGCAGGGGTGATTCGATGATGTGGATTATTTTATTAAGCTGAGTCCTAGCGATAACAGTGTTGAAAAACCTTTTAAATCATAGAAAATAGTAGATTTTATTTTCTACTTGACTCTTTTAATAGATTGCTTGTTCCGCTGCAGTTAAACTTGATGTTCGTTATATTTTATCAGTTTAACACTGTTGAAGGCTAATGATAATTTATTCTGCATTATCTTAGTCATAATATTTCTTACTGGGCTAGTTGAGCTCACCCTTTCTTTCACTGTTCTTTTCAGGAAATGAGAATATAGCTAGGACGAGTCGGGGAACGGAGTGATGGACCAGATGATAGTATTAGTAGTCCTCACTATTCTGTTAAATAGTGTGACAATAATTGTAATGAGGACTCCTTTTGAGTTTGTATAGTCTCTAGTAGACAATAATTGTATTCAAACTCATAGTTATGTTTTGCCGTATTGTACACGACAGTTGTATTAGTAAGTTGTATTTGTATTCTGTACCATGTATCTGACGACCCAAGATGGGTGATGTATGCCTAATTTTGGGGGCGTCACAATAATAATTAACTTAATTAATCTGAAATAAATTCGTATAACAAAATAATTATTATAATAATTCTATAATCATTTCATATATTATTTAAATAATATAATAATCAAATTTTCATAGAAATTAATTAATAAAAATATTATTACTACCAAATTAATTTGTTATTGGAATATAATGATCAATAATTCTAAAATAAAATTATTTGTAATTATTCATGTAATAAATATATTTTTATTTATCACATATATACATACACTTTTAACTTGTACATATTCCCCACCTTTATTTTAATAAAATAAAAAATTTATACGCAAAATTTCTTATTTAATTATATATAAAATATTGTGTTATTATATTTAGGGCACACTATGGACATTATGAGTTTCTTGTGGTGTAATTTAGTTTGTCAAACGCACCGGCATCATTTATGGACTTGATGAATCAAGTGTTTAAACCATGCTTAGACAAATTCGTTGTAGTGTTTATCAATGATATTTTGGTATACTCGAAAACATCGGATGAGCATGTCGAACAGTTAAGAATCGTATTGGAGATATTACGAAAGGAACAACTTTAATCAAAGTTTTTCAACTATCAATTCTGGTTAAAAAGAGTTCGATTTTTAGGTCATGTAATTGACACAAATGGAATTTCAGTAGATCTAACTAAGATCAAAACGGTTGTGAATTGGGAACAACCAACAACTCCAACAGAGTAAGAAGTTTTCTCGGTTTAGTGGGTTATTATCGATGTTTCATAAAAAACTTTTCAAAAATAGAAACCCCACTAACCAATAATTCTAAGTTGGCAATACACCCTGGTAGTACTAAAATGTATAAAGATTTAAGTCAACACTTTTGGTGGTCCAACATGACAAGAGAAATAGCGGAATGGGTAAGTAAATGTCTCACATGTCAAAGGGTTAAGGCTGAATATCAAAAGCCAAGTGGTTTACTTCAACCCTTACCAATTCCTGAGTGGAAGTGGGAACACATAACAATGGACTTCGTGGTAGGCCTTTTAGCTACACAGAAGGGCCACAATGTCATTTGGGTAATAGTTGACTGACTTACCAAATCAGCTCACTTCTTACCTATCAAGGTTACTCATAGCCTAGATCAACTTGCTAAGTTATATATTAATGAAATTATCTCTAGGCATGGAACACCTGTTTCTATAGTGTCAAACCGAGACCCACATTTCACCCCAAATTTTTGGGGAAGTCTTCAAAAACACTTAGGAACTCAGTTGAGATTAAGTACAATATATCACCCTCAAACAGATGGGCAAAGTGAGAGAACCATTCAAACATTAGAAGATATGTTAAGAACCTGTATCATAGACTTCAAGGGAAGTTGGGAAGATCAGTTACTTTTGGTAGAATTTGCCTACAACAATAGTTACCATGCTAGCATAGGTATGCCACCTGTAGACACTCGAAATTTTCTGCATATCTGACATCACAGGAGCGCAGATTCGTCTTTTAAGAGGAACCCCTGAAAGACGATTCATATCCATTTCGGATACCATCGGGAGGAACAGCTCAACCCCGAAACACACACTGGGAGTAACAGCCTTAACAACCTCGGAGATAACCCCGAGGCATACAGATCCAATACCGGAACATAAACCGGAGAAGACCGATTCATCCCGGAGAGAACCCTGAGATGTTTCGTCTCAGTCCCAACACTGGGAATAGCAGATTCCAACCTTGGAGATAACCCCAAGGAAGGCAGTGGCAATTCCAGAGACAACCTCGGAAATGCTTATTTCAAATGCATGCCATCAGCTTCAACCTCGGCGCTCACACCGAGGCACTCAGTACAAGACAGGCACACCTCAGAGATGACACTGAGGACCTTCAACATTTGCAGTAGTCCAATTTCAACGATAACCCTGAGCAACGTCTACTTTATTAGCCCAAATCGGAGATAACCCTGGTGAGGGGCAAAGTCGTCATCTTGCTAACTTGATGCCATATCACGCCGTCTCAACATTTTAGACATACATTTCTACACAACAATGTCCCATAAGAGCCAAGGAAAACTAATCCTAAGTGACTATTACGCAGGATAACAGATAGAATTTGAAGTTGAAGACCAGAGGGCATTGTCCCATCTTCATGACTTCATACAACCTCTAATCCCATGTCACTGCGTAACTCTCGACAACGGTGGTCCGAAATAGGTCCTGTATACCTCAATCGGATGCCTGGATTGCAATTCTAAAAGTTTGAGCGGACATCACGTTGCTTACATGCACGTACTTCGAGACAGCGGGACCTGCAAAGCCCGGGGCACCTCGGGCAGCCTCCGGTACACCTGTGGCTCCACCCTCTATAAATAGAGGGCTTGGGGTGGCCATTTTGTAAGAGAAAACGGCGAGGAAGCCCTGCCCAATTTACTTTGTACTTACCCTATACTGAGTGCTTTCTCATTTTAAACACTTGTGAGTTCATATATAGCTACTTTTGTACCGACAGAAGCCAGTGTTCATCTACTTTAAAGATATAGAAGTCTTCTTTGGTAGCCCACTGTAAGCCTTCTTACACGCTTTAAAGCATTTCTCTTCATCTTTGCACACATTGTTCTTCACGTTGAGAGTCGTGTTGCGTTTGTTTGCCCGTACTTCGATCCGTGGTTTTATTTCAGTTTGTATATACATACATATATATAGTCGTGTTGCGTTTGTTTGCCCGGACTTCGATCCGTGGTTTTATTTCAGTTTGTATATATATATATATATATATATATACATTTATATATATGAACTGCATGTTGAACTCTATTCGATGAGCCTAGACTTCGGTTCGGAGCGTTTACTACTTTAATATATACATATATTTATGTATATTAACTGTTGTCGGACATTGTTCGATGAACTTGGATTTTATATCCGGAGCGTTTAAATTCTTCCGTGTATATATATATATATATATATATATATATATATATATATATATATATATATATATACACTTATATATATGAACTGTGTGTCGAACTATGTTCGATGAGCCTGGATTTTACATTCAGTGCGTTTACTGTTTTAATATATATATACTTATATATATTAACTGTTGTTAGACTTTGTCTGATGAGCCTGAATTTTATATCCGGTGCGTTTTTCGCTTATATATATATATATATATATATATTCATTTCGTCCCACCTGGAGTTTACTTCGTGGTGGTTGACCGCTTTTACAGTTTTTTGTACATTTCGTCCCGCCTGGAGTTTCCTCCGTGATGGTTGATAGCTTTTACAACTTTATTTACATTTCTGATCCCCCATGGAGGTTCTTCGTGGTTGGTGATCATGTCTGTATATATATATTTACAGCTTTTATATATATACCTGCTTACTGCGTTTATATCAACTGCGGCATCATGTGAGCCTAGGAATCATGTGATCACAGATTCAGTCTACTGAATCTAGATTCGGTTCCCGTGATGGACCTTTTCAGCTGTAAGCAGCTTGTAAATTTATATGTGATGTTTGGATTTCCTCAGATAGTTTTCATACCCACGAGGAATTCAACACCTTTTTGTACATTATTTTCGTACAGATGCCTCGCATCTGTAAAATAACAGCAATCAAGCCGAATACGGAATAAAATAGAAGTATCAAAGGCCTCAATTACTATTGAGCGTTGGGTTTGATGAACCTCTTTTAAAACATCACTGCCATATCTTGTTTAAAACTGAATTTTTATATAAATTCAAACCCTGTGTATATAGGTGCGAACGAGGTATAACACTACTTTCAAATAACAGCACATTGACCCACACACACACATTCATATAACAGTTTCTTGAAAAGTGGCGGTCACCGTGGCAACACGGATGTCGGGGGGTGCCTAACACCTTCCCTCCGCATAAGCAAGTCCCCGGACCCTAATTGAATCTCGGTTTCACCGACCCTTTTAGCAGTGTCACATCACTGGGTCAATATGCAAACCTTTTCTCGGTTGTGTTGGTATAACCAGTTAAAAAATCAACTGGCGACTCTTATAGTCCAATCGTCGACATTGCACATGTCGGACCTTTTCACTTGTTTTTTCAAACAAATCTCACCTAAAATGAGAACACAAAAGAACAGGTAACGAAAAGGGACAAATAAAAATCCCGACGTCGACAGGTGATGACTTTGCTGGGGACTCCAGTAAGAGGACTTAAGCCGCTATTACAAGCTTTTCAAAACTATTATATGCTTGTGTGTGGATGTTGCATTTACATTTATGATGAATGTGTACGAATGCATATCTTTACTGCGATTAATGCTTTACACTATATCTGCTTGTGATATTAGTGCCTCGCACATGTCATCATTTTCATAAACAGTGAGACATGTTGTATGTGAATGCATGTTGTGTGGTCCCTCCACTAGGAGGCTATCCTGTCGGTGTTTGATTACTGGACTCGTGGCAAGACTAATTTCCCGAGGCTCAGGAAAGGCACCACCCAAATTCGCTCCAGTTGAAAGACCGAATTAATTTCTCGTCGAGTAAATTGCGATGATTTGGGAACCTTTATGCCGAAAAGCCGCGAGAGTAACCTAAGATAGGTCAGCCTCTGATAAACCAAACGCGGAGGAGAGTCTCTTCATGCTTTCTCATTTAAAATTACTTGTAAAAAACAATTACTTGTAATTTATTCATCTCCATGTAATGAGAAATATAAAGAAATATGTGCATGTACATATTTACATTAACATGTTATCCTATACTACAAACAGCTAACATCCGTGTTGCAGGAAAAAATTCCTAAAACAAACACATCACATAGCATGTTAACATTTATACCATCCCTAAAACTAAACTATGCCAGTTTTGTTACAGGGAAGCATTCGGACCTATTACCCGGTCAAAGTCCAAAAAGGTTGCAGGCCTACAGCTAATCATGTCTTCATCTGACCAATCTAATCCAGTGTCTCACGAAGAATTCGACGAATTAAGTAAACAAATCACAGACTTGGCTGTTTTACTTAAAGAACTACATCAATCTACGCAGGGTCCAAAAATACCCGTACATGCTGAATCCTCCACACAAGGAGGAACTCAAGGTCCTGATAAAGCCATTATAATACCTGAATTGTAGTTAGATACAACCAACAAAAGTCATGATGCCGCCCATCTTACAAAAGATCCAGACACTGTTGACATCAGAAAGAAAGTTCTTCAAATGGAAGAAACCCTGCGTTCTATCAAAGGAATTGGAGCACACGGGAGTGTTTCATATGCCGACCTTTGTATATTCCGTGATGTTCATTATCTAGAAAAATTTAAAACTCCTGACTTTGAAAAGTATGATGTGTTAGGAGATCCTTACACACATTTGAAGGTATTCATTGGAGAACTTGGATCTTATACAGAGGGCGAGAAGCTCAGAATGCAGCTGTTCCAAAAAAGTCTGACTGGAGAATCCCGTTCATGGTATACCAGATTAGACAACTCAAAGATCCATAGCTGGGAAAAGCTAGCTCACGCCTTCCTTACACAATACAGTTTTTAGTCTCAGATGGCTCCTGACCGGTACCAGATTACCAAGGTCAAGAAATAGTCCAATGAGTCTTTCAGAGAGTATGCTCAAAGGTGGAGGCGCCTTACTGCTCAAATTATTCCTTCTATGACAGAGTCAGAGATGGTTATGACCTTTATCGACATATAGGAAGCTCCTTTCTATGAGAGAGTCTTAGCTGGTATCGGTAAACCATTTTTTGAAATGATCAAACATGGGGAAATGGCTGAGATGGAATTGAAGTCAGGAAAGATTCAAGACCTAGCTTCCCTTAAAGCTGTTGCTGAAGACATCCAATCCGAAAATTATGGAAACAACCCCCAGAGGGTCCATAAAAAGAAAGAAGAGGATGTTTCCCTGATACTACTGTTGGGTAAAATCCAATTACGCACAACACGCAAGTATACGTGGTCAACAAGTAATACAGTGAAAGTAGAGTATCGTTCCCATGAGGAATTATTAATACAAATTACAAAGTACTAACCCGTAACCAACTCAATCTTATTTAAACGAATGAATTTCAAATTATATGAATTAAATTATTTAATTACACTAATTCTAATTACCACTATTTAAAAATCAGATTATGGAGATTTAAGATCACAATTTCACTTATTGCTTCATTTAAGTTAACACACTTCTCATCAATTATTTTCTAAGGTGAATTGTTAATCAAGAACACTAAAGCAGATAAAACCACCTCTCGATGCATAATACACATACTCACTTAAATCCACAGATGATAGAATTAAGAAAGACACCCTAATTAACTAATCCACTATATCTCTATATGAATTACAATTAAAAAGGATTTAAAGCACAAGTTCTCTATAAGATTACATATGGCGTAAAGGTATATCTCTATCCTAAACACGAATCATGAATTCCATCTATGCAGGAATCCCAAACACATGCTATCATAATCAAATGTAAATCTAAACTTCATCTCTCGAGTTCATATATATTATCACGGTAATTGTTAGCTAGGAAATTAAGATATTAAGTTGAAATCACAATAGACAATCCTCACAATAGAACATAATAATTGATAGCGAAGCATATTAAAATAAACTACACAATAAGATCCATTGTAATCTCAAACAACGAATTAGTTCATGATTATTGAATTAAAACTAAGAATCCACAATTGAATAATCATTAAAAGACAAAGATAGAAGAAGATAGAATCTGTTGTCTGCAGATTTAATGCTTTCTCCTTGATCCTACTTTGAATCTTCAATGGTCTCCAAGTTGCTTCAATCTCCAAATCTAACAAGAACTAGGGTTTTAATCTAATTTACTCTAATCTAATCTAATGGAATCCTCCAACACTAGCCTATCTATCCTCTCTTTTATGCCTCTCATCATGTATTTATAGTTCTAATGGATACCCTAGCAAGTTAGGCAACTAAGAATCCTATTCTAACTCAATTTGGACACCAAATAACTCAATTCAGCTGTTTTCCCATCGACTAGCGCGCCCTGCGCTGTCCCCAAGTCATTTAGAGCGTGCCCCGCGCTACATTGGCAGATTTTTGGGTGGCCTAGCGCGCCCCTAGCGCGGTCCACGCTACTCTGTTTTTTGCTGCGACGTCCTTTGGTAAAACAGGCATAACTTTTGATTTGCTAGGAGTTACGGGGCCTGCCACCTATTAAATCTAAGATAACGATGAGATCTACAACTTTCATTCTTTGAGGATTAACAGATTTCGTTCGGATCAAAGCTGAAATCGGGCTTGAAGTAGATGCTATGTAAATTGCAAACATGAGAACTCTTAGCTTTGATCTTTGTTGATAAAAAGGCTATAACTCTCGCATCCGAACTTCGATTGGGATGATTCAAGATGTTCCAGAAAGCTAAGAAGAAGCTCTACAGTATAATCCAAGTTCCAAGCCAAGAACATTCATCCCACTTAATGTTAAAAGTTCTTCAATCTTCCTTTCTTGCATTTGTTTGCGTATTTTGGTCCAAAAGATGTCCGAATTGCTTTCCCTTGCTTCTTCATGCCAATGTTATGTCATAGCCTATAAAATAACATAAAATATATGAAAAGTAACTAAGAAACATAGGTTTAAGCAACTAATTCAAGTAATAGATACCAAATAAGTAGGTATAAAACCTACTTATCAAATACCCCCAAACTTAAATCGTTGCTTGTCCTCAAGCAAAAACACAAAACAACAATGCTATGCAATGCAACTAATCTACATGCCTACGAATCCAGCAGTAATGATAGAAACAAGTCTATTCAATCGGCCTTAGAGAAATCAAGTAAACATGATAATACATCATATCAAAACAAATCATTAACTTCCCAATCAATCAATAAATCTTAGACTGTTATCACTAATATAATGCATGTGTGCTCCACAACAATGTTAACTGATATAAAATAAAATTTAACACATAGCAAGTCTCTTCGAAGGTATCATACAGTGTCAACTCAAGAAATTCAACAATAAGCTAGATCCAACTAAAATTAAATAATTACCAATATCAAGGGTCAACATGGGATACTTATGCTTCATTTTTCATCTGCGGGGGCTTTTTGCTCTTATTTCTCGTTTTATTCATTTTTTTTCAATAGATGGTTGGTGAGTGCGTTTTACGCTCCATCTCACGCCTGTGTTTATGGGGAGTATTTCTTCTCAACCCACCACAAGACTCAACTAGATATTATTTTCTTTTCTTTTTTTTTTTTATATTTTTTTCTCTTTTTTTATAGCTTATATACCCCAAATATTCTCCCAAACTTAGGTTCTTATCCAACTTTAGCCATCACTACTTGTTTTTGTCATTCTTTCATTCAAACTAGCATTATCCTTTAGAGTCCGATTATGTATCAATTTAAACTCAATCAATCAACAAGTTGTTTTTACTGTGCTATCCTTATTATACCAGTTTCAAATAGAAAAAAACTCAATTCATAACAAGAAATCACATCAACGCTTTAATAATCAGTACTATACTTGTCTACCCAATTCCAACCTCACCATTGGCCAAAACAAACTGTAAATATCAAACAGCTGGACTCATGCAAGATGTACTAAATGCTATATAAACATAGTAAACTAACTACTAATTTTTTAATTTTTTTTAATTTCAAGAAACTGAATGCAAAAATTAAATGTAACTATATGAACTACAATGTAAATAACTAACTATATGCAATGCGACACTAAAAATGCCCCCCGAACTTAAAACAGACATTGTCCTCAATGGCTAAGATAGGAAAAATTAAAAGAGAGGACTTCCCTGAAAATACAACATGTTCCTCCTTGTCTGCTAAGTCTGAAGAATAGGCTAGACACATTGGAATAAATCGGGAACCACACTTGAGTTGGACATGACTCACATTGCAATTAAAACACTTTTAACGCCTGGGATTTTCTGAGCGGCGCGGCCCGCGTCGTGTATATGCATGAGATAGCGCGCCCCGTGCTAAGTAGTCAGGAGGTGCTGGTGTACTAGCCCGCCCCGCGCTGCGTATCAGTGTTGGATAGCGCAGTCCGCGCTAAGGGGTCAGGCGGTAAGATGAACAGTAGTGCGCCCCGCGCTGTGTATGGCACGCCCCGTGCTGTGTATGGCGCGCCCAGCGCTGTGAAATCGGCGAAGTAGCGCGGTCTACGCAGAATGGCATGAAGGAACTGGGCTTGTAGCGCGCCCCGCGCTAGGCATGTACATTGGGCAGCGCAGACCGCGCTATGAGGTCAGTGATATGAGGGCTCTACTTTCCTTTAGTTACCTGCAAATCATCCAAAAATAGAGTCAAAATTCCATGAAAACTTCATATTTGAGCTAGACTATAAAATAAAATATAAAGAATAAATAAGGAAGAAAAGTTTAGAGCTTGGGTTGCCTCCCAAGTAGCGCTAGTTTTAACATCGTAAGCTCGACTTTGTCTGGTCAGCCCTATCCAATTCCTCTTCGATAATTGAGGAACCCTCCATCCATTGGAAATAATGTAACTTTTGGTAGGTTCCCTTTTGTGATGGCTATCGAATTAAAGTCACCTAGCATGCTCTGATTAGATAAGATCACATTCAAAAATGTCCAACATCTAGGTGTTTTCTCCATTGTGTCTGCGAATAGATTCTGGCATTGAAGCTTGTCAGACACAACAATATCTTCTTCTATCTTCTCCAGCTCATCGCACCATGACTTCGAAGTTGTACTCGCTTTTACATCGCAAGGAGTATTATCGAAGACATGACTACCTAGCGGACAAGGTTTTGAAAATCTAACCGGATCCTTGAACTTTGGTGGAGAAGGCACTTGAGGCATTAATAACATCGGCTCGTCCTCGTTTGTACTAATAGTTAGTTCTTCACCAACCTTATTTTCATTATCCCCACTTGTCTCCTCTTTTTCAACATCTCGTGTCTCATCCAGTTGTAGATTTGGCTCTGGCACTTCATCAATCACGAAATCCTCGTTGTATCACCAATTTTTTTGAGGACAGTTGTTCAAGGATTTGAGCATTTGATCCATCTGGTTCTGTAGATTTTGAATTGCTATCTCTTGATTCTGAATTGACTTCTCTTGATTAATCCTTCTCTCCTCATTTGATGCTATGAACTTGGACAACAATTCCTCCAATCTCAAATTATCTGTCTCAGTTTTGGAATCCATGTATTGAGGACCATGAGTTGAAGTGGTGATGAGTTGTTCCATCTGGTGCTGAAAATTGTGGCTCGATATTTCTTGACTCATCATCCTCTCCTCTTGGTTTGCTATGACCTTTGACAGTAATTCCTCCAACTTTGACTTTTCTTCTTTTAATGGAGGTTGATATGAGAATTCTGGCGTGTATGTTGGATTTGGAGTAGAGTATTGATCTTGATAATTATAGCTCCATAAAGAATCCGGGTGATACCCCCAAATTTGATGATAATTATCATATGCATACTGATTGAGGTAGTTACCACCATATTGTACCGGCCCAAAACTAACGATGCATTGATGACTCGGATGATTACCATAACAATAATTGCAATTAACTGCTATCCTTCGATTACGTTGGGCTGCAACAATGTCCAATCTCCTCGAAAGTGTCTCAAGCTGCGCTGATAATGCAGAAAATGCATTGAGACCATCAATCCCCGCTCCCCTTGGCTGAGTCATTCTCGTATACGACCATTGATAATTGAATCAAGCCATGGTACCTGAAACGAGAGAAAAAGAAGAAGATAATAAAATAAAATAAAAATAAATAAAGAAAAAAATGTTTAAATTAAGACTAATTTGATTGAAGCTAATATTGGCAAAAATATATTAAACTAATTCCCCGGCAATGACGCCAAAAACTTGTTGGGTAAAATCTAATTACGCACAACACGCAAGTATATGTGGTCAATAAGTAATACAGTAAAAGTAGAGTATCGTTCCCACGAGGAATTATTAATACAAATTACCAAGTAATAACCCGTAACCAACTCAATCTTATTTAAACGAATGAATTTCAAATTATATGAATTAAATTATTTAATTACACTAATTCTAATTACCACTAATTAAAAATCAGATTATGGAGATTTAAGATCACAACTTCACTTATTGCTTCATTTAAGTTAACACACTTCTCATCAATTATTTTCTATCGTGAATTGTTAATCAAGAACACTAAAGCAGATAAAACCACCTCTCAATGCATAATACACATACTCACTCAAATCCACAGATGATAGAATTATGCAAGACACCCTAATTAACTAATCCACTATATCTCTATGTGAATTACAATTAAAAAGGATTTAAAGCACAAGTTATCTATAAGATTACATATGGCGTAAAGGCATATCTCTATCCTTAACATGAATCATGAATTCCATCTATGCAGAAATCACAAACACATGCTATCATAATCAGATCTAAATCTAAACTTCATCTCTCGAGTTCATATAGATTATCACGATAATTGTTAGCTAGACAATTAAGCAATTAAGTTCAAATCACAATAGACAATCCTCACAATAGAACATAATAATTGATAGCGAAGCATATTAAAATAAACTACACAATAAGATCCATTGTAATCTCAAACAACGAATTAGTTCACGATTATTGAATTAAAACTAAGAATCCACAATTGAATAATCATTAAAAGACAAAGATAGAAGAAGATAAGAAGATAGAATATGTTGTCTGCAGATTTGATGCTTTCTCCTTGTTCCTACTTTGAATCTTCAATGGTCTCCAAGTTGCTTCAATCTCCAAATCTAACAAGAACTAGGGTTTTGATCTAATTTACTCTAATCTAATCTAATGGAATCCTCCAAAACTAGCCTATCTATCCTCTCTTTTATGCCTCTCATCATGTATTAATAGTTATAATGGATACCCTAGCAAGTTACGCAACTAAGAATCCTATTCTAACTCAATTTGGACACCAAATAACCCAATTCAGCTGTTTTCCCGTCGACCAGCACGGCCCGTGCTGTCCCCAGGTCATTTAGAGCGTGCCCCGCGCTACAGTGGCAAATTTTCTGGTGGCCTAGCGCGCCCCTAGCGCGGTCTGCGCTACTCTATTTTCTACTGCGATGTCCTTTGGTAAAACAAGCATAACTTTTGATTCGCTAGGATTTACGGGGCCTACTACCTATCAAATCGAAGATAACGACGAGATCTACAACTTTCAATCTTCGAGGATTGACAAATTCTATCCGGATCAAGGCGGAAATCGGGCTTGAAGCAGATGCTATGTAAATTGCAAACATGAGAACTCTTAGCTTTGATCTTTGTTGATAAAAAGGCCATAACTCTCGCATCCAAACTCCGATTGGGATGATTCAAGATGTTCCGGAAAGCTAAGAAGAAGATCTACAGTATAATCCAAGTTCCAAACCAAGAACATGCATCCCACTTAGTGTTAAAAGTTCTTAAATCTTCCCTTCTTGCATTTGCTTACGTATTTTGGTCCAAAAGATGTCTGAATTGCTTTCCCTTGCTTCTTCATGCCAATGTTATGTCATGACCTACAAAATAACATTAAATATATGAAAGGTAACTAAGAAACATAGGTTTAAGAAACCAATTCAAGTAATAGATACCAGATAAGTAGGTATAAAACCTACTTATCAAATAGGCAATCAGAACATGCCTATCCAGAGAAGAAATTACACTCCCTTTAAAGCACAGTCTTCAAATCCTCCAGTACCAAAAGGTGGAGAAGTCAAAACTCCTCGAGTGTTCACACCCTTAGGGGACTCTCTCGAGAATATTCTCACTCTTCTGACCACGCAGAAGAAAATTTAAGTTAAAGAATTAGTTATTAATAAAATGAATTTTTATTAATACTATTCTGTGCTATGTGTTCATTAATCGTTCTATAACCTAGAATGATTATTAATCGGGAGGATTCTGGCTACGAGCTAGATTGAACGAGTAAGAATTTTCAAGACGAAAATGAAATTTTTTCGGGAACAAAATATTTTTCGGGGAAAAAGACGAAATAGGCACTATTCACTTATTTCTGCTCGGAGATTATTTTTGAAATTCTGAGAAGTTCTGGATTGCGTGAAATCTTGAGACGTAATGGAATATTCAATAATATTTCAGGTATGGCAAAAACGAAGTTTTCGCCTGCGGACTCAAAACCTAAGGGTTAGGGAAAGTGAGTTCCGAGAATGTTATGAGTACGTATAATAACTAGGGTTATTATGCGTGAGAATTACAAGTATGATACGAGTTATTATATGAGTATATTACGAAGATTAGTACGACGTATAATACGAATATCGTACGAACAATATACGAAGAGAATACGAGAATACGAGAAAGGAATGCGTAGAATACGATCGTAGAATACGATTAGTCTTAGTGGACTTTGTGTTCATGGACTTTGTAGAATCCAATTGGACTTGGATTATGTCAAGCCCAATGATTTGTGAAGTTAAGCCCAAGTTAAGCCCAATAAGAATTAGGGTTAAGGCCCAAACCAAGAAAAGAAACCGCGGATCGAACCGATGGGTAAAAACCATTGGGGCAACCCATGGGGTGACCCATGGGCATGTGGGATGGCCACTTGGCCACCAAGTAAGGGTGGTGGCCAAGTTAACTTGGTGGATAAGTTGTTAAGGAGGTGTGAATAGTAAGGAGGTGGGGGCGAAATGACTATTTTGCCCTTAGCTTTGGTTTTCTATAAATAGAAAGCTTAACTTTCATTTTCTAGGATTTTGAAAATCCTAGAACTTGAGAGAGATAGAGAGAGCTCGGTTGGGAGAGAAGAGGAAGAGCATGATCATGAACGCTCGGATCAAAAGTGATCGTGAAATAGAAAAGCTCGCAAATCGTCGGCTTTGTCTAACGGAAGAGAAATAAAGAAGAACGGTAATCCGAACCCTAGTTTCTTCTACTATTTTCTTTAAGTTTAATATGTTTAAAACATAAATTAATGAGAATAGGGAGTAAAAGATGTTAGTAATGATTTCATATGGTTGAAATCATGAGAAAATAAGAAATGAGAAATAAGAAATTTAGTTTATAAATTTCTTAAGGAAGTATAAGATTTGTGAGGATTTTGAGCGATCCGAATGAATATTATGAACGAGTAGGTGAATTAAGTAAGGAATGGTGTTCTATAACATCAAATTCCAAGAAAAGTAGAATCGTAATCCAAAATATCGATTAAAAAACGAAGAACGCGAAGAACACGCGAAGAACACGAAGAACGTTGTTGATGGACAAATTTAAAACCATCGTAGTGTAAATGTTGTTGATGGACAAGTTTAAAACCATCGCGTATAAGTTAGATGCTTATTGCTTGGTTAGGAACATTAGAAACGTTCATGAAGAACGGATTCAAATTGAGCTATAACGAAGTTATGGCGAAATTTCGTAAAAGACGAACGAGAATTAGAAAGTTAGTAAATGAACACGAATGTGTAGGGTTTCATAAGAATGTAAGAGAACGTATAAAACGTGAGTCTTGGACTCAAGAACGAACAAATTTCGAGTTCGGATGACTGAATTACGGACGAACGAACGAAAAACGTTAAAAGTGTAAAATGAACGAAGGGTTAAGATTAAGCCAATTGAATGGCATGTTAACGGATTCAGAATGAAGTTTTGTCCGAGGCATATTAAAGTATGTAAGATCAGAAAGAGAATGGCTTTGGAACGACCTCGTTCCGAGTTATAACGAAGAAGTTATGAGATCGTAAAGTAAGCATCTCAAACTTGACTTAACACTTAGAAAAATTTCCTAGGGTTTTGTCTTGGCGCCGCAGCGCGGGAAGGGGAGCCACAGCGCGGGAAGGGGCGCCGCAGCGCGAGCTCGGCATGCACTTCTGGAGAGTGGCACCGCAGCGCGAGAGGAAAGGCAAGGCATGGCGCCGCAGCGCCAGTGCAGTGCAATACCCAGAAATGAGATTTTAACTGCTCAATTTCTTGGGGGATGTGCAAGAAAGAAGTATGAACATATAGTTCATGTAATGTAACACTTAGTCAAGTGTTTTAAACCTTTACCAAAGGTTGAACGAAAAGATTAAACGAGAATAAAAGATAAAGAATGTAGATGCGGGTTACGGAACCGATGTCCGGGGACCGTAGTCGCGATAAACGAACGTGAGGGATTGCTATGGTTGTGATTCCTTAGACGTTGGTTGACGATGTTAATGTATAACATTTTGATGTTATGACATGGCATTGAGAGATGAATGTAAAGCGTATAGACGCTGTGAACGCAACGTAGTTACAATGAACGATCGGTCTTAGCATACAACGAACGGTATGGCTTCGACATTAAGAAAGAATAATGAACATGGGGTTCATGGGATGGATAATGATGAAAGAAATCCCCGGAACATATGACAGTACGCACAATAGCAGTACATCTACCCTGGCCAGACGCCAATGATCTTTCGATGTGGTGAAATCCCTGGAATGTCGTCTATAACTATCCTCAAAGCCAAATCTGTCAAACAGAAAATGCTGGGATATAACGTGGCCAAATGTAAGCTCGTCTTGCACCACTCTATGCCTCAGTCCAGCGAGGGTCATGAAATGCCGACTCATGTCCCCCAAAGCCATATGAACGCAAGGTCTGTCCAATGGCAGCATCGTCAACCGTGCATACTCCTCCAGAGTGGGAGTTAACTCCTGGGTCCCAAATCGAAAAACCTGCCTCTCCGATACCCAGTGCTCCAGCATGCCATCCACGAATCCTATGGGAACCTGAAACATCAACAGGGTCATAGTATGCTGCAATAAATGATCTACGGTCACCCTGTTTGATGGTGACATGCTATCATACCACGATCGCATACTAGATACCACCAATAATGGTGGGGTATGATCAATACGGCTAACTGTCGAAGAAGACATCTGCACGGGCCGTGTCATAAGACCATTCAGGGGTCAATGCTGAATATCTTTGGACATACATACATATGCATAACATGATACATGCATAACAGATAATAGATGGCAATATGATATAGGGAAGAGAAAACTGTACATACATTCCTAAGTATATCATCATCTAATACATCATCTCTGTACAGCTACAAATACAGGGAAATGGGGCACAGATGTCGCACTACTAACAGAGGCCTATCAAAAAATATAACGAGAATGGGGCACAACCATCCAATAGCTAACAGAGGCCTATCAAAAGATATAACGAGAATACGCATCAGAAGAAGACAATGGTGTCGATGTCCACATCATCAATCCTGTCCACCTGATGTAACTCCTCCTGAGTCACTGGATCTCTATCAACAGGGATATCAGGCCGATACAAAGGAGGATATGCACCGACAAAACCAAATGGGTTATCTGAGGGACCAACACCTGAGCTGGAAGGATCAAATGAATCTTTCTCTGCTGGATCTCTGCCCAAATACCGGATAAAGATATGTGTCCGGTCCAACTGCCGGGTAAAACTGTCAATCTGTGTCACATGAGTCGGATCTTGGACACAGGCTAACCAATCCGTCATCATCACGGATCTTGGAACCATATCCCCCATGAACTGAGTGGCGCGGGTCTAGGCTCCAATAGTACGAGGGATCCACCAGCGCTGGAATACATCCTGAGTGCAAGGACCCTCTGATAATACAAAATCGTCAACACCCAACAATGGGATATCAATGACGGGTGACTGCGATACAGGCCAATAACGACTGGCAGGAGGCAAGATCGGTATACGGATCTCCCCTGTGGTGCTCTTAATAGCACACTCTCCTAAATAGAGCTCCCATCCTCCATCTGTAAAGAGAGGAACTCTCCAGGTGGAAATCACGTACTCGACACCAGTCGGGTACCCATCCTCAAATCTGATGGCCAAATGCTCCCCAAAATAGGGAATCCATGTGATAATGTCAGTTGTGAACAACTCTAGCTGCAAACGACAGTGAGTGAAACCCTCAGCTACAAGGACGTCTACCAGTATGGAATGATGCCATTGTCGTCCTCGTGGGTAGGTATCCAATCCTAGCACACTCACTAGACATAAACATGGGAGCCTCTCATAGACCCAAAACTGCCAACACAAAGGCAAACATCTGCTGTCAGTTAACACTCTTAACCTATACATGATAAATGACAAGAGAAATACTTACCAGCAGAAATGGGTAAAATCCTAACCAAGCCTCTGTCAAGCCCTGCGAGCGCATAAGCATGCCCCTGAGGAAATAGGCAAAGGTATAGGAACCCCAATCATACTCTCCTATACGATCCATATATCGAGTGGCGCTGATCAAAGCGAATGACACCGTAGAAGAGTTATCTGCTATGAAGCAGCCCCTAATGATCATCAGGAACAATCGTCGAAGAATGCGATCCCTGACTCTGACATCATCTGGCATGGGCTCGCTTAATAGCCCACTCATAGCATCTATGCTCAAAGGACCAGCACGGACAGTCCCGCCCTTGAGCGCCTCCGTCAGAACTACTAACAAGGATCTGATGGTAGTCAGGGTAATATCCGCCGTGCAAGGCACTGGAGCCTCTCCGAACTCCATACGTGTGATAAATCGCCAATCCATCGACGTCATCATCACCTCACAGTCCAGCAAATGGAGTGACTGAGTCTGGTGAAGCCACCGCTCAGAAAATGCCTTGAGGTAACCCCAGGGACAAAGACAGAGAAGGATGGAAAAGAATGCTCCAAAGCTCCAGTCATGAACAATCGCTTTATAATCAGGATGAAAAGCCTGATACATGGAGTGTATACTGAACCAGTTCCCTCGAGGCTGTGTAAAGCCAGGAACCTGCATGAGATACAGATCAACATTAAATCCTTTTACTCCTCACAAATAGGAAAGAAGGAAGATCAAGTTCTGACGTCATACCTCGTTAGCATGCAAATACATAGAGGGATGTCAACTCAAGTCACCCAGAAGCTCTGGATTTGCCACCTGAATACTCGGAAGCTCCCTACGGGGAATATGTCCAGTAGGAGCGGGGTTCGCAACTGGAACATCCTCCTCCTCGTCCTCGACGTCTGGTACATCAACCCAGACTGGACGTATCACCGCCTCCACCAATCGATGAGGCTGTCTAACAGAGCAAGGTCGAGTTACTTCAGAAGCCCTCCTCCGTACACCAGAAGTGGTCCTACGGGAACTACTCGGCTGATCCGGATCCATAATATCTGGACAACAAGTCTCCAAATCACCTCAGAAAGGGTGTGGTATCTTCTAACCTGGAGCTTTTCAAAATGCATTTAATAACTATCTGTATGCATGTATTATTTTAACATACATCCACAGTAGAGTTAAAAATGCATGACTAACACAATTCCTACATTTTGGAAAATTTTGCCATAGTTTCCTCTATAAATTGGACTATCCACATGCACATAGGCATGACTAGGTGGCCATTCAGTAGAACACCTGCCCACAGTCATATACATACTAGATGCAAAATCATCAACAGATAAGGTTAACCTCAATGCTAGGAGTATTTTGCCTTATTACCTTGTGCTCAAATGTCCTCAAATAGGATAAAATAGCAGAAAAAGGTGCCAATTTGACTGTCTCAAAAGTCAAAATTTTTCACATCATTATGTTCAGCACGGTTTAATACTAACATTTACTATGTTGAATATTTTTTATCAAATCATTTGAGCATACATAATCACTACTATGTGTTTAGATGCATTTCATATTATAAGTCATTTTCCAACGGATAAAAACTGGAAAAAAGTGCATGCATACATTACCAGGATAGTGTAGAACACTTTTACGGTAACAGATTTTGCAGAAAGACGTCCGAACTCAGCAGATCTGAAGAAGAACTCTCAGATTTCCTTCGCGACGCAAGTTAAAAATGACTTATGAAAGCAACCTGCTGGTCTTTATGATCCACGATTGGCCGCAGGTCCATTTATGGCTGCAGCAGGTGTACCTGCGGCACCCCTATATGGGTCCCACCCCTCCAGCTCGGTCCAGTTCAAGTTGCAAAGGAGTTCTCGCAAGCTGAAAAGGCCAAATCAGGGATAAAAATGCTACGTGATTGAGCAGAATAACCGACAATCCTGGTTGAACCATGGGTCTTCACGTCATTCATTGGTATTCGCCCAACCACAGGGTACACTATGCCGGTGATCTCAGACGATATACGATATAAGTCACGCTTAACAATACCTCACACAGGTCCAATTTCCCTTATTCAGGATCGTCGTCCTACTTTTCCACAACAACCCCGGCAGGGGTCACAACACGGTACATATGTCGAAGCACATAACCCCGGCTGGGGTTACAATGCATATCATCCATTGATGTACGTATCAATGAAGGTCAAGTATCCTTGACATCACTATAACCATTGGCAAGTAAATCCAACGGAATGTCAGAAGCCGTCCGATGATTTCAGCCGTTGACACACACATCAACGATGATCCAACATGTCACCCCAGCAGGGATCACAACGCATTATCATCCATTGATGTACGTATCAATGAAGGTCAAGCAACCTTGACATCATTTCAGCCGTTGGCAAGTAAACCCAACGTCACATCAGAAACCATCCGATGATTTTATCAGTTGATACACACATCAACAAAGTCTAAGCAGCCTTGGCATTCCCCAGCAGGGAGTTCATCCGTTGATCTACACATCAACAAAGGATCAAATGTATCCCTGGCGGGGGTTACAACGTGTGGTAAACCGTTGGTTCACACATCAATGAAGGTCGGGCAGCCCTGACAATATTTGTTATTTGCAGTAAAACCAACAGAACATTGATGTACTCTGGTGATACAAACCAGGAGATGGAAAACGTCATTAAGGAGGATTCATGTCGGAATATGGAATCAGACAAACAAAGCTTTATCCCCACAGATCTCTTACACATAAGAGGCACTTCTTGGGAATCAAGTCTGTATCAAGGATTCAGGACTTTGATGATAACTCCAACATCAACATCCTCAAAGAGTTGGATCGCACATCCAATTTGGTCATCATTGCCAAATCCCCAGTAGAAGCTATAGGGAGATAGCAATCATCCTCAGTATGTTGGGTAACAACCCCATACACATGCATCACCCAGTTGCTTCATAGTATATTTCAAGTGTCTAGGATTCTTTATCTTATCCATGCATTGCATTGCATGAGTATGATAAAGAGGGGCATCTGTAGACACTCGAAATTTTCTGCATATCTGACATCACAGGAGCGCAGATTCGTCTTTTAAGAGGAAACCCTAAAAGACGGTTCATATCCATTCCGGATACCACTGAGAGGAACAGTTCAACCCCAGAACACACACTGGGAGTAACAGCCTCAACCCCGGAACACACAACAAGAGTAACAATTCCAACCTCAGAGATAACCCCGAGGCATACAGATCCAATACCGGAACACAAACTGGAGAAGACCGATTCATCTCAGAGATAACTCCGAGATGTTCTGTCTTAGTCCCAACAATGGGAATAGCAGATTCTAACCTTGGAGATAACCCCAAGGAAGGCAGTGGAAGTTCTGGAGATAACCCCAGAAATGCTTGTTTCAAATGTGTGCCATCAGCTTCAACCTCGACGCTCACACCGAGGCACTCAGTACAAGACAGGCACACCTCAGAGATAACACTGAGGACCTTTAACATTTGTAGTGGTCCAATCTCAGCGATAACCCTGAGCAACGTTTGCTTTATCAGCCTAAATCGAAGATAACCTTGGTGAGGGGCAAAGTCGTCATCATGCCAACTAGATGCCACATCATGCCGTCTCAACATTTCAGACATACATTTCTACACAACAATATCCTACAAGAGCCAAGGAAAACCAATCCCGAGTGACTATTACGTAGGATAACGGATAGAATTTGAAGCTGAAGATCGGAGGGCATCGTCCCATCTTCATGACTTCGTACAACCTCTAATCCTATGTCACTGCGTAACTCTTGACAACGGTGATCTGAAATGGGTTCTGTATACCTCAATCGGATGCCCGAATTACAATTCTAAAAGTTTGAATGGACATCACGCTGCCTATGTGCACGTACTTTGAGACGACGGGACCCGCAAAGCCTAGGGCACCCCGGGCAGCCTCTGGTACACCTTCGGCTACACATGCGACCCAGCCACAGGTACACCTACGGCTCCACCCTCTATAAATAGAGGGATTGGGGTGGCCATTTTGTAAGAGAAAACGGCGAGGAAGCCCTACCCAATTTGCTCTGTACTTACCCTATACTGAGTGCTTTCTCATTTTAAACACTTGCGAGCTCATATATAGCTACTTTTGTAATGGCAGAAGCCAGTGTTCATCTACTTTAAAGATATAGAAGTCTTCTTTGGCAGCCCACTGTAAGCCTTCTTACACGTTTTAAAGCCTTTCTATTCATCTTTGCACGCACTGTTCTTCACGTTGAGAGTCGTGTTGCGTGTGTTTTCCCGGACTTCGGTCCGTGGTTTTATTTCAGTTTGTATATACATATATATTTATATATATATATATATATATAGACTAACATTATCGACTTATGCTTCGATTGAGCCTAGACTTCGGTCTGGAGCATTTAATTGCTTTTGTATATATATACATTTATATATATGAACTACATGTCGAACTCTGTTCGATGAGCCTAGACTTCGGTTTGGAGCATTTACTACTTTAATATACATATACATATATATATATATATATATATATATATACACACGTATATATATGAACTGTGTGTCGAACTATGTTCGATGAGCTTGGATTTTACATCCGGTGCATTTACTGCTTTAATATATATACATATATATATATATATATATATATATATATATATTTACATTTCGTCCCACCTTGAGTTTATTTCGTGGTGGTTGACCGTTTTTATAGCTTTCTGTACATTTCGTCCCGCCTAGAGTTTCCTCCGTGACGGTTGATAGCTTTTCCAGCTTTATTTACATTTCTGATCCCCCATGGAGGTGCTTCGTGGTTGGTGATCATGTATGTATATATATATTTACAGCTTTTATATATATACCTGCTTACTTATTTATATCAACTGTGGCATCATGTGAGCCTAGGAATCATGTGATCACAGATTCAGTATACTGAATCTAGATTCGGTTCCCGTGATGGACCTTTTCAGCTGTAAGCAGCTTGTATATTTATCTGTGATGTTTGGATTTCCTCAGATGATTTTCATACCCACAAGGAATTCAACACCTTTTTGTACATTATTTTCATACAGATGTCTTGCTTCTGTAAAATAAAATCAATCAAGCCGAATACGAAATAAAATGGAAGTATCAAAGGCCTCAATTACTATTGAGCATTGGGTTTGAAAAACCTCTTTTAAAATATCACTGCCATATCTTGTTTAAAACTGAATTTTTATATAAATTTAAACCCTGTGTATATAGGTGTGAACGTGGCATAACACTACTTCCAAATAACAGCACATTGACCCACACTCACACACACACACATTCATTTAATAATTTCTTGAAAAGTGGCGGTCACCGTGGCAACACGGATGTCAGGGTGTGCCTAACACATTCCCTCCGCATAAGAAAGTCCCTAGACCCTAATTGAATATCGATTTCACCGACCCGTTTAGCAGTGTCACATCACAGGGTCAATGTGCAAACCTTTTCTCGGTTGTGTTGGTACAACCAGTTAAAAAACCAACTGGCGACTCTTATAGTCCAATCGTCGACATTACACATGTCGGACCTTTTTCACTTATTTTTTCAAACAAATCTCACCTAAAATGAGAACACAAAAGAACAGGTAACGAAAAGTGTCAAATAAAAATCCCGACGTAGACACCACCCTATGAAGCCGTATATGGAAGGAAATATAGGGCACCTTAATGTTGGGATGAGGTCGAGAAAAGAAAAATGCTAGGACCTGAGATAATCCAACAAACTGTTGAGACAATTCGAGTTATACGCGAACGATTACAAGCGTCTCAAGATCGACAGAAGAAATACGTTGATCCACATCATTAACAACAAAACTTTAGTGTAGGAAGCCATGTATTCTTAAAAGTGTCCCCTTGGAAGGGCACGATATGTTTTGACAAGAAAGGAAAATTGAGTCCGATATTCATTGGACCATTTGAAATTTTGAGAAGGATAGGTGAAGTTGCTTATGAGATAGCATTACCTCCTGAGTTAAACCATATTCATAATGTGTTTCATGTGTCCGTTTTATGACTATATAAACCCAATTATAAACACGTTACAAACTATGAGCCGATCCAAATCAAAGAAGATCTTTCTTATATAGAAGAACCTGTGCAGATCATCGACCGTAAAGAACAAGTCATGAGAAAGAAAGTGATAGCATCGGTCAAAGTGATTTGGAGGAATCAGAACTACTTATATATATATAACTGCTTATTGCATATATATTTATATCTTATATATATAACTGCTTACTACTTTCATACAAATTGTGGCATCATGTGAGCCTAGGAATCATGTGATCACGGATTCAGTCTACTGAATCTAGATTCGGTTACCGTGATGGACATTTTCAGCTGTAAGCAGCTTGTAAATTTATTCACGGTGCTTGGATGTCCTCAGATGGTTTTCATACCCATGAGGAGTTCGACACTGCTATGTACATTATTTTCTCGAAGATGCTTCGCATCTCGAAAATAAAAACAATCAAGCCGAACATTTAATAAAATGGAAGTATCAAAGGCCTCAATTATTATTGAGCACAAGGGTTTGAAAAACCTCTTTTATAAAACCTCATTGCTATATCTTGTTTAAAACTGAATTTTTGTATAAATTCAAACCTTGTGTATATAGGTGCGAACGAGGCATATCACTACTTTCAAATAATTGCACATTGACCTACACACACACACATTCATGTAACAGTTTCTTGAAAAGTGGCGGTCACCGTGGTAACACGGATGTCGGGGGGTGCCAAACACCTTCCCTCCGCATAAGCAAGTCCTCGAACCCTAATGAATCTCATTTTCACAGACCCGTTTAGCAGTGTCACATCACTAGGTCAATGTACAAACCTTTTCTCGGTTGTGTTGGTACAACCAGTTAAAAAACCAACTGGGTACTCTTATAGTCCAATCGTCGACATATAAATGTCGGGCCTTTTCACAACTTATTTTTTCAAACAAATCTCACCTAAAATGAGAACAGAAAAGAAACAAGAACAGAAAAGGGACAAATAAAAATCTCGACGTCGATAATCATTATACAACTATTGCAAAATATATAAACCTAAATTGTTTATACATTAGACATTACACATTAATCCCCAAGGTCGAGTAACCTTAACTTATACATAATTCATAGCCTAACAAACATACAATGTTATTATTATACAATACTGTTACAAATCTAGATGCACATATTATCCCGAGCTGAACTTGGCTTTATCCTTTCAGTTTCAACCTCACAGATAACCCCGGAGGATCAAGTTCAAAGCCTGGAGATAACCTCAGAAGGTCAAGCCAACCTCAAAGATTACCCTGAGGATAGTCAAAGTCAACATCAATTCAACCTCAGAGATAACCTTGAGAAAAGACTGCTGCAACAGCGCAAAAATCAGAGATAACCCCGAGAGGGGCAAAATGGTCATTTTGCCAACTCAAACTCAACTCACAACAAATACACTCATGTCAACTCAAAATACTTCAATAGAAGTCCCACAAGAACCATATCTTAACTTTCGAGCGCAAACTACGCAAAACGGCTCAACGGACTACTTGACGAAAACCCGAAAATTCCATTTTGGTCATGGACCCTTCTTCCCAGAATCAAAAAAGGGTAAATCCTATGTCATTGCATAGCTCTCGAAAAAAGCTTTCCAGAATGGTATAACACGCTTCCATCGTACTCCCGGATTGAAAGTTATGAAGGTTCGAACGAACAACGCGTTGTCCGAGTGCACGTACTTCGAGACAACGGGATCCACACTGTCCGGGGCACCCCGGGCAGCCACAGGTACACCTGCGGCATCCCCTCTATAAATAGAGGGCTTGGGGTAGCCATATTTGTAAGAGAAAAGACGAGGAAGCCTTGTCCAATTTGCTCTGTACACACTATAAACTGAGTGCTTTCTCATTTTAAACACTTATAAGCTCATATATAGCTACTTTTCTACCGGCGGGAGCTGAGTGTTCATCCACTTGAAGTTATTAAAGTCTTCTTTAGTAGCCCACTATAAGCCTTCTTACACACTTTAAAGTCTTTCTCTTCATCTTAGCACACAACATTCTTCACGTTGAGAGTCATGTTGCGTGTGTATGCCCGGACTTCGGTCCATGGTTTCATTTCAATTTGTATATATATATATATATATATATATATATATATATATATATATATATATATATATATATATATATATATATGGACTAACATTATCGAGTTATGCCTCGATTGAGCCTAGACTTATGTCTGGAGCGTTTAATTGCTTTCGTATATATATAGATATATACTTATATATATGAATTGTGTGTCGAACTCTGTTCGATGAGCCTAGACTTACGTCTAGAGCAATTGCTTTCGTATATATATATATATATATATATATATATATATATATATATATATATATATATATATATATATAGAACTGTGTGTCGAACTATGTAGTATCCAAGGCTCAGGAAAGGCACCACCCAAATTCGCTCCAGTTGAAAGACCGGATTAATTTCCCGTCAAGTAAATTGCGATGATTTGGGAACCTTCATGCCGAAAAATTACGAGAGTAACCTAAGATAGGTCAGCCTCTGATAAACCAAACGTGGAGGAAAGTCTCTTCATCCTTTCACATTTTAATTACTTGTAAATTCAATTACTTGTAATTTCATTTCCATGTAAATCTCAATGTAATGGAAAATATGAAGGAATATGTGTACATGCCTTCCCTTTATATCAAAACTTGACATGCTATCTTGTCAACTGACATCTGTTTCGCAGGACGATACTCCTAAACAGACACATTACATAATATTGCTACATTCACTAAGACTAAACTACATAAGTCTTTTTGTAGGGATATAATTGGTCCAGTAACCCGTTTAAAATCCAAAAAGGCAACGAGCCTACAACCAATTATGTCTTCATCTAACCAGACTGATCTTAATCCAGTTTCTCGCGAAAAATTCGACGAATTAAGTAAACAAATCACAAATTTGGTTGTTCTGCTTAAAGAACTACACTAGTCTACTCAGGGTACAAGGATACCCGTACATGCTGAATCCTCCGCACAAGAAGGAACCCAAGGTCCGGATACTGCTAGTTCCAGTCCCAGGAGTCCTCATAAGCACAGACAGATTCCTTCAGCTTCAGCCACACGATGGTTATCTCCACCTACTGTTCCTGAGCCTGTACGGTCTCCGGTAAAGGTGCCTGCCCATATAATGACTATGTTATTTCCTAAACTGATACCGATGAAGGAGAAAGAAATCTTAGTTCTAGATCTCGCATTGGAAGAAGAGGAACGAAGATTTAAACAAGACATCGTCAGAATGAGGTCCAAAGTACGCATCATTGTCCATGATGAACACACAAACAGATACACCCCAGACGATGATTGCCCAGACATTATGGTCATCATTCGGGAAGAGAAGGACGATGACAGCCCCTCCATCATTGTAGTCCACCAGGACTTTTCCCTCGACAATTGGAGCAACACTCCTTGCATTGGTTGACAAGGGTAAAATGGGCAGAAACTCATTCTGACCTGTAGATAGCAATAATTGCTTACTCTTTCTATATAGTATTAGCAGTTACTTTAGTCATTACATGCTAACACTTTGTGTGATTGAACAGTTTCATGTATTAAGCGAAAGCATTTTGTTTCAGGACTCTAAATTTAGATGTGCCTAGACTTGCTGATGAGGTGCCTATTCTCCACAAGGAGTGTAACTTTGATGTAAAGTTGGACTCAAACTTGATGGAAATACAAGAGGGCTATGAGACACCTCAGGAGATCAAAGAATGGGTCGAAGATAAACCCAAGCCAAATCTTTATTAAACCACCTCTTTGAAACCTCGAAATTTTAGAAAACCCCAAATAAATCCAGATTGGTACGGACCTCACTCCAAACCAAAGGAATGACATGGTTACTCTATTGACCCTATTCCAGGATGTGTTTGCATGGTCTCACGAAGACATGGTCAGTTTATCCACTGACATTGTCATTCATCGCCTTCCCATCAAAGGGGGATTCAAGCTAGTCAGGCAGAAGCTTAGGCGATTGAAACTTGAATAGAGTTTAAAGGTTAAAGAAGAAATTATGAAACAATTTCAAGCTGGTATTATTATAGTGTCCACATATCCTGAATGGATATCCAACATCTTTCCCATACCTAAACTTGGAGGAAAGGTGCGAGTTTGCGTGGATTATCGAGATCTGAATAAAGCTTGCCTTCAAGATAGCTTTCCCATGCCATTTATCCACATTCTTATTGACAATACTGTTCAATACGACATGTACTCCTTTGCGGATTGCTTTGTGGGGTACCATCAAATCATGATTGCTGAAAAGGATCGTTAGAAAACTGCATTCATCATTCCTTGGGGAACCTTTTGCTACAGACGATTGTCATTCTGCCTCATCAATGCCGGAGCTACCTATCAGTGAGCCATATGGCTCTTTTCCACGATCTAATGCATAAAAATAAATAAAAAAGAAAAAAAAGAAAAGAAAGAAAAAATAAATTAAATTAAATTAAAAAAAAAATAAAAAGCTCTTCAACAGGTTCTACAGTTGCTGCATTACCATCGGCAGGTTTACAGATGGCTTCGGAGTTTGAAGAAAAATCCTTCCTCCACATTCCTTGGTATAGGAATGATTTTGCGGATGCGCTAGCAACCTTGGCCTCCTTGATCAACATAGATGACAAGGAAGACATGCCAACCCTCACATTTTCCCAACAAAGGCTCCAGCCTATGGAAATTACATTGGAGAAGTATCAGATGAGCTACCTCTCATCTAGCACCCTTGATATCAGCATATCAATGAGCACTTACAAGATAGATCTACACCCGCTGAGGCGAGCCCGACTAAAAGAAGGTGGATCCATCGACTTGCTATGAAATTCTACCTGAGCGGAGATGCACTCTACAAAAGAGATGTAGGATGAGGTCTTCTTAGATGTCTGGATGAGGACCAAGCCCAGAGGCTCATGGATGAAATCTATGGGGGAGTATGCAGCCCACACATGAGCGGCCTTCTACTTGTAAAGAAGATCCTACAATAGAAAAGTCTGACTACGACAGTTCAAACAGCACGACTTGGTTTTGAAGAAGATCATTGACAACCAAGCTCAGTCTAAAGGAAAATTTGCTCCAAACTGGGAAGGTCCGTTTATTGTCAAGGAGGTATTGACAGGAGGTGCTTTCAGATTACAGGAAATGGACGATAATGAATTTCTGCAACTCATTAATTCGGACACTGTGAAACGGTACTGTGTCTGAGGTTACCATCAAGCGAACATCCTAGTTTTGGATCATCAGATCATCAATCATTTCAGTTCTTTAACCCTTCATTACATATAACTTCTCTTCACATTCCTCTGCCCTATTAGGGACAAACACGTTTCTAACCAGTAACCTAGTTTCGGATCACCAGATCCTTCATTCCCCACATGTTTTCAAAATATTTCACACTTTCAGTTTATCCCACAAGGGATTAAACCTTTCACACCTTCAATTTATCCTGTACATAGGATTAAACTTTACACCTGCAATCCGTCCTATACATGGGGCGAACTACGTCGACCTGATCTCCCCAATACACGGGCGTACGTAGGCAGCCATCTTTATGGTCCGGCCTCACCATAGAAAAAATAAAAACAAACACATTCCTATCCATAACTACATACAGAAACTAGTCCCAAGACACCAAAGATGGTAGGGAATACACATAGATCGACGATCCATTCTAAAAATCCTGAGACATCTCACTGTCCATCCATCAAGGAGGAGTTCAAAATACATCCAGATCACAAAGCCCTGGAGAAACAGGTAATTATCAAGCAAGTAACAAGGCATAACTAAAAGGGAAGTGAATCAAAACATATTTTCTTGCCATATAATATTGTTTAATATATACAATGTGTCCTGTACATGATAAAAATGAATAAGCTAGTCTACGCAGGAAAATCAAAGCTAATCTACAAACCAGTGGATAAGCGAGCCACCAAATCTAACGTGGCATCCCTATTGGAAGAATGAGGTAACGCTGTGATCTCCTGTCCAAGGGTTTCTACACGAGCCAACAGATCCACCGCCAACTACATGCTATATCTCGGGTAGATATAGCGCTATCCCACTCAATAATCACTGCATCTCTGAATAACTTAGCCTCATCCCGCTCCACAACAGCGGTATCCCTATGAGTTAGAGCAGTATCTCTCTCAACTAGAGCGACATCTCTACCAGAAAAAGCTGTCAACATCAAAATCTGCATCCACTACCTGTTCATCATATGGTACAGAGGTAAAAGCTTCTCGCGATCTCGGCATCTTATCAGCCCATCAATCAAAGCAACTACCCTAGACAACAAGCAAGGCTGGGGCAATTTTAAAATTTGTGACAACCGGATATTGGGTCCGTTACAACAAAATTGGGGCAATCTCGGAAGCAGCGACAACTCAACACTGGGGCATTTATTAACCATCCTAAAGTAGAAAATGCACTAGTCAGCACCATGAGCATGGTCCATCATCATCTCAATGGAGATTTAGATATTATTCACTCGCGACTTGGTCAACAAGGAGAGTTTCTAGTATGAATCCCCAGCAACAACTTGCGGAAGGAGTTTAAGGCGGGATAAGCCTCTCATCAAAAGAAGGGGGAGAACTCCTGAAAGAAATCACGGTGACATATGCGTGCCCCTACGAAAGAAGGGGAAAATTCTCAAAAAAAAGTTCTTAACTCAAGAGCAGAAGGCCAACGACGAAAGCTCTAGCAAAGGAAATCTACACCATCAAACATGTTAACCAGCGTTAAGCCTCATCAGTTGAGGCCTCTACACTAAAGTTCAAAGTTAGGCAGCGAAAGAACGAGTTGCACCCTCCAGGGACGTCAGCGGCATTCAGGTCATAAGTTCAGCCGGGTTGCAAATCAAATGCTCAAGAAAATGGGAAACAGGCACCCAATAGTGAAAGGAAAACTCCAAATCACCTCAAAAAGGGTGAGCATAATATCAGGCAGAGTCTGGCAAAGAAAACCGTTGAATATTACTTTAGCGAAGGTATTAGATGGTCCAGTATTCTAAACCATTGACATCAATTCAGCGTAACATCAAGACAGTTCAGCGATGAACGCTTCGTATACCACCATTCGAGTAGGAACCAAAATAGTTTGGCGACCAGCAGAGTAGGCACCGTTGTAAACTACCAGCGTATATATCGGGAAGGTCTGGTGATCTCAGAACGTCATCCCCATTAGAGATGTAGAAAACATTTCAACTTATTTTTATCAAACAAGCATTAACAATTAAATGCCAAACCATTGGAGTCAACACCAATATAGGCATCAGTAATGATCGGTAAAGGTAAAGCGATTTGCGAAAAATATTTTAACATTCATCATAACATTCATTATATTGTGATTTGCGAAATGCGATGTGCGAGTTACGATGTGCGAGTTGTGAAGTGCGATTTAGCCAAATACGAAAAACGAAGTGCGAAATGCGATTTACGATTTGCGAACTGCGATTTGCGAAAATATTTTAACATTCATCATAAACATTCATTACATTGTGATTCGCATCATTAGAGATACATTATCATATTTCAAGTGTCTAGCAATCTTTATCATGTCTATTCCATTGCATTACATGAACATAATAAAGAGGGGCATCTGTAGACACTCGAAATTTTGTTTTCTTGTTACTACCAATGTAGGAGGACAAAAGTGTCTTTTTCACATTCTAGAGATAACCCTGGAGGACCACAACATCAATTTCAACCCTAGAGATAGCCCCGGGAGATCCAGTTTCCAACCCCAGAGATAACTCCGGGAAATCAGTTTCCAACCCCGGAGATAACCACGAAAAAGTCAATTTCAACCTCAGAGATAACCCCGAAGGATCAAGTTTAAAGCCTGGAGATAACCCCAGGAGGTCAAGCCAACCTCAGAAATAACCTTGAGGACAGTCAAAGTCAACATCAAGTCAACCTCAGAGATAACCCTTAGAAAAGACTGCTACAACTGTGCAAAAACCGGAGATAACCCCGGGAGGGGTAAAATGGTCATTTTGCCAACTCAACTTCAACTCACATCAAATACACTCATTTTAACTCAAAATACTTCAATAGAAGTCCCACAAGAACCATATCTTAACTTTCGAATGCAAACTACGCAAAACGGCTCAACGGACTACTTGACGAAAACTCGAAAATGCTATTTTGGTCATTGACCCTTCTTCCCAGAATCAAAAAAGGGTAAATCCTATAGCATAACTCTCGGAAAGAGCTTTCCGGAATGGTATGGCACGCTTCCATCAGACTCTCGAATTGAAAGTTATGAAGGTTCGAGCGAACAACACGTTATCTGAGTGTACGTACTTCGAGACAACAGGACCCACACTGCCCAGAGCACCCCAGGCAGCCATAGGTACACCTGCTACTGCCGCAGGTACACTTACAGCACCCCCTCTATAAATAGAGGGCTTGGGGTGGCCATATTTGTAAGAGAAAAGGCGAGGAAGCCCTGTCCAATTTACTCTGTACACTCTATAAATTGAGTGCTTTCTTTAAACACTTGTAAGCTCATATATAGCTACTTTTCTACTGGCACGAGCTGAGTGCTCATCCACTTAAAGTTATTGATATCTTCTTTGGCAGCCCACTATAAGCCTTCTTACATACTTTAAAGCCTTTCTCTTCATCTTAGCACATAACATTCTTCATGTTGAGAGTCGTGTTGCGTGTGTATATCCGGACTTCGGCCCGTGGTTTTATTTCAATTTGTATATATATATATATATATATATATATATATATATATATATATATATATATATATATATATCCGAATCTTAAGCTCACCCCTTATCCAACTCACCCGAGCTTACCCCCTTTTAGCGACGGACCCAACGACGGTTCGGTCATACAACCGTCGTCTATAGTTTTAGCAACGCTATATGTTGTCCGTCGCTAAAAGTATAGACGACGGTTGTATGACCGAATCGTCGCTGGGTCCGTCGCTAAAGGGGGGTGAGTTCGGGTGAGTTGGATAAGGGGTGAACTTAAGATCCGGACCGTATATATATATATATATATATATATATATATATATATATAGTAGGTAAATGCACCGGATATAAAATCCAGGTTCATCGGACAGAGTCCGACAACAGTTAATATATATATATATACACGTTTCGTCCCGCCTGAAGTTTACTTCATGGCAGTTGATTGCTTTTACAGCTTTATGTACATTTTTGATCCCCCATGGAGGTGATTCGTGGTGGTTGATCATGTCAATATATATATTTACTGCGTTTATATATTTACATTTTCGATCCCCAATAGAGATGCTTCGTGGTGGTTGATCATGTCTATGTATATATATATATATATATATATATATATATATATATATATATATATATATATACAGCTTTTATATATATAACTACTTACAGCTTTCATACAAATTGTGTTATCATGTGAGCCTAGGAATTATGTAATCACAGATTCAGTCTACTGAATCTAGATTCGGTTCCCGTGATGGACATTTTCAGCTGTAAGCAGCTTGTAAATTTATTCACGGTGCTTGGATTTCCTCAGATGGTTTTCATACCTATGAGGAATTCGGCATTGCTATGTATATTATTTTCTCGAAGCTGCTTCGCATCTTGAAAATAAAATCAATCAAGCCGAATATTTAATAAAATGGAAGTATCAAAGGCCTCAATTACTATTGAGCACAAGTGTTTGAAAAAACTTTTTTTATAAAACATCACTGCTATATCTTGTTTAAAACTAAATTTTTACACAAATTAAAACCCTTTGTATGTAGGTTCAAACGAGGCATAGCACTACTTTCAAATAACATCACATTGACCCACACACACACATTCATATAACAGTTTATTAAAAAGTGGCGGTCACCGTGGCAACACGGATGTCGAGAGGTGCCTAACACCTTCCCTCCGCATAAGCAAGTTTCTGGACCCTAATGAATCTCGGTTTCATAGACCCGTTTAGCAGTGTCACATCATTGGGTCAATGTGCAAACCTTTTTTCGGTTGTGTTGGTACAACTAGTTAAAAAATCAACTGGCGACTCTTATAGTCAAATCGTCGACATATAAATGTCGGACCTTTTTTACTTATTTTTTTAAATAAATCTCACCTAATATGAGAACACAAAAGAACAAGAATAGAAAAGCGACAAAAAAAATCTCGACGTCGACAAGCTCGTAATAATTTTCACATAATTATTATCATTTATATTGATTTTTCAATCATTAATAACGTATTTATAAGAATTAAATGCCACATAATTCTTTTATCATTAATATTTATTTAATACTAAATATTAATGAAAATTATAGCATAATATTATAATATATTTATAATATATCAAAGTATTTTTAATACCTTAAAATCATATTTATATGATTTTTAAATATTTAAATCCATTATCTAATGATTGCCATTAATACTAAATATTAATGTTTTTCATGACAAAATATCAAAAGTTATATTTTATAACTTAAAATATTTTTATAACACTTAAATCATTTTTATATGATTTTTAAATCATTAATTCTATTTTTTTCATAATTTATTTAATACATTTATTAAATAAATTAATTACCATTAATATTAATTAATTAATGAAATTCCTCACAAAATATTAAAAGTCATTAAAAATAACTTAAAATATTTTCTTACACCATAATATAATTTTTCATGATTTTTTATGTATTAAAATTATTTTTAAATAATCTATTTAATAATATAATTTAATAAATTAAATACCCTTAATATTCCAAAAATATTAAATATTAATGAAATATTTTTAAAATAATTAAAAACTAATTTTGAGGCTTTAAAATATTTTTTAGTAATTTATTATGCATTTTTAATAATTAAAAAATGATTTTCTCTAATTATTTAATAAAATAATTATTTTCAGAAATTAAGTGACGCTAAATGGGCTTTAGGCGACAAATCCTTCACTATAGGTGTTCTTGAGTTGTTCTTCATCAAACCCAGAAATTCGTAGGCAGTGTGTAGGGTGGTAGGTTTGACCGGTTCTAGATCTCTGATTCTTAAGTTTTTTGGGCTGCTAAAGTGTCAAGATTGTAGTACTAATGTAATATTACAACCTCAAATTGATTTCATGGTCATTACATCACATAACAGCAAGATCTAAGCCTCCAAAAATCATGACAGAGCTGTTCTTCATTTTTGGGTTTCCTAGAAATGAAGAACAGTTGCAGGGTACTAGTTTTCGATCCTCATAACTTCTATTTTGTAACTTGTTTGGGTGAAATATTGGTTCAATCTTGTAGCATACATGTCAAGGGTACATTTCTATTACATCATATAAACCTAACAACATCACAGGTGAGAGATCAAGGCCGGTCAAAGTGATGTCAGGAGCTGTTCTTCACGATTTCTGGGTTTTCCAGATTTCGTTCAAGGTAGTTGGTCAACGATACTTTGACCATGATTAATTTTGATTCTATACATGATATGGGTGATCTAAGGAATCGTGTAGTCCTCATGTCAGACTACAATATCAAAACAACAACATGGCTTAATCACTTAAACACAGTAAGATCTAAGGCTTTGAAAAGCTTGTCAGAGCTTTCTGGGTTTTTGGGTTTACCCATATTTCCAGTTTTCTTGGTCGGTCAACCGACTTTGACCACTTATAACTTGTAATCTGCACATGATCTGACCCTGCTTTTAGTTCCAGATCATAGTCCAAATGGCATATTACATATCTATAACTTAAAACACCATAAATCATTAACACACAAGGATCTATGAGCCCTGACATATGGCTGTCAAACCATATTTTAGGGTTCATAGTAAGTTTTCAAAACTTAATTTTCTAACACCTAGATGTTATGGATCCTTGATGTAACATCTTAGATCACTTAATAACGTCCTCTAACACAACTTTAACCAACAAACAACAACATCTAGCATGAAATTACAAGATTTTAAAGATTAGGGTTTTATATATTTTTTAGCTTTGATTTTTGATTTCTGTCCTTGGATCCTGTTCTTGGAAAACTTTGAGCTGATCAAGGCTTAACTTTTCACTCCCTCTCACTCTAGATTTCGAAAAGTTAGGGAGAGAAGGGACTTAGAGCAAATGAGAAGTAAAGTAAGTATTTCTTACTTTTTAATCTCTTAGATTTTGATTCATGTATCTAATGTTGCTAGGTGGCAACAAAAATCTGATCTTGGAAAGATATTACACACATGGGATAAACATAACTAGATGAGTCACCAAGATTTGGAAAATCTTTTACTTAAGTTTTAAGAAAAAGGGTATTTTCGTCATTTCGCACCACTAAGGGTACTTTTGTAATTCCCTATTCAAATTTGAGGGTAATTTAGTCATTTATGTTATGGATTTAGACACAAGGCAAATGTTGGTGATGACTCACCAAGATTTGTATTTATCTTTTGTTAAAAGATAAGCTCGAGGGTATATTGGTCTTTTTACCCCTACTAAGGGTAATTTGGTCTTTTCCCCTATACATTGAAGGGTATTTTGGACATTTCCCTTTTATTCCATAACATATAACACTTAGCCATTTAATCTTAACATTTGAGTTCCCGAAATAGGGTTTTGAATATCTGAATTAGGGTTTCGGATTTCTGAAACTAAAATTAGGGTTTCCGAACGTATCGTTAGGGTTTTTAATAGTTCGTTAAAGTTTTCTAACTTAACCATGATATTCTCAACATAACTTTAGGGTTTGCTAACGTTACAACCTATTTGATCAATCTTTGATCCTTATTCACAAACTGTACACATAAAAAGGTATTTTTCCCATAATCTTAATACTATCTACTATATATGTTTTACGTTCTCTGTGTTCTTGAATTTCACTGTTTATAAGGTTTTACCAAAATTCCTGTAAACTATGTTTTTATAATTGGTTAGGAAGTTATGTGTAATTGTAATTGTTACAATAATATATATATATATATATATATATATATATATATATATATATGTGTGTGTGTGTGTGTGTGTGTGTGTGTGTGTGTGTGTGTGTGTGATTATATATATATATATATATATATATATATATATATATATATATATATATATATATATATATATATATATAAGATTGTATGTTAATACATGTTAAAGGAAGGGAATGGATTTACAGTGAAAATAAGCATGAACATGTTTTGTAGGACTATCAACAATTAGTATTTTATTGTATACTAATTAAGAAATTTAACTATATATGTTAATTGGGTAAGGTTTAATGAGAACGATTTTCAAAGGAATGAATTTGATGAATAATTGTGGTTTACAGTGTTAAATCGTGTCAAACAACAATAATGGAGTTTTGGTTTTTAAAACAATGCTTTCAATGATTTAAGTTTTCTAAAATCGTTGTTTAGTTATTGTTAATTGGTACATGTATGATTGGTAAGGTTTATGTGGAGTTACATGAATTATACATTTTGAATTAGTGTTAGAAATTAAGTTATAGACATAAATTTAGTTGTTCTGTTCTTCGAATTGTTGGGTTCTGCAAGTTTCGGTGCCTCAGCGCCAAAACTAGAGCCCCAGCCTAGAACTTCATGCCGTAGGGCTGAAATCCGTGCCCCAGCGCCAATTTCGCGCTGCAGCGCCACTGCCTAACTTACTTCTCACGCCCCGACGCCGGAAGAGTAGTCTGAGTCGGACAATTTTGACCTCCTGTAGTAAAATGGCCATAACATTTTCATACAGACTCCGATTGAGGTGATTCAAGATGATCCAGAACGAGAACGAATAGACTTACAACTTTCTTTCTTTAAGTTTTTCAATTTGAGGTCGGGAAAAGGGGTCAACATTGTTATCTTTAGGACTATTATGTTTTCGGAGGCAATCGGAGGGCGTCGGGCATGCACGTGTGCAAGTGTAGTGCTCTTGACGATAAAAGATGTTGTTCTAAGATATAAAACATGAATATTAATAAATATAATGATGCTTAACATTAATAAATGATGTATTAGATAAGTTGTATAAGCATACTAAGCACACACAAGAGAGACGAATCGGGCGTGTGACGAATGAACGTCGAAATGCCGTGATAAGTGTTAATGAACGTAAAAAGTGTTTTAAGTCAAATGAAATGGATATTATAAAATATGAAATGGATTTAATATAAAACCAATAATGATTCCTAGCAAGATTTAAACACTTGAATGAATTTCAAATATTACATAAGTTGAAAAGTTAACACAATCTAATTGAACATTGTGTGCAAATTAATAGGAAAGATTATGAGATGTGGAGTAGAGTTTACATTACAATTACTATATATTGTTATGTGACTAATAGTTGATGTGTATGATTATATAATTATATAGGGCACGTGAAGTGCAGATAATTGTAAGATGTTAAACTGTTATTGTTAAACAACGATCAAGGCTACTCTTTCAGTTCCTATTTGCTATGTGAACTTGATATTAACTGTTTTAAGTCTTTATTTCAAAGAGCATGACGTGTTGTATATATGTTGAAAGTGTGAAATGTTAAAGTCAACTTATGACTATGTTGAATGGGTAAAGCATGCTGATTGAGTAAGGAACTCAATCTTTATACTTATTATATGAACTGTAGCATGTATGTTATGTTAGTCCAATGTTTGTGAGATATATGTTGAGCATGTTATTATATGTTATGTGATGCATGAAAACTGTTAGATTTTGATGGGCTGTCGAGCTCACCCTTGCAAATAACCACTTTTGCAGGTTAAAGATTTAAGATAAAGTTATGTGCTACTTGAAAGATATAAATCAGATGTGATACTTGAAGATTCCTTATGTTTTATGAGAAATGTATTTAATATTTTTAATGTAATATGTTATTGAATTGTAAGTTGAGCTATCCGATATATATGGATATCTATTTATGATGTAAGACATTGTATAATCATTTTGTTGTAACGATATAAATTTGAAATGAAGATATGTAATGTAAAGGTTGCGATTTAGGGCAATACAGAAGGAAATATATATAAGTTTTAAATATTCCGCATTTTTAGTGATTTTAATATCGAATAATGATGTAAAGATAGATTAAAGTGGTATTATTAATGACCAAAGTTGAGAATTAAATTGTATGAATTTTGGGGTTGTTACAGTTGGTATCAAAACTGATAGGTTAGAAACCTTAGGTAAGAGTACCTTAGGCTATAACCTTAGAGAAGGAAGGTGAAGATAATGAATAAATAAGCTCAAATAGAGTTTGAACAATAAGAAATAATTTAACAAATTTTAGAGAAGGGATTAAAACATGCGTGATAGGATTCAAAGAAGAATCTCGCAGAGTTATAAGGAATATGAATGTGGAGTTACCCAACTCTAATAATAAGGATGTAAGGTGATAATAAATAGACAATGTCTATAAAAAGAGAATGATAGAGAAGGTAAGAATAAAAAACTATATTTAAGTATGGTATAATTGTACTCTTTAATAGTTGATGTGTGGTATTTGGGTTAAACGATTCCTTCATATAGTGGAGGTATATACGAACTAGTAACTCGGAACCTAGTTTGTTGGTTATTTGTGGGAAACCACTCAGCGTACTATATTGAAACTATTAGAGACTCGATGTGTACCAAGTACAGAAAATGGATACGTATGATGAAAATGTGGAACTCGAATGAAATGTTGAGCAATGTAAATGAAGTTAGAAATTCTTAAAGGAAGAATTGTTATATAAACAAGAAAATTCAAAAAAGAATCTTGAAGAGATATAAAGGTAAGAAATGGGAGTTGCCTAACTCCAATAGCTAAGATAACGAATAATGTCGTAAATGATGAAAAAGGAAAGAATGGGGATCGTAAAACAAAACGATCACTAGTTAAGAAAAGAATTTTAAGGGAGATGATTATATAATAAGATCACGACGTGATCTGTTTAAGTTATAAAAGAAAGATGGTAGGTAATGTTTGAATAATTATAGCTTGATGCTATGAAGATGATGTACTATGATATAGTACAAGATAAACTCGTGAGGAGTTATAGATAATGTGATACGAGAAATTCGTATCGAGCAAAGAGCAAGTTATAAGCAAGATAGAGTTAGGAGGGATTTCAATTGAGGACTCATGTGGTGGCTGAGTTGTACAAACCTTTATATGGGCGAGGGTTTTGTGCTTGCGCTCAGTTTATCACATTGATAATCATTAAAATGTTGGTGTCGCGCTATCAATGTATATGTGGCGAAAAGGTGATTCCTTTCTCATGTGTATATTTGATAGTTAGAAACTATTAAGATTAGTTAGATATTATTAGGGTTAGGTGCGAGTTCTTAAAACTAATGCATATGGTAAGTTCGTGACTCATAATAATATGGTATGTTTTTGAACCCCTCAGCGAATGGACGCCTATGGTCTGACTAGGATAAGTTCTTAAACTCATATTATTGTGACAAGTTCCTAAACTTCCAAAGTGTGGTAAGTTTGATGAACTGGGGTATAGATAAGTGTGAATGGAGTATTGAGGATGATAGGAATAGATAGACTAATTAAGTAATGGATCATTATAGAAAGTGGAGTTGATGGTGGAGACATAGATTTTCTAAATCTACTAGCTATGCTAGACTTTCAAATTTTTTTGACTTCATGCTGATGTTTGCACTTCTATTTTCTTGAAAAATATTGGATCAAATGATGGAACCAATGGGTTTTAAAAATAATATTGTTATTCGTGTGTTTATGCTAATTGCTTCGGCTAGACAAAAATGATTTGAAATATATCAAAATATATTTTTTTTATCATCATTACATCATGGAACCTGGTGTAGATATGATAAAAATGATGGAGTCATCAATACAGTATTACTTAGTGTTGGATGTGATCTAAGGATCGTCAGCCCACTATGGTATGATGTAGTATGACAAAGTCACAAAATGACGGAATCCTCAAACGGACTGTAAATACAATGCGGTATCATGACATCATAAAATGATTTTCAGAATTTTAAAGATATATTATTGCCAATTGAATTTGGCCAGACATGTTTCGATTGATATTTGAATTATTGGTATGAGTCTAAGCTATTTGATTCAGCTAGACAAATGTTTATGAAATTCAAGCATTTCTTGAGATGTTATGCCAAACCAAATTGTTTTGGTGCGGATTCAAATGTTAAGAAGCTGAGGTGAACAACCCTGTAAAAGGGGACATGTTATCAGAGACAATGGTTTTGAAAATAACGCATATAGTCATTACGATGTTAAGATGTAATACATTGTGCACGACGTAGTGGTACAATAGGCTGATCACCTAGAGTACTTGCAGAGGGTATTTTCGGTCTTTGTTATTGATAAACATTCTGTTAATAGGGTTTAATGTGTGAAGAACCGGGGGTGAAGCACTGTTAAACCTAGAGATGAGTTCATGGTCTTATGACCCCTCAGCATGATTTGGAATCTTTTAAATTCCTGAGTTATTCATAGTGATTCCTAATTATTGAGCAATTGTGGAAGATTCTTGCTATTCTAAAAGGCGAATGTGGTAAGGAAGATATTCCTTAGAAAGAAGTAAGTAGTAGAATGCGACACTTAATGATGAATATGTTGAATAAGTGAGAAAAGAAATTTTAAAATGAGAAGGAGATGAGTTATAAAAGAATAATGTAAAACTTTTAATAGAAAAGATCTTTGTGGGAAAAAAAGAAGGAAAAGTATTAATGCAACATCTATTTTGATAGATTGAATGAATAAGGATTAATAGATAAAATTTCGAGGATGAAATTCTTAGAAGAAAGGGTGAATTTAATTTCCCGAGTGTTTATGATAACGATCCTTAGAAAAGGAAATGAATGAGTTAAGAATATATAATACTCAAAATATAATTGAGTTCAAGTGAAAGTTATGAAATAAAACCTAAAATTTGTTGAAGTAAATATCCCGAGTGTTTATGATAATGATCCTTAGAAAAGGAAATGAATGGGTTAAGAATATATAACACTCAAAATATAATTGAGTTCAAGTGAAAGTTATGAAATAAAACCTAAAATTTGTTGAAGTAATGAATGTAGTAGAAAATATAAAACCTATATTAAGGTAATGTGTTAAAGATATTCAACGATAAATTTTGAAAAGAAATTCGGTGAAAACCGAGTAAGGGAGGTTTCTTTGATTCCGAGGACGGAATCCTTATAAGGAGAGAAGGATGTAACAATCCAGATTTTATTTGTAATTATTTAATATTTATTTGAGCTATATAAATATTTAATGGATATGTTATCGTTGAATAAATATTCGTATTTATTTAAGTGGTTTAAATTTGATGTGATTGGATTAATTATTATTTCAATTTGATGGTTAATTATTGTATTGAGTTATGCGATTAAATGAGTTAGTCAATAAATTGGTATTTGAAGTAATTAATTAAGTATGAAAACTTAATTAAATAAAGTGTGACAAATAATTATACTATAAAGGAGTTATTAAAATAAATTAAAGTAGTTTTAATTTAGTTTGTCAAACAAAACTTAAATATATTAAGTCTTTAAGTTTTAAATTGTTTTGCCAAACAAAACCCTATGACTTTTGAATTTTAATTTTTTAATTTATAATAATATAAATTAAATAAATAAAATATTATATATATATATATATATATATATATATATATATATATATATATATATATATATTAGTTATGTAACTGATAATTTAATAAAATCATTAGTGAGAGTCAATTTTAAAACCTTTAAAAAGACGTACGTTAGTTTAATTTACTTTACGTATATTGTATATGGCTTAAGCCTAAGAAGAAGTTCAGAGAAAAAGGTTTTCAAAGAGAAAGGTTTTCAGAGAAGAAAAGTTGTCTGAGAATTTGAGAGAGAGTCTGAAAGAGAGAAGCAATAAGAGAAAGTTCTGAGTTCTTCAAACTATTTTCAGTGTTTAACAAGGGTAAACCAAGCATCAAAATGTATTTTTCCCATAATCTTAATACTATCTACTATATATGTTTTACGTTCTGTGTGTTCTTGAATTTCACTGTTTATAAGGTTTTACCAAAATTCCTGTAAATCATGTTTTATAATTGGTTAGGAAGTTATGTGTAATTGTAATTGTTACACTAACATATATATATATATATATATATATATATATGTGTGTGTGTGTGTGTGTGTGTGTGTGTGTGTGTGTGTGTGTGTGTGTGTGTGTGTGTGTGTGTGTGTGATTGTATGCTTAACATATATATATGATTGTATGCTAAAACGTGTTAAAGGAAGGGAATGGATTTACAGTGAAAATAAGCATGAACATGTTCTGTAGGACTATCAACAATTAGTATTTTATTGTATACTAATTAAGAAATTTAACTATATATGTTAATTGGGTAAGGTTTAATGAGAACGATTTTCAAAGGAATGAATTTGATGAATAATTGTGGTTTACAGTGTTAAACCGTGTCAAACAGCAATAATGGAGTTTTGGTTTTTAAAACAATGCTTTTAATGATTTAAGTTTTCTAAAATCATTGTTTAATTGTTGTTAATTGGTACATGTATGATTGGTAAGGTTTATGTGTAGTTACATGATTTATACATGTTGAATTAGTGTTAAAAATTAAGTTATAGACATAAATTTAGTTGTTCTGTTCTTCGAATTGTTGGGTTCTGCAAGTTTCGGCGCCTCAGCTCCAAAATCAGAGCCCCAGCCTAGAACTTCGTGTTGCAATGCTGAAATTGTTTCCCCACCACCAATTTCACGCTGTAGCGCCACTACCTAACTTACTTCTCTCGCCCCAGCGCCGGAAGAGTAGTCTGGGTCGGACAATTTTGACCTCCTATAGTAAAATAGCCATAACGTTTTCATACGAACTTCGATTAAGGTGATTCAAGATGATCCGAAACGAGGACGAATAGACCTACAACTTTCTTTCTTTAAGTATTTCAATTTGAGGTTGGGAAAAGGGGTCAAAATTATCATCGTTAGGACTATTGTGTTTTCAGAGGCAATCGGAGGGCGTCGGGCATGCACGTATGCAAGTGTAGTGCTCTTGATGATAAAAGATGTTGTTCTAAGTTATAAAATATAAATATTAGTAAATATAATGATTCTTAATATTAATAAATGATGTATTGGATAAGTTGTATAAGCATACTAAGCACACACAAGAGAGACGAATCGGGCGTGCGACGAATGAACGTCGAAACGCTGTGATAAGTGTTAATGAACGTAAAAAGTGTTTTAAGTCAAATGAAATGGATATTATAAAACATGAAATGGGTTTAATATAAAACCAATAATGATTCCTAACAAGATTTAAACACTTGAATGAATTTCGAATATTACATAAGTCGAAAAGTTAACACAATTTAATTGAACATTGGGTGCAAATTAATAGGAAAGATTATGAGATGTGGAGTAGAGTTTATATTACAATTACTATGTATTTTTATGTGACTAATAGTTGATGTGTATGATTATATAATTGTGTAGGGCACGTGAAGTGCAGATAACTGTAAGCTGTTAAACTGTTATTAGTAAACAATGATCAAGGCTACTCTTTCAGTTCCTATTTGCTATGTGAACTTGATGATTAACTGTTTTAAGTCTTTATTTCAAAGAGCATGACGTGTTGTATATATGTTGAAAGTGTGAAATGTTATAGTCAACTTATGACTACGTTGATTGGGTAAAGCATGCTGATTGAGTAAGGAACTCAATCTTTATACTTATTATATGAACTGTAGCATGTATGTTATGTTAGTCCAATGTTTGTGAGATATATGTTGAGCATGTTATTATATGCTATGTGATGTATGAAAACTATTAGATTTTGCTGGGCTGTCGAGCTCACCCTTGCAAATAACCACTTTTGTAGGTTAAAGATTTAAGGTAAAGTTATGTGCTACTTGAAAGATATGAATCAGATGTGATACTTGAAGATTCTTTATGTTTTATGAGAAATGTATTTAATATTTTTAATGTAATATGGTGTTGAATTGTAAGTTGAGCTATCCGGTATATATGGATATCTATTTATGATGTAAGACATTGTATAGTCATTTTGTTGTAACGATATAAATTTGAAATGAAGAGATGTAATGTAAAAGTTGCGATTTAGGGCAATACATAAGAAAATATATAAAAGTTTTAAATATTCCGCATTTTTAGTGATTTTAATATCGAATAATGATGTAAAGATTGATTAAAGTGGTATTGTTAACGACCGAAGTCGAGAATTAAATTATATGAATATTGGGGTCGTTACATCACCCTGTGATCTGATAAGGTTATAGTATGAAGAAGGATCAAGCGAATGATTGAAAAGTTTACAGCAAAGATTGTTGTGTATCAGTGGTACTATGAATTGGTACAGATTCAGGAAAGGATTATGAATATGGATTAAATGAAATTCGTATTGAGAATGGAGTTAGGAATAAGTGGGATTTCAGATGTACTATAAATTGTGTCGCGCTGTTTGCTATATACGTGTTGAGAAGGTAATTATTTTCGCATGTGTATAACAGATAGGTAGGGTATATGTAGAGAATATAAGGTCAAGTACGAGTTTTTAAAACTCATACTTATGGCATGTTCGTGACTCATAATTATATGAAATGTTTATGAACCCCTCAGCGAATGGACGCCAAAGGTCTAACTAGGACAAGTTCTTAAACTCATATGATTGTGGAAAGTTCCTGAACTCATGATTGTGGTTTGACGAATTGGGGATAGTTTTGTGTATTGAGGATTATAAGAATAGATAGATTACTAAGCAATTGATCATTAGTGGAGACATAGGTTTTCCAAATCTTCTAGCTATGCTAGACTCAAAATTTTTGACATCAAGCTAAATACGTACTATGTGCTTTAGAAAATGAATTTTTATTCTCAACTCCTGGTGACCATTGTGTATGCGTGGACTTTGGGCCACCGACACCTTGTTACCTGTTGAGATGATAAAATAGATTTGCAATGATTTTTGGAACAATTTAAAGAATAGTCTATGCTACTTGTTTCAGCTAGATGATAATGATTTGAAATATCAAAATATATTTTTATTTATCACTTATGTACCATGTAACCTGGTGCAGAGATGATAAAAATGTTAGAGTTTATGCCCTAGAGGCCAATTATTTGATATAATTGCTTAGCATTTGATATTATTGTTGATTGAATAAATAAATGATTTTATTATGATTTTATTTACTGCATAATATAATTGTTAACATAATAAAATTCCTTAGAATATTGATACAAATTATATAGTTTCAAGTATGTGACTTGAACATGAGATTATATAATTACAATTAGTATCATTGTTCTTAAATGTCCCTAGTCGAGTATCATTGTTGATGGGACAACAATGATGCATTGAGACTAGTATGTGGATTGACTGATGACCAAATCTCATTGGTCATAAATATATGAGATATTAAGTCAATGCATAGGTACATGTTAGAGAACGATGTACTGGACAGACCCACCATGAGAATTCTATATGGAGCATTATGCGAAGTGTCATTAGCAATTCTCATAGTGACAATGATGTAATGGTCCTCCAACCTGAAACCGCTATATTACTACACAAGAATTTATGTACTTTGATATCATCAAATGTCACCTTTAATAGGGTGGACTATAAAGGTGATTATTGGGTTCATTGTGAATCGTGTGAGAAATATGAGTGATCTAGATGGAATTTAACCATCCTATATTTTATAGGTGATATCCATAGGCCTCTTGATTGAGTAGGACTATGAAATGCATGACCATACTCAAATAGTGATTTGTTTCATATAATCTACTCATTGATCAAGAAAACTCAGATTAAATTATGAAGAGTATGACACATTCCATGACTCGAGTTTAATATAGGATATTAAGGTTAAAAGGATTAAATTACATTGAAACATTGGTCACGAAAAGGTTGCATCGAATCATCGATCTTATTATTACTTGGGTAGCAGTGATGCATTACTAGATGCCGCTCACCGTTTATAACTTTATAATATGATTTTAAAGTTATTGCCAACGTAATAATAACCTATAGGGTCACACACAAAGAATGTAATTAAAAGGAAATTAATTTAAATTGTAAAGATTTAAATATGTCAATATGATTGATATAATTTTAAATTACGAATTTAAATTAATAGGATAATTTATATATAGGTATATTAATTAAGTAAGACTTAATTAAGATATATATAAATTCGGATTTTAATAACATTAAGTTTTGATTAATTCCTCCTAACTACTATATATATGATATATATCAGTCATTTTAGGTTTTACGTCAAAATAAAAAAAAAACCCTAGCCGCTCTTAGAGAGAGACTAGAGAAAATAGTTCAGAAAATCCTCATCCTTGGTGGCTAGTACCACGTTTCCTTCTTTTGCAAATCGTAGGACGATTCGTGTGGAGCGTTCGTGTGGATACCGTAGAGACGCAGTCCGTTTGAATTGCGTTGGAGATTCGACCGTATCGATTCTAGCTTTTACAATCGGTATAATTTCTTACCACTGAATTAATTATTTTTCGCATGGATCCTGTTTTAAGGTTTCGAAATTGCTTTAAATTTTAATTTCCGCTGTGCGTTTCTGTATCGAAACCCCAACAAAAAAGTTGATGGAGTTGTAAATACAAGAATACCTAGTGTTGAATTCGATCTAAAAATGGTTGTCCCACTATTGTATGATGTGTTATGACAAAATCACTCGATGATGGCATCCTCAAACGGGCTGTTAATACAGTACGACATAATGAGGTCATTTTTTAAAACTATTTTTAAAATTTTAATTTGCCAACAAGGTTTGGCTATACCTAAATATTTCGATTGAATTGAATTATTGATATGAGTCTACGCTATTTGATTTGGCTAGACCAACGTTTATGAAAATTCTAAGCGTTCTTTGAAAACTTTCCCGAACCAAATTATTTTGGTGCAGATTTCGATAAGACTGAGGTAAAAAAAATTTGTGCCTATGGCAGTGACGAGAAACAGATCAGAGCAGCAGTACTTACTAAGTACAGGGCATACCGGGCTAATTACCCACTATGTCTATAAGATAAGACGGTTTGCGGATGAATTTCTGTATAAACCTTTTCGAAAATGAAAGTTCGTAGTCTATATGACTCCTCAACACTATTTGAAAATTTTTACTCTTGTGAGAGGTGTATTGGGTAGCAGGTGATGATGGGTATGAATGGTGTAAGTTGTATGGTATAAGGTGTAAGTTGAATTTCAGGGACGAAATTCTTAAAAGAAGGGGTGAATGTGACAACCCGAGAATTTAGATAATTTATTTAAATCTTAAATGATGGATTAAAGGTTATATGATAGACATAGAATGAAAATAAGTGTATGGATTTGACGTTTGTGTGAAGAAATTTTAAGGATTTCCAAATTTTTGGAAAAGGACTTGAATGATTTGGTAGACTGTAACTGATAGTCTAATTATGAGGTATAAGATTTTGGTGAATTTAAAATTCTTGTGAAGAATTACTATGGTTAAGTATCTAAGTTTATATGAGTCGGTATATGTGATCATATATGTGAACAGTGATTGTTTATGTGTACAGTTTGTGGATTAAGGATCAATTATTGATCAGGATAAGTAAATCTTTAGCAAACCCTAAAGTTATGTTAATAAGATTGTTGTTCAATAAGAAAACTTTAACGAACTACTAGAAACCCTAACGATACGCTCGGAAACCCTAATTTTAGTTTCGGGAATTCGAAACCCTAACTCGGATATTTAAAACCCAAATTTGGGAATTCAAAAGCTAAGTATAAAATGGCTAAGTGTTATAAGTTATGGAATAAATGGGAAATGTCCAAATTGCCCTTCAAATTATAGGGGAAAAGACCAAATTGCCTTTAGTGAATGCGAAATGACCAAAAAGCCCTTTTTCTTACTTTTTAAGTAAAAGATTACACCAAATCTTGGTGACTCACCCCATTTGATATTGCCATGTGATAAAATCTATCCCATATCAGATATATGTACCACCTTGCAAGATTTGGTTCATGAATCAAAAGATTAAACTTAAAACTTAAGAAAAGTAACTTACTTAGTTTTCATATTATCCAAGACCTTCTCTCTTTATAATTTTCGAAATGGGGAGTGAGAGAGAGTGAGAAGTTAAGCCAAGAACATCCTTTAGCTTTCCAAGAATAGCAACAAGGATCAGAAATCAAAGATTGGACATTAAAGAGGTATAAACCCTAACTTGCTAAATCCTTATGATTCATGTTAAAGTATGTTATTTGTTGTTTAGAAGTATATTAGAGGATGTTATTGAGTGATCTAAGATGTTACATCAAGGATCCATAACATCTAAAAGCCAGAAAATTAAGTTTTCAAACTGACTTAGAACCCTAAAAATATGGTTTGACAGCCATATGTCAGGGCTCATAGATCTTTGTTTGTTAATGATTTGTTGTGTTTTAAGTTATAGATTTGTTCTCTGTCATGAGGAGAATAAACTGGAAGTGGAATCACCTCCATACCATGTCTAGATCTTAAGTTATAAGCAGTCAAACATGGTTGACCGACCATGACCAACTAGATTTCTGGACAACCCAGATTTCCAGAATGGTCTGAGGGTGATTTTTAAGGCCATGAATCTTGCTGTGTTTGGATAGTTTGTCCAAGTTGTTGCTTTAATCTTGTAGACTGGTATAAGGACTACATATCCATGCCTCTAGTTTACCCATAACCATAATAGGATCAAAGTTATGAGTGGTCAAACCAGCATTGACCAACTGCCTAAGATGAAATCTGAAAAACCCAGAAATCGTGAAGAACAGGTCCTGACATCACTTTGACCGGCCTTAATCTCTCACCCGTGATGTTGTTAGGTTGATTTGATGATATAGAAATGTACCCTGACATATGTTCTACAAGATTTGACCATTAGATCATACAAAGTGAACCCAAAATGAAAGATATAAGGATCCAAAGTAGCCAATCCGAACTGTACTCTTCATTTCTGGGTAACCCAGAAATGAAGAACAGCTTCTGACATGATCTTTGAGGGCTAATAACTCTCTGATATGTTGATTAATGAACATGAAATTAGTTTGTGGTTGTATTATTACATCAGTACTACAATCCTAACACCATTAGCTGCCCAGAAATCAACAAGAACACTGATTTAATTTAGGTCAAACATGGTAACCTGTTAACTGGGTTTGAATGTCTGGGTTTGATGAAGAACACCTATAGCGACGGTTCTGTCGCTATAGGGCCCTTTAGTGACATTTAATTTCTGAAAATTAATTATTTTATTAAATAAATAGAAAAAAAATTAGTTTTAATTATTAAAAATACAAAATAAATTCCTAAAAATTATTTTAAAGCCTAAAAATGGGTTTTTAATAATTTTGAGTATATTTCATAAATATTTAATATTTTTGGAATATTAATGGTATTTAATATATTTAATTATAATATTAAATAAATTACCTAAAAATGATTTTCATACTTTAAAAATCATGAAAAATTATATTATGGTGTTAGAAAATATTTTAAGTTATTTTTAATGACTTTTAATATTTTGTGAGAAATTTTATTAATACATTAATATTAATGGTAATTAATTTATTTAATAAATATATTAAATAAATTATGGAAAAATAGAATTAATGATTTAAAAATTATATAAAAATGATTTAAGTGTGTGAAAAATATTTTAAGTTATAAAATATAACTTTTGATATTTATCATGAAAAATATTAATATTTTAATATTAATGGCATTTATTGGACAATGAATTTAAATGTTTAAAAATTATTTAAATGAGAAATTAAGGTATTAAAAATACTTTGAGATATTATAAATATATTATAATATTATGTTGAGAATTTCATTAATATTTAATATTAAATAAATATTAATAATAATGAAATTAAGTGGTATTTATATCTTATAAATACGATATTAATGATTAAAAAATCATGATAAATGGTAATAATTATTTAAAATTATTACGAGTCTTTGAAAAATGTTTTGACTAAATAGAAAATATCTAAGTTAATTGTTAAGTGTTTAGACCGAGTCTTAGTGATATTAAGCTCGAGAATAGTCCGACTAGACCGTCGGGATGTTAGAAATGTGTCGGGTTCAACTCAGACTGAAATAGTTTGACTTGATACCGAGTCTTAAGTAGTTTGTGGACTGATAGGGTTATGTGTTTAGGATTATTTTAAAAATATATATTACTATATTATACTATGATGATATTATTCTAATATTGAGAATCTATATTACCAATATTAGGTCTTCGGATAAAGCGATATAAACTGTGTAGCGGTAGTCGGTGATACAGGCAAGTTCCTAACCTTGAACTTCTAATTATTGTGCAAGTTTTCTTTAACTCGACCTCGAGTTATTTCATTCGAATATGCTTATGGTTAATCATTGTTGATTACCATGTCTATAATTTATTGATTCGCACTCTGTGCATATTGCATGTTTTCGTCAGGTATGAAAGGATGATCACTTTCATTACCATCCGATCTAGATATTGTATTCATGTTTATTATTGACATTTATTCATGTCATTCTGATCGTTCAGTTATAAAATTTAATTCCTGCTAGTTCACAATTATATTATTGAACGTAGCTAGCCTTTTATTCATATTCTTTCAATCATGATATATCCTCAAATAAATTTAAACTTGCTGGTTAAACTTGTTGCTCACCTTTGCTATATCATGATAAACATTACAGATTAAGACGAATATGCCGGGTATAGGAAAAGACAAAGATAAGTCCAGCTTTGGATTGTATATGCAGATAAAGTTTGTAACATTATTGTATATTAATTACATTGTAAGTCAAATAAGTTATAAATTATGGATTAGTAAAGGTTCTCGACCTTGGGAATTAATGTGTAAAGTTTAATATACAAACAATTTATATTTATATCTTTCGCAATAGTTATAGAAATAGTTTACCATATCCGTGGAGATTAGGACTGGGATCTGGGGCTTTCACAAGTATGATAGGATGGATGACTTGATGACTATGTAGACTGAGTAGCAGAGCTGTCTGTGCCACTGATGGTCGGGCGTCATTTTTGTCCTTGACCTTTAACGTAGTTTTTCTTCACGACTGACGCATTTTCCCATAAATCTTGATCAATCGGCGGATGCGCATGCGGTCGCTGATGTTAAGTAGTTGCACAAAACCTTCACGCCAACATTTCCTGCCAAATTTTTGGAGGTAAATAGTGATTGTATTAAATTATGGTCGCAGATGTCGATCGCTATTTACTAATATCAGCATCTGCACGTGCGGTCGCTGATAGTATTGGTCGCTGTTAGGCCTTTTTCTTATAGTGCAATCAAAACGCAATCCCCAAGAATCGCTCGCACAAGAGAAGAACGTCTTCGATGGAAAGTAATTCCAAAGGATTAAAGACCTTTGTGATAACCCCAATGTCAACATCCCGTGGTCCCAATCATTGAGAAACTGACACTCTAGAGATTTCGAAGACATCTATGCGAATTGTCAGTAAATTAGGCTAAAATAGTACTGATGGACATTTCAAACCGCTGGTGATAACCCCAACGTAGCATCGGGAGATTCTGGTAATGAGAGCTTTGTAAAGTACTAGTTGAGTAAACAACAAAGCGGTTCAACAGGACCATCATTGACAACTCTATCCCCCAACAGAAGCAACAGGGGCGGGCAGTTATCACATCCTATTGGAAATCATTCCCATAATAACATTCAGCATAACATTACATCATGTTGCATTATATTTGCATCATCATTAGTTTGTCATATTTCAAGTGTCTAGTAGTCTTTATCCTATCCATGCCATTACATTACATGAATATAATAAAGAGGGGCATATATAGACACTCAAAATTTTACATTCATGTTACTAACCCTACAAGAGGGTAAAATCGTCTTCCAGTGATGACCTTGAAAGTCAAATCAGTTCCAACCCCGGAGACAACCCCGGGATATCCAATTTCAATTTTGAAGATAGCCCTGAGAGATTCAGTTTCAACCCTAAAGATAACCCCAGGAGATCCAGTTTTAACCCCAGAGATAACCTAGAGGGATCTAGTGCAAGTTCTGAAGATAACCTCGGAAGAGTCAGTTTCAACCCCAGAGACAACCTCAGGAGATATAGTTCTAACCCCGGAGATAACCCCGGGAGGTCAAGCCAACCTCAGAGATAACCCTGAGAACATTCAGAATCAACAGTAGCCTATCCTCGAAGACAACCCTGAGAAACGGGTGCTACAAATGTGCCAAAGCCGGAGATAACCTCGGTGGGGGAAAAATTATCATTTTACCACCTCAACATCACATCAATGTCATCTCAACATAATTAGACTCAGACTGCATATCAAGATGTCCCACAAGAACCAAAGCTCAAATCCCGAGTGACAACTGCACAAGACAGCACAACAGATACACATTGAAGACTTGGAGATCTGATCATGGACCCATCTTCCCGACTTCGTACGACCTCTAATCTCATGTCATTGTGTAGCTCTCGACAACAACTTTTCAAAAAGGTATAACACTTCTTTATTGGAAGCCCGGATTGAAAGTTATGTTGGTTCGAACGGCCAGCGCGTAGCCCGAGTGCACGTACTTCGAAATAATGGGACCCGCATGGCCCGGGACAGCCCAGTCAGTCGCAGATTGACCCGTGGCCATCTGGTCTTTAAATATGAGCTCTTGGCAACTCATTTGAAAAAAAAAGAAGAAATGAGAGAAAACTGTATCCATTTCAGACTGTAACCCCTGCTAGAGTGCTCTAAACTGAGTGATTCTTCTTTCTAAACACTTGTAAGCTCGTGTTCTGTAACATACTGAAGTTTAACTGGTGAAAATCGAGTTTTCAAGTCTCAAAAGCTATCTAAAGTTATATTGGTAGCCTATTGTAAGATATTTCACATTTTTAAGCTTTTTACTACTTATATATATATCAACTAACGTTGAGAGTCTCTCCGAGTAGGTATGCCTGAATCGTTGGTCCGTGGCTTTTTCCTTCTTTTATATATATATATATATAGGAAAAATATATGTACACAGCTGTGTAGTACACAGTAGGATATGTCGACCGTTTTTTGGCCTATAGCGACGGTTACACCAATCGCCATAGCTATTCTGGGCTACAGTGATAGGTGAACCCTCGCCATAGCCCAAAAACCACGTCGCCATAGCTAACTGTGAAACCCCAGATTTTATGAATAAAGATTTAATTTTTTCGAAATATTTTTTTAAATATTATGGTGTGAATTTGAGATAATGTTATAGTTATGGGTAGTATTTATAAATTTTGCAAAGTATGCAAGTTGTTGTATTATATTCGATTGGTCGGGGAATATTATTTTTGCCGGGAAATATTCGTACGACGGCACAATTATTGGTGGACCCCACAACAGAATTATTGTCGGATTGAGAAAACGACAAAAATATTTTATGAAAATAACGACGAAAGTTTTACCGTTAATACTGTTGAACTACTCGGTAGTAAAAGTACAGTAATACGTGTGGTTACATAGTAGCATACGGTATTGATTATTGAGGCTTATGTGATAAGTCACTCAGTTTTATTTTATTGGTATTATTAATGTAATAAAACAGAAAAGTTTTTTATATAAAACAGAATACTTTTATAAAGTTATTTGTTTTATTAGGCTAATAGTAAAATCTTTTTATATAAAACAGAATACTTTTATAAAGTTATCTGTTTTCTTAGACAATAATTAGAATATATTATATTTTATTATGCATAATATTTGCATAGTAAAATCTTTTATAAAGTTATTCCTTTTATTAGATTATAAATAGAATATAGTATATTTTATTTAAAAGATTTTGCTTTAAATATGGACCGTCAGATTAAAGTAAATCAATCTAGACCGTTCATGAGTTAGTTACTATACAATCCATTTTTCTATAAATAGAAGCTCATTCCTTCATTATTTCTTACGAATTCACTGAAACTCTAGAGAGAAAAAATTATAGAGAGAGAAGAAAAGTGTTCTGCTACTTCACTACTCCTATATCCGGTACTTTTCCTTTCAAGGTAAGGGATATTATTTATTGTACCCGTAAGGGATATTATTTCTTTTGTATTCATGAAGAGAACTTTTGTTATTCCATTCTTTATTATTCTATTGGAATAACATGTATACGCGAACTACCCTATACTTGGTGAAATTCTTCTGTTATTCCATTCTTTATTATTATGTTGGAATAACCTGTTTATGCGAAGTACCGCATACATGGTGAAATTCTTCTATTATTCTTTATTATTCTCTCTAAATATCATGTCTATGCGTTTACGCCGGACCTGGTTCCATTATTTATTATTCTGTCAGAATATCTTGTCTGTGCGTTTACGCCGGACCTGGTTCCATTATTTATTATTCTGTCGGAATATCCTGTCTGTGCGCTTTACGTCGGACCTGGTTCCATTCTTTATTATTCTGTTGGAATATCCTGTCTGTGTATTTTACGCCGGACCTGGTTCCGTTATTTATTATTCTGTTGTAATAACCTGCCTGTGCGATCTATCGCATGCATGATGATTTCTTTTGTTATTTCATTCTTTATTGTACTCAGTGGGTTAAAGTTTTGACTTTTATACTCCATGAAATTAGTAAAATATCCTTGATATTTGCGCTTCATCCAGTATCCTTTCGTGAAAATATTCTTCTAAGCATTCTTGAATTTTACTCTATAAAGCAGTATCATGTTGACAATTTGGACGTTGTTGGTTCCTGGATAAATTAATTCTTGAACTTGTTTTATTGAATTCTTATATCATTGTCATCATCCTCATGTTTATATTTTGTTGAAAGTCATCTATGGCCTGTAGTGCATAGATGGACTTGGTATGATTATGACCAAGGATTATTGGGTGTAATCAAGACCGTAATGTTACAAATGATGTGGAAAAAGTCCTCATTGGCCCGTAGTGCATTGATAGACAGTTTTTGGTATGATTATGGCTATGGATTCTCTTTGGCCGTAGTGCAAAGATGAATTGTTTTATGGCATGATCAGGACCGTTGAGAAAACATGATTATCTTTAGCCGTAGTGCATGGATAATTCGTGGTCGTGATACTAAAGAATATACTTGGCCGTAGTGCAAGGGTAATTCGATGATGTGAATTATTTATTAAGCTGAGTCCCAGCGATAAAAGTCATGAAAAACCTTTTAAATCATAAAAGATAGTATATTTTATTCTCTACTTGACTCTTTTAATGGATTGTTTGATCCGATGCAGTTAAACTTGATGTCTATTGTATTTTATCAATTTAATATTATTGAAGACTAATGATAATTTATTCTGCATTATCTTAGTCATAATATTTCTTACTGGGCTAGTTGAGCTCACCCTTTCTTTCACTGTTCTCTTCAAGAAATGAGAATATAGTTGGAACGAGTAGGGAAACGGAGTGATGGACCAGATGATAGCATTAGTAGTCCTCACTATTCTATATAATAGTGTGATAATAATTGTAATGAGGACTCTTTTTGAGTTTGTATACTCTCTAGTAGACAATATTTGTATTCAAACTCACAGTTTATGTCTTGTCGTATTGTACACAAGAGTTATATTATTAAGTTGTATTTGAATTCTGTACCATGTATCTGGCGACTCAAGATGGGTGATGTATACCTAATTTTAGGGGCGTCACAGTTGGTATCAAAGCTTAGGGATATGATCCTTGGCTAGGATATTAGAATAGAACTAGGAGGGGAGAGACGGGTAATTCCTTCGCTAGTATGACCTACCTAAGTTTATTTGGTATTTAATTGGTCGGTCAGAGTATAGGGATAATATGTGATAGGTTAATTAACCCTTGTTTTGTGGCAGTATTTGAAAATGACATCCGAGAATGTTGAGAATAGTAATGGAGCACATGAGACCGTGGAGACACCTCTAATCTCCAACCAAGATAATGTGATTAGAGATATCCATGTGGTGATTGAGGAATTAAAAGTTACACTCAATCTAGTCGCAAAGGTATCAACTAAGAGTGAGGAAGAAGAGGAACCTGAGGAGGATTTATTAGAAGAACTTATTGATCAAAATGTAGAATTGCAAAATCGCATTCATGAGTTAGAAGAGCAGGCTGAAGAACAGAAGGCGGTCGTGGAGAAAAGGAATGTAACAATTCAAAATTTTATTACCCGATGTGCGATAGCTGAACAGGAGCGCTCTTTGGCAAAGTATATTATATTAAAGCTGGAATCTGAGAATTCAAATGTCAAGGAGCAGCTGAAAGAAGAAACAACTGAACGAGTGAGAATGAAAGATGCATGGGTAAAAGCCACACGACGCGTTGATATTGTGGAACGAGAAGTCCGATCTAAGAAAGCTAAAATAGATGATATGTATTTCTCTTTTTGGACATCAATTGGAAGAATTCAACATCGAGTTTTGAGTTACCCTGTACAGAGTGGTCAAAATCAATTCAATATGGATCGAAGATTGATGATTCAGATCATGAATCAGGAGTACGATGAAGCAGTTGAGGGTGGAATATGTCCTATAGAAAAGTTAATTCCAGCAGTAGTGATGACACTAAATACTGCCCCAGACGAGTCAAAGTCAGGTAGTTCAAGGCAGAGCGGTTGTCAGGACTTCCCAATAAGTGAGGAACCCAAATGAAGTTATCGCGAGTAAGCTAATCATAAATTCTTGCGAAGTCTATGACTTATTCGATACCAGTTCTACCTATTCTTTTATCTCTCTTTCTTGCGCTCAACGTTTAAATTTAACTCCGGAGAAGTTAGACTTTGACTTATTGGTTAAAACTTCGTTACCTCCACTATTTATAAATCTTGTTCAGATTAACACTTTCACGTTACCTGTCGATCTTATCTCTTTGAAAATACTTGCCTTTGATGTGATTTTTGGAAACGATTGGTAAATTACTCATCATATTTTTCGTAAGGTTGTTAGCTTTCATACTCCTAACCAACCTGTTATGTGAATTCAAAGTAACCAAACCACTAAAGTCAATCATTGTCATATCAAGCCATAAGTAAAGAGCCCCGATTCTTTCGTTGTTGACTTCCTTGTGTGGGATGCACCAAAGCCAGACTTTCCGTAGGAGACATTGTGAATGACGATGGCAAGTTAATAGGTATCAATGTGACGTGTTATTCAAGTCTTGGATAAGAGTCACAGTTTTGAATGATATTTCTATTGTTAATAAATTTCCTGACGTATTCTTGAAGACTTCTTGGCCTACCCTAGAGCGTGAAATCGAATTTTGTATTAACCCCAGTACAAAACCTATTTCTTAAACCCTCAAATATTTATTTACTTAAAACGAACGTAACTTGCGCCAAAGACGTTGGCTCGAGCTGTTAAAGATTACGATCGTACCATTCAATATCATCGTGGAAGTACGAACGTGGTAGCCGACGCGTTGAGTAGAAGATCGTATGCGGTTACAAGTGTGAATATACGAACCCACGTGAAGATAACGAATATACGAGTAGAATCGACTTTAATTGATAAAGTTAAAGCCGCTTAAGCTACATACTCAGAGCTAATGAATGTGAGGAAGAAGGTTCAAGAGAGTGTTATTCTAGAAGCAAGAATCGACGAAGAGAGGAAATCTCAACTCTCGATTTAATTGACCCATTTGAAATCCTCGATCGACTAGGAACTGTGGCTTATAGACTCGTTTTACCACCAAGTATGTCGCGTATTCATAACATTTTTAACGTATTGATGTTACGTAAATATATGGACGACCCGAACCACATTATTGATTTAGAACCGGACGAGATAGCGGATAATTTAACGTATGAAGATGTACCTGTTAAAATCCTGGAATGTATTCAACACTCAAAGGTTATACCTCAAGAGTTAGAATCTGACAAAGTGTCCTCATCTGTTTGGCATACCAGGTACGTACGTAAATTTTGAGGGCGAAATTTCATAAGGAGGGGAGATTGTGAAACCCCAGATTTTATGAATAAAGATTTAATTTTTTCGAAATATTTTTTTAAATATTATGGTGTGAATTTGAGATAATGATATAGTTGTGGGTAGTATTTATAAATTTTGCAAAGTATGCAAGTTGTTGTATTATATTCGATTTGTCGGGGAATATTATTTTTGTTGGAGAATATTCGTACGACGGCACAATTATTGGTGGACCCCACAACAGAATTATTGTCGGATTGAGAAAACGACAAAAATATTTTATAAAAATAATGGCAAAAGTTTTACCGTTAATACTGTTGAACTACTCGGTAGTAAAAGTACAGTAATACGTGTGGTTGTATAGTAACATACGGTATTGATTATTGAGGCTTACATGATAAGTCACTCAGTTTTATTTTATTGGTATTATTAATGTAATAAAACAGAAAAACTTTTTATATAAAACAAAATACTTTTATAAAATTATTCGTTTTATTAGGCTAATAGTAAAATCTTTTTATATAAAACAGAATACTTTTATAAAGTTATCTGTTTTATTAGACAATAATTAGAATATATTATATTTTATTATGCATAGTGTTTACATAGTGCCTGCATAGTATTTGCATAGTAAAATCTTTTATTAAGTTATTCCTTTTATTAGATTATAAATAGAATATATTATATTTTATTTAAAAGATTTTGCTTTAAATATGGACCATCAGATTAAAGTAAATTAATCTAGACCGTTCATGAGTTAGTTACTATACAGTCTATTTTTCTATAAATAGAAGCTCATTCCTTCATTATTTCTTATGAATTCACTGAAACTCTAGAGAGAGAAAATTATAGAAAGAGAAAAAAAGTGTTCTACTACTTCACTACTCCTATATCTGGTACTCTTCCTTTCAAGGTAAGTGATATTATTTGTTGTACCCGTAAGGGATATTATTTCTTTTGTATTCATGAAGAGAACTTCTGTTATTCCATTCTTTATTATTCTGTTGGAATAACCTGTATACGCGGACTACCCTATACTTGGTGAAATTCTTCTGTTATTCCATTCTTTATTATTATGTTGGAATAACCTGTTTATGCGAAGTACCACATACATGGTGAAATTCTTCTATTATTCTGTTCTTTATTATTCTCTCGGAATATCCTGTTTGTGCGTTTACGCCGGACCTGGTTCCATTATTTATTATTCTGTCGGAATATCCTGTCTATGCGTTTATGCCGGACCTGGTTCCATTATTTATTATTCTGTCGGAATATCATGTCTGTGCGTTTTATGCCAGACCTGGTTCCATTCTTTATTATTCTGTTGGAATATCCTGTATGTGCATTTTACGCCGGACCTGGTTCCGTTATTTATTATTCTGTTGGAATAACCTGCATGTGCGATCTATCGCATGCATGGTGATTTCTTTTGTTATTCCATTCTTTATTGTACTCAGTGGGTTAAAGTTTTGACTTTTATACTCCATGAAATTAGTGAAATATCCTTGATATTTGCGCTTCATCCAGTATCCTTTCGTAAAAATATTCTTCTAAGCATTCTTGAATTTTACTCTACAAAGCAGTATCATGTTGACAATTTGGACGTTGTTGGTTCCTGGATAAATTAATTCTTGAACTTATTTTATTGAATTCTTATATCATTGTCATCATCCTCATGTTTATATTTTGTTGAAAGTCATCTATGGCCTGTAGTGAATAGATGGACTTGGTATGATTATGACCAGGGATTATTCGCTGTAATCATTACCGTAATATTACAAATGATGTGGAAAAAGTCCTCATTGGCCCGTAGTGCATTGATGGACAGTTTTTGGTATGATTATGGCTATGGATTCTCTTTGGCCGTAGTACGAAGATGAATTGTTTTATGGCATGATCAGGACCGTTGATTAAAACATGATTATCTTTAGCCGTAGTGCATGGATAATTCGTGGTCGTGATACTAAAGAATATCCTTGGCCGTAGTGCAAGGGTGATTCGATGATGTGGATTATTTATTAAGCTGAGTCCTAGTGATAAAAGTTATGAAAAACCTTTTAAATCATAAAAGATAGTAGATTTTATTCTCTACTTGACTCTTTTAATGGATTGCTTGATTCGCTGCAGTTAAACTTGATGTCTATTGTATTTTATCAGTTTAACATTGTTGAAGACTAATGATAATTTATTCTGTATTATCTTAGTCATAATATTTCTTACTAGGCTAGTTGAGCTCACCTTTTCTTTCACTGTTCTCTTCAAGAAATGAGAATATAGTTGGAACGAGTTGGGAAACAGAGTGATGGACCAGATGATAACATTAGTAGTCCTCACTATTCTATATAATAGTGTGATAATAATTATAATGAGGACTCTTTTTGAGTTTGTATACTCTCTAGTAGACAATATTTGTATTCAAACTCACAGTTTATGTTTTGTCGTATTGTACACGACAGTTGTATTTGAATTCTGTACCATGTATCTGGCGACTCAAGATGGGTGATGTATACCTAATTTTGGGGGCGTCACACTAACTGTGTAATACACATCTGTGTATATACATATAGCCCTATATATACCTATATATATACTACTTTTATATATATCTGCTTTAACTGCTTTCATAATGTAGATATTTAATCTTCCAGTTTTTGGACCAGATTTGCCTAAATCTGACTATTTCTAACTTTAACCGGTTCAAAAGTGAGTAAACTGAAACCGTTGAAGCTAGAATGGTTTAGATTTATTTAAATCTAGTTCTTTTTCTTGTTTTTATCCATATTACTCTTTCATATGAGCCTAGGAATCATATGGTTGAAGATTCAGCCTCTAAATCTCGATTCGGTTCCCACGATGGACATTTCTCAGCTGCAGCCAGCTTGTAAATTATCTACGGTGTCTGAATATCCTTAGACAGCTCTCATGCCCACAAAGATTTTGGCACTACTATGTATCTTATTTTCTCGAAGTTGCCTCACATCTTGAAAATAAAAAGCAATCAAGCCTATACAGAATAAAATGGAAGTATCAAAGGCCTTAATTACTATTGAGCAAAAGGGTTTAAAAAACCTGTTTTCCAAAATATCACTGCTATATCTTATTAAAATTGAACTTTTATATACAAATCAAACCCTTTGTATATAGGTGCAAACAAGTCATAGCACTACTTCCAGATAATTGCACATAGTCCCAACACACACACACATGCAGATAAAAAGTTAATTGAAAAGTGGCGGTAACCGTGTTTTCACAGAAGTTGGGGGTGCCTAACACCTTCCCTCTGCTTAACCAAGACACCAAACCCTAACGAATCTCAGTTTCCAAGACCAATTAAACAGTGTCCAACCATTGGGTCTTTAGGCAAACTTTTTTTGGCTGAGTTGGTACAACCATTTGAAATCTACCAACTAGCGACTCTAAAAGTCAAATCATCGACATTTACATGTCTGACCTTCACAAACTTGTCTTTTCAGACAAAACTCACCCAAAAATGAGAACACCAAAATATAAGCATAGAAAGGGACACAAACATATCCCAACGTCGACATACATTATTCGGGAGAGGTAGGATAATGCTCAAGGCCAATAGCATCACCTTTTATAATAGGAGTGTCAATAGGTTAAAGTTGTTCATCTAAAATAATTTAAGAACCTTCTTAAGGTAAGTCTTTTAGGAAAAACCAAGAAGTTTTCTTGATCGATCTCTGAATATCTTTACTCCAAGAACATATGTTGCTTCACCCATGTTCTTTATTTCAAAGTTAGAGAATAACCACCTTTTAGTGGTGACTATCATTGCCTTATCATTTCCAGCAAGTATAATGTCATCAACATACATCGAAAGAATAAGAAACTTCCCATTAGACCTTTTGAGATATACGCAATGGTCCTCTTTGAGCTTTGTAAACCCATCATTAATGATTGCTCGATGAAATCGATGATATCATTGTCTAGATGCTTGTTTCAAGCCATAAATGGAACATTTGAGCTTGAAAACTTTGCACTGAAAACTTTTTTCAACATAAACTTTTGGTTGTTCCATGTATATCTCTTCGACAAGTTCACCAGTGAGAAATGTCGTCTTTACATCCATTTTGTATAGTTCTAGATCCAAATATGGAACAATAGCTAATAAGAGACGAATCAAGGAAAATCTCACAACGGGTGAGAATGTTTCCTCATAATCAATCCCTTCTTGTTGAGTGTAATCCTTGGCTATAAGAAGAGCTTTATATCTTTCAATGGAACCATTCACCTTAATTTTAACTTTGAGAACCCATTTGTTCCCAACAGCTTTTCGCTAGAAGATTAACTAAGTCTCAGACTTGATTGGTTCTCATAAATTCTATTTCCTCAGCAATTGTTATTTTTCACTTTTCACTTGATGTAGATGATATAACTTTCTTTATAAGATCGAGGTTCGTCGTGATCTTGGGTATCTGTCATAAAAGCAGTTCCCTTAATCTCAAAGTGACAACGTGGAATATTGCCTCTTTGGCTTCTTCACAATTGAAGAACAATTGACTCGTCATTTAACGAAAGAGTACTTGAAAATATGTCACTCCCACTTTCTATAAGAGCCAAATAATTGGATTCCTTAGTCTCAACCATTAGATTAGGTGCGCCATTTTCTTCTTCCATCTCATAAAAGTATTATCTTTCCTAACATTACCTCTGCTCAGAAAATCCATTTCTAGAAATTATGCATCTCGTGACTCAATTTTAGATATAATTCCATTAAGCTGCTCACTAAAGAACACATAGCCTTTAGAGTGTTTAGAATACTTTATAAAGATACACTTCTTACCCCTTGGACCCAACTTCCCATATTTATGAGAAGTGTTATGAACATAAGTTATCGAACCCCATGGCTGTAAATTATCTAAGTTAGGTTTTCTATCGGTTCACAATTCATATGGGGTGGACTATACTGATTTTGAGGGTACTTGATTAAGTATATATGCCGTAGTTAACAATGAATCTCCCCAAAAAGAGTTAGGCAAATTAGCTTGCGCCATCATAGATCTTATCATATCAAGTAATGTTATATTTATTTTTCTTTGCCACACCATTTTATTGCAGAGTACCAAGAATTGTTAGTTGCCTGATGATTCCTTTTTCCTTACATAGTCCCTTAAACTGGTCAGATAGATACTCGCAGTCTCGGTAAGTTAGAAGTTCTTTAACATTTTTCTCTAATTGATTCTCAGCCTCAATCAAATAACGGCTAAAGCAATCAAATGCTCCTAACTTATGAGAGATTAAGAACGTGTGTCTGAAGCGCTTGAAATCATCTATCATAGTAAGGAAATAAGATTGGTCATGTCTATCATTCACATTTATTAGGTTACATATATCTGAATTAAGAAGTTACAATAGTGTATCTGGCCTTGTGGATTTACCAAATGATTTTTTAGTAGACGTACCTGCTAAGAAGTGTTCATAAGTAGGCAAGTTGACCTTAACATGTAACAATCCATAATTTTAATTGTAATTCAAATATTTACCGAATTAAATAAATATTTTAGTTGATGTATTTGTTGTTAAATAAATATTTGTTTAATTTAATTATTTATTAGTTAAATAAATAATTTATGAGTTGTGGGAATTAACTTAATTAATGTGATATGTTAATTAAGTTGATAATTGGTATTTTGAATTTAATGAAAATAAAAGAGTGATGAATTAATTATTATGAGATAATATTCTAATTTAATTTAATAATTAAATTAGAGAGTTGATAAGCATTAAATGAATTGTTATAATGTTGTTTTAATTTTATTTAGTAATTAAAGTGATGTGTTAATTTATTAAATAAAATTATAGTGAAAATTATAATTTTGTTTTATTGGATTATGTGGCAAATTGATTTAATAAGTTGTTATTAATTTTAATTTAGTTAAATTTGAATATGAAAATTTAATTAAATAAAGTGGGACAATAAACTATATTATAAATGAGTTATGAAAATAAATTAAAAGAGTTTTAATTTGGTTTTATCAAACAAAGCCTTTGAGCTTTTGAAATTCTTATTTTAAACTTGTTTTTGGCAAACAAGGCTTAAGGAATGATTAAGTAATTATTTATAATTGGTTTTGCCAAACAAAGCCTTATGGCTTTTGTGACGCCTCCAAAAATAGGTATACATCACCCATCTTGGGTCGTCAGATACATAGTACAGAATACAAATATAACTTACTAATACAACTGTCGTGTACAATACGACAAAACATAAACTGTGAGTTTGAATACAAATATTATCTTCTAGAGAGTATTCATACTCAAAAGGAGTCATCATTACATTTATTAACACACTATTACATAGAATAGTAAGGACTACTAACAAATACTATCATTCGAACCATCACTCCGTTCCTCGACTTGCCCCAGCTACGTTCTCATTTCCTGAAGAGAACAGTGAAAGAAAGGGTGAGCTCAACTAGCCCAGTAAGAAATATTATGACTAAGATAATGCAGAATAAATTATCATTAGCCTTCAACAATGTTAAACTGATAAAAGATAATAGACATCAAGTTTAACTGCAGTGGAACAAGCAATCCATTAAAAGAGTCAAGTAGAAAATAAACTCTACTATCTTTTATGATTTAAAAGGTTTTTCAACACTGTTATCGCTGTGACTCAGCTTAATAAAATAATCCACATCATCGAATCACCCCTGCACTACGGCCAAGGATATTCGTGTATTCATTAATGGTCATGATCATGCCAACAACTGTCCATCAACGCACTACGGGCCAATGAGGACTTTTACCACATCATTTGTAACATTACGGTCATGATTATACCGAATAATCCCTGGTCATAATCATATCAAGTCCATCTATGCACTACAGGCCACAGATGACTTTTAACATTTTATAAACATGAGGATGATGACAATGATATAAGAATTAAATAAAACAAGTTCAAGAATTAATTTATCCAAGAATTAACAACGTCCAAATTGTCAACATGATACTGCTTTGTGGAGTAAAATTCAAGAATACTTAGAAGAATATTTTCATGAAAAGATACTGGATAAAACGCAATTATCAAGGATATTCCACAAATTTCATGGAGTATAGAAGTCAAAACTTAACCAACTGAGTATAATAAAGAATGGAATACCAAAAGAAATCACCATGCATGCGATAGACCGCACAGACAGGTTATTCCAACAGAATAATAAATAATGGAACCAGGTCCGGCGTAAACGCACAGACAGGATATTCCGACAGAATAATAAATAATGGAACCAGGTCCGGTGTAAAACACACAGACAGGATGTTCCAACAGAATAATAACACGACGGAACCATGTCCGGTGTAAAACACACAGACAGGATGTTCCAACAGAATAATAATAAAAACGGAACCAGGTCCGGTGTAAAACACACAGACAGGATGTTCCAACAGAATAATAATAAAAACGGAACCAGGTCCGGTGTAAAACATACAGACAGGATGTTCCAACAGAATAATAGAAGAAAGTCACCAAGTATAGGGTAGACCGCGTATACAGGTTATGTGACAACCCCAAAATAGGTTCATTCCACCCAACCCATTCTGAGTCGTCAAATACATGGTACAGAAAACAACTACAACTTTATTACAACAATTGTCGTCCAAAATACAACAACACATATGCTGTGAGTTTGGATACAAATATATACCAAATGTGACTCATGTTCCAACCGTGGACATCACCTCACAATAACACCTTACATAAAGGTATAGTCAAAAACTGTTTTAGAAATTAGAATCTTTGGGAAGTGCTCAAGGAAACCTTCGTACATGGGAGGCCACGCGTCTAGGTTATGATAGATATCATATGGCCACAGAATTATCCTTGGTTGACCCAATAGACCCCAAAGAAAAACGAGAAGATTACTATCATATTCTTCCCAATGGTGAGTCTTCTCTTGACATATCATTATCTCTACTATCTCTAATTGAGAATTATACTTCAAACAAACACCAAGATTATATAGGTAGTGCTCGTATATAAACTCAGCAAGTGGATGAGCACATCCCTGTCTTATGATGACACGAGGTTGTATGTCGTTAGACATCTTGTATGATAGTGGCAAACCACCCTTCCAACGTTGGGTACACCTTACCCTATTGGATTCACCAAATATAACTACTAAATGAACTTTTCTATACTGCTTCGGGAGAACATCCACAGCTAGAGACCACCGTTCTATTTCCCCGTTACCCTCGCTCGACCCAGCTACACTCTTATTACCTGAAAGGAATTGTGAAGCAAAAGGGTGAGCACAACTAGCTCAGTAAAGAATATCATGACTAAAGATAATTAAATTATCAATAGCCTTCATCAATAATAAATCAGAGATTTAGAACATATGGTAAATGATAAAAATTTCAACCATAGTTGCAGCGGAACATGCAATCCATTAGAAGAGTCAAATAGACTATAAAGTCTATTATCTTCTCCATGTTAAAAATCCACCAACAATGTTTTATCCCTGTAACATCAATCAACAGTTCTGGTCCACAATCATATAAATAACTCATAATCATAATAATGATTCTAAATTCCTCTTCTCATCCAGGACAAAGATAATTTTCATCGCTTGTCTTTACCTGAAATATCAAAGATCATGGTTATACCAAATCACAATTCTTGTTCATAATCATACTAATAATTTTATCTTTGTACTACGGGCCAAAGATATTCGTCAACAGTTTATCTTTGCACTACTGGCCAAAGATATTCAACAACAGTTCATCTTTGCACTATAGGCCAAAGATATTCAACAACATATCATCTTTGCACTACAGGCCAAAGATATTCATCAACAGTTCATATTTGCACTACAGGCCAAATATATTCATCAACAGTTCATATTTGCACTACATGCCAAATATATTAATATCTCAAAGAATTATAATCATTTTAGAATTTATATAAACAATAATTATAACCATGTTGATCAATTCACCTTTGCACTTAAGCTTAAGATATTCAATTATAAATTCAATGGTCATGATCATACCAGTCACAATTCAACTTTGCACTACAGGCCAAAGAGAACCCTAGTCATGATCATACCAATAATCTACCCATCTTTACACTCCAGTGAAAGAGAATTTCAACATCAAGGTTATAAAAATGTTATATATAATAGTAAGATCAATATAATCAAAATATCTAGATTTAATCTCAAGAGTAATATTCATAAATCAACTATAATTTAGTTAGAAAAAGAAACCAATTTTGTCTTGAATAGTACCCGTGAATAGTAACTCGTGAATAGTAATTCGTGAATAGTAACTCATGAATAGTAATCCCGACACCAAAAAGGTAGAAATTCCACAATAAAATCCATACCAATATTTCGGTATAATGATATTGAAAGAATAACATTTCTTAAGCTTATAAATAATTTATTTAAATTGTTTACACTTACTAAATAATGCATTTAATCATTCAAAAATACCAAACTCATAAGATTTCATCACCAATAATCAAAACCCTCATCAAAAATTTGCATATACCTCATATAGGATTCTCAAACCATAAAATCCTATTTTTCCAATTTTCTTACTTCACATAACATATTTAATTCATTTTCTCATAACTAGACTATTTTCATGAAAAATACCAAATCCGTTCCAAAAATATTTCTTTTCTGGAATTTAGCATAATATAGTCCCATAGTGAACATATATTTTTCTCAGAATTTTTAAAAGTCATTTACTATTTTTCATATGGCCAAAATAGCCGAATATTTAGACATTTATCAAAAATTGTACTTTTGTCTAAAAATTCTGAAATTTACAGAGTATACTTCTATCATATACATGTACTCCCAATAAAAATTTCATCAATTTTGGAGTTAACCACAAGGAATTATAAGCTGTTACTTCTAAAATAGTCTTTTCTCATAAAATTCATAACTCTCAATCTATACATCCAAAAATCACCATTTTTGGACACAATCAAGAAAACTCATCAAAATATCATTTCAAATTTTTCCAGAATTTTTGAAGGTCAGAAAAATTACGAAACTGAAAATCATAACAACCCTTAAAATCCCTTACTATCCCTTACAATCCCTTACTATCCCTTACCTCAAAACAGCAGTACTTCTGACCGGAATGTAAAGCCGAAGGAAACTTGCACTGAATAGCAACTCTCAAAGTATCTAAATACTCACAAAATATGCTTCATAATATAGAGAGAGAAAGAGAGAAAGCTTATGTTTTTGGTGTGATTTTCAATTCTAACTTAGCCCTCTATTTATAGGAAAATTTTGGTAGGTTTGACCTGCAACCTGATGGCTTTACCTGTTACTATTCCCACCCACCACATTTGAAATATAATTCAGCACATTTCTTCACCAACCACAAGTGGGGCCCACCAATTCTAGAATTTTCTACCAAAAATAATTTATAATCTGATTTCCGAATCAGCCACCTCTTAAAATTCATAACAAATCATACGTTCATTTTTAACGGTTCAAAATTTGTGGGCATATACTCAACTTATATATGTATAACATATCCAAAAATTACCACGATCCAACGGTCGGATTAAAAATTATAACCCCCGCAAAATATCTCAAAAAACTCTGATTTTTAATACCTCCATTCCGACAAAAATACGGATAAAAACCTCAACATTAACTTCTTCATTTTTAACCACAAAAATATATCCCTCATTTATATCCACATAAAATAAATATTTTCTTATCATATGAATCAATAATTAATTATTCACAAATAATATTACAGAATCACATTTATGACAACCAGGCCGTTCCCAGGAAAGAGGGGGCTTTCCAATAAGGATTTCTCCTTACTGGCGCGCAATTAGATGACCAAACCTCTCCTTAGAGAGAACTTTCTAGACATTGCCAATAATGTTATCTAATAATATTATTCAAATAATATGAATTATTGATCTGATAATGGGAAATACTGTGCAGTGACAATTATTGAACAACAATAATATAAAATTTCAACGTAGCAATTATTGAATCAATAAAATAAAATATTGAACAGTAATTACTGTAACAATTATTGAGTAGTGCCTTCTTACGTAAGAATCAATAATTTCAAAAATACTATGCAATACCGTGTGCTACTGTGCAATAACGCGTATTACTGTATTTTAACCACCGGGTATTTCAACAGTATTAACGGTAACAACTTCGCCGTTATTTGTAAAAACTCAAATTTGTCGTTTTCTTCACCCGACAGTTATTCGTTATGGGGCCCACAAATAGCTGCGCCGTCGTACGAATATTCCCCGACAGAAAGAATATTCCACGACCAAACGAATATTCCCCGACAACAATGATTATTTTATAACCACTTGCTTATTTTGAAAAAAATTCATATTTCACCCATAACTTTAAACATTTATCAATTTAACCATTTACTGAATAGTAATTATAAGAAAAATTGAATACTTTTATTTTATAAAATTCGGGGTCTTACAATCTCCCCTCCTTATGAAATTTCGTCCCCGAAATTTACGTACCTGGTATTTCAAAGAGTTGAGAATACCTTGCTTTCATTTCAGATTCCATCTTCCCTGTCATCATAATTTCTCCATTGCTCATCTCCTGTATTTCATATATCATTCTAGAATACAGCTTCAAAACAAGGGTTAATTTAACAAATTAACATATCACATAATATCCCGATATTATGACTGACCAACAAATAAGCTTAGGTAGGACACACTAGCGAATGATTTACTCATCTCTCCCCTCCTAGTTATATTCCCCGATCTCCGCCAGAGATCATATCCCCAAGCTCTGATACCACCTGTGACAACCCCAAAATAGGTTCATTCCACCCAACCCATTCTGAGTCGTCAAATACATGGTACAGAAAACAACTACAACTTTATTACAACAATTGTCGTGCAAAATACAACAACACATATGCTGTGAGTTTGGATACAAATATATACCAAATGTGACTCATGTTCCAACCGTGGACATCACCTCACAATAACACCTTACATAAAGGTATAGTCAAAAACTGTTTTAGAAATTAGAATCTTTGGGAAGTGCTCAAGGAAACCTTCGTACATGGGAGGCCACGCGTCTAGGTTATGATAGATATCATATGGCCACAGAATTATCCTTGGTTGACCCAATAGACCCCAAAGAAAAACGAGAAGATTACTATCATATTCTTCCCAATGGTGAGTCTTCTCTTGACTTATCATTATCTCTACTATCTCTAATTGAGAATTATACTTCAAACAAACACCAAGATTATATAGGTAGTGCTCGTATATAAACTCAGCAAGTGGATGAGCACATCCCTGTCTTATGATGACACGAGGTTGTATGTCGTTAGACATCTTGTATGATAGTGGCAAACCACCCTTCCAACGTTGGGTACACCTTACCCTATTGGATTCACCAAATATAACTACTAAATGAACTTTTCTATACTGCTTCGGGAGAACATCCACAGCTAGAGACCACCGTTCTATTTCCCCGTTACCCTCGCTCGACCCAGCTACACTCTTATTACCTGAAAGGAATTGTGAAGCAAAAGGGTGAGCACAACTAGCTCAGTAAAGAATATCATGACTAAAGATAATTAAATTATCAATAGCCTTCATCAATAATAAATCAGAGATTTAGAACATATGGTAAATGATAAAAATTTCAACCATAGTTGCAGCGGAACATGCAATCCATTAGAAGAGTCAAATAGACTATAAAGTCTATTATCTTCTCCATGTTAAAAATCCACCAACAATGTTTTATCCCTGTAACATCAATCAACAGTTCTGGTCCACAATCATATAAATAACTCATAATCATAATTATGATTCTAAATTCCTCTTCTCATCCAGGACAAAGATAATTTTCATCGCTTGTCTTTACCTGAAATATCAAAGATCATGGTTATACCAAATCACAATTCTTGTTCATAATCATACTAATAATTTTATCTTTGTACTACGGGCCAAAGATATTCGTCAACAGTTTATCTTTGCACTACTGGCCAAAGATATTCAACAACAGTTCATCTTTGCACTATAGGCCAAAGATATTCAACAACATATCATCTTTGCACTACAGGCCAAAGATATTCATCAACAGTTCATATTTGCACTACAGGCCAAATATATTCATCAACAGTTCATATTTGCACTACATGCCAAATATATTAATATCTCAAAGAATTATAATCATTTTAGAATTTATATAAACAATAATTATAACCATGTTGATCAATTCACCTTTGCACTTAAGCTTAAGATATTCAATTATAAATTCAATGGTCATGATCATACCAGTCACAATTCAACTTTGCACTACAGGCCAAAGAGAACCCTAGTCATGATCATACCAATAATCTACCCATCTTTACACTCCAGTGAAAGAGAATTTCAACATCAAGGTTATAAAAATGTTATATATAATAGTAAGATCAATATAATCAAAATATCTAGATTTAATCTCAAGAGTAATATTCATAAATCAACTATAATTTAGTTAGAAAAAGAAACCAATTTTGTCTTGAATAGTACCCGTGAATAGTAACTCGTGAATAGTAATTCGTGAATAGTAACTCATGAATAGTAATCCCGACACCAAAAGGTAGAAATTCCACAATAAAATCCATACCAATATTTCGGTATAATGATATTGAAAGAATAACATTTCTTAAGCTTATAAATAATTTATTTAAATTGTTTACACTTACTAAATAATGCATTTAATCATTCAAAAATACCAAACTCATAAGATTTCATCACCAATAATCAAAACCCTCATCAAAAATTTGCATATACCTCATATAGGATTCTCAAACCATAAAATCCTATTTTTCCAATTTTCTTACTTCACATAACATATTTAATTCATTTTCTCATAACTAGACTATTTTCATGAAAAATACCAAATCCGTTCCAAAAATATTTCTTTTCTGAATTTAGCATAATATAGTCCCATAGTGAACATATATTTTTCTCAGAATTTTTAAAAGTCATTTACTATTTTTCATATGGCCAAAATAGCCGAATATTTAGACATTTATCAAAAATTGTACTTTTGTCTAAAAATTCTGAAATTTACAGAGTATACTTCTATCATATACATGTACTCCCAATAAAAATTTCATCAATTTTGGAGTTAACCACAAGGAATTATAAGCTGTTACTTCTAAAATAGTCTTTTCTCATAAAATTCATAACTCTCAATCTATACATCCAAAAATCACCATTTTTGGACACAATCAAGAAAACTCATCAAAATATCATTTCAAATTTTTCCAGAATTTTTGAAGGTCAGAAAAATTACGAAACTGAAAATCATAACAACCCTTAAAATCCCTTACTATCCCTTACCTCAAAACAGCAGTACTTCTGACCGGAATGTAAAGCCGAAGGAAACTTGCACTGAATAGCAACTCTCAAAGTATCTAAATACTCACAAAATATGCTTCATAATATAGAGAGAGAAAGAGAGAAAGCTTATGTTTTTGGTGTGATTTTCAATTCTAACTTAGCCCTCTATTTATAGGAAAATTTTGGTAGGTTTGACCTGCAACCTGATGGCTTTACCTGTTACTATTCCCACCCACCACATTTGAAATATAATTCAGCACATTTCTTCACCAACCACAAGTGGGGCCCACCAATTCTAGAATTTTCCACCAAAAATGATTTATAATCTGATTTCCGAATCAGCCACCTCTTAAAATTCATAACAAATCATACGTTCATTTTTAACGGTTCAAAATTTGTGGGCATATACTCAACTTATATATGTATAACATATCCAAAAATTACCATGATCCAACGGTCGGATTAAAAATTATAACCCCCGCAAAATATCTCAAAAAACCTGATTTTTAATACCTCCATTCCGACAAAAATACGGATAAAAACCTCAACATTAACTTCTTCATTTTTAACCACAAAAATATATCCCTCATTTATATCCACATAAAATAAATATTTTCTTATCATATGAATCAATAATTAATTATTCACAAATAATATTACAGAATCACATTTATGACAACCAGGCCGTTCCCAGGAAAGAGGGGGCTTTCCAATAAGGATTTCTCCTTACTGGCGCGCAATTAGATGACCAAACCTCTCCTTAGAGAGAACTTTCTAGACATTGCCAATAATGTTATCTAATAATATTATTCAAATAATATGAATTATTGATCTGATAATGGAAAATACTGTGCAGTGACAATTATTGAACAACAATAATATAAAATTTCAACGTAGCAATTATTGAATCAATAAAATAAAATATTGAACAGTAATTACTGTAACAATTATTGAGTAGTGCCTTCTTAAGTAAGAATCAATAATTTCAAAAATACTATGCAATACCGTGTGCTACTGTGCAATAACGCGTATTATTGTATTAACCACCGGGTATTTCAACAGTATTAACGGTAACAACTTCGCCGTTATTTGTAAAAACTCAAATTTGTCGTTTTCTTCACCCGATAGTTATTCGTTATGGGGCCCACAAATAGCTGCGCCGTCGTACGAATATTTCCCGACAGAAAGAATATTCCACGACCAAACGAATATTCCCCGACAACAATGATTATTTTATAACCACTTGCTTATTTTGAAAAAAATTCATATTTCACCCATAACTTTAAACTTTTATCAATTTAACCATTTACTGAATAGTAATTATAAGAAAAATTGAATACTTTTATTTTATAAAATTCGGGGTCTTACAGGTTATTCCAACAGAATAATAAGAAATGGAATAACAACAGTTCTCTTCATGAATAAGAAAGAATAACACCCCTTACCGTTTTAAAGAAGAACTAAAATAAGGAAGTAGTTAAGTAGCAGAATACTCTTCTTCTCTCTCTCTATAGTTTCTCTCTCTAGAGTTCAGTGAATTCGTAAGAAATAATGAAGGAATGAGCTGCTATTTATAGAAAAATAGAATGCATAGTAACTAATCCATGAACGGTCCAGATTGATTACTTTAATCTGGCGGTCCATATTTAAAGAAAAATCTTTTAAATAAAATATAATATATTCTATTTATAGAATAACTTTAATAAAGTATTCTGTTTTATATAAAAAGATGTTTCTGTTTTATTACGTTAATAATACGAATAAAACAAAATGTCATTATCGCTAAATAATTCATATTATTAACTGACAATAATTGAATCAAACTGAGTGACTTCTCACATAAGCATTAATAATCAATACCGTGTGCTACTATGCAACCACACGTATTACTGTACTTTTACTACCGAGTAGTTCAACAGTAATAATGGTAAAACTTCCGCCGTTATTTTTAATAAAATATTTTTGTCGTTTTCTCAATCCGACAATAATTCTATTGTGGCGTCCACCAATGATTGTGTCGTTGTATGAATATTCCCTGTTAAAACGAATATTCCCCGACCAATCGAATATTATATAACAACTTGCGTACTTTGCAAAATTTATAAATATTACCCACAACTATAACATTATATCAAATTAACTCCATAATATTCAAAAATGATATTTATAGAAAATTCATCTTTATTTATAAAAGTTGGGGTCTTACAACCTCCCCTTCTTATGAAATTTTGCCCTCGAAATTAGGGTACGTACCTGGTATGTCGAAGAGGTAAGGATACCTTGATTTCATTTCAGATTCTAACTCCCAAGTCATTTCCTCAACATCGTGGTTTCTCCACAAAACTTTGACTTGAGGTATAACCTTGGAGCGTAGAATATGTTCCTTCTTATCCAAGATTTGAACATGAACTTCTTCATACGTCAAATCCTCCGCTATTTCGTCCGGTTCTAACTCAATAATGTGGTTCGGGTCTTCCACATATTTGCGTAACATGGATATGTGAAAAACGTTATGAACACGAGACACACTTGGCGGTAAAGCGAGTCTATAAGCCACAGTTCCTACTCGATCGAGGATTAAAAATGGACCGATGAATCGAGGATTGAGCTTTCCTCTCTTTCCAAATCTCGTAACTCCTTTCTATGGAGCAACACGTAAGAACACATGATCTCCTACATCAAATTCCACATCCTTTCGATGAAGATCAGCATAACTCTTTTGTCGATCTTGTGAGGTTTTTATACGTTGTCGGATCGTTTGAATCTTTTCTGTAGTCATACGTACCAACTCCGGTCCCAACAACGTTGCTTCACCCACCTCATCCCAGCATACTGGAGAACGACATTTTCTTCCATACAATGCTTCGAATGGAGCCATGCCAATACTTGCTTGATAACTGTTGTTGTAGGAAAACTCCACCAATGGTAAGAACTTGTCCCAACTTCCCTTGAAGTCAAAGACACAGAGTCTTAATAGATCTTCAAGAGTTTGAATAGTCCTCTCTGATTGTCCGTCCGTCTGAGGATGATATGCTGAACTAAATCGTAACTCCGTGCCCATAGCTTTTTGTAAACTAACCCAAAATCGTGAAGTGAATCTTGGGTCTCGGTCAGAAACTATGGATACTGGCATACCATGCAGTCTTACAATCTCGTTTATGTACATACGAGCAAGACGCTCAAGTGTATAAGTTTCTCGTATCGGTAAGAAATGAGCAGACTTGGTCAATCTATCAACAATGACCCAAATCGCATCAATACCTTGAGAAACCCTAGGAAGACCGGTAACGAAATCCATGGTAATGTGCTCCCACTTCCATTCTAGAATTTCAAGTGGTTGCAATGGACCTTTTGGTACTTGATGCTCCGCTTTGACTCGTTGACAAGTTAGACACCTTGAGATAAACAACACTATCTCTTTCTTCATATTGCTCTACCAAAATGTATGACGAAGATCATAATACATTTTGGTACTTCCAGGATGGATTGCAAACGGTGTGTTGTGCGCCTCCATCATGATTTCATACTTTAAATCAGGGTTGTTAGGAACACAAAGTCTGGAGTTGACTCGAAGTATTCCTTCTTCATCGATTCTTGCTTCCGGCATAGCTCCTTCTTGCACTTTCTTCCTCATACGCATCAGCTCCAGGTCTGTAGCTTGAGCAGCTTTAACTTTATCGATTAAAGTCGGTTCTACTCGTATATTCGCCATCATCACATGGGTCCCTGGAGTCTTTAACTCTATCTTCATCCTTTGCAAATCACACAAAATGGGCCTTTGTGTTGACAATATCGCACTCGTACTTGCATATGATCTTCTACTCAATGCGTCAGCTACCACGTTCGCTTTTTCAGGATGATATTGAATGGTATGATCATAATCTTTCAACAGTTCAAGCCAATGTCGTTGTCGCATGTTGAGTTCCTTTTGAGTGAAGAAATATTTGAGGCTTTTATGATCCGTAAAGATCTCCACCTTCTCCCCATACAAGTAATGCCTCCAAATTTTAAGTGCAAAGACAACAGCTGCTAACTCTAGATCATGAGTAGGATAATTCCTCTCATATTCCTTGAGTTGTCTTGATGCATAGGCTATGACTTTTCCATGTTGCATGAGAACACATCCCAACCCTTTGCTCGAAACATCACTGTAGATGACAAATCCCTCCGAGCCAGATGGTATTGTTAGAACAGGTGCTGAAATGAGTCTCCTCTTGAGTTCTTGAAAACTCTGCTCACATTCTTCGCTCCAACCGAACTTTGTATCTTTCCGAGTCAGCTAAGTTAATGGAGTAGCGATTCGAGAAAATCCTTCCACGAATCTCCGATAATAACCAGCTAAACCAAGAAAGCTACGTACCTCGGTCACTGATTTAGGTTGCTCCCAGCTTTGAATAGCTTCAATCTTTGCCGGGTCAACCGATATTCCACGGCTTGATACTACGTGCCCAAGGAATGCTACCTCTTCCAGCCAGAACTCACATTTCTTCAACTTGGCATAAAGTTTGTATTCACGAAGCTTTTGGAGTACCAACCTCAAGTGTTGCTCATGATCTTCACGGCTTTTGGAATAAACAAGGATGTCATCGATAAAGACGACCACAAAGTGATCCAAATATTCCTTGAATACCCTATTCATCATATCCATAAAGGCAGCAGGAGCATTAGTCAATCCAAAAGACATAACTAAGAATTCATAATACCCATACCGAGTTCTGAAGGCAGTTTTTGGAATATCCTCAGTTCTAACCTTCAGCTGATAATATCCAGAACGAAGATCGATCTTTGAAAAGAATTGTGCTCCTTGCAACTGGTCAAACAGGTCATCAATACGTGGCAATGGGTACCTATTTTTGATGGTGACATGATTCAACTCCCGATAATCAATACAAAGTCGCATACTCCCATCTTTCTTCTTCACGAACAGAACAGGAGCACCCCAAGGAGAAGTACTAGGACGAATAAAACCAATGTCTAACAATTCCTGCAGTTGGGTCTTTAACTCCTGAAGTTCAATAGGAGCCATTCGATATGGGGCTTTGGAAATGGGTTTTGTATCGGGTTCAAGGTCGATACAAAATTCAATTTCACGCTCTGGGGGTAGGCCAGGAAGTTCTTCGGGAAATACGTCAGAAAATTTATTAACAACAGAAATATCATTCAAAGCTGACGTATTTTTATTTAGATCTGTGACATGAGCTAAGAAAGCTTGACATCCGTTTTTCAATAAACGAATAGCTTTATGGCTTGAGATGACAGCGATTGATTTTAATGGTTTGGTTGCTTGAATTCGCATAATAGGTCGATTAGGAATATGAAAGCTAACAACCTTATGAAAACAATCAATTTTTGCATGATGAGTAGTTAACCAATCAATCCCTAGAATCACGTCAAATGCAAGTATTTTTAATAAAATAAGATCGACAGGTAATGTGTGGGTACCAACTTGAACCAAACAAGACTTATAAACCGTGGATGTAATGAAGGTTTCTCCCAATGGAGTTTCAACTGCTAAGTCAAAGTCTAATTTCTCCGGAATCAAATTTAATCGATGAGCGCAAGTAGGAGAAATAAAAGAATGGGTAAAACCGGTATCAAATAAAGTATAGACTTCGTTGGAGTTTATGATAAGCTTACCCGTGATGACCTCATTCGGGTTCCTTGCGTTCTGGGAGTTCACAACAAACGCTCACCCTTGCACAACCGGTTTTGACTTTTCTGGGACGGCCTTTGGTGCCTCCATCCTAGCTGAATTTGTCTTTGGTAAACGACAAAATCAGGCTAAATGACCTTCTCTTCCACAATTATAACATGCTTTGGACGGCATCGCGCAGTTTGGACTGATGTGCCCCTCCCCTCCGCATTTGAAACATATGATAGGTGGTCGTTCTCCTTCCTTAACGACAGGTGTTGGTGCTGACGTCTTTCCATCATTGTTGAATATCCTCTTCTTGAAATGCCCATTCTTATTGTTTTGGCCCTGATTACCACCGAAGTGGTTACCATTTCTGGCCTGTTGATTCCCTCCACGCTTGTTGTCACCGCTTTGATGACTGCTTTCACTGGTATTATCATTTTGTCGGCTGCTCTCTTTTGGTTGCGTTGTCTCGTTATCGCGCTCCACCAACTGAGCCCTATTTACAACATCTGAATACAAACACAATTTATGAGAAACAAGGTGTTGACGTATCTCCGGCTTCAAACCTCTTAAAAACATCCGCGTCATTCTTTCTTCGTTATCCACCAGGTGGGACGCAAACCGGGATAACTCCGCAAATTTTGCCTCGTACTACGACACGGTCATATTATTCTGCTCCAATTTGATGAACTCCACCTCCTTCATGTGACGAATACTCTCGAGAAAGTATTTGTTGTTAAACAGCTCTTGGAACTTCTCCCAAGACATCTTCAGTGCGGCAGGTTGAGTACGCTTTATCGATTCCCACCAGTAATCTGCCTCTCCTCGCAACATAAAGGCGGCAAAGGGAACCTTTTGCTCCTCGGAGCAACCCAAGACATCAAATATCTTGGTGATCTGCTTTATCCATGTTTCAGCTACAAGTGGTTTGGGTTCTCCCTTAAACTCCGGTGGTCCCAGCTCCTTAAACTGTTTAGCGGTGACCGCCTGAGAGTTTCCAGTATTTCCACCTACGTTGTGGACAGGAGCCGCTTTCACCTGTTGTTGCATGAATTGCATAAAACCTCTGAACATTCCATCATTCATCATCTGGTCAGTGTTGTTGTTTGTATGAGGATTGTCACCTTCCTGATGAACATTATCCTGATTATTGATATGTGCTCCATTGCTATTCTCAACATTCTCAGATGCCATTTTCAGATACTGCCACAAAATAAAAGATAATTGATATGTCATATATTATCCTTATATTATGACCGACCAATTAAATACCATGCAAATAAACTTAGGTAGGTCATACTAGCGAAGGAATTCCCCGTCTCTCCCCTCCTAGTTCTATTCTCACATCTTAGCCACCAACTGTGACGCCCCCAAAAATAGGTATACATCACCCATCTTGGGTCGTCAGATACATAGTACAGAATACAAATACAACTTACTAATACAACTGTCGTGTACAATACGACAAAACATAAACTGTGAGTTTGAATACAAATATTATCTTCTAGAGAGTATTCATACTCAAAAGGAGTCCTCATTACATTTATTAACACACTATTACATAGAATAGTGAGGACTACTAACTAATACTATCATTCGAACCATCACTCCGTTCCCCGACTTGCCCCAGCTACGTTCTCATTTCCTGAAGAGAACAGTGAAAGAAAGGGTGAGCTCAACTAGCCCAGTAAGAAATATTATGACTAAGATAATGCAGAATAAATTATCATTAGCCTTCAACAATGTTAAACTGATAAAATATAATAGACATCAAGTTTAACTGCAGTGGAACAAGCAATCCATTAAAAGAGTCAAGTAGAAAATAAACTCTACTATCTTTTATGATTTAAAAGGTTTTTCAACACTGTTATCGCTGTGACTCGGCTTAATAAAATAATCCACATCATCGAATCACCCCTGTACTACGGCCAAGGATATTCGTGTATTCATTAATGGTCATGATCATGCCAACAACTATCCATCAATGCACTACGGGCCAATGAGGACTTTTACCACATCATTTGTAACATTACGGTCATGATTATACCGAATAATCCCTGGTCATAATCATACCAAGTCCATCTATGCACTACAGGCCACATATAACTTTCAACATTTTATAAACATGAGGATGATGACAATGATATAAGAATTCAATAAAACAAGTTCAAGAATTAATTTATCCAAGAATTAACAACGTCCAAATTGTCAACATGATACTGCTTTGTGGAGTAAAATTCAAGAATACTTAGAAGAATATTTTTATGAAAAGATACTGGATAAAACGCAATTATCAAGGATATTCCACAAATTTTATGGAGTATAGAAGTCAAAACTTAACCAACTGAGTATAATAAAGAATGGAATAACAAAAGAAATCACCATGCATGCGATAGACCGCACAGACAAGTTATTCCAACAGAATAATAAATAATGGAACCAGGCTCGGCGTAAACGCACAGACAGGATATTCCGACAGAATAATAAATAATAGAACCAGGTCCGGTGTAAAACACACAGACAGGATGTTCCAACAGAATAATAACAAGACGGAACCAGGTCCGGTGTAAAACACACAGACAGGATGTTCCAACAGAATAATAATAAAAACGGAACCAGGTCCGGTGTAAAACACACAGACAGGATGTTCCAACAGAATAATAATAAAAACGGAACCAGGTCCGGTGTAAAACACACAGACAGGATGTTCCAACAGAATAATAATAAAAACGGAACCAGGTCCGGTGTAAAACACACAGACAGGATGTTCCAACAGAATAATAGAAGAATGTCACCAAGTATAGGGTAGACCGCGTATACAGGTTATTCCAACAGAATAATAAGAAATGGAATAACAACAGTTCTCTTCATGAATAAGAAAGAATAACACCCCTTACCGTTTTAAAGAAGAGCTGAAATAAGGAAGTAGTTAAGTAGCAGAATACTCTTCTTCTCTCTCTCTATAGTTTCTCTCTATAGTTTCTCTCTCTAGAGTTCAGTGAATTCGTAAGAAATAATGAAGGAATGAGCTGCTATTTATAGAAAAATAGAATGCATAGTAACTAATCCATGAACGGTCCAGATTGATTACTTTAATCTGACGGTCCATATTTAAAGAAAAATCTTTTAAATAAAATATAATATATTCTATTTATAGAATAACTTTAATAAAATATTCTGTTTTATATAAAAAGATGTTTCTGTTTTATTACGTTAATAATACGAATAAAACAAAACGTCATTATCGCTAAATAATTCATATTATTAACTGACAATAATTGAATCAAACTGAGTGACTTCTCACATAAGCATTAATAATCAATACCGTGTGCTACTATGCAACCACACGTATTACTGTACTTTTACTACCGAGTAGTTCAACAGTAACAATGGTAAAACTTTCGCCGTTATTTTTAATAAAATATTTTTGTCGTTTTCTCAATCCGACAATAATTCCGTTGTGGGGTCCACCAATGATTGTGTCGTTGTACGAATATTCCCCGATCAATCGAATATTATATAACAACTTGCGTACTTTGCAAAATTTATAAATATTACCCACAACTATAACATTATATCAAATTAACTCCATAATATTCAAAAATGATATTTATAGAAAATTCATCTTTATTTATAAAAGTTGGGGTCTTACAGCTTTTGAATTTTAAAACTGATAAAAATTTATTTCTCAGACTATGTAACTGATGATTAATTAGGCATATTATGTTTTTTCAGTTTTTTCTTTTACGTATTATTTTTGGCCTATTTATTTGCCAAGAAAGAACATAAGAGAGAAAGAACAGAGAAGAAAATAGAGAGAAAAGAGAGAAGGAATAAAAGAAGGGTTGTGTGAGTTTGAGATAATCAAAGGGGTTGTTATCACCTGTGTTGCTCAAACAAGAGATTTGAGGTAGTAATTTAACCCTTTTTCTCTTAGTTCTTATGTTTTGAGTTTTCATACAAATTTCTTTATAAATTAGTTTTGGGTATAATTGTTGAAAGCATGTGTTATATGTGTTAATTGGTGTTGATAACATGTTTTATATCATTCATTCATGATTTAGAGTAGTCAATTTCATGAAAATATGCTTAGTATGGAAGAATTGAATTATAGTGATATATCTATATATGATATGGCTTATTTTAGAATTAAAATTGATGCTCAATTCATGTGTTAAATTGTAAATTGTTCTTGATTATGAAAATGCATGAGGAAACGAAAACATTATGAGTTAAATTAGTTGTTTTGGTTAAAAAACGAATTCACAGTGATGAATTCCGTTATGAATGTCAAAAAAGAAGAAATAATAAAAATAGTCAAATTAAATGTTGTAATTTTGATGTTTAGATTGTTATATAGTTAAAAACATGTTAGAAGTCTTAGATTGTGTTTCTGTGAGGTTTATGTAACTTATATGTGTGAAAATTGGTTGTTAGAATGTTACTTGTAAGCCAAATTGGCTTTCTGCTATGTGCAAATTGCGAATTACAGATTCCAGGTCTAAGAACCAGCGCGGCCGCGCTGGTGCCAAAGCTTAAAATGGCGCGGCCGCACCAACGCTTGACAGAAATTGTTTTTTTTATTTCAGTCCATAACATACAATAGTAACTTAATCTTATGAACATAAAAAGGTGTTAATCATATTATATGATGTAATAACATATTGTAGATGTATTGTAATACCAAATATGAAGATTTTAAGTTATTAATTAACAAGTTATAACGATTGAAAATCATTGTTTTTAAGAGTTAGATATGAGAATTTAATGCTATAGCTTTACGTTATATGTTAGTGAGTTTTCATATTCGTGTTATGTGGTTGATCAATATGGTTAGATCTTAAGTTAAAGGTTATAATTTAACTAAGATGGCGGATTGAACCTATAAGGTTAGTGTTAGTGTAACTAATGAGTGTTGTGAATATATATGGATGTGTAGGACTTGTCGTGAACGTGAGTAGTGATTATTTAACCTACGCATGAGGCAAGTTTCCTAACTTCATTCTCTTTATAATGAATGCAAGTTTCATAACTCTATTTACCTTTTGTTGTCGAGCAAGTATTTATCTTTATCATGATTATGATCACGCAAGTTCCCTAAACCTTATTTCTTTATGTAAAGCAAGATCCTTATCATATCTTATTTATCATTGTTATTCAAGTTCTCTAACTCTACTTTTACGATCATGCAAGTTCTTTAACCTAACTCTTAAGTTGAGAAGGTTTCCTATCGTTATTTTGTTTCTTATTATGCAAGTTCCTAAATTATGCTATTCTTATGTTGAGTATGTTTTATTCCTCAATTTGTTATAAATCATGCGAGTTTATTAACTTAGTTCTTTTATTGAGTAAGATTGTAGCCTTAGCTTATTGTTGTTCAAGTAAGGTTGTTATAATATCCAATGTCTATGCTTTCTAGTTCATTTCTAAAGCATGACTTCAGTGTATAATATTAGATTACTTATGATTCATGACTATTCCATATCATATTGTTAGCAAACACTTGAAATGATATCAAACTTTATTGATTCAACTGACCCTTAGTTGATGTTCATTGAACCCTAAATTACCTTTGAAATCTATCCAAACTAAACTTCCTTTGGTGCGGACTCGCATGTTAAAACTGAGATGAACAACCCTATTATAGGGGATTTATTACGCGTAAGCATTTAGATGTTTGTACACAATACATGGTATGAAGGGCTGATCACCCTAAGTATGGGGAGTCCCTACAGTCTTATGACTATTTAGGTTTAAGTTAAAAGAATACTTATAACCTTGGATATAGTTCATGGTCTTGTGACCCTCAGATAAATTTCACATTTTAATTTCAATTCTTTATTATCAATGATAGAGAATGTTATTCAATTTAATCGAGCTTATTCATTGGCATTTACTATGTTGTTATCATTCATTGTCATTTTAAGTGAGCATTTGTTTTGCTCACTCTTGCATATATAATCATTGTAGTTAAGGTTGAAAAGGTTGATGAACCTACCACTAGCAAAGGGAAAGGAAAAATGAACAAGTGCTGAAGACTTGTAAATTTATTGAATTTTATGTTGTTAGACTTTGTATTAATTATTGGGTTATAATTATTTACTTTTCCGCATTTGATGAATGTTTAAGGTTAGATAATCTGGGATTTTATTGGATTTAATGATGTAACCCTTTAATGAGAAGTTTTATGTGATAAAAGTTTATTTTATTTGGGTAGTTAGAAATAAATGAATGGAAAGTGAACACCAAATCTTATGGGAATGAATTACCCAGATATGGGGGTGTCACAAGTAGGTATCAAAGCTTTAGGTTATGAACCTTAGGTGGGGGGAAAAACCTTAGGGAGTAACCTTATAGGAGACTGAACAGATAGTGGTGATAAACTCATATTGAGTTTTAAGAAAGAAATAATAAAACACTTTATGTGTTTATGTGGTTGCAACCTATGTGCTCGTGAGTGTCGAGTAGTGATAATTAGTAATTAAAACTTAAAATTTGTGTTGTCAGTATGGCTAATATGGGAGAATCCAGTCAGGCTAGGGAGGAGGGACCTCAGATGCCTGGAAAGGAGGAGCCTCAAGATATTCAGGTGGTCTGGGAACAACTGCTGCCAAGGGAGTCATCTTTGTTGGTCACAGTGGTTGGTTATGCCCCATAGGTTGAACAGGAAGGTATACCTGATGACGAGGATGTGGTAGAGTCGGATGAGGAAGATCTCGTGGAGCTGCCACAGTCGGATGAAGATGAGGAGGAGGAAGAGTTTCCACCAAACTCTATCGCAGCTCATATGTATGATGAGGTATATGATCGTAACATTGAACTTCAAGATAGAGTCGAAGGAATTGGAGGAGCTAGTAGTTGAACGTCAGACATTGATGGCACAAAATGACAATGAGATCCAGGATCTTGACGAGCGTCTAGGTAATGTTGAATGGAAGCTAATTCACATAGAAGGGGAGAATGAGCAGCTGATGGAGGAGATTGCAAAGCTGAAGGATAACTTGAAAGAAGAATATGCCAAGAGAGCAAGAGTTGAAGATGCGTACGAGAAAGCTTCTTAGCTTGCCGAGGTAGCAGAGGGAGAGGTACAAGCAAAGAAGGTCAAGATAGAAGAGATGAATTGTATTTTCAAAACCGTGATAAACCGAGCTCAAGATCGAGTCATGAACTATCCAACTCAGTTCGAAATGCTGCCATGGTATATGTTAGATCACAGAACAATGTTCTGTATTATGGAAGAATAGTGCCGTAAGGCTATGCAACATTTTAATAGGTTATAATAAAGAATGTAATTGATGTGTTAATAGTAAATAAGATGTAAATCTCAAATGTTATGTAACCAGTGGGATATGATGATGTTATCCTGAAACTTTATTAGTTCAGGAAAAGTGATGTAAATAGCAGTTATGCTATTATTTTTATGTTTTTAAAAAGATTATGAATGAATAAAATGTTAATATTTATTCAAAATGTTATGTGTCATCTGATGATCTTTTATGATGTGCAAGTTAAGTAGAAAATACTTAAAAGATTGAGTAATAATCTAATAAGTGTATTTTAATAGAAAATGCATCCAAGACGTCAACCACGACAAAGAACCCCTGAGGAGTCTACCAATAACAACAACGCTGACGCTAACCCAGTTCAGCAGTTGGTGGCATTACTGATGGAGGCGCTGTAAAATCAACCGCAGAACCAAGCTGCGACTTTTAAGAATTTCAAGGCTGTTGGACCACTAGAATTCCGTGGATCAATGAATCCAGTTGAGGTACAGACCTGGATCATGGAAATAGAAAAGGTTTTCGATGTTGCTAGGGTAGGTGAAAACCAGAAAATTGCTTTTGCGACATTTATGTTAAAAGTAGAAGCCAGTTATAGGTGACAAGCAAACAAAACCCGAGGAGGTTAGGGAGTGATAACTTGGGATAGGTTCAAAGAAATATTTTTTGAGACCTATTTTCCAGAGAGTTCAAAGAATCAAATGGAGGTCCAATTTTTAGAATTGAAGCAGGGTACGATAACGGTGTCGAAATATGCGGCGAAATTCAATTAGTTGACAAAGTTTGCACCATATCAAGTTAACACAGACGAGCGCAAGGCAAGAAGGTTTGAATAGGGACTGAAGCCCTGGTTGTACAACAGAGTCTCCATGTTTCAGTTGAAGACGTTTGTAGCGGTGCTTGAGAATACGATTATAGTGGAAGGAGAAAGCGATGACGTAACGAAGTACAATCAGGAACAAAGAAAGAAGAAGAGTGAGAATGAAGTTAAAACTGGTGGTAGCAATGGTGGAAATAATAATAACCCGAAGAGAAAGTGGAATGCAAGTGTTGGGGCTGGAAGTCAACAGAGTAGCCAGTAGAAAAGAAAATTTGAAGCTTGTGCTAAAATCACACTGGCATGTGCTTGATGGGTAAGCAAGTGTGCTTCAAGTGTGGCCAAGAGGGTCACATTGCTCCAAATTGCCATCAACCGAAGAAGAATGCTTGTTATACTTGCGGGTCAACGGATCATCTTGCTCGCAAGTGCCCTAAGAAGAAAGCTAGAGATGCAACAGGAAGCAAGGGAGGTGGCAGTGGAGGTACGTTGGCTATTGCTGGACCAATGTCATCAAGCAGACCCACAGCTAGAATGTGACACCCCCAAATTTGGGTACTTCAATTCCCATAGGATTTGGTGTTCACTGTCCAAACATCATGTATCTATTTAGCCATAATAAATGAAAAACCATAAATAAGAAGAAATAAATCCTCTCCTTATGGAGTTACAATATCTGAATGTAAATACATCAATCTCATGTCATACTAATCTTAAATCTCAAATACGGAAGAATAACAAATAATAAGTCTTACACAACATTAACATAAGTCTGAAACATAAATATATCAAATAAACAACAAGTCTTCATCACTTGTTGACTTTACCCTTGCCTTTGCTAGAAGAAGGCTCGTTGGACCTTTCGTTCTTAACTGTAAAGTTATTATGCAAGAGTGAGCAACAATTACCCACAAGTTTAACAATAGAATAATAATAATAATAATAACATGCAAATAAACAATGGATACTGAACTAAAAGAAGTCTCGCCTTTTGAATCAAGATTAGAACCGGAATCAAAAGTACATCTGAGGGTCACAAGACCATGAACTATGTCCTAGGTTATCAAGTATTTCTACTTTAAACCTTTAACAGTCATAAGAATATATGGACCTAACTTCTCGTACTTAGGGGGATCAGCCCTATGTACCATGTATGTGCACAACATCTTAATGCTATCGTGTAATATAATCCCCTGTAGCAGGGTTGTTCATCTCAGCTTTGACATTAGAGTCCGCACCAAAGGAGGTTTGGTTTGGATTGATCTCAAGGGTAATTTAGAGTTCAATAATCATCAACTAAGGATTAGTTGAATCAATAAGGAATCACTATTTGTTCAAGGTTTCAATGTAATATCAAAATTAATAATCAAATCAAAGATTGAATCTCAACTCTATATAATTGACTGAAAAGATTGGATCTCAATTCTACACAATTGAATGAAGTTTGTACAATAAAAGTAATACTTCAAAAGAATTATAACATTTCATTTGGAATTATAAACTTGAATAATTAAGCTTTGAACAATTCAAAATAAGAATACGAAGCTTGCTCAATGTAAGAATAGGGTTTGGAAACTTGCCTCGTGCGTAGGCTAAACGATTACTACTCCCGTTCACCACAAGTTCTACACACATACTATATGTACCCACGACATTTATTAGTTACATTAATACTAACATTGTGACGCCCCCAAATTCAGACCACCTTTGTCTCGAATTTGGTCATCACGTACTAACTCTAATAATAAATCAACATCTCACACAGCGGAATAATAGAATAAATTACATCATTATAATATAATTATTCTCGTCCTAAGGGTTCATAACTTAAACATCTCTTACAATACCTTACACATATTTAAACATCGTTTAGACATAATTAATACATAATCCAATACAACTTAAACCAAGCATAGCTTATCATAAATAAGTCCTTCTACAACTAGATAATAATACGTTCTAGCATTATGGAATAACTACTCCAAAGCTTTCTCTTTACCCTTGTCCTTGTCAGAGGGCTCACCACGTTCTGCCTTAACTGAAATGTTTTTAGGGAAAGCAAGGATGAGCAACAATTTTGCCCAGCAAATAATATAACAAAAAGGGTAATCAATATGGTTTAAATTTCTCAAGGTGTAATAATAAGGATAGTTCAAGATAGTAAGAAGTATCAATGATTATCAACAATAGTCGCCATGGACAGAAAATATCAATAATATTCAATGGTTAATCAATTTCAAGATTTCAAAATAATGAATACTAAGAAGTCACTAAGGACTATGAACTTCTCCTAGAATTAACAGTAATAGACTGATAATTCTACAAAACGAGTACAACATGTGATCAGCCTATAGTACCCTATATTAATGCATTACATTTAGTCTTTCTCAAGTGCACATGTCGATTTTCCGACAATATATAATTTCCCCTACTAAGAGGGTTGTTCTTCTCAGTTAAAAGAGTCTGCACCAAGTTAATTTAGCTTAGATACCTTTCGATCAATTATCAATAGTCTAGCCAAATCAATGGCTTAGACAGCTCTTTCACAATATATATATATATATATATATATATATATGAACAGTTATCGTTTGAATCAAAGTTTGAAATTTCATTATGAAATATTATTTCTTCAAAGTTCTACTTATACGATCAATAATTGCACAAGTTCAATAATGCTCAATAAAGAGTAAGGTTCGAGTATTTGCGTTCAATATACACATCAAATGAAATTCGAGAACTTGCACAAAATTCAAAGTTGTGTAAGTCAAGAACTTTCTCAATATAAAAGAGAGTTAAGATACTTGCCTCAAGCGTAGTTTACCAAAGTAAAGCTTAATACCCTCTTTCGAATCCTAACATAATATATTTACACGTATAGGATATTCATTAGTTACATTAACTCATATATGTAAGTCCCAACGTTTACATAAACTTCTAACTTAGTTGTAACTTCATACATATTACATCACATACCCTACATCTTTATAGCACAAATTAGATTATATGACACCACAAAGTCAAACAACGTATTTTTCAAATCATTGCTTTATAGCTCATAAACCTTATTTTGGACTTAACATTTGGAAGTTATAATTTCTCATTAATAGTCATCTCTATCACATAGCATGCTTCTTAACACATTTCATAGCATTTTGGTCATATAATATAAGTTAAAGTAATCATATCAGCATGCTTTGAACTTCAGATCAGAAACAGAAACTAGACAGGACTGTAGTATGGTGCAGATGCACCCTGTCTAGGGTTAGGGATGGCGCAACTGCGTTGTCCCCTGGCCAGACCAAGGTTAAGCTTTGCACTTCCTGTTTCTGTCCCATCATTTATAATACTCAAACAATCACACTTAACATGCATATATGCTAAAGTACTTATATAGGTGTATGACCATTCTTGAGTTCACTTTTACAAGTTTTTAATTTATGCCTTTCCATAGAATTAAAGCATAAAGGTCATGTAATCATCATGTGTTATAACTTAATTTGGCCATAGGTCTACATAGAGAGGTCACACAATCTGTTAATACTCATGCTTATGGTGTTCATATTGTTTATTCATAACTAGCATTGATTATCACTTCGAAACATGCTTCAAACTCATGTTTGGTTTAGTTATCATCATGTTAAATACATACGAATCATGTCTAGGAACATTATAGACATAACATGACATCTTACCCCTTTAGAATCTAGATATTCATGTGATGCAACTAGATTTTGAAAATATGTTCAACGTTGCCTTTGAAATCACTTTATCATGAATGATGTAATATGACACATATAAGACAACTTTAAAACTCTTATCATAAATAACTAAGTTATGATAACTTCTTTTCAAGATCAGAAACTACACCTTGTGGTAATCATGTTCATTAGCTTTATTATACTAAGTTTTTCTTTTAAAATAATTTCTCTAACACAAAGCTAACAAGTTTGATCATGACAAAGATACTATAACACTATATCATGCTTATCCATATCTGAACTCAATCATGTATATAAACCACTAAATTCAAAACATGTAAAACATAAGTTTCCACAAGGTTTGTTTTCAAAACCTTAAAGTTTGTTACAAAATTCCTACTAAAATCATATTAGACACTTCATAAATCACAAAGAAGCTTTATATCTCATGCTATACTTATTTTCAAGTCTGTTTAAGCCACTTTATATAGTAGATTAGATTTGATCAGGTTAAATAACAGAATCTATTCTCACAGTGGGTATGGCGCAGCTGTGCTACACCCTAGTATAAATAGGGCGCAGCTGCGCCAGGCCTAGAACAGAAGTAGTGACTTACTCTGTTTTGCAGAGCCTTGCTTAACTCTGATTCCTTTCGATTTAAACATGTCCCAATCCAACATTTAAGAGTTCATATATGTAAGCATACTTTCTCAACACATTATGGCATGCTAATTCACATTGATTAACAAATAATTCCAAGAAATTTTGAGAACTTGGCAAAAACCCAATTAAGTACAAAAGTTGAGATTCTATACCTCTTGGGGCTTATAAACTTAGTTTCCTCCTTCTGAATTTGCTAGCGTCTTCTTTGGACCACAACTCACTCACTCTCAAGTTATCAGTGTTTTAATAGCCAAGAACAAACAACGTAAAACTAAAAATGGACTGCTATTTATAAAGAAAACTTGGCATGGGCAATTACATTGCACTGAGATTGAATTCATGGAGTATTAGGAGAAAACATTGGTTATTTGAGAGTGGTTTAACAACCCACCACTAGTCATCTCTGTAAGAACTCGAATTTTTAGAAAATATTAAAATAAGAATTTAGTAAATAAATTCTTAAGGCATGTGAAGGGTTCAAATAAGAATATATAAATATGTTACGAGGTATGTAGTATTATGTTACATAGGGTAATATGAGTTATGTAATAAGTAATGTTGTGTTTAATAAATATATATCATTATTATATATTCGTTATAAATTGTAGAGATGAATTAGTAAAGAAGATGGGTAGAAATTTATCTATTGATCTTAAATAATTTATGTGAAATTATTTTATCATAGTAAGTTTGTGACATTAAATATCTTTGATGGAGAATCACCATTTTCTTGAATATATATACTAGTAACTAGTATGATGTAATATGAGTTTTAGTTAGTGCTTAAGCTATACATGGATAGATGGAGATAGTAAAGCATAAATTAGTTAATTATGAGAATTAACTAACAAGTAGAAATATTGGTTAATTTATATTAAAGTGGAAGTTATATTATGGAATAATATAATTTGAAGGGAGTTTGAGAATCACTTAAGTAAATAGTGAATATGTGATTATAGTGGGTGCTTTATATTTGAGTTTTGTGGTAAGAAACCCGAAAAAGAGATTTCATAGTTGGTTAAACTATTAATGAAAAATAGAGTTTTAAAACTCGAAGTTTGATAATTAAATTATTTAAGAAAATAGTAATCCATGATGTGGAATCAAAGAAGATGTTGATTTTAAATGAGTTATCATTTATGAGGTATATGTAAAAGCGATTAGGAGCATAGATGTTATTTCTGCTAATGCAGAACTTGTCTACTGTAATAATCAAGAATTTCTGTGGTACATTGTAAATAAATATATTAAATAATATGTAATATATTATGGATGATTAAGTGATTATGTGAATAATATGCTATAATATTTAAAGAAAGTCTCACTAATAAGTTAAATAAGTTAGTGAACTAACTTAAGTATTTTAATAATCTAGAAAATAGATTTAAGGTATTAAACCCTAATTAAATACTCAATAAACTTGAATAAGACAAGTCTAATTGGGTTATGTGAGTGAATTAATATTATTAATGAATAATAATATGGAAATATTAATAATAATGAGCATAAGCTCAAGAGATAATAATGAAAGAAAAATAAGTAATTAAACAAGGCCAATTATATTTTTAGTGTGGGACTTGCAGATAAAATTAATTCAAGGGCAATTAGTTTATTAAATTAGCCCAAGAGGTCATGTATAAGATAAATATAATAATGGCCCAATTGAATTAATGGGGAAGCCCAAGTTCAATTTGTTAAGTAAGCATGATAATAAAAGTGCAAGCCCATTAAACATTTAATTGCAAGCCCAAAAGATGAAATTGGTGGCCTAACTTTAAGCCCAATTAAGTAGGGGCATATTGGACATTTGGTATGCTAAATAAGAATTAAAAAGAAATCAATTTTTAAGGATAATAAGGCCACATGGCCAGCCAAGACAAGGAGAGGAAGGGGGAATGAATGTCATCATTTCAAGCTCCCAATTTTCTAAAGATGAGTACAAGATGGGCTAGGTGTCAACTTTATTATGGAGCCACAACATTTGCTAATCTTGTAGGTAACATAGTTATAATTAAAAGAGAGAGAGAGGGGAGATATGCTAGGAGACAATGTATAGATATACCAACTATATCTATAGATTTTTTTTCCCAACACTTAAACTATATTCTCTTTCATCTCATTACTAGTTAGCTAAACAAAAAGGAAATAGAAAAGGAGAGAGAGAGAGAGGATTTGGTGGGAGGAAGAAGAAGAAGGAGAGGAGTGTGGAGCTTATGCATCCTAAATTCATTACATACTTTGGTAAAGTAAGGAGAGTAGCAAGCAAATCAAGGTGAAAACTTAAATTAGCATAAACCTTTTTATTTTGTTTAATTTTTGTTATTTAAAGTTTAGGATCTTGAGGTCTAAAATCCTCTATTTACATGTTTTATATGGTTTCATGTATGGTTTTAACATATTTGAGTGTTAGAAAGTAAATCAAAAGGATAGAAAAGAAACTAGTTTTGTTTTGTTAGAAAACTCTAGTTTTTTCACTTCCTTTTGTGATAACCCGGGATTTCGAGTAATCCAAATTTCACAAATAATTTTTTTATTTATTTATTTAATATTGACTTTGACTGTTAATATTGTACTGTGTATCTGTGATGCGAGTCTCATGAATTAGTCAATTTGTGTATTGACTGAGAAATTAGAGTAGAGTTGTGCTTAACATCTTTAGAAACCCTAACCCTAATTGCTGGATAGGGATTCGATAGAAAATATAATTAAAATAATTATATTGATGAGAACGTGTTTGTATTGTTTAGAATTTTGATCAATAATTGATCGGATAAGGTTTGTAATTAATAAATCCTAATAAGGGATTAGAAACCCTAATCTCAGATTTAGAAAATCAATTGTGCAGTTAAAAACCTTAGTTGTACGCTGAGAAATCCTAATTTCATATTCGGGAATCCTAAACCCTAAATTAGGAAACCCTAATCCTAATTGGCAAGCCTAATGTGTTTATTAAACTTTAATATGATTAGAAAATCCTAATTATATTTTAGTTATCTTAATTTCCATTTTACAAACCCTAATTGTAATTTGGAAATTTTATTTTTCTAATAAAAAAACCCTAATTTGGAAATTATAGAAACAAATTATGTAAAATCTAAGGGTTAGGACCTTAGGGTTAAACCTTAAAGGTTAAACCCTAAGGGTTTGTGCATTTGTCAAGGTAACCATTAAAATCAATTTGCTAATGACTAAAATACCCTTTTTCATTTTCTTTAATTGGTAATTTGTATAATTGTTAGCAACTTTAGTTGGTGAACCACTTTGTTGACTTGGTGACACAAAAATCTCAGCCTCCCAACCGAAAATCACAGATCCAAGCAACATATAATCATATATAAGAGATTGGAAAGAGAGAAAGTCACAAATATTTGACAATTTGCTCTCAAGCTCTCCACCACTCATTCTCTCTCTAAACTTCTGAATTTGCGAAGTGTATTAGTCACATTTTAACTCTCTAGAACACCTTAGGTCAGATTGGAAAGCTAAGGATCAAAGATTTGGCTACGAGGTATAAACCTAATTTTTATTTTTGATCCAAGTTGTTAAGAAAGATTGTGTGTTTATGTGTTTAGAATCTTGCTATCGGATGTTTTATGTTGATCTATGATGATCAAACATATATCCATAGCATCAAAATGCCTCAAAATTGATTTTTACCAAAACTGCCAAGAACATGGTTTGTGATCTGACAACCGAATGTTAGTGGCCACAGATCATTGCTTGTTTAAGATTTTTGTTGTTTTAAAGTTGTTATTTGTAGCTTGGTATGAGGTTTTTATTCTGCAAAAGAAATCAGAGTCATTAGATGTCTGGATTTGAAGTTGTTAACTGTCAAAACCCGTTGACCGGGCATGACCGGGCCAAATCTGGGTAACCCAGAAAGGCCATGTACAGCGTCTGACATGAGTTTTAAGGGTCCGGATCTGATAGATATGGTATTGTTTTAATGATGTGTGGTAATCAAGTTGTAGCCTATTATGTGTTCTTTAAATGTATGGATTTAGATCCTTTAAACAAGAAACAGATCGATTATAATGAACGGTCAAACTAGGCTTGTCGATCAAAGTGGCAGTTTCTAGAAAACCCAGAAACGGTAGAAGTAATGTTTCTGACAGCCTTTGACCAAGCTATAACTTTTGATTTTGTTGTTGTTAAACTGATCTGTTGATTTATTAATGTTCCTCGACATCAGGACTATAATGTTGAACCATTAAACCACCAAAATAATGACCAGAACACTTAGCTAATTGAGGTCGAAATGAGACACTCAAATTGCCTTGGGTTTCCGGGTTACCTAGAAAACCCAGGCATGGTCTGACATGTATTTTGAAAGCCCAGATCGTCATGTTATGTTGTGTTATTACCTAGTTGATGACTGGTTATTGTAGTGTTACATTTCAGCTACAAGATCCAGGTTCTATCAAGCCCAGAAACATGATGAGCTGAGAATTAAGGCCGGTCAAATGTGACCCCTTGATCACGAAGCTGTCAGTGTTCTTGAGCTCAAGAACACCAACAGCGACGCTTTGTGTCGCTAAAGGGCTATAGCGACGGTTTTATTTATTTTATTTTCTGAATATTCCAGAAATTATTTAAAAATAGAAATAAATTATAAAAATTACTAAAAATGGTTTTAAAAATCATTTTAAATTCTGAAAAATAACTTTTAATTATTTGGGACATTTTTCATTAATATTTATAATTATTTGAATAAAAATGCTATTTAATTTATTTATTTAGTGTATTAAACAAATTAGAGTAAAATGATTTAATATTATATAAAAATTATTTTCAATAAGAATAACGTATTTAAAAATATTTTGAGTGATAAAATGTAACTTTTAATATTTTTAGAGAATTTTCATTAATAATTTTATATTAATGATATTAGATTTATTTAATTATTAAATTAAATAAATAAGATAAAAATGATTTTATTGATTTAAAAATCATTTTAAATAAGAATAAAGTGTTAGAAAATATTTTGAATTATAAAATATAATTTTTAATATTTTTGGAGAATTCTCATTAAAAAATTAATATCAGTGATGTTAGATTTATTTAATTATTATAATTAAATAAATAAATTAAAAATAATTTTATTAACTTAAAAATCATTTTAAAATGAGAAAAATAAATTAATAATATTTTAAGTGATAAATAATGACTTTTAATATTTGGATAATAATTTCATATTAATGGTGATGATTTAAAAATGATTTTCATTATTTTAAAAATCATTTAAGTAGAATATTGATGATTTAAAAATATTTTAAGTTATTAAAAATAACTTTAATATTTTGACAAATATGTTATTAATATTTCTATTAAATATTAATGATAGTAAGATTATTTGATAATTAAGTCATTTAAAAATGATTTAAGTGTTTGAAAAATTATTATAAATTATAATAATTTCTTATAAATTATTAAAAGCTTCCGAAAAATATTATAAATGATAATTGACTTATCTAAAATAATATTGAAGCTTAGAGACAAAGATTTAGTTGACAATCAATTTGTAAATTATCGGATAAGGTGACTAGAATACCGAGAATGGACCGAAGTCCAACCAGACCGAAATAGTTAGACGTGATAAGTGTTTATAGAAGTTATAAACACTGATATGGCTATGTGGTAATGTGTCTAGGAGAAGTTTGACTGTGAATTACAGTGTTACGTGTTATGAAAGATTGTGCTAATTGTGAGACCTATATTATTGGTTATAGGTCTTTCAATAGCAGATAAGTTTATTGTGTAGCTGTAATCAGCGGAAGAGGCAAGTTTCCTAACTCAACCTTGAGTTATATTCATTTAATTATTATAGTGGTTAATTATTACTAATTATACCATGTCCAGTGAAATTATTGTTGATTATTCGCAGTTAGTGCATGTTTAAAAATTCAAATCAAATTACTGATTCGGAAAATATTCATTTGTAGAATGACTGTTGTTGGATATTTAAATCCATAGAAGATATAATTGACAGTACAGATAATTCCTATTATTGTCGAATTATGTTGAGAAATGTCTTAGCTAATCATTCTAGCTAGATGAGCATTTGTTAGAACTTGATAGGTTCGAGAAGAGAATTCAATTATTATTGACGGATCAATGCCAATTATTTCAGCTAGATCGAGAAGTAATTAGAATTTAAAATCACAGTATTTCGTTGTTAAATCAAAATTTTGATTCTAAGACTGAGAAGAACAACCTTTTATATAAAGGGAATATTTTATTGGTCGTATATTCGGCCTTTGCGCGCGATTAAGTATTATGCATAATATAGGGTATACTAAAGCTGATCACTTTATATACTTGCAGAGGGATATGATTTAATCTTTATGGTTATCTGATACACCTGGGTATGTCAAAGTATAACTTTGATAGTTACTCGAGAAGAGAAGTTCAAGATCCAATGGATCGCTCAGTATAAATCTGGAAAACATTCCGCTTTGCTATTTCGTAGAATTAATTCTTGATTATTCATTTGAATATCGTAGAAAACCTTGAAAGCGTTGTACTCTTTCATTATCGAATTATTGTTACGTAGAATGTGAGAAGGTTTGATATTGATTCCTATATCTTTATTGTATCTCTTAACTTACGGGGCAAATTTGTTGCTCACCCTTGCTAAATAAAACTTTTTAGCTAGGGACGAAGTTGCAGAAGGTGCGGCGAAGAAGAACAAAGGGAAAAGGCATAGTTATAAATTAGTTATGATGAACAATATTATTATGTTATATTGTTTTGTAAACCCTTTTTGTATATCTAAGGGGTATTTCTGTAATGTTAAGGTTAGTGGACCTGGGACTTATGTATTAACAACATGTGTTAATGAGTTATGTATTCATATTTATATTTAAATGGGTAGTTAAATGCTATTATATTGTGGATCATGAGCACCAAACTCGGGGGTCAGGTAGCCCAGATTTGGGGGCGTCACAAGTTGGTATCAAAGCTGTACGTTATAAACCTTAAGTGGGGTGGGGGAAAACCCTAGGATTATAACCATACGCGAGATAGAGAAAACTCATTTAGAGTTCTAAGTGAGGGATTGCCGAAGTGCATCAATAAACAGATATGTGGACACATAGTGTGAGAATTTTGTACTGGTGAAGTACTAATCAAGTTATTTAAACTGATTGTAGGATGTCTAGAGAAAATAAGATGAGTACGGAGATGCCAGCGGCTGTTGCACCAGTGCCAGTAGCCGAGGTGCCAGCACAGAGCGAATCAATTGAAGAAGTAGGAAAAGCTGAACCCATGGCCAATCTCAAGAGTGATCATGATGATTATCCCGAGATGTATCTAAGTAGTGATGAGGAAGCGTAGTCTAAAGAAGCTAAGGTGGAGTTAAAGAATAAGATCAAAGTTGGAAAACAAGATCAGCTATCTGCAGAAGTCCAGGAACTCCGAAGTAAAGTATTTCTTCTAGAAGAGTTGTGGAAGACGGAGCGGGCGTTACGCGAAATGACTGAAAAACGAAACGAGTTGAAGGCGTAGGTGGACAGAATGAAGGCTGAAGGTGGTGGATCATCTGAAGGAACCAGCAAGAAGGACAAGAAGAAGAGAAAGAGGAAAAAAGACAGTGAAAACTCTGAAAATTCAAACCCGAAGAAGAAGCAAGCCTATATCAAGTGTGGAAAGACTCACGCTGGAGAATGCATGATGTGGAAGAATGTCTGTTTCAACTGTAATTAGGAAGGACATATTTCTTTGCATTGTCCTAAGTTGAATTTGTGGAAGTGTTTCTCATGTCGAAGAACAGGTCACAGATTTAACAAGTGTCCCAACAAGAAGAAGACTGGTGAAGGGAGTGGTCGGTAGACAACTTAGATATATGTGATAGTATCTTTTGGTAGAAGTTTCTGATATTAAGTATTGTAATATCGAGAATGATGTTTAAACATATGTAAATATATATGTTTTATGAATGAAATCTTTATTTTCTATATGAATACAAGATTAAGATTAATTTGTGTGTTCTTAAAACACATACTTATGGTAAGTTAATGACTCATGATTATATGAAATGTTTTGAACCCCTCAGCGAATGGACGCCAAAGGTCTGACGAGGATAAGTTCATACACTCATATAATTATGGCAAGTTCCTGAACTCATAAATGTGGTAAGTTTGACGAACTGGTAATAACTATGTGTGAATGGAGAATTGCAATTTTTTGTGTAAAGTTGTGTTGTTAACCTTGACATGATTTAGAAAGGGATAATAAATGTGTGAAGTACTAAATGTACTATGTGATATTTGAATAAATATGTGATTATATGAGAACTATGTGTTAAATTCTTATTGTGTTAAGGATTTGTATAGCAAAAGAGAATTAATATAAGATTTTTGTTTAAATCAGATCATGCCGCCTAGACGACAGAATTGAAACCAACGAGAAGAACAGTTAGTGAATAACAAAGGAGGTCAAGCTGACCTAATGCAAAACTTTGCGGATATGTTAGCCCAAGCTATGGAGAATAGAGCTCCAGCTGTAAAAGGAAGAGTGAGGAATCAGCCAGCCGACAGATTAGCTAACTTCAAAGACTTTAAAGCGGTAGGACCGCCTGAATTCAAAGGGACCACAGATCCGATTGAAGTCCAAACATGGATGAAGGAGATGGAGAAAGCATTCGTTATCGCCAGAGTAGCGGAGGAGCATAAGATAGCTTTTGCGACATACTTAATGAAGGGAGAAGCTAATTACTAGTGGGAGACTAATCAGGTGAGAGCTGGAACAGCTATAGTTACATGGACCAGATTCAAGGAATTATTCTTTGAGAACTACTTCTCACCTAGTATGCAAGCTCGGATGGAAGTTAAGTTCTTAGAACTAAAGCAGGATAATATGTCTGTTTCTGAGTATGCGGCTAAATTCAACAAATTAGCAAGATTTGCACCTCATCAGGTGGACATAGAAGCAAGAAAGGCGAGAAGATTCGAGAATGGACTAAAACCAGGGATATTCAACAAGGTAGCAGTATTGCAAATCAATACGTTCGCGGCTTTATTGGAAAAGGCGTTAATTGCTCAAGGAGGGAGCTAAGCTGCATTTCGATTTCATCAGGAAAAGAAGAAGAAGACCAATGATGGCAGAAGCAATGGTGGTAGTAATCCGAATAAAAGGAAATGGAATGAGAATACCCAGTCGGGTAATAAGATAGAAGATAATAGGAAAGGAAGGGAGCCATGTTCGAATTGTGGGAAGAACCATGCTGGAGTTTGCTTAAAGAAGAAGGGAGTTTACTATAACTGCAGGCAAGAGGGGCACATGTCGCCCAATTGTCCCAATCCGAAGAAGATACAAGGTTGCTTTGCATGTGGATCAACTGATCATATGGTTCGGAACTATCCAAAGAGAAATGCGGAGAAGAAAAGTGTCAACAAGGGACCCGGTGGCGGAACCTTGGCAATTCGAGGACCTGCACAGCCAGGAAGACCAACAGCCCGTACATTCAACATGACGGCGCAGGATGCAATGGCTACTCAGGAGCTGGCAACAGGTAATGATTTCGTTTAGAAATTTTATTACGCGAGTATTATGAGTCAGATATTTCTGTGAACTATTTTCTTTTATAGATTCAAGTCACAGGTTGGAATTTAAGACACAAAATTAATATTGTGTTGATAAAAATGAATTGATGATACAACTTTAAAAGATTATAGAAAATAAGAAAGCGGTGATTCCGAGGACGGAATCCTTTTAAGGAGGGGTGAATGTGATAACCCGGGATTTCGAGTAATCTAAATTTCATGAATAAATTTTTTTTTATTTAATATTGACTTTGACTGTTAATATTGTACTGTGTATCTGTGATATGAGTCTCGTGAATTAGTCAATTTGTGTATTGACTGAGAAATTAGAGTAGAGTTGTGCTTAACATTTTTAGAAACCCTAACCCTAATTGCTAGATAGGGATTCGATAGAAAATATAATTAAAATAATTATATTGATGAGAACGTGTTTGTATTGTTTAGAATTTTGATCAATGATTGATCGGATAAGGTTTGTAATTAATAAACCCTAATAAGGGATTAGAAACTCTAATCTCATATTTAGAAAATCAATTGTATAGTTAAAAATCCTAATTGTATGCCAGGAAACCCTAATTTTATATTCGAGAATCCTAAACCCTAAATTAGGAAACCCTAATCCTAATTGGCAAGCCTAATGTGTTTTTTAAACTTTAATATGATTAGAAAACCCTAATTATATTTTAGTTATCTTAATTTCTATTTTACAAACCCTAATTGTAATTTGGAAATTTTATTTTTCGAGTAAAAAAACCCTAATTTGGAAATTGTAAAAACTAATTATGTAATACCTAAGGGTTAGGACCTTAGGGTTAAACCCTAAGGGTCTGTGCATTTGTCAAGAATACCATTAAAATCAATTTGCTAATGACTAAAATACCCTTTTTTATTTTCTTTAATTGGTAACTTGTATAATTGTTAGCAACTTTAGTTGGTGAACCACTTTGTTGACTTGGTGACACAAAAATCTCAGCCTCCCAGCCAAAAATCACAGATCCAAGCAACATCTAATCATATATAAGAGATTGGAGAGAGAGAAAGTCACAAATATTTGACAATTTGCTCCCATGCTCTCCACCACTCATTCTCTCTCTAAACTTCCTAATTTATGAAGTGTATCAGTCACATTTTAACTCTCTAGAACACCTTAGGTCAGATTGGAAAGCTAAGGATCAAAGATTTGGCTAAGAGTTATAAACCTAATTTTTATTTTTGATCCATGTTGTTAAGAAAGATTATGTGTTTATGTGTTTAGAATCTTGTTAATGGATGTTTTATGTTGATATATGATGATCAAACATATATCCATAGCATCAAAATGCCTCAAAATCGATTTTTACCAAAACTGCCAAGAACATGGTTTGTGATCTGACAACCGAATGTCAGTGGCCACAGATCATTGCTTGTTTAAGATTTTTGTTGTTTTAAAGTTGTTATTTGTAGCTTGGTATGAGGTTTTTATTCTGCAAAAGAAATCAGAGTCATTAGATGTCTGGATTTGAAGTTGTTAACTGTCAAAACCCGTTGACCGGGCATGACCGGGCCAAATCTGGGTAACCCAGAAAGGCCATGAACAGCGTCTGACATGAGTTTTAAGGGTCCGGATCTGATAGATATGGTATTGTTTTAATGATGTGTGGTAATCAAGTTGTAGCCTATTATGTGTTCTTTAAATGTATGGATTTAGATCCTTTAAACAAGAAACAGATCGATTATAATGAACGGTCAAACTAGGCTTGTCGATCACAGTGGCAGTTTCTGGAAAACCCAGAAATGGTAGAAGCAATGTTTCTGACAGCCTTTAACCAAGCTATAACTTTTGATTTTGTTGTTGTTAAACCGATCTGTTGATTTATTAATGTTCCTCGACATCAGGACTATAATGTTGAACCATTAAACCACCAAAATAATGACCAGAACACTTAGCTAATTGAGGTCGAAATGAGACACTAGAACTACCTTGGGTTTCTGGGTTACCTAGAAAACCCAGACATAGTCTGACATGTATTTTGAAAGCCCAGATCGTCATGTTATGTTGTGTTATTACCTAGTTGATGACTGGCTATTGTAGTGTTACTTTTCAGCTACAAGATCCATGTTCTATCAAGCCCAGAAACAAGATGAGCTGAGAATTAAGGCCGGTCAAATGTGACCCCTTGATCACGAAGCTGTCAGTGTTCTTGAGCTCAAGAACACCAACATCGACGCTTTGTGTCGCTAAAAGGCTATAGCGACAGTTTTATTTATTTTATTTTTTAAATATTTCGAAAATTATTTAAAAATAGGAATAAATTATAAAAATTACTAAAAATAGTTTTAAAAATCATTTTAAATTCTGAAAAATAACTTTTAATTATTTAGGACATTTTTCATTAATATTTATAATTATTTGAATAAAAATGATATTTAATTTATTTAATTAGTGTATTAAATAAATTAGAGTAAAATGATTTAATATTATATAAAAATTATTTTAAATAAGAATAATGTATTTAAAAATATTTTGAGTTATAAAATGTAACTTTTAATATTTTTAGAGAATTTTCATTAATAATTTTATATTAATGATATTAGATTTATTTAATTATTAAATTAAATAAATAAGATAAAAATGATTTTATTGATTTAAAAATCATTTTAAATAAGAATAAAGTGTTAGAAAATATTTTGAATTATAAAATATAATTTTTAATATTTTTGGAGAATTCTCATTAATAAATTAATATTAGTGATGTTAGATTTATTTAATTATTTAATTAAATAAATGAATTAAAAATGATTTTATTAATTTAAAAATTATTTAAAAATGAGAAAAATGAATTATCAATATTTTAAGTGATAAATAATGACTTTTAATATTTAGATAATAATTTCATATTAATGGTGATGATTTAAAAATGATTTTCATTATTTTAAAAATTATTTAAGTAGAATATTGATGATTTAAAAATATTTTAAGTAATTAAAAATAACTTTAATATTTTGACAAATATGTTATTAATATTTCTATTAAATATTAATTATAGTAAGATTATTTGATAATTAAGTCATTTAAAAATGATTTAAGTGTTTGAAAAATTATTATAAATTATAATAATTGCTTATAAATTATTAAAAGCTTCCGAAAAATATTATAAATGATAATTGACTTATCTAAAATAATATTGAAGCTTAGAGACCAAGATTTAGTTGACAATAAATGTGTAAATTGTCAGATAAGGTGACTAGAATACCGAGAATGGACCGAAGTCCAATCAGACCGAAATATTTAGACGTGATAAGTGTTTATAGAAGTTATAAACACTGATGTGGTTATGTGGTAATGTGTCTAGGAGAAGTTTGACTGTGAATTATAGTGTTACGTGTTATGAAAGATTGTACTAATTGTGAGACCGATATTATTGGTTATAGGTCTTTCAAAAGCAGATAAGTTTATTGTATAGTTGTAATCAGCGGAAGAGGCAAGTTTCCTAACTCAACCTTGAGTTATATTCATTTATTATTATAGTGGTTAATTATTACTAATTATACCATGTCTAGTGAAATTATTATTGATTATTCGCAGTTAGTGCATGTTTAAAAATTCAAATCAAATTACTGATTCGAAAAATATACTTTTATAGAATAACTGTTGTTGGATATTTATATCCATAGAAGATAGAATTGACAATACAGATAATTTCTGTTATTGTCGAATTATGTTGAGAAATGTCTTAGCTAATCATTCTAGCTAGATGAACATTTGTTAGAACTTGATAGGTTCGAGAAGAGAATTCAATTATTATTGACGGATCGATGCCAATTATTTCAGTTAGATCGAGAAGTAATTAGAATTTAAAATCACAGTATTTCGTTGTTAAATCAAAATCTTGATTCTGAGACTGAGAAGAACAACCTTTTATATAAAGGGAATATTTTATTGGTCGTATATTCGACCTTTGCGCGCGATTAAGTATTATGTATAATATAGGGTATACTAAAGCTGATCACTTTATATACTTGCAGAGGGGTATGATTTAATCTTTATGATTATCTGATACACCTGGTATATCAAAGTATAACTTTGATAGTTACTCGACAAGAGAAGTTCAAGATCTAATGGATTGCTCAGTATAAATTTGGAAAACATTCTGCTTTGCTATTTCGTAGAATTAATTCTTGATTATTCATTTGAATATCATAGAAAATCTTGAAAGCGTTCTACTCTTTCATTATCGAATTATTGTTACGTAGAATGTGAGAAGGTTTGATATTGATTCCTATATCTTTATTGTATCTCTTAACTTGCGGGCAAATTTGTTGCTCACCCTTGCTAAATAAAACTTTTCAGCTAGGGACGAAGTTGCAGAAGGTGCGGCGAAGAAGAACAAGGGAAAAGGTATAATTATAAATTAGTTATGATGAACAATATTATTATGTTGTATTATTTTGTAAACCCTTTTTGTATATCTAAGGGGTATTTCTGTAATGTTAAGGTTAGTGGACCTAGGACTTATGTATTAACAACATATGTTAATGAGTTATGTATTCATATTTATATTTAAATGAGTAGTTAAATGTTATTATATTGTGGATCGTGAGCACCAAACTCGAGGGTCAGGTAGCCCGGATTTGGGGGCGTCACACCTTTGATCGACTACCATTTTTGATATACACCTTCTTTTTGTTATCCATCAAAAATGGGTGCTAGATATATAAGTTAACTACTAAACCCAAGTGGTAGCACTCAAAAATGTTGAGTACACAAGTAGTAGTGACTGTTTTAACAAAAATAGTTTTGTCTTTAGAAAGAAAAATAAACTATTTTTGGACAGTCAATGCTAGGGGCAGTTTTTTATTTTTATGACATTTAAAAATTTTGGAAAAATTTGGGATGAAAATATGATGAGTTATCTTTCAAACCCAAGTGGAATCACTGAAAAAAGAGTTGTAGATTTTCGTATGGACTCATTTTAACAAAGTAGGTAAAAGAGGAAAATTTCAAAAACAAACTGCCCAAGATTTTGCAAGGGCAGTTTTGGCCACTTAAATTTTAACAAAAATTCCTGCCTTTTGGAACATGAAAATATGATATAAAGTAGCTCCTGTCCAAAAATGAGCTCATTCCGACTTAAAATGACCAAGTTATGACTATTTCAATATTTTGGTTTTTCGGACGAAAATTGCTATAACCGGAGTTCTATAACTCCGATGGCCACGAAATTTAAACTGGAGGGTCATGTTAAGATTTAGAATATTATGCCAAGAGATGGAAATTTCTGGAGTTGAGCATGATGGGGCTAATTTCTTAAGCCACACACTAAAAATGATTTTTGAAAAATACTAAAAGAAATTGAAAAATTACGGAAAAATACTTTTTGTGTATGAAATACATATATATAAGTATGGCCAAAAGATAGAAAAATAATATGTTGATTTGGTATTTTCGTTAAAGAATATATGGAATCCAGCTGGCTGGATGGAAAAATAGTTTAATCCAGTTTGCTGGATTGAAGGATTTAGAATCCAGACGTGCTATATTGAAGGATTTAGAATCCAGGCTTGCTGGAATAAAGGATTTGGAATCCAGGCTTGCTGGATTGAAGGATTTAGAATCCATGCTTGCTGGATTGAAAGTTTGTTGAATCCAGTTTGCTGGATTAGCCAATCCAGATGGCTGGATTGCATGTTTGAATAATCTAGACTATAATGTTAGTATTCGGCTTACTAGATTATAAGGAAGAGCTAATAAAAGGAAAGATTGAGTGTTAAATCATAAGGTATATGAAAAAGTAATTAACATATTATCAAAGAATGATAATAATAAAGAAGTTTTCAGGTAATAGATTATGTGGTTACGTGTTAACTAAATTACTGATAGAGTAATTGTATTACGATATAAAGTATGATATGCTGATTTTAAGATCAATCTTAACAATGATAGGTCTTTACAATAAATAGATTAAATTAAATTGTGTAGCAGTAGATCGCAGTCGAGGCAAGTTCTCTAACTCAAACTCAAACTTGAGTTATTAATTTTAAAGCATATTAGTGAATAATTATTGTTGATTATTCACATCTATATTGATTATTGATATTCGCACTTGGTGCAATTAAATTCTTGTTCTATTATTATTGAACTGTGAATTAGTTAAAGTTCTTTTATTCATGAACTGTTTAAGATATGGATCTATGCTCATTGTATCAGCTAGATCAAGTATGTTAAAATTTGTTTAATCAAATATGTTGTTAAAAGCTATTCTTCACCAATTGACTTGGTAAGGACTCAAGACTGAGAAAAAGAACAACTTGATTAAAGCATTATTAAAAAATAATTATTGCTCGTACATTAAGTGTTTATGCATAATACACCGAGTATGAAAGGCTGATCCTCTTGATTACCAAAACTTATTAAAAGGACCAGTTTAAATACTGACAACCTTAGCATATGTTCATGGTCACTACGACCACTCAACATCTGTTATTCAATTATTCGAATATTCAGTTATCAAGACTTAATTCATGTTCTTTCACAATTAATTTCTATTGTTTAACATTGAGCAATAAATTTCTTGCTAATCATGATATATCTTCTTCGTACTTAAACTTGCTAAGTAAATTTGTTGCTCACCCTTGCTATATCATGACATTTATTTCAGCCATGCCAGAGACGTCCAAGAGGGACAAAGGCAAAGGAAAAGTGCAGGAATAGATAAGGAGAATGTTTATGTATTATATTATATTATGTACATTGGTAATGTAAAACTTTTGTGTTACTAAGGGTAACTTAATTAAGGTATGTATAACTTAAGGTTAATAGACCTTGGGATAATGTTGGAAGACTTTATTATAATGAACAATGTATGTTTATTATTCCGCAATAGTTTATAGAATGCTTATGATGATGATGGATTGTGAGCACCAAACCCAGGGTTTGAGAACTCGGATTTGGGGGCGTCACAGATTGGTATCAAAGCTGTAGGTTATACACTTTAGGATACGAAACCTAGGTTATAACCTTAGAGGAAAACTCGTATAGAGTATGCTAAGAGGTGGATTGTGGAGTTTCACCTAGTATAGCTTGTACATAATAAAATATTATTTCATTTTATCAATGAATATATTTTATTGTGATACTGATGTTGTGTTTGTTTGGTTATAGGATGTCTGAGGAAGGACAAGGTAGCCATACAGTGAAGCAAGAGCCGATAGATCCGGTAGAGGATCATGCTGATAGTGACGAGCGTGACGAGGATGTGATGGAGGATTTGTTCGAAGAGAACATGGTGCTGGAGAATAGAGTGACAAAGTTAGAGCAGGAGAATGTCACTCATCAGTTTACTGAAACTCAATACAAGGAGCTGGCATATCAAGCTCAGAACGAGCTTGCTGAGATGAATATATAGTTGCAGGAGCAGGTGACCTTGGCTACGTATATGGTTGCCATGAATGCTAAGCTGAGGGAGATACTAGAACAAGAGAAGAATAAGTTTGCGGTATTGAGTATTGAGCATCAGGCATTGCACCTGAGGTTTGACTTAGAGATCGCTAACAGGATCCGAGTTGAGGATGCCTAGGTACGGGCAGCGAGAAGAGTGGATCAGTTAGAGGTTGAGGTAGAGGCTGGACGGGTTAGGATGGAGTCCTTGGGACGGGCTTTAAATGCAACATATACTGGTCCCCAAGTAGGAGAAAGGAGGTCATACCTCGAGATTGGCGAGTCGAGTCGATCTATTAGACGTCGACATATGGATGGACTCATTCCACCAGAGTAGGAGCATGTAGGCGCACTCTCTCCAGACGCGCAGTGATAGTTTAATAACTTTCTATTGTATATAGATGCAGTAGAACCCCTTTTGTTTATTAGGGTTTTATGCTTGATGTAAACCTCAGACTGTGCGAGGTAGTATGTAAATATGATGTATCCCCATATTAGGTGTGTAGGGGAGTATGTCTTTTGATAGATCCCATCTCTGGATGTTAAGAATGGGATAGTTAGCATTTATAAAAATATGCCAGGTATGTGTACGACACTAAAAATTTTTTGGTATACAAATATAAATGCAGTATTATAATTACTTATTTGATCAAATAGAAAAGTATTAAGAATTAAAATGAGAAGCTATCTGTTTGAAAAGTCAGTAAATCGAATATGTTAATTCAGCAAGCTGAATGTGTTATTCAGCAAGCAGAATATGTGAATTCAGTAAGATGAATATGTTAATTCCACAAGCTGAATTAGTCAATTCAGCAGGTTGAATTCGTTTATACAACATTATGATAATATGATTGTTAGAGTTTAAATTACATGTTATATTTTAAACACTTAGAATATATATCATATAATTAAACTCGATGTAATAAATCAAGGTTTTGTTTAATCAGATAATACCGCCAAAACGTTAAAATAGTAACCAGAGGGAGGAAAGATCTATAAATAATGAAGAAGGTCAGGTAGACCCAATGCAGAACTTTGTTGATATGTTAGCTCAGGCTATACAAAATCAAGCACCAGCAGCTAGAGGTAGGCCAGATGTTGGATTGACGAATTTTAAAGACTTTAAAGCAGTCAGACCACCAGAATTTAAGGGAACCACAGACCCTATTGAAGCTCAGACCTGGGTGAAGGAGAAGGAAAAAGCATTTGTGATTGCTAGAGTAGCAGAGGGGCAAAAGACAGCTTTTGCTACCTATTTAATGAAAGGTGAAGCTAATTATTGATGGGAATCAAACCAGGCGAGAGCCGGAACAGCAGTGGTAACTTGGACAAGGTTGAAGGAGTTGTTCTTCGAGAATTATTTCTCACCAATCATATAAGCCAGAATGGAAGTGAAATTTCTTGAATTGAAGCAAGAAAACATGACAGTTTCAGAATACGTAGCTAAATTCAACGAGCTAGCAAGATTTTCACCACATCAGGTGGACACAGAGGCAAGAAGGGTGCGTAGATTTGAGAATGGATTGAAGCCTTGGATATACAGCAAGGTGGCAGTTTTGCAGATTAATACGTTTTCAACGTTGTTGGAAAAGGCTATCATCGCAGAAGGTGGTAGTGAAGCGGTGTCCAAGTACAATAGAGAAAAGAATAAGAAGAAGGTGGAAGGTGGAAATCAGGGTGCCAGCAGCGATGGCAGTAACAGCAAGAAACGCAAGTGGAACAACAGTGGCAATGAATCAGGAACGCAACAAGGAAATACTCAGTAGAAGAAGCCAGCGTGTTCAAAGTGTGGAAAGAATCACTCAGGAGAGTGTATAAAAGGGAAAAATATATGTTATAATTGCGGTCAAGAAGGACAAATTTCACCAAATTGTTCTAAGCCAAAGAAAGGTGGTTATTTTTCTTGTGGAGGAACGGGGCATCGATTCAAGGATTGTCCATTGAAGAAGAATACAGATGGAGGAAATGGAAACAAGAGCAGTTCTACAAAGTTAACTATTGGAGGGCCAACGTAGCAGAGCAAGCCGATAGCAAGAACATTTAATATGACTATGCAAGACGCAGTTGCATCAAAGGAGGTGGTGTCAGGTATTATTCCTATCAATAAAATAAATGCCTACTTATTATTTGATTTGGGAGCTACCTATTCATTTGTGTCTGATGAATTTGCTAGAAGATTAAACTTACCATGTGAAAAGTTAAAGAACCCAATGAATATAGAAGTTGCAAACAAAGAAGTGATCCCTGTAGAGTTTATCCATAACAACTGTGGTGTGGAAATAAGGGGACATAAGTTAAGCGTGAATTTGATTCCGATACGCTTAGGAGAATTTAATATTATCTTAGGGATGGATAGGTTGTTTAACCATGAGGCAGTTATAGACTGTCAGAAGAAGAGTATACGTCTTAAGATAATATGCCTTAAGACACTAAATAAGTCTAAGGTTGTATTTTATGGTAGCAAGTCGCCAAGACAAACGAGTTGTCTGACGATGATGCAGGCCAAGAGAATGCCACGGAAAGGGTGTGAAGGTTATTTTGCTCATGTAGGGGATACACGGATGGTGAATTCGGACATGGGACAGATACATGTAGTTAATGAGTTTGGGGATGTCTTTTCAGAAGAAATTTTGGGACTTCCTCCAGATAGAGAAATAGAGTTTGTGATTGATTTAGTACCGGGGACAGCGCCTATATCAAAAACGTCGTATCGAATGGCTCCGATAGAAATGAAAGGGTTAATGATCCAGCTACAAGAGTTGTTGGATAAGAAGTACATTCAACCTAGTGTATCTCCGTGGGGAGCACCAGTGTTGTTTGTAAAGAAGAAAGATGATTCGATGAGATTATGTATGGATTATAGAGAACTCAATATGGTGACAATGAAGAACAAGTGTCCGTTACCAAGAATAGACGATCTGTTTGATCAACTTAAGGGAGCGAGATGTTTTTCAAAGATTGACCTGAGAACTGGTTATCATCAGTTGAAGGTGAGAATAGAGGATGTACCAAAGATAGCATTTAAAACTCGTTACGATCATTATGAGTTCTTAGTGATGTCATTTAGACTGACAAATGAGCCAGCTACTTTTATAGACTTGATGAACAGAGTATTTAAACCGTATTTGGATAAATTTGTGGTGGTGTTCATTGACGACATTTTGGTGTATTCAAAGACTGAAGAGGAGCATACTGAACACCTACGAATGGTGTTAGAAATGTTGAGAAGGGAGAAGCTATATGTAAAATATTCAAAGTGTGAGTTCTGGTTGAAGAGAGTTTAATTTTTGGGACATGTTATCGATAACGAGGGAATTTTTGTTGATCCAGCTAAAGTAGAAGTGGTGAAAAATTGGGGACAACCGAAGACTCCAATAGAGGTCAGAAGTTTCTTGGGACTGGCAGGATATTACTGAAGGTTTATTCAGGATTTCTCGAAGATAGCGACACCATTAACTAATCTGACGAGGAAGACTGTTAAGTAAGTGTGGACAGAAAAGTGTGAACAAAGTTTTCATGAATTGAAGAAGCGACTAAGTGAAGCACCTGTGTTATCTTTACCAGATAGTATGGGAGGTTTTATAGTGTATAGTGACGCATCACACAAAGGACTAGGTTGCGTATTAATGCAGAATGGTAAAGTCATTGCGTACGTGTCACGACAGTTAAAAGACTATGTGAAGGGATACCCTACCCATGACCTTGAATTGGTTGCGGTAGCATTTGCCCTTAAGATTTGGACACATTATCTCCACGGAGAAAAGTTTGAGATATACACAGATCATAAGAGTCTGAAGTACATCTTTATGCAGAAGGAATTAAATATGAGGCAAAGGAGATTGTTAGAATTGATCAAGGACTATGATTGTGATATTCAATATCATCCGTGAAAGGCTAATGTAGTGGCAGATGCTTTAAGAAGAAAGAGCCAAGAAAAATTGTTTGTATTAACAGACTAGGAAGAATTAGTAAGAGAAATGGAGAAAATGGAGTTGGAGGTGAAAAATCCGAAGGATTCGGATAAAGTAATAGAAATGGAAGCAAGTCCGACTTTATTAGACAAAGTGAAAGAATCACAAGGGAATGATGAAGAATGCGGTTGAATAACAGAATCTATTCTCATAATGGGTATGGCATAGCTGCGCTACACCCTAGTATAAATAGGGCGCAGCTGTGCCAAGCTTGGAACAGAAGCAGTGACTTTCTCTGTTTTGCATAGCCTTGCTTAACTCTGTTTCCATTCGATTTAAACATGTCCCAATCCAACATTTAAGAGTTCATATATGTAAGCACACTTCCTGAACACATTATGGCATGCTAATTCACATTGATTAATAGAGAATTCCAAGAAATTTTGAGAACTTGGCAAAAACCCAATTAAGTACAAAAGTTGAGATTCTATACCTCTTGGGGCTTAATAAACTTAGTTTCCTTCTTCTGAATTTTCTAGCCTCTTCTTTGGACCACAACTCACTCACTCTCAAGTTATCAGTGTTTTAATAGCCAAGAACAAACAACATAAAACTAAAAATGGACTGCTATTTATAAAGAAAACTCGGACTAGGCAATTACATTGCACTGAGGTTGAATTCATAGAGTATTAGAAGAAAACATTAGTTATTTGAGAGTGGTTTAACAACCCACCACCAGTCATCTCCATAGCCATTGGCTTAGTAATCATCACCTATGCTTAGCCACTGATATTAGCTTGGAAGTTACGTAAATAGGCCATAGGTTACTGTTTGCTCAACTGATGAATTTTATATTACAGCAACGTGCTTCAATTTTTGCTCAGTTAGTTACTTTAACTCCCAAATATAATTTTAATGTACAATTGTTATCATATTAGGAAAATTTAGGGATTATTTATGTACTTAAATACACGCAATAAAATAACGCAGTTAGGTATTATTGTCTGGGCATCTCCCATTATTATTTTTACTCTTCACATAACGACATAATAACATTATTTAATATTAAATACTTATTTAAATATTTAATTCATTTCCCAATCTCTAGAATACACAGCTATTTTAATCATTTCTATATTAAAGATCACATGTGATTTTATTGTACTACTTGGTACCTCATGTCATTAAAATGTACACTTATTATATGGTTTTATTAATGTCACACATACTACAAAAGTGTTCCATTTCATTTCTACAGTAGAAAACTAATTTTCCCCAGATTGGCCACTGGCACAGCTGCGCCATTTTGTACTGCTGGGAGGGCGCAGCTGCGCCGGTCCCTGGCAGTGCCAAAATAGTTTAGCTTCAAGCCAGTTCCCATTTATATCACCACACTAGTTTTACATGATATGAATTAACTACCACATCAATGATATTACTAATCTAAGAGTGTATTCATTCCTTATATGGAATCACATAATCACACACAATTAATCTTCCTCTTGGTTTAATCGCTAAAATATCCCTTCTCATGCCACACAAGACATTTCTCAATTTCTCATTGTCAATTCCACACTTCTCAATTCACTTTGCACTAATCAAATTACTCATAGTATAACACATCAATATTTATATGCAAATAAATATCCATTTCCTTATTATATTAAATAATTATTTATTCTTGAAATTCTCGGTTCTTACAAACATTATAGGTTTCGTTCCATCTTTTAATACAACTTGTTAACTTGGTTTAAATTCTGCTCAGTACCATCATTCACATATATAGGACTGAAATCTCAAATCTTAAGTTTAAACAACATCATATCATCTCATGGACATCATTTTTTTAACGTGGTTTAATCAGTTACAAAACATAGCAGTTATAAGGTCAGAAGACCTTTTCTAATTTATTTTTATTATTCTCTTATTATATTGTCCATTAGTCACACTTTCACTTAATTATTTAATATAAACTCCACTTTATTTAACAAATCATTACCCTTATAATTTAATTACTTAATTAAATTAGAATATTTTCATTCTCTCACTATTATTACACTCGAATAAATTATTCCATAATAATTTCCATGGAATATTTATTTTATTCCATAAATATTTCAACTAAAATATTTATTTTATTTGATAAATATTTTAATAATAATTTCCAACGAATATTTATTTTATTCCATAAATATTTCAACTAAAATATTCATTTTATTTTATAAATATTTTAATAATAATTTCCATCAAATATTTATTTTATTCCATAAATATTTCTACTAAAATATTTATTTTATTTGATAAAAATTTTAATTAATTTTTTTTACCTGTCGGGGTGGGGTAATTTAGTTTGGTAAGCCTACCGGGGTGGGGTTACCAAGATTGAGTTTCTGCAGTTCGCGAAGAACACAGAACAATGTCAATTTAGGCCAAAATCTCACACAAACAACGAATACAGTTGCAACCATATGTTCTAAACTTAACATAAACATTCTATAACATTCTTAGCATGCTTTTAACAAATTTAGTCACATAAACAATAAGAATTGAACTTATAATTTTCATGTTCTTGCTATTTTTCAAAGTTTCGTCAAATTTCATGAAATCACACATTACAGATTCATTATAACACCAAATCGGCTCGTTTAAGTTTCGTTCTTTACGTTTTTACATATATAAGCATAATCAATTATCAATTTATCGTTTAACGTACAATTAAGGCACCGATTTTTATACTTATGGGCCACATTCAAACATTACTTCTCTGTAACCTTTAATATTCCAACTTAATCTTAATTTCATGGATTAATTCACCCAAAATTGTATATAAACATTATACATTAGATTATTCATGCATATAAACAATTGATAATAACTTTTAAGCAATTACTCATGAAATTCCAATTACAGAAAGCTAAAAGCCAATTTTCATGAAAAGTTCCTATGTACGTAAATTAAAAGTTTAGATTAAGGAATTACCCTTACTTTCTCTGTCAAGATTGCTAGAGAGTGGAAGAAAACTCCTTAATTCTCCAATTTCTTCTTCAATTCTCTCAAACTCTCTCTTTTCTCTCTGCAATTTCTTTGTTTTAGGCTTAGGAAAGAAAAAGCGTAGAAGGCACAATACTGATATAATACGCGTCATGCACAACATTGGTGTCAGTTAATGCACTACGCAATTAACTGCTCCCACATTCATAAGGCCATGTTTGGCTAGAACATTAAATGCCTTTTCCACTTAATTTAATTAAACTCTTATTATATAGTTTAATAATCTCACACACATTTAAGTAATTAATCAAATATCTTATGCAATTAAATCACATAGTCACATAATTAAATTCTCATTTATTAAATATAGCAGTTAATTTATATTCTCAATAAATCTCCAATTAATTATTTAATTAATTAGAACAATAATAAAATTATTTAACAACTCATTTAATTTTAATTTAATAATCTCAATTAAATTCATATTTTGAATTATTACATTATTCCTCATTAATTTAATTAATGTAACACATTTAATTAAATTAATCTACCACAATTCCATCAAATATATATATAACAGCGGACAAGTTTTTAAAAAGAAAAACTTAAACAGAAAAGAAAAGATTAAGAAGATGACCGGTGAATCAGTAAAGTAATCACTTTCTTTTATTTATAAACAGTTGAGGAAGGGATTACATTAATTCCTAGACTAACTGTTTGAGGAAGATCGAAGTATGGAAGACTTCGACTTCATCTTCTAACTAAGAAGATCGAAGCTGGAAGCTTCGTCTCCGACTAACTCTAGAGAGAAGGGAGAGAGCGGACCTCGGGTGAGGTTTTCTTACAAAAGAAAAGCCTGAAGAACTCTAACACTTCGAGTTCTTTAAATAGGAAACTGAAAGTAAATTACTATTTGATTCACGCAGGAATCACTATTACATTAACTGAAGTAAAAGTAATTTACTTAAGTAAAAGTAAAACGTAAGAAACATTTTACATTTACTTTTACATTGGTAAATGTTAAAAACATTTAACTAAGTTAAAAACATTTAACTTAAAGTAAAAGAAAAAGTTATATTCTTTTACTTTTACTTTTACATTTACTAAAGTTTGCTTTACGGAAAGCAAAAGCTGATCTGATGGCTGTCGGCCATCAGTGTTGACTGAAGGTGACTGCGTCGTCTTCTCCGGTGACTCCTCCGGTTGACTCCGGCGACTGTTCCGTCGTCTTCTCCGGCGGCTTCTCCAGTTGACTGATCTGTCTCCTCCAGCGCCGGATGGAACTGCTGATCGTCTTCTCCGACGAGTCATCACAAAAGAAAAAAATTTTGTTTAAACAATTAACACCAAAGTCTTCTGTTTAGACCGATTTCACTGATAGATCAGGACCAATCGAGTGATCCTTTGTTTCAGATTTCATCTGATTTGTTTTTAAACAAAAATTTCTACAAAATTAAAGAAATTTTGAAGATTTTGACCAATTTTTCGGTGAAAAAATTTTCTCTCCTTCTTTTGTAAACAAAATTTTTGGGGGTGAAAGGGTTATTTTATGGATAAAAATTTTGAGGTGGAAATGTATGGAGGTGATGACTCGTCGGAGAAGACGATCAGTAGTTCCATCCGGCACCGGAGGAGATGGATCAGTCAACCGGAGAAGCCGCCGGAGAAGACGACGGAGCAGTCGCCGGAGTCAACCGAAGGAGTCACCGGAGAAGACGACGCAGTCGCCTTCAGTCAACACTAATGGCCGACAGCCATCAGATCAGCTTTTGCTTTCCGTAAAGCAAAAGTCTTTTACTTTAGTAAATGTAAAAGTAAAAGTAAAAGAATATAACTTTTGCTTTTACTGTAAGTTAAATGTTTTTAACTTAGTTAAATGTTTTTAACATTTACCAATGTAAAAGTAAATGTAAAATGTTTCTTACATTTTACTTTTACTTAAGTAAATTACTTTTACTTCAGTTAATGTAATAGTGATTCCTGCGTGAATCAAATAGTAATTTACTTTCAGTTTCCTATTTAAAGAACTCGAAGTGTTAGAGTTCTTCAGGCTTTTCTTTTGTAAGAAAACCTCACCTGAGGTCCGCTCTCTCCCTTCTCTCTAGAGTTAGTCGGAGACGAAGCTTCCAGCTTCGATCTTCTTAGTTAGAAGATGAAGTCGAAGTCTTCCATACTTCGATCTTCCTCAAACAGTTAGTCTAGGAATTAATGTAATCCCTTCCTCAACTGTTTATAAATAAAAGAAAGTGATTACTTTACTGATTCACCGGTCATCTTCTTAATCTTTTCTTTTCTGTTTAAGTTTTTCTTTTTAAAAGCTTGTCCGCTGTTATATGGTATCAAAGCAATTTGGATATATATATATATATATATATATATATATATATATATATATATATATATATATATATCTGTTTGATTAGATCTGTTTAATCAAACTTCTCTTTCTTTTTCAAAATTATCTTCTTCTTCAAGTATTCTGAAGTGACCTTATTTACCTGTAGACCACCTAGTTCGTGTCTAACCTTTGTAAGTCTCCACGGTGTGAGCAGTGTCGGGTTATTGAATATAGGTATGAGTTTACTTAGGGTAAACGGGGTATGCATGAATGAACCTGAGTCAGAATTTATTTTGAATACAGTTAAGATGAGTAGATTATTTAGATCCAACTCCTCAGTTAGCAACATGTCGACTTTTCCTCCAGTCCCAGACATAGTCAACCAAGAAGAGCAGAGTTATGAAAACCTTAATCAAGTTTTGAATAATTGGAACATACCTAGGGTTTTCCCTAAAGAAATTTATCATTCAATATTTTCAGATAAATTTAAAACGGATTATAATGTTAAAACAGTTGAAAGAGTTTTTGCAATTAATAAAGAATATGAAAATTGTAGCCTTTTATCTCCAGAAGTTATTAAAAAACACAGAAAAAGGGGTTATAATTTTATTCATATAGGATTAATTCAAGTTGCAGTTAAACCACTTAATAGGAAAGGAATTAATTCATCAATCTACCTTTGTCTTAGAGATGCCAGATTTTTAAATTATTATCCTAGTATAATTGGTGCCATGGAAGCCAGTTTACATAATGGACCAATTCACTTTAATTGTTTTCTAGATTTCACCTTAAATCTTAGTGATCAAAACTTATTTAAAGCATTAACATTAAATATTAAAACTGAAGGAGAGATTACTCAAATGATTGAGGGATCTCAGCCTATTGCCTTGATCTACCGGATCTACTATAAGACCATGAAGTCAAATCTGAATGTTCATGCTCTTAATAAGAGTCCTAAAGATCAGACAGTTTTAATTCAAAGTTTGACTAGTGATGCTAATATCCAGATCCTGAGAACAATCCTCTGGAAGGATATTACTTTACCCAGTCAATGGACTTTGCCAAATGAATTACCACAACAACCCATAGTTAATAATTCTTTAAACATTGAAAACATCAAACAGTTTTCTGATGGAACTGTAAAAATTAGTTTTGAACGCACTAGAACTTATTGAAGATATTTCCAGTTCTTCAACCCCTTCAGTTATTCATACTAGAAAAGATTCAGAAATAATCGGTAACCCTTCTAAAGACGTCAAATTAAAAGGTATACTTAATCAAGGACAAGTTAGTCACCCCTGTTATACCCAGAACGACCCTGAGGAAGATGAAGGATCTTCTTCTCCAGCGTCTTCTGTGTATCCTACACAGTCTGATTTTAATGCCCCTATTCATAATCAACTAAGAGTCATTAAAAAAGAATTTATTCTAGAATGGGATAACTTAGTAAAAGATTTTAATTCAAAATCTAATAAAGAAAAAAGACATCTATTTAGATCTAATCACCCTACTGAAAAGGAAAGAGGTACGATAGTCAATAGATGGAAGCGATTCATCAAAAATGAACAGATTAACATTACTTTTTACGACTGGTATGAACAATACCAAAGTAAGTGTAATGTTATTAGTAAGACACAATGGATTAAAGAAGACAAAACAAAAATTACGTCTAGCCACCCACCCCTAGAGACAGTTTTAGTCCCAGTCAAGAACACCTCAGTTATCGCCAGTCCCTTTAAAATTCCTGATGGAGTTAAAGATGATAAAAAAATAATTGAACAATTAAACTTTAGCAATCAGTATCTAGCAACTGTTGGAAAATAGCTAGATAGAATCGAAGAAAAATTCGAAGAAAGTATTATTAACAAACCTGATTCAAAGATTGAACAGCCCTTAATAAAATTACCAGAAAATAGAAACAAATTAGGTTTACCTAATAAGGATGAAGAATTAGTTCAATCCATAGATAAGTTATTTAAAAAAATTAAAAATGAAGCTGGTTCGAGTGGAACTATTGCTGTCATTGATCATGTTGGATCTGATGATGACGACGACAGTTCTTCTATTCACTCATCAACTTCTAACCTTAATGAACAGCTAAATAAGTTAACTGTTAATAACACCAGTATTACCAGAAATTGGTACTCTAGGCCTACTCCTCCGGACTTACAGTTCGAAGAGAGAAACCTAGATAAACAATTCTCTGTTTCATCCAATAAAGTATATGAATGGAATATAGATGGATTTAGTGAACAAGAAATTCTTAATAAATTGAATCATATGTCAATGGTAGCAAATAGCTATATCACTAAATTCAACAATTTATCCCAACCAGATATAGTTGAATTAATAGCTAGTGGATTCACTGGTATTCTTAGATCTTGGTGGGAGAAACATCTCACAGAAGATATTAGGATATCAATTATTCATGCTATCCAGAGAGATGATGACAGCAATCACATCTTCAATGAAGAAGTTGGTATGGGTCTGCCAGATGGAGTTAATACTTTAATTTTTACCATAATTAAACATTTTATTGGAACTCCTAGTAATATCACAGAAAGAATTCATGACCAATTGAGTAATCTTACTTGACCTACTCTAAGTGATTTTAGATGGTACAAAGATGTATTCACCTCTAGAGTTATGATGCGAAATGACAGTAATAAGCCATTCTGGAAGGAAAGTTTGTTAATGGTCTACCGTCGTTATTTGCACAAAAAGTTAGAGAAGAATTAAGCAAAAATTTAGGGTATATTGATTACGATAATTTAACTTATGGAGACATTATAAGTTATATTCAGAAAATTGGATTAAAAATGTGTATTGACTTTAAATTAGCTAAACAAGCTAATAAAGATAAAAAGAAAGCTAAATATGAGTTGGGCACCTTCTGTGAACAATATGGTTTACCGCCTGTTGCTCCCTCTAGAAGAAAGCACCGACATCCCCATAAACATATTGAGTCACAAAGAAGTCACAAACATCGTCAAAAACGATATAATCAAGATAAGAAAATTATTAACAAAGATTCTTACTATAGGAAACCTCAGTCAACACACAAAAAATCAACCAAAAAATCAAAAAAATTTGATAAAAGTAAAATTGTCTGTCACAATTGTGGGCAGAAAGGACATTTTAAAAGTGAGTGTAGAGTTAAGCAAAAATTAAGTCAGTTGAACATCTCAGCCGAAGACACTGAGCAATTACTTGAGTTAATGAGAATTGAAAATAACGACAGTATTAATGAAGCTTCAGATGTCCCTGAATCTTCTAGCAGTAGCAGTACTTGTAACGATGAATCAAATACTGACAACGAAGTTACCATCTGTACGGAAAACTGTAGTAACAATTGTTGTAAGAGAATTAATGTAATTACTAAAGAAGACGAAGAGTGTTCGTTATTAGTTGATTTAATTAGCAAAATCACAGACTCAGGATTAAAGACTCAGTATCTAAATCAATTAAAAGATTTATTAAACAAGGATAAGAAAGTTACTGACAAAGTTCTTAAAGCCAAAGAAAAATCAGTATTTAGTCTTAATAAAACACTTGAGAGATTTAAATCACCAGCTAGAGAGATTTCTCTCCCTGAATTAAATCATGAAGTTAATAAATTAAAGAAAAAAAATTGTTAATCTAAAATTAGATATTTCTAATCTAAGAAAAGAAATTGATGATAAAAAGTCAGATCTTCAAATACACGATTCTTCTTCCAGTGATGAATGTCATGAAGAACCAGAATCATCTGGTGTTAAAGATGAACCTGATCTTTTTGTTCAAGGTCTTTCACTTAAAAAAATTAAAGACATTACCATTCAAAAATGGTACATTTCTATTAAGTTAGTTATTGATAAATCCTTCTCTATTCAGCTCCCTGCCTTAGTCGATACTGGTGTAGATCTGAACTGTATTCAAGAAGGACTTATTCCCACTAGATATTACAGAAAGACTAATGAAAAGCTTAATTCAGCTAATGGTAGTAATATGGAAATAAAATATAAGTTACCTAAAGTCCATATCTGTCAAGATGATATGTGTTTTAAAACCTCTTTTGTTTTAATCCGTAATCTTACAGATAAAATTATTTTAGGATTACCATTTATATATTTATTGTATCCATTCACTACCAGTAATAAAGGATTAAGCTGTGAGCATTTAGGAAAGAAAATTACATTTAAATTCCTAATCAAACCTAAAGAAAGAGATTTAAAATTCATTCAAGAAGAATCAATTTCTAAATCAGTGAATTTGTTAAACTGTAAAGTTACCCACTTAAGTTTCCTCAAAGAAGAAGTTAGGTATCAACAAGTTGAAGAACAACTTAAAAGCAACATAGTTCAAGAAAAAATTAGTGAATTAAAAGAATATTTAACAAAAAATCTATGTTCTGACTCTCCCAATGCTTTTTGGCATAGGAAGAAGCACACAGTTAGATTACCGTATACAAAAGAATTTAAAGAACACTTAATTCCCACTAAAGCCAGACCAATTCAAATGAGTCATGAACAAATGAAATTATGTAAAAATAAAATTAATGATCTCCTTAATAAAGGATTAATTAGACATAATAAGTCACCATGGTCTTGCCCAGCCTTCTATGTTAATAATGAAGCTGAGAAAGAGAGAGGTGTCCCTCGTCTAGTTATTAATTACAAGCCATTAAACAAAGTTCTAGAGTGGATTAGGTACCCTTTACCCAATAAGGAAGACCTCCTTAGCAGGTTAAGTGTTTCCACCATTTTTAGTAAATTTGACCTTAAATCAGGATTCTGGCAAGTTGTTATTCATCCCGACAATAAGTATAAAACCGCATTTACCACTCCGTTCGGACATTACGAATGGAATGTTCAGTCATTTGGACTAAAAAATGCACCTAGTGAATTTCAGAATATTCTCAATAATATTTTGAATCCTTTCAATTATTTTATTATTGTATACATCGATGATATTCTTGTATTCTCCAAGACTATTGAAGAGCATATTAAACATTTGAATTCATTCTTCAAAACAGTTAAAACCAATGGTCTTGTTCTTTCACCTTCCAAGTGTAGTCTGTTTCTGACAAAAGTCAGGTTTCTCGGTCTAATCCTCTATCACGGACTTACTCGGCCTATTGACAGAGCTATTCAATTTGTCGACAGATTTCCAGATAAGATTACCGATAAAACTCAGCTACAGAGATTTCTTGGCTCGCTTAATTATATAGGCAAGTTCTACAAGAATCTCAGGAAGATTTGTAAGTCTCTTTTTCAGCGCTTGCAAAGTAATCCCCCTCCATGGGCTGACATTCATACTTCTGTCGTCCAGCAAGTTAAAAAATATGTCAAGGTTTTGCCTTGCCTTGGCATCTCTAATGATTCAGCATTCAAAATAGTTGAAACAGATGCCTCCGACATTGGATTTGGTGGCATACTCAAACAACAGTTAACCCCCACTTCTGACGAGCAAATTGTTCGTTTGCATTCGGGCGCATGGAACCCTACACAGTTAAAATACAGTACTATAAAAAAGGAAATTTTATCACTTGTACTATGTATTAAGAAATTTCAGAGAGATTTACTAAATCAAAATTTCCTAGTTAGGATAGACTGCAAGTCAGCTAAATTCATACTTGAAAAAGATGTTGAAAATGTCGCCTCTAAGCATTCTTTCGCTAGATGGCAAACCATATTGAGCATTTTTGATTTTGATATTGAATATATTAAAGGTAGTAACAACTCAGTTCCTGATTTTCTCACACGTGAATTCATTAACACAGGTACTATTGCAGCACCATGAGTGTTCGAGGAGGATCATCTTCTCGAGGACATGGCCGTTCCTCAGGCCCAGTTAATCAGTCAAAAGGAACTGTTGTTCCTCATCCAGTTACTCAAACCCATAATAAATTCCAGGTGCTTGGTACAGTCCCCAAGCCATATGCGTCAGTTCTTGCTAGTCAACCCAAATCGTTTGATATTTTTGCTAATCCAACTAAAGCATCTTCATCAAACCTTAGTAACCCCGCTTCGGAGTATCGTGCTAAATATGATCAGCACTTATTCCACATAGAATTACCCATGAAGCCCAAAAATGACCCAGTTAAATTAGCTGCCCAGTATTTTCCTACTGGATGGCATTTTCTTCCTCTCGCTCCTTATAAATCTTTGGTCTTTTATAAGGATATTCTTATTGAAATTGAGTCAGTATTTATCAAGCCTATTTATGCCAACGATGATAATTCTAAGCTTCTTTATCATTCATTGTATATTAAACAGGTTCTCAATCTTTCTGATTGGGGTAGTCATCCTTCCGATCTCAAGTCACTCTCTAATCATTCTAGCCCCTACTGCTATTATGACTATATTGAGGCTTGGTTCAAAATCATGCTTCACCAGAATGATGATCATAGTCATTCTTGGTTTTTCCAATTTGATCAAAAGTTCAAGAGTCAATTTTCCAAGTGGTTCATTCTCTGGTGGACTAGGCATGGTCTTGATCATGCAATTTTTCCAGAACCACTTATGGTTCAGTTAGAACATTTCTGTCATCATAGTAACTACCTTCCGAAGTATGAGGAAATTCCTGCATTCCTTATATTTTGTAGTAAATATAAAATTCCTTGGATCCTTAAATGGCAATATGTCGTTACGGCCACCCAAGAAGTCGCGGTATTCCAGCCTCCTTCTTCCATAGGAATTAGGTCAGCCCAAACAGTTATCTCCCCAATTTCTCAAGTCTCTCGCCGTTTTTATATTAAATGGTGGGATAAATTCGGTGTCAATAGGATAATTGGTCAAGTTCAGAAGGAATTTCCACCTTCTCCACCATCTCCCTTGACCTCCCCAGTTACCAAGACTCCAGCCATTGAGTCTTCCAGTAAATCTTCAGTTAAAGCATCTGAAAAATTAAAGTCAGTTGCTCCGTCGAGCCCGCGAAAGGTCACGGATGTTTCCAGTTATTCTAGTTCTTAGTTAAAAGTTCTCACAGATGGCATCCAGGCACGATTAGACCAGTTAGATGAAAAATCAGATGCAGTTTCTTCTCATTCCAGAGGAGAAAATGATAGTCAAAATCTAGATGATGATGATGATGATGATGATGATTGTGACCCCTATGGCACGATCAATCTTCAAGATGCTCAGGATCCTTTTGCCTGACCGTCTCAGTCAGCACCTGCTCCGGCAGCCTAGTCAAACTCAGTCAACCAGCACCAGCTCCGGCAACCTCGTCAGCAGCATATTTTGCTCCGACAGCCTCGCCAGCAGCATCTTCTGCTTTTCAACCAAAAGCAGCACTCAGTCAGACATCTGGCCCCACGGCCCCTTTAGGCAAAAGAAGACGTTTGCTTTTTCACCGAAAGCAGATTCTTTTTCCTTTACTTTATTTTAGTAAATATGTAATATGTTTTTTACTTTTACTTTACCCCAGTCATTGTAATAGTAATGTTGTAATAGTTCGTTTCCTTATTCTATAAAAGGAAATCGAATTCAGTTGTATGAGGCAGACTTAGAAAGACTTAGAGCTCCTTCTCTGACTAATCTTTAGCCTCCACCGCTGTTAAGCCTACTTAGCCTCTCTTCCTCTTATGTTCTTCTTCTTTTAGTTATCTTGTAAGTTAAAATTTTCCTGCACTTGTAAATAGTTTCAATCAATAAAACAAAACTTATTTTAGTAATTTAACTTGTGTTTGTATGCACATCTATCAGTTCTTCTTCTATTCCTGCTTCCAGTTTCCAAATGGTATGCAGTTTCCAGTTTCCAAATATATATATATATATATATATATATATATATATATATATCAATAAATAAATTTATTGATTTATCTCGAAGTTACAGAAGGTGCGGCGAAGAAGAACAAGGAAAAAGGCATAGTTATAAATTAGTTATGATGAACAATATTATTATGTTGTATTATTTTGTAAACCCTTTTTGTATATCTAAGGGGTATTTCTGTAATGTTAAGGTTAGTGGACCTAGGACTTATGTATTAACAACATATGTTAATGAGTTATGTATTCATATTTATATTTAAATGAGTAGTTAAATGTTATTATATTGTGGATCGTGAGCACCAAACTCGGGGGTCAGGTAGCCCGGATTTGGGGGCGTCACACCTTTGATCGACTACCATTTTTGATATACACCTTCTTTTTGTTATCCGTCAAAAAGGGGTGCTAGATATATAAGTTAACTACTAAACCAAAGTGGTAGCACTCAAAAATGTTGAGTACACAAGTAGTAGTGACTGTTTTAGCAAAAATAGTTTTGTCTTTAGAAAGAAAAATAAACTATTTTTGGACAGTCAATGCTAGGGGCAGTTTTGTTATTTTTATGACATTTAAAAATTTTGGAAAAATTTGGGATGATAATATGATGAATTATCTTTCAAACCCAAGTGGAATCACTAAAAAAAGAGTTGTAAATTTTCGAATGGACTGATTTTAACACAGTAGGTAAAAGAGAAAAATTTCGAAAACAAACTGCCCAAGATTTTGCAAGGGCAGTTTTGGCCACTTAAATTTTGACAAAAATTCCTGCCTTTTGGAACATGAAAATATGATATAAAGTAGCTCCTGTCCAAAAATGAGTTCATTCCGACCTAAAATGACCAAGTTATGACTATTTTAATATTTTGATTTTTCGGAAGAAAATTGCTATAACCGGAGTTCTATAACTCCGATGGCCACGAAATTTAAACTGGAGGGTCATGTTAAGATTTAGAATATTATGCCAAGAGATGGAAATTTTTGGAGTTGAGCATGATGGAGCTAATTTCTTAAGCCACACACTAAAAATAATTTTTGAAAAATACTAAAAGAAATTGAAAAATTACGGAAAAATACTTTTTGTGTATGAAATACATATATATAAGTATGGCCAAAAGATAGAAAAATAATAAATTGATTTGGTATTTTCGTTAAAGAATATATGGAATCCAGCTGGCTGGATTGAAAAATAGTTTAATCCAGTTTGCTGGATGGAAGGATTTAGAATCCAGGCTTGCTAGATTGAAGGATTTAGAATCCAGGCTTGCTGGAATAAAGGATTTGGAATCCAGGCTTCCTGGATTGAAGGATTTAGAATCCATGCTTGCTGGATTGAAAGTTTGTTGAATCCAGTTTGCTGGATTAGCCAATCCAGATGGCTGGATTGCATGTTTGAATAATCTAGACTATGATGTTAGTATTCGGCTTACTAGATTATAAGGAAGAGCTAATAAAAGGAAAGATTAAGTGTTAAATCATAAGGTATATGAAAAAGTAATTAACATATTATCAAAGAATGATAATAATAAAGAAGTTTTCAGGTAATAGATTATGTGGTTACGTGTTAACTAAATTACTGATAGAGTAATTGTATTACGATATAAAGTATGATATGCTGATTTTAAGATCAATCTTAACAATGATAGGTCTTTACAATAAATAGATTAAATTAAATTGTGTAGCAGTAGATCGCAGTCGAGGCAAGTTCTCTAACTCAAACTCAAACTTGAGTTATTAATTTTAAAGCATATTAGTGAATAATTATTGTTGATTATTCACATCTATATTGATTATTGATATTCGCACTCGGTGCAATTAAATTCTTGTTCTATTATTATTGAACTGTGAATTAGTTAAAGTTCTTTTATTCATGAACTGTTTAAGATATGGATCTATGCTCATTGTATCAGCTAGATCAAGTATATTAAAATTTGTTTAATCAAATATGGTGTTAAAAGCTATTCTTCACCAATTGACTTGGTAAGGACTCAAGACTGAGAAAAAGAACAACTTGATTAAAGCATTATTGAAAAATAATTATTGCTCGTACATTAAGTGTTTATGCATAATACACCGAGTATGAAAGGCTGATCCTCTTGATTACCAAAACTTATTAAAAGGACCAGTTTAAATACTGACAACCTTAGCATATGTTCATGGTCACTACGACCACTCAACATCTGTTATTCAATTATTCGAATATTCAGTTATCAAGACTTAATTCATGTTCTTTCACAATTAATTTCTATTGTTGAACATTGAACAATAAATTTCTTGCTAATCATGATATATCTTCTTCGTACTTAAACTTGCTAAGTAAATTTGTTGCTTACCCTTCCTATATCATGACATTTATTTCAGCCATGCCAGAGACATCCAAGAGGGACAAAGGCAAAGGAAAACTGCAGGAATAGATTGGGGCGTCACAGATTGGTATCAAAGCCGTAGGTTATACACTTTAGGATATGAAACCTAGGTTATAACCTTAGAGGAAAACTCGTATAGAGTATGCTAAGAGGAGGATTGTGGAGTTTCATCTAGTATAGCTTGTACATAATAAAATATTATTTCATTTTATCAATGAATATATTTTATTGTGATACTGATGTTGTGTTTGTTTGGTTATAGGATGTCTGAGGAAGGACAAGGTAGCCATACAGTGAAGCAAGAGCCGATAGATCCGATAGAGGATCATGCTGATAGTGACGAGCGTGACGAGGATGTGATGGAGGATTTGTTCGAAGAGAACATGGTGCTGGAGAATAGAGTGACAAAGTTAGAGCAGGAGAATGCCACTCATCAGTTTACTGAAACTCAATACAAGGAGCTGGCATATCAAGCTCAGAACGAGTTTGCTGAGATGAATATATAGTTGCAGGAGCAGGTAACCTTGGCTACGCATATGGTTGCCATGAATGCTAAGCTGAGGGAGATACTAGAACAAGAGAAGAATAAGTTTGCGGTATTGAGTATTGAGCATCAGGCATTGCACCTGAGGTTTGACTTAGAGATCGCTAACAGGATCCGAGTTGAGGATGCCTAGGTACGGGCAGCGAGAAGAGTGGATCAGTTAGAGGTTGAGGTAGAGGCTGGACGGGTTAGGATGGAGTCCTTGGGACGGGCTTTAAATGCAACATATACTGGTCCCCAAGTAGGAGAAAGGAGGTCATACCTCGAGATTGGCGAGTCGAGTCGATCTATTAGACGTCGACTTATGGATGGACTCATTCCACAGAGCAGGAGCATGCAGGCGCACCCTCTCCAGACGCGCAGTGATAGTTTAATAACTTTCTATTGTATATAGATGCAGTAGAACCCCTTTTGTTTATTAGGGTTTTATGCTTGATGTAAACCTCAGACTGTGCGAGGTAGTATGTAAATATGATGTATCCCCATATTAGGTGTGTAGGGGAGTATGTCTTTTGATAGATCCCATCTCTGGATGTTAAGAATGGGATAGTTAGCATTTATAAAAATATGCCAGGTATGTGTGCGACACAAAAAAATTTTTGGTATACAAATATAAATGCAGTATTATAATTACTTATTTGATCAAATAGAAAAGTATTAAGAATTAAAATGAGAAGCTATCTGTTTGAAAAGTCAGTAAATCGAATATGATAATTCAGCAAGCTGAATGTGTTATTCAGCAAACAGAATATGTGAATTCAGTAAGATGAATATGTTAATTCCACAAGCTGAATTAGTCAATTCAGCAGGTTGCATTCGTTAATACAACATTATGATAATATGATTGTTAGAGTTTAAATTACATGTTATATTTTAAACACTTAGAATATATATCATATAATTAAACTCGATGTAATAAATCAAGGTTTTGTTTAATCAGATAATGCCGCCAAGACGTTTAAATAGTAACCAGAGGGAGGAAAGATCTATAAATAATGAAGAAGGTCAGGTAGACCCAATGCAGAACTTTGTTGATATGTTAGCTCAGGCTATGCAAAATCAAGCACCAGCAGCTAGAGGTAGGCCAGATGTTGGATTGACGAATTTTAAAGACTTTAAAGCAGTCGGACCACCAGAATTTAAGGGAACCACAGACCCTATTGAAGCTCAGACCTAGGTGAAGGAGATGGAAAAAGCATTTGTGATTGCTAGAGTAGCAGAGGGGCAAAAGACAGCTTTTGCTACCTATTTAATGAAAGGTGAAGCTAATTATTGGTGGGAATCAAACCAGGCGAGAGCCGGAACAGCAGTGGTAACTTGGACAAGGTTTAAGGAGTTGTTCTTCGAGAATTATTTCTCGCCAAGCATGTAAGCCAGAATGGAAGTGAAATTTCTTGAATTGAAGCAAGAAAACATGACAGTTTCAAAATACGCAGCTAAATTTAACGAGCTAGCAAGATTTTCACCACATCAGGTGGACACAGAGACAAGAAAGGCGCGCAGATTTGAGAATGGATTGAAGCCTTGGATATACAGTAAGGTGGCAGTTTTGCAGATTAATACGTTTTCAACGTTGTTGAAAAAGGCTATCATTGTAGAAGGTGGTAGTGAAGCGGTGTCCAAGTACAATAGAGAAAAGAATAAGAAGAAGGTGGAAGGTGGAAATCAGGGTGCCAGTAGCGGTGGCAGTAACAGCAAGAAACGCAAGTGGAACAACAGTGGCAATGAATCAGGAACGCAACAAGGAAATACTCAGTAGAAGAAGCCAGCGTGTTCAAAGTGTGGAAAGAATCACTCAGGAGAGTGTATAAAAGGGAAAAATATATGTTATAATTGTGGTCAAGAAGGACAAATTTCACCAAATTGTCCTAAGCCGAAGAAAGGTGGTTATTTTTCTTGTGGAGGAACGGGGCATCGATTCAAGGATTGTCCATTGAAGAAGAATACAGATGGAGGAAATGGAAACAAGAGCAGTTCTACAAAGTTAACTATTGGAGGGCCAACGTAGCAGAGCAAGCCGATAGCAAGAACATTTAATATGACTATGCAAGACGCAGTTGCATCAAAGGAGGTGGTGTCAGGTATTATTCCTATCAATAAAATAAATGCCTACTTATTATTTGATTTGGGAGCTACCTATTCATTTGTGTCTGATGAATTTGCTAGAAGATTAAACTTACCATGTGAAAAGTTAAAGAACCCAATGAATATAGAAGTTGCAAACAAAGAAGTGATCCCTGTAGAGTTTATCCATAACAACTTAGGTGTGGAAATAAGGGGACATAAGTTAAGCGTGAATTTGATTCCTATACGCTTAGGAGAATTTGATGTTATCTTAGGGATGGATAGGTTGTTTAACCATGAGGCAGTTATAGACTGTCAGAAGAAAAGTATACGCCTTAAGATAATATGCCTTAAGACACTGAATAAGTCTAAGGTTGTATTTTATGGTAGCAAGTCGCCAAGACAAGCGAGTTGTCTGACGATTATGCAGGCCAAGAGAATGCTACGGAAAGGGTGTGAAGGTTATTTGGCTCATGTAGTGGATACACAGATGGTGAATTCGGACATGGTACAGATACATATAGTTAATGAGTTTGGGTATGTCTTTCCAGAAGAAATTTTGGGACTACCTCCAGACAGAGAAATAGAGTTTGTGATTGATTTAGTACCAGGGACAGCGCCGATATCAAAAACGTCGTATCGAATGGCTCCAATAGAAATGAAAGGGTTAATGATCCAGCTACAAGAGTTGTTGGATAAGAAGTACATTCAACCTAGTGTATCTCCGTGGGGAGCACCAGTGTTGTTTGTAAAGAAGAAAGATGGTTCGATGAGATTATGTATGGATTATAGAGAACTGAATAAGGTGACAATGAAGAACAAGTGTCCGTTACCAAAAATAGACGATATGTTTGATCAACTTAAGGGAGCAAGATGTTTTTCAAAGATTGACCTGAGAACTGGTTATCATCAGTTGAAGGTGAGAATAGAGGATGTACCAAAGATAGCATTTTGAACTCGTTACGGTCATTATGAGTTCTTAGTGATGTTATTTGGACTGACGAATGAGCCAGCTACTTTTATAGACTTGATGAACAGATTATTTAAACTGTATTTGGATAAATTTGTGGTGGTGTTCATTGACGACATTTTGCTGTATTCAAAGACTGAAGAGGAGCATGCTGAACACCTACGGATGGTGTTAGAAATGTTGAGAAGGGAGAAGCTATATGTAAAATATTCAAAGTGTGAGTTCTGGTTGAAGAGAGTTTAATTTTTGGGACATGTTATCGATAACGAGGGAATTTTTGTTGATCCAGCTAAAGTAGAAGGGGTGAAAAATTGGGGACAACCGAAGACTCCAATAGAGGTCAGAAGTTTCTTGGGATTGGCAGGATATTACTGAAGGTTAATTCAGGATTTCTCGAAGATAGCGACACCATTAACTAATCTGACGAGGAAGACTGTTAAGTAAGTGTGGACGGAAAAGTGTGGACGAAAAAGTGTGGACAAAGTTTTCATGAATTGAAGAAGCGACTAAGTGAAGCACCTGTGTTATCTTTACCAGATAGTACGGGAGGTTTTATAGTGTATAGTGACGCATCACACAAAGGACTAGGTTACGTATTAATGCAGAATGGTAAAGTCATTGCGTACGTGTCACGACAGTTAAAAGACTATGTGAAGGGATACCCTACCCATGACCTTGAATTGGCTGCGGTAGCATTTGCCCTTAAGATTTGGACACATTATCTCCACGGAGAAAAGTGTGAGATATACACAGATCATAAAAGTCTGAAGTACATCTTTACGCAGAAGGAATTAAATATGAGGTAAAGGAGATTGTTAGAATTGATCAAGGACTATGATTGTGATATTCTATATCATCCGGGAAAGGCTAATGTAGTGGCAGATGCTTTAAGAAGAAAGAGCCAAGAAAAATTGTTTGTATTAACAGACTAGAAAGAATTAGTAAGAGAAATGGAGAAAATGGAGTTGGAGGTGAAAAATCCGAAGGATTCGGATAAAGTAATAGAAATGGAAGCAAGTCCGACTTTATTAGACAAAGTGAAAGAATCACAAGGGAATGATGAAGAATGCGGTTGAATAACAGAATCTATTCTCATAATGGGTATGGCATAGCTGCGCTACACCCTAGTATAAATAGGGCGCAGCTGTGCCAAGCTTAGAACAGAAGCAGTGACTTTCTCTGTTTTGCATAGCCTTGCTTAACTCTGATTCCTTTCGATTTAAACATGTCCCAATCCAACATTTAAGAGTTCATATATGTAAGCACACTTCCTAAACACATTATGGCATGCTAATTCACATTGATTAATAGAGAATTCCAAGAAATTTTGAGAACTTGGCAAAAACCCAATTAAGTACAAAAGTTGAGATTCTATACCTCTTGGGGCTTAATAAACTTAGTTTCCTCCTTCTGAATTTTCTAGCCTCTTCTTTGGACCACAACTCACTCACTCTCAAGTTATCAGTGTTTTAATAGCCAAGAACAAACAACGTAAAACTAAAAATGGACTGCTATTTATAAAGAAAACTCGGACTAGGCAATTACATTGCACTGAGGTTGAATTCATAGAGTATTAGAAGAAAACATTAGTTATTTGAGAGTGGTTTAACAACCCACCACCAGTCATATCCATAACCATTGGCTTAGTAATCATCACCTATGCTTAGCCACTGATATTAGCTTGGAAGTTACATAAATAGGCCATAGGTTACTGTTTGCTCAACTGATGAATTTTATATTACAACAACGTGCTTCAACTTTTGCTCAGTTAGTTACTTTAACTCCCAAATATAATTTTAATGTAAAATTGTTATCATATTAGAAAATTTTAGGGATTATTTATGTACTTAAATACACGCAATAATATAACGCAGTTAGGTATTATTGTCTGGGCATCTCCCATTATTATTTTTACTCTTCACATAACCACATAATAACATTATTTAATATTAAATACTTATTTAAATATTTAATTCCTTTCCCAATCTCTAGAATACACAGCTATTTTAATCATTTCTATATTAAAGATCACATGTGATTTTATTGTACTACTTGGTACCTCATGTCATTAAAATGTACTCTTATTATATGGTTTTATTAATGTCACACATACTACAAAAGTGTTCCATTTCATTTCTACAGTAGAAAACTAATTTTCCCCAGATTGGCCACTGGCACAGCTGCGCCATTTTGTACTGCTGGGAGGGCGCAGCTGCACCGGTCCCTAGCAGTGCCAAAATAGTTTAGCTTCAAGCCAGTTCCCATTTATATCACCACACTAGTTTTACATGATATGAATTAACTACCACATCAATGATATTACTAATCTAAGAGTGTATTCATTCCTTATATGGAATCACATAATCACACACAATTAATCTTCCTCTTGGTTTAATCGCTAAAATCTCCCTTCTCATGCCACACAAGACATTTCTCAATTTCTCATTGTCAATTCCACACTTCTCAATTCACTTTGCACTAATCAAATTACTCATAGTATAACACATCAATATTTATATGCAAATAAATATCCATTTCCTTATTATATTAAATAATTATTTATTCTTGAAATTCTCGGTTCTTACAAACATTATAGGTTTAGTTCCATCTTTTAATACAACTTGTTAACTTGGTTTAAATTCTGCTCATTACCATCATTCACATATATAGGACTGAAATCTCAAATCTTAAGTTTAAACAACATCATATCATCTCATGGACATCATTTTTTAACATGGTTTAACCAGTTACAAAACATAGCAGTTTTAAGGTCAGAAGACCTTTTCTAATTTATTTTTATTATTCTCTTATTATATTGTCCATTAGTCACACTTTCACTTAATTATTTAATATAAACTCCACTTTATTTAACAAATCATTACCCTTATAATTTAATTACTTAATTAAATTTGAATATTTTCATTCTCTCACTATTATTACACTCGAATAAATTATTCCATAATAATTTTCATCGAATATTTATTTTATTCCATAAATATTTCAACTAAAATATTTATTTTATTTGATAAATATTTTAATAATAATTTCCATCTAATATTTATTTTATTCCATAAATATTTCAACTAAAATATTCATTTTATTTTATAAATATTTTAATAATAATTTCCATCAAATATTTGTTTTATTCCATAAATATTTCAACTAAAATATTCATTTTATTTGATAAATAATTTAATTAATTTTTTTTACATGTCGGGGTGGGGTAATTTAGTTTGGTAATGCCCGCCGGGGCGGGGTTACCAAGATTGAGTTTCTGCAGTTCGCGAAGAACATAGAACAATGCCAATTTAGGCCAAAATCTCACAGAAACAACGAATACAGTTTCAACCATATGTTCTAAACTTAACATAAACATTCTATAACATTCTTAGCATGCTTTTAACAAATTTAATCACATAAACAACAAGAATTGAACTTATAATTTTCATGTTCTTGCTATTTTTCAAAGTTTCGTCAAATTTCATGAAATCACACATTACAGATTCATTATAACACCAAATCAGCTCGTTTAAGTTTCGTTCTTTTCGTTTTTACATATATTAACATAATCAATTATCAATTTATCGTTTAACGTACAATTAAGGCACCGATTTTTATACTTATGGGCCACATTCAAACATTATTTCTCTGTAACCTTTAATATTCCAACTTAATCTTAATTTCATGGATTAATTCACCCAAAATTGTATATAAACATCATACATTAGATTATTCATGCTTATAAACAATTATAACAACTTTTCAGCAATTACTCATGAAATTCCAATTACAGAAAGCTAAAAGCCAATTTTCATGAAAAGTTCCTATGTACGTAAATTAAAAGTTTAGATTAAGGAATTACCCTTACTTTCTCTGTCAAGATTGCTAGAGAGTGGAAGAAAACTCCTTAATTCTCCAATTTCTTCTTCAATTCTCTCAAACTCTCTTTTCTCTCTGCAATTTCTTTGTTTTAGGCTTAGGAAAGAAAAATCGTAGAAGGCACAATACTGATATAATGCGCGTCATGCACAACATTGGTGTCAGTTAATGCCACTACGCAATTAACTGCTCCCACATTCAGAAGGCCATGTTTGGCTAGAACATTAAATGCCTTTTCCACTTAATTTAATTAAACTCTTATTATATAGTTTAATAATGTTACACACATTTAAGTAATTAATCAAATATCTTATTCAATTAAATCACATAGTCACATAATTAATTTCTCATTTATTAAATATAGCAGTTAATTTATATTCTCAATAAATCTCCAATTAATTATTTAATTAATTAGAACAATAATAAAATTATTTAACAACTCATTTAATTTTAGTTTAATAATCTCAATTAAATTCATATTTTGAATTATAACATTATTCCTCATTAATTTAATTAATGTAACACATTTAATTAAATTAATCTACTACAATTCCATCAAATATATATATATATATATATATATATATATATATATATATATATATATATATATTAATTAATAAAAATATTTATTCAATTCAATAAATATTTAATATTATTTACAAAAAAAATCTTGTTCGTCACACAAAACCTTCAACATGACTGTGCAAAACGCGGTGAAATTAAAAGATGTTGTGTCAGGTATTATCCCAATCAATGATATAAATGCATATGTATTATTTGATTTGGGTGCTACTTACTCGTTTATATCTAATGAATTTACTAAGAGGTTAGGATTGCCTAGTGAAAAGTTGAATTTCCTTTTAAACATAGAAATTACGAATATGGAGGTGATTCATGTTAGATTCGTATACAAGAATTGTAAGGTGAATATTAAGGGGAATATTATGACAGTAGATTTAATCCCGATTAAACTTGGAGAGTTTGACGTCATATTGGGAATGGATTGGCTATTCAATTATGAAGCGATAATTGATTGCCAAAAGAAAAGTGTAAACTTTATGACTCCGCCAAATGCAGTCTTTTATGGTAGCAAATAGCCTAGACAAGTGAGATGTCTGACGATTATGCAGGCCAAGAAATTATTGAGTTAAGGTTGTGTAGGATATTTAGCTTACATAGTCGATACTCAAAGAAAGGGTGTGAAACTGGAAGAGATACCAGTTGTTAGGGATTTTGCGGACGTATTTCTGGAAGATTTTCTAGGACTAGGGATTGCTCCGATATCGAAGGCCCCGTACAGGATAGCTCCGGTAGAGATAAAGGAACTAATGGTACAACTGTAAGAGCTACTAGACAAGAAGTATATTCAGTCGAGTGTATCACCGTGGGGAGCTCCAGTATTATTTGTGAAGAAGAAGGATGGGTCGATGCGTCTTTGCATTGATTATAGGGAGTTAAACAAAGTCATTATTAAGAATAAGTATTTGTTGCCAAGAATAGATGACTTGTTTGATCAATTAAAAGGAGTCAAGTACTTCTCGAAGATAGATTTGAGAAGTGTGTGTCATCAATTAAAAGTAAGGAAGGAGGATGTACCGAAGGCAACATTCAGAACTCGGTATGGACACTACGAGTTTCCGGTAATGTCTTTTGGTTTGACCAATACCCTTACAACATTCATGGATTTGATGAACAGGGTGTTTAAACAATTTTTAGACAAGTTCATTAATGATATTCTGGTGTACTCTAAATCTCAAGAGGAACACGTGGAACATTTATGTTTGACGTTGGAGATGCTAAGACGGGAAAAGTTATACACGAAATTCTCTAAGAGTGAATTCTGGCTAGAACGTGTGCAATTTCTTGGGCATGTGATTTACAAAGATGGGATTTCGGTGGATCCATCAAAGGTCGAAGCTATAATAAATTTGGTACAACCAAGAACACCATCGAAAGTGAGAAGTTTTTTGGGATTGGCAGGTTACTACAGACGGTTTATTCAAGACTTTTCTAAGATTGCCACTCCATTGACGAATTTGACTAGGAAAGCCATAAAATTTATGGCACCTGAAAAAGAAGCTTAGCATGGCACCTGTGTTGTCACTCCCTGATGATACAAGAAACTTTGTGGTGTATAGTGATGCATCACATAAAGGACTAGGTTGTGTGCTTATGTAAAAGGGAAAAGTCATTGCGTATGCATCAAGGCAACTAAAGGACTATAAGAAAGGATATTTGACTCATGATTTGGAGTTTGCTGTGGTGGTATTTGCTCTGAAGATATGAAGACATTATCTCTATGGAGAGAAATATGAGATATATACGGACCATAAAAGTCTGAAATATATTTTCACACAGAAGGATCTAAACATGAGTCAGAGGCGATGGTTATAACTGATAAAAGATTATGATTGTGAAATCTTTTATCATCCGGGTAAAGCGAATGTGGTTGCCGATGCCTTGAGTAGAAAGGGTCGGGAGAAGTTGATGTTCCTAACTGCTCAGGAGGAGTTTATCTCAGCAGTGGCAAGGCTAGAGTTTGAAATAAAACTTCCAAAAGAATCCGATGAAAGATTATTCCATATGGAAGCTAGTCCAACTTTAGTGGACAAAGTGAAGAACGATCAACTACAAGATGAAGAATGTGGTAAAATCAAAGAAAAAGTGTTCAAGGGTAATGAAATGAAGTTCAAGATCGATGTCGAAGGACTATTGAGGTTCGAATGAAGAATTTGGGTCCTAGCAGTACCGAATATTTAAGACGAAATCTTGACTGAACAACATAACTCAAGATATTTAATTCACCCAGAGTGTACGAAGATGTATCAGGATTTAGGACAGCATTTCTGGTGGCCAAATATGAAACGAGATGTTACAGAATGTGTCGCGAAATACTTGCCATGTCAAAGAGTCAAAGCCGAGCATCAGAGACGAAGAGGATTACTTCAGTCGTTGAAAAAACCAGAATGGAAATGAGAGCATATCACAATGGATTTTGTGGTAGGTTTTCCGACTACTCAGAAGGGGTACGATGAAATTTGGGTAATAGTGGATAAGTTTACAAAATCAGCACACTTTTTGCTGATAAAGATTAGATTTAATCCTGATCAGTTGGCAAAGTTGTACGTCAAGGAGATCTTTTTGAGACATGGAGTTTCAGTGTCAATTGTGTCAGGCAGAGATCTGCGATTCACCTCAAACTTCTGGAAGAGACTACAAGAATGCATGGGAACACAATTGAGAATGAGTATGGCATACCATCCTCAAACGGACGACCAAAGCGAACGAACAATCCAGACTTTAGAATATATGCTAAGAGCGTGTATTATGGATTTCAAAGAAAACTGGGATGATCACTTACCGTTTGTAAGACCCCAACTTTTATGAATAATGATTAATTTTTCTCAAAATATATTTTTAATATTATGGTGTGGATTTGATATAATGTTATAGTTGTGGGTAATATTTATAAATTTTGCAAAGTAAGCAAGTTGTTATAAAATATTCGATTGGTTGGGGAATATTCGCTTTAACAGAAAATATTCGTACGACAACACAATCATTGGTGGACTCCGCAATAGAATTACTATCGGAGTTTGAAAATGACAGAAATAACTTTTTATAAAAATAACGTTGAAAGTTTTACCGTTAACTGTTGAAATATTCGGTGATAAAAGTACAGTAATACGCGTGGTTGCATAGTAGCACATGGTATTGGATGCTTACGTGAGAAGTCACTCAGTTATACTCAATTATTGTTACAGTAATTGCTGCATAGTATCTCACATTATTGATTCAATTATTGTCGCAGTGTCATCTGCACAATATTTTATTTTATTAAATCAATAATTGAGATGACAAAGTTATTCATATTATTATTTGCAGTATGGATAATGTTTAGAAATTTCTGTTGAGGAAAGGGGTTTGGTCACCTAATTGCGCACCAATATGGAGAAATCCTAATTGAAAAGCCCCCTCTTTCCTGGGAATGATCCAGTTGTTAATATTGCAAGTTATATTATTGATGAATAATTGTTGTCTAAAAATGTGTTTTGTGAAGTCAAGTGAATTGAGATAAATAGAGGAGATTTTTATGAAGTATTTGTTGTAAAATTGGCTTATTATTTGGATCCCCACTTACCCATTTTTCAAAACAGTCGGTAGAAGTTATCTCAATTTTATTTATATATATATATATATATATATATATATATATATATATATATATAAATTATTTTTGTCACGGGGGGGGGGGGGGGGGGGGGGGAAGGGATGACAGGGAAGGGAGGGAGTATATTTATATAAATATATATTTTATAAGTTTTGTTTTTTATGAAAAATTGAATATATTATATTTTATTATGTATAGTGTTTGCATAGTGTCTGCATAGTGACTGCATAGTAAAATCAAAAAATCGCCAGAAATCTGTGAATAAGTTACTGTGCAGTCCGTGATTTTTTCCTTACTCTGCATCCAAATAGTATTGTGTCATTCTCCTATAAATAGGATGCTTAGGTTAGAATTAAAAATCACACCAGAATCAGAAAATTCTTCTTTTATAATATTGAGCCTATTTCTTTAGAGTTTAAGGAAGCTTTAATCGTAGAAAATAGTATAAGTTTTCTTCAAGAATATCTCCGCCCTACCAGTCAGAAGTACTTTCTTTTTAAGGTAAGGGATATTATTTTTGTTCAATATTCGTAAGAAATAATATTTTCTTCCATACTCTGTAGTATGTAAGTAATATTATTTCGTTTCAGATTCCGAATTCTACACACATTTTGTTAAAGTATGGCTTCTATACTCGTTGAAATTAGTAGAATATCCTTGAAATTTGCTCTTCATCTAGTATCTTTTCATAAAAATAGTATTCTGAGCATTCTTGATAAATTTTAATTTTTTCACGTCGGGGTACTATTCACGGGGTAATATTCTCGAAGTACTATTCACGAGATACTATTCACGAGGTACTATTCACTCAGGTACTATTCACCCGGGATACTATTCATGATAAAAATTGATTTTTTTTCGGTCCAAATTATTTTTGATACAATATTTTTCTTGAATTTTACTCTACAAAGTAGTATCATGTTGACAATTTAGACATTATTAAATTCTAAATAAATTGAATTATAAATCTTTTAAATTTATCCTTGCTCTCATTTAATTGAATTCTTATATCATTGTCATCATCCTCATGCTTATATTGTGATGAAAGTCATCTTTGGTCCGTAGTGCATAGATAGACTATTGATTGGTATGATTATGGCAATGGATTATTCGGTATAGTCATGATTTGTAATGTTACAAATGATGTGGTAAAAGTCCTCATTGGCCCATAGTGCATTGATGGACAGTTGTTAGCATGATCATGACCATTGGTGATAACACGAATATCCTTAGCCCATAGTGCATAGATAATTCAGTGATGTGGTTTATTTATTGAGCTGAATCTCAGCGATAAAATTGATGATAAACTTTTTAAATCATAAAAGATAGTAGATATCATGCTCTACTTGACTCTTCTAATGGATTACTTGTTTCGCTACAGTTAAACTTGTTGTTTATTATATTCTATCAGTTTAACACTGTTGAAGGCTAACAATAATTTATTCTGCATTATCTTAGTCATAATATTTCTTACTGGGCTAGTTGAGCTCACCCTTTTGCTTTCATTGTTCTCTTCAAGAAATGAGAACGTAGCCGAGAGTAGTCGGGGAATGGAGTGATTGTCCGAGATGGTGGCTATAGTAGTCCTCACTATTTTATAAAAATAATGTGATAATAATTATAATGAGGACTCCATTTGAGTTTGGATATTGTCTAGAAGACAATATTCATGTTAAAACTCTCATCTCTTGTTGTATAATTAACTTTGAATTTGAATTTTGTAACATGTATTTGGTGACCCAAGATAGGTGATGTATGCCTATTTTGGGGGCGTCACAGTTGGTATCAAAGCTTAGGGATATGATCCCTGGCTGAGATGTGAAACTAGAACTGGGAGGGGAGAGACAGGTAAATCCTTCGCTAGTATGACCTACCTAAGCTTATTTATTATTTAATTGGTTGGTCAGAATATAGGGGTATTATGTGACATATCAATAAACCCTTGTTTTGTGGTAGTGTTTGAAAATGACATCTGAAAATGTTGAGATAAGAAATACAGCACAGGAGACCATTGAGTCACCATATATCAATAACCAGGATAATGTGCATAAGGAAGGCAATAATCCTCATGTAAACAACAACATCGGCCAAATGATGAACGATGGGATGTTCAGAGGCTTTCTGCAATTCATGCAATATCTGGCGAGAGAGACTCCTGTGCAAAATGCAAGTGGAAACACTGGAAACTCATGGATGGTCACCGCTAAGCAGTTCAAGGAGCTGGGACCACCGATGTTTTTGGGAAAGACAGAACCACTTAAGGCAGAGACGTAGATTAAGCAGATCACCAAGATATTTAATGTCTTGGGATGCTCCAAGGAGCAAAAGGTTCCCTTTGCCACGTTCATGTTGTAAGGAGAGGCAGATTATTGGTGGAAATATATAACACGTACTCAGCCTGTCGCACTCAAGATATCTTGAGAGAAGTTCCAAGAATTGTTCAACGACAAGTACTTTCTCGAAAGTATTCATCACATGAAGGAGGTATAGTTCATCAAGCTAGAGTAAAACAATATGACTGTGTCGTAATATGAGGCTAAGTTTGCGGAGTTATCACGGTTTGCATCCCATTTGGTAGATAATGAGGAGATAATGACGCGAATATTTCTACGAGGTTTGAAACCCGAAATATGTCAATACCTCATTTCTCACAAACTTTGTTTGTATTCAGATGTTGTGAATAGGGTTCAGTTATTGGAGCGCGATAATGAGTCAACCCAACCAAGAGAGAGCAGCCGGCTAATTGATAATACCAGTGGTAGCAGTCATCGAAGCGGTGACAACAAACATGGAGGGAATCAACATGCCAAAAATGGTAACCACTTCGGTGGTAATCATGGCCAAGACAATAGAAGTGAAAATTTCAAGAAGAGAAGGTTCAACAATGATGGAAAGACAGCAGCACCAGCACCCATTTTCAAGGAATAAGAACGACCACCGATCGTATGCTTTAAATGCGGAGGGGACAGACACATCAGTCCAAATTGTACGATGCAGTCCAAAGCATGTTATAATTACGGAAGAGAAGGTCACTAACCCGATTTTGTCATCCAGTGAAGTTAAGTCCAGCTGGGATGGAGACACCGAAGGTCGTCCCAGACAAGTCAAAGCTGGTAGTTCAAGGGAGAGCGTTTGTCGTGACCTCCCAAAAAGTGAGGAACCCGAATGAAGTTATCACGGGTAAGCTAATTATAAACTCTTGCGAAGTTTATACCTTATTTGATACCGGTTCTACCCATTCTTTTATTTCTCCTACTTGCGCTCAACGTTTAAATTGAACTCCAAAGAAATTAGATTTTGACTTATATGTTAAAACTCCGTTGCGAGAAACCTTTATTACATCAACTGTTTAAAAGTCTTGTTTGATTTAAATCGGTACCCTCACATTACCTATCAATCTTATCTCTTTGAAAATACTTGCATTTGATGTGATTTTAGGGATTGATTAGTTAACTACTCATCATGCTAAAATTGATTATTTTCGTAAGGTTGTTAGCTTTCATATTCCTAACCAACCTATTATGTGAATTCAAGTAACCAAACCACTAAAGTCAATCACTGTCATATCAAGCCATAAAGCTATTTGTTTATTAAAAAAATGAATGTCAAGTTTTCTTAGCCCATGTCACGGATTTAAACAAAAATACGTCAAATTTAAATGATATTTCTATTGTAAATAAATTTCCTGATGTATTCCTTGAAGAACTTCCTAGCCTACCCCCGGAGCATGAAATCGAATTTTGTATCGACCTTGAACTCGGTACAAAACCCATTTCCAAAGCCCTATATTGAATGGCTCCTATTAAACTTCAGAAGTAAAAAATCCAACTGTAGGAATTGTTAGACATTGGTTTCATTCGTCCTAGTATGTCTCCTTGGGGTGCTCATGTTCTATTCGTAAAGAAAAAAGATGAGAGTATGCGACTTTGTATTGATTATCGGGAGTTGAATCATGTAACCTTCAAAAATAGGTATCCGTTACCTCGCATTGATGATCTGTTTGACTAGTTGCAAGGTGCCAAATTATTTTCAAAGATCGATCTTCGTTCTGGATATCATCAGTTAAAGATTAAAACTAATGACATTCCAAAGACCGCTTTCAGAACTCGGTATGGGCACTACGAATTCCTAGTCATGTCTTTTGGATTAACAAATACTCATGATGCCTTCATGGATATGATGAACCGAGTATTCAAGGAATATTTGGATCATTTTGTGGTTATCTTTATTGATGGCATCCTCATTTACTCCAAAAGTCGTGAAGATCATGAGCAACACTTGAGGCTGATACTCCAAAAGCTTCGTGAAAACAAGTTATACGCCAAGGTGAAGAAATGCGAGTTCTGGCTTGAGGAAGTAGCATTCTTTGGGCACGTGATATCGAATCACGGAATATATGTTAACCCAACGAAGATTAAAGTAATACAAAGCTGGGACCAACCTAAGTCAGTGACCGAAGTACGTAGCTTTCTGGGCTTAGCTAGTTATTATCAGAGATTCGTGGAAGGATTTTCTCAAATCGCTACTCTATTAACTCAGCTGACTCGAAAAGATCTAAAATTCAGTTTGGAGTGAGGAATGTGAAAAGAGTTTTTAAGAACTCAAGAGGAGACTCATTTTAGCTCCTATTCTGATAATACCATCTGGTTCGGAGGGATTTGTCATCTACAGCGATGCTTCAGGTAGAGTGTTAGGATATGTTCTTATGCAACATGGGAAAGTCATAGCCTATGCCTTACGACAACTCAAAGAATATGAGAAGAATTATCCTTCTCATGATCTAGAGTTGGCAGCTGTCATTTTTGCACTTAAAATCTGGAGGCATTACCTGTATGGAGAGAAAGTGGAGATCTATACAAATCATAAAAGTCTAAAATTTTTCTTCACCTAAAAAGAACTCAACATGCGGCAACGACGTTGGCTCGAGCTATTGAAAGATTACGATCATACCATTCAAAACCATCCTGGAAAAGCGAACGTGGTAGCTAACGCGTTGAGTAGAAGATCATATGCGGGTACGAGTGCGATATTGTCAACGCAAAGGCCCATTTGGTATGACTTACAAAAGATGGAGATAGAGTTAAAAACTCCAGGGACCCACGTGATGATGTTGAATATACGAGTAGAACTGACTTTAATTAATAAAGTTAAAGCTACTCAAACTACGGACCTAGAGCTGATGCGTATGAAGAAGAAAGTACAAGAAGGTGTTATTTCAAAAGTAAAAATTGATGAAGATGGAATACTTCGAGTTAACTCCAGACTTTGTGCTCCTAACAACCCTAATTTAAAGTATAAAATCATGATGGAGGCGCACAACACACCGTTTGTAATCCATCTTGAGAGTACCAAAATGTATCGTGATCTTCGACATACATTTTAGTGGAGCAATATGAAAAGAGAGATCGCAGAGTTTATCTCAAGGTGTTTAACTTGTTAATGTGTCAAGGCGGAGCATCAAGTGCCAAAAGGCCCATTGCAACCTCCAAGAGTTTGATTTAGAAATCCGAGACAAAAAGGGAACAAAAAATTAAGTAGTGGATCACTTATCTAGGTTGGAGAACACCCCACATTCGGGAGATGCTGACAAAGCCATAAATGACTTCTTCCCGGACGAACAACTATTTGTCGCCCAAAGCAAAGTGCCATAGTATGCAGACTTTGCGAATTTTGTCGCTTGCCAAGTGCTTCCTCCAAACCTAAGCTATCAACAAAGGAAGAAATTCCTAAAAGATGCCAAAAATTTTTGTGGGATGAGCCCTTCTTATTCAAGCAATGTTCTGATCAAATTCTGAGAAGATGCTTACCGGATGAGAAAATTGATGGTGTGCTACATAACTGCCACTCTTCACATTATAGAGGGCATTTTGGAGGTCAACGAACTGTAGCTAAAGTGCTTCAGTCTGGATTTTATTGGCCCACCATGTTCAAAGATACACACACACATGTGTTGCACTGCGACAGATGCCAAAGGGTGGGCATCTGTATGGGGTATCCTGGAGGTGGAGTTATTTGAATTGCCATTGCAGAATATCCTGGAGGTGGAGTTATTTGATGTATGGGGTATCGACTTCATGGGTCCATTCCCGTCCTCCTACAACAATCTTTATATTCTAGTGGCGGTGGATTATGTCTCCAAATGGGTGGAAGTAGTTGCCTTGCCAACAAATGATGCTAAGGTAGTGCTCTAGTTCCTTAAGAAAAACATCTTCACTCGTTTTGGCACGCCTCGGGCTATTATCAGCGATGAAGGGTCGCATTTTTGTAACAAATACTTTGAAGCCCTTCTAGCTAAGTATGGGGTGACCCATAAGATAGCCACCGCTTATCATCCACAGACTAGTGGGCAAGCCAAAATTTCCAATCGTGAAGTAAAACAAATCTTGGAGAAAATTATCAACCCCAATCGCAAGGACTGGTCTAAGAAGCTTGACGATGCCTTGTGGGCTTACCGCACAGCTTACAAAACGCCTATCGAAATGTCTCCGTATAGGCTTGTCTATAGTAAGGCATGCCATCTTCCAGTGGAGTTGGAGCACAATGCTTATTGGGCTATTCAGAAGCTTAACTTTGATCTAGAAGTAGCCGATGAGAAACGACTCTTGCAACTCAATGAATCGGACGAGTTTCGTCTGCAAGCATACGAAAATGCTAAGTTGTATAAGGAGAAAACAAAGATGTGGCACAATAAAAAGATCCTCGAAAGAAGTTTCGAGCTGGGTCAGAAGGTTCTCCTTTTTAACTCCCGTCTAAAAGGGAAGCAAAAGTCCAAATGGTCGGGGCCATTCACAATAGCCAAGGTGTATCCATATGGGGCAGTAGAGGTTGATGACCCCAATTTTGATAAAACCTTCAAGGTTAATGGTCAGCGGTTGAAACATTACTGGGGCGGCGAGGTAGACCGGCAGAATTCCTCCATCACATTGGGAGACCAGGTGTAAGACGGGAAAACAGTCAAGCTGATGACTCTAAATTAAGCGCTTGATGGGAGGCATCCCCATCTCAGTATCAAACAAATTGCTTTTATTTTTAATAACTTCAGTATTATTTTGGTTGTCTTTAGTTTCTATCTGCGATTATTAACATAACCTGTGGTCTGTATAGTGCATGTCAGTTAGTATGTGTTTCAGGGTTGTCCTTAGTTAGAACTTGTCAATACTGTGTTTGTTATGTTTTTATTGATTGCTGATATAGATTTTGGCCAGTGTAGGATTGCTTTTGTATCAGAAGGTTAGGCTCCGTGCCGCGGCGCCAATGTTTATACTGACATTCGCGCCACAGCTCTATATTTACGTTGTAGCCTCAAGATCCGCGCTATAGCACCGGGCAAAGTGTTGACGTACTGCAAACTAGCGCCCTAGTGCCAGTTCTTAACCAGCCATTCATGCCCCAGCGCCGGGCAAAGTGTTGACGTATTGCAAACTGGCGCCCTAGCGCCACTTCTTAACCAACCATTCGCGCCCCAGCGCCAGAGTGGGTTTGACCCCACGCCCCGGCTCTATTCATCGCGCCACAGCGCCACCAGCGAATTTTAGTTGTTTGAATGAGGCATTTTCACTTAAATTACAGCTTAATTCTTCTCTCTCCTCTCATATCAGTTGCACCTTTCTCCAAACGACGCCTTTTCCTCTCCAAGAGCTGTTAGAAAGCCCAACCGGCATCAGTTTATTATGGTTTGGGCGCCCAACAGTCTTCACGGTTCCTCTTATTGCCGTTGCCAATTCACGCCTTCATCTTTAAAAGCCAAGCACGGTACGCTGTTGTGTTATACTGTTAGCTTCTAAAATTTCTACAGAGCGTGCCTTAGAATTTTTTTCTGAAAATCAGTTATGGCCTCTAAGCGTCCTAGAACTAGTATTGGCCCTCCTCCGTCATCCTCTTCCCGCTCTCATGCTCAGACTTGGGATGCAGTGAAATTTCCAATGGAAGAAGCCTATCAGTAGTATACTCAGAATTTCTTGTCTTGAAGTTTGGTGCCTGAGCGAGGGCTTAGGCCTGATGATAAATTGAATGGTCAGATGAATGCTATGATATCCAAAATGAAATGGGTGCATTTCATCAAACCGCCGGAATCCACCGTGGTCGCGGTAGTGAAGGAATTCTATGCTAATGCCATTCCTAATGGTCCGCCGGCTGCACCAGTGCGGGGAAAACTAATCCCATTAAATAGCAGGGCTATCAATGCAGTTTATGGGGCTCCCAATTTTGATGGGCATGATTATCGAGAAAATGGGATTCGGAGTTACCACACTGACGAGATTTTTAGCAAACTCAGTAAGCCTGGGACAGTGTGGAAAATGAAAAAGTACACTGCTAAAAGAACGTCGCTCCCCCAGCAGGCCCTTAGCCGTTATGGTAAGGCTTGGTACGCTTTTATCTGTGTAAATATCCAACCTACGCGTCATGTGAGTGATGTAACTCGGGAAAGGGCGACTCTGCTCTATGTCATTGTTACCGGTTTAAACGTCGATGTAGGGGTATTGATCAATGAGTCCATCAAGAAGGCTATTAAGAGTAAAGTTATGTCTGGCCTCCCGCACCCCTCTCTTATTACCCGTCTATGCAAAAGGGTGGGTGTTCAGTGGGAGAAGGAAGATGTCACCCTGCCTCCAATGTCGGTCATTAATCATCATCTCATTAGCCGCTATGCAATCTGGGAGGGAGCACCATCGCATCCTCGAGGAGAAGGATTTTTGCCAGCTCCTCAGTCGCCGCCATCCGATGATCCACAGCCATCCACTGAGGTGGGAACCTCCACTCAAGTGCCAGACCCCCCTTCTGCTGAGACCGTTGATTCTGGGACCCTTGCACAGATTATGAACAGCCTAAGCTTCCTACACTGCAAGATAGACCATGTTGCCCAATGGCAGAATCAATTCCACCATTTCTATGCAGAGTTCACCAACACACTCTCCAATATTCATGCTGCTCAGGGTGGTGACGATGTTGATTTTATGTCCTTTCCATTTTCAACGCCTCCAATTTATGCTCCTTATCCGCCGCAATTTCTGCCTGCTGAGGAGGCCCGCGTAAATGAGCCAGTAAACGTGGAGGATGATGATGGAGAGGATGATGATGGACATGATGTTAATCTTGAGGTGTTCGGCGATGATGAAGATCTTGATCGTGATGGTGATGAAGGCGGAGATGCTACTGATGTTTGATGATGCAGCCCGGAGGCCAGTGAGGACACTGGCTACATTCCAAGTTTGGGAGAAGACTTCCTGTGATTTATTTTTATATATGAATTGTGTTAGTTTTATTATATTTCATCTGCTATGCTATGATGTGTAACTTTAATGATGATAGGGTGTGAGATTTTAAGTATGGTATTTGGGCTTGATAGCCCCAGACGTATTGTTTAATATTATTTTATCTATTGTTGATTACTATTGTGGTAAAGTTTTTGGTTTTTGGATGCATGTTTTTGTTTAGTAGTATTTTATGTTGCATATGAATGAATGCTTTTGGTTTTATATCTTTTTCTTGGGAATATCTTGAATAAGTCAGATATTGTTTTGCCTAAAGCCTCACTTTTTGGGTTTTACACTGATTAATTGGTATACTTGATGCCATGTGTTATGGCTTTGCCCTTTCTTGAAAAAGGTTCTTTATAGTTTATAGTTTTTGCTTATTACATTTTGACTAAATCTAACCCCCAATCTGTAACTGTCTATATGTTGGGTTAGGGTAGTTTAGCGTTAAGTTTTGTTTGTGGCCTTTGACGAGCGCCAAGTAATTATATCATTTTCTAATACTAGTGGCAAACCTATGTGAATTTGGGGCGTGTGTTTTAGATAAATCGAGACTGTTTTAGATCCATCCGTTTAGCGAGCACTGACCAATTATCTCTCTAGTTATTTGTCCAGTTTCAAGTTGTCTGTTTACTGTGTTAAAAATATTGTGCACTGTTAAATACTCTGTTGATTTCAAGAATAAAAGGCTTAGAAGCTTTGGCACTTTGGGTTCTTTAGTTCTATGGAAAAAAAAACTATTATAATAACAGTCCTACAGTGGGTTGAGATGGAGTGTGGAAACGCACTCGCCCATAAACGCAGGCTGGTAAAATCTATTTTGAACTTATGTTGTTTACGTGGCCTTTGTGCTTGAGTTATTAGATTCTTAGGGGTGTTCTACACCTAGTGCCCTAAAGTCTTCTGGCTTGATTAAAAAATCTTTATAAATGATAATAATTACTTGAAAATTTTTATGAGCTTATGAAAAATATTTTAACTGATAAATAAATTATCTAAAATAATTGTGAAGCGTTTAGGTAGAGTCTTAGTGATATTAGGCTTGATAACTATCCGATTAGGCAATCAGAGTGTCAAAATAGTATCGAACTCAAGTCAGACTGAAATAGTTTGGCTTGATACTAGGTCCTATGTGTTTTATAGACTGTTAGGTCTATGTGATAATATTTTTAGGTTATTTGATAATTGTGATGATATTATTCTAATATTAGAGATCAATATATTTAATATTAGGTCTTCGGATAAAGCTATATTGACTACGTAGCTATAGTCGGAGATTCAGATAAGTTCTCTCTAACTCAACCTCGAGTTGATATTATAAATATGCTTGAGGTTAATCATTGTTGATTATACCATGTCTATGAATTATTAATTCGCACTCTGTGCATATTGCATATGTTCATCAGGTATGAAAGGCTTATCACCTTCATTACCATTTGGTTCAGTTGAATTGTTTATGTTCTTTATCGTTCAGCTATGAAATTTGATTTATGCTAGTTCACAATTATTATATTGTCGAATGTAACCAGCTTTTTGTTCAATTCTTTCAATCATGATATATCCTTTATTGAACTTATACTTGCTGGGCAAACTTGTTGCTCACCCTTGTTATATCATGATAAACATTGCAGATTAAAATGAATACTTCGGATACAAGAGAAAACAAGTGACATTATATGTCAGATAGAATATGGAATACAGGTATTACGTGAAGGTTCTCGACCTTGGGGATAGTGTGTAAAGTTTAATGTATAAACAATTTATGTTCATATCTTCCGCAATAGTTATAGAATTAATATACTAGATTCGTGGTGTTTGATGCCGGATTTGGGATATTACAGTTGGTATCAAAGTCGTGGATTCGGGGTTATCACACTTGGTTTCTAAGCTGTAGGTTATAAACTTTAGGTACGGTTACCTTAGGCTAATAACTGCAGAGGGATAAGAACTAAATCAAATAGAGTTAGTGAGTCGATAAGATTCAAAGATGAATCTCGGCAAGTTATAAAGATACGGAGTTACCTAACTCCGGTAATAAACTTGAACAGTAGTGATGAATAGATAAAGTCTAAAAGATTAAAAGTACAAGGATAGGAGATCGTAAAACAAAACGATTGTGACGTAGAAATAAATCGTAATATATACGATGAAATCACCCCGTGATCTGATAAGATTATAGCAGGAAGGAGAATCAATCTGGTGATTGAAAAGTGTATAGCAAAATTGTTGTGTGTCAGTTGTACTATGAATTAATACGAGGAAAATTCAGAAAAGAATTGTGGATACGGATTAAACAAAATTTGTAATGAGAAGGATGCTAGGTGATGAGTGGGATTTATACCTACAAATCAGTTCCTTTGTGGCTTAAGTTATTGCCTATTTTTAGTCTCTTAGTTAGCTTTTATTTATATTTTCATTGTTATTATGTCTAAGTTCTATTATGCAGGGCTTTGCAGATCGTTTCTAGCTTTCATGGGTATTTTTGGCCATTTCTTGCTGTATTTTCACCCTAGCGCCAGTGTTATGTTTAGAGCTAGCGCCGCAGTGCCATACCACCTTGGTAGCTACTGGACAGTGGCGCCCCAGCGCCAGCAGTCTGCGCCCCAGCGCCATCATTGGCGCCCCAGCATCCCTGTTCCTCGTGTCCCAGCGCCGTGCTTTACTTAAGGAGTCGCGCCACAGCGCGACCTCCAGTCCTTTTAAGTCTACATGGCGCGCAGCGCCATTTGCGAAGCAAAGGCTCGTGCCGCAGTGCGAGCTCTGGTGCCCAAACAATAGAGAGCATTTAATGACCTAAAGAAAGAAGGGAACAGTATATAAGGATAGATGAGTCGCCTGCATTCAATATCGAGGAATATCAGAGTATATCATAGAGAACTTATTACAGATAGCTTAGACTAGGTTTTATTGTTGTCTTTAATTTCTAGAAGAGAAACAAGTTGTGTTTAAAGGAAGGAGAGTTATTGCATCCGACAAAATCTCAGTAGCTACGTAGGAAAGGGAAGATTTGGAGGAAGAACACTTCAAACAGGGGTTTTCTTATTCCAAATCTCCCATTTATTTGTGTTTTACTGATAATGTTGAATGTATTGAAAATGTGTGTTAGTACCATAGTTATGAACTAACTCCATTTTTTAGGATTGCAATGTAACCTTTTGTTTAGCTTGATAAACTTTCTCTCCTATTTTATATATTGAATCATTTTGGAATGGGTTGTTGTGTTTAGTACTTAATGACCGATTGCTTGACAGAGTTTTTGGTATTGATAATATTGGATATTGACAAATGGATGTTATTATCTAGCTTTTTAATACAGTAACACCTGTTATGACCTTGCCAATGGAATGTGTGCATAAATTGCTAATAGGATAGACATATCTCTATTCGCCTTGTGCAGCCTTGAGACTTAGCTTAATGACCTTGGCCTAGTTATTTTCACCAATAGATATATTGTGATTTATCTGGCTAGGGATGTACATTTGACCTTCGACAGAAACTCTTGCATATTTACTGTTCTCGATTGATCATTCCTAGATTCATTTCTAATTTGGAGAGTTAGGAGATTAGGCGATGCATTAGGGGAATTGTAATCCTATCTTGACTTCCTAGCACATCTACTTCTCTTATTCTTACAGTTTTAATCACATAGATTAACCAACCATATTGTTTTACTCGTTTAGATAAGATAAGTAACGACTTCACCTTAGTAATTGTTTACCTAGTAAGACTTTGTCCTCATGGGTACGACACTCAACTTATCATATATTACTTGTGGACTGCATATGCTTGCGCGTGATTTAGCGATAGCGAAATCGACCAACACTAGGATTATGTGGGATTTCAATTGAGGACTCATGTCAGCAGCTGAGTTGTATAATTCTTTGTATGGGCGAGGAATTTGTACTTGGTTTTAGAACCGCTTAGCTTTCTGATCGATATAGTGGTTAGGTTGAACAATTCTTTGTATGGGCGGGGAATTGTCTGTGACGCCCCCAAAATTAGGTATACATCACCCATCTTGGGTCGTCAGATACGAAGTACAGAATACAAATACAACTTACTAATACAACTGTCATGTACAAGACGACAAAACATAAACTGTGAGTTTGAATACAAATATTATCTTCTAGAGAGTATTCATACTCAAAAGGAGTCCTCATTACATTTATTAACACACTATTACATAGAATAGTGAGGACTACTAACTAATACTATCATTCGAACCATCACTCCGTTCTCCGACTTGCCCCAGCTACGTTCTCATTTCCTGAAGAGAACAGTGAAAGAAAGGGTGAGCTCAACTAGCCCAGTAAGAAATATTATGACTAAGATAATGCAGAATAAATTATCATTAGCCTTCAACAATGTTAAACTGATAAAATATAATAGACATCAAGTTTAACTATAGCGGAACAAGCAATCCATTAAAAGAGTTAAGTAGAAAATAAACTCTACTATCTTTTATGATTTAAAAGGTCTTTCAACACTGTAATCGCTGGGACTCAGCTTAATAAAATAATCCACATCATCGAATCACCCCTGCACTACGGCCAAGGATATTCGTGTATTCATTAATGGTCATGATCATGCCAACAACTGTCCATCAATGCACTACGGGCCAATGAGGACTTTTACCACATCATTTGTAACATTACGGTCATGATTATACCGAATAATCCTTGGTCATAATCATACCAAGTCCATCTATGCACTACAGGCCACAGATGACTTTTAACATTTTATAAACATGAGGATGATGACAATGATATAAGAATTCAATAAAACAAGTTCAAGAATTAATTTATCCAAGAATTAACAACGTCCAAATTATCAACATGATACTGCTTTGTGGAGTAAAATTCAAGAATGCTTAGAAGAATATTTTCATGAAAAGATACTGGATGAAACGCAATTATCAAGGATATTCCACAAATTTCATGGAGTATAGAAGTCAAAACTTAACCAACTGAGTACAATAAAGAATGGAATAACAAAAGAAATCACCATGCATGCGATAGACCGCACAGACAGGTTATTCCAACAGAATAATAAATAATGGAACCAGGTCCGGCGTAAACGCACAGACAGGATATTCCAACAGAATAATAAATAATGGAACCAGGTCCGGTGTAAAACACACAGACAGGATGTTCCAACAGAATAATAACACGACGGAACCAGGTCCGGTGTAAAACACACAGACAGGATGTTCCAACAGAATAATAATAAAAGTGGAACCAGGTCCGGTGTAAAACACACAGACAGGATGTTCCAACAGAATAATAATAAAGACGAAACCAGGTCCGGTGTAAAACACAGACATGATGTTCCAACAGAATAATAGAAGAATGTCACCAAGTATAGGGTAGACCGCGTATACAGGTTATTCCAACAGAATAATAAGAAATAGAATAACAACAGTTCTCTTCATGAATAAGAAAGAATAACACCCCTTACCGTTTTAAAGAAGAGCTGAAATAAGGAAGTAGTTAAGTAGCAGAATACTCTTCTTCTCTCTCTCTATAGTTTCTCTCTATAGTTTCTCTCTCTAGAGTTCAGTGAATTCGTAAGAAATAATGAAGGAATGAGCTGCTATTTATAGAAAAATAGAATGCATAGTAACTAATCCATGAACGGTCCAGATTGATTACTTTAATCTGACGGTCCATATTTAAAGAAAAATCTTTTAAATAAAATATAATATATTCTATTTATAGAATAACTTTAATAAAGTATTCTGTTTTATATAAAAAGATGTTTCTGTTTTATTACGTTAATAATACGAATAAAACAAAACGTCATTATCGCTAAATAATTCATATTATTAACTGACAATAATTGAATCAAACTGAGTGACTTCTCACATAAGCATTAATAATCAATACTGTGTGCTACTATGCAACCACACGTATTACTGTACTTTTACTACCGAGTAGTTCAACAGTAACAATGGTAAAACTTCCGCCATTATTTTTAATAAAATATTTTTGTCGTTTTCTCAATCTGATAATAATTCCGTTGTGGGGTCCACCAATGATTGTGTCGTTGTACGAATATTCCCTGTTAAAACGAATATTCCCCGACCAATCGAATATTATATAGCAACTTACGTACTTTGCAAAATTTATAAATATTACCCACAACTATAACATTATATCAAATTAACTCCATAATATTCAAAAATGATATTTATAGAAAATTCATCTTTATTTATAAAAGTTGGGGTCTTACAACCTCCCCTTCTTATGAAATTTCGCCCTCGAAATTAGGGTACGTACCTGGTATGTCAAAAAGGTAAGGATACCTTGATTTCATTTCAGATTCTAACTCCCAAGTCATTTCCTTAACATCGTGGTTTCTCCACAAAATTTTGACTTGAGGTATAACCTTGGAGCGTAGAATATGTTCCTTCTTATCCAAGATTTGAACAGGAACTTCTTCATACGTCAAATCCTCCGCTATTTCGTCCGGTTCTAACTCAATAATGTGGTTCGGGTCTTCCACATATTTGCGTAACATGGATATGTGAAAAATGTTATGAACATGAGACATACTTGGCGGTAAAGCGAGTCTATAAGCCACAGTTCCTACTCGATCGAGGATTAAAAATGGACCGATGAATTGAGGATTGAGCTTTCCTCTCTTTCCAAATCTCGTAACTCCTTTCTATGGAGCAACACGTAAGAATACATGATCTCCTACATCAAATTCCACGTCCTTTCGATGAAGATCAGCATAACTCTTTTGTCGATCTTGTGAGGTTTTTATACGTTGTCGGATTGTTTGAATCTTTTCTGTAGTCATACGTACCAACTCCGGTCCCAACAACGTTGCTTCACCCACCTCATCCCAGCATACTAGAGAACGACATTTTCTTCCATACAATGCCTCGAATGGAGCCATGTCAATACTTGCTTGATAATTGTTGTTGTAGGAAAACTCCACCAATGGTAAGAACTTGTCCCAACTTCCCTTGAAGTCAAAGACACAGAGTCTTAATATATCTTCAAGAGTTTGAATAGTCCTCTCTGATTGTCCGTCCGTCTGAGGATGATATGCTGAACTAAATCGTAAATCCGTGCCCATAGCTTTTTGTAAACTAACCCAAAATCGTGAAGTGAATCTTGGGTCTCGGTCAGAAACTATGGATACTGGCATACCATGCAGTCTTACAATCTCGTTTATGTACATACGAGCAAGACGTTCAAGTGTATAAGTTTCTCGTATCGGTAAGAAATGAGCAGACTTGGTCAATCTATCAACAATGACCCAAATCGCATCAATACCTTGAGAAACCCTAGGAAGACCGGTAACGAAATCCATGGTAATGTGCTCCCACTTCCATTCTGGAATTTCAAGTGGTTGCAATGGACCTTTTGGTACTTGATGCTCCGCTTTGACTCGTTGACAAGTTAGACACCTTGAGATAAACAACGCTATCTCTCTCTTCATATTGCTCCACCAAAATGTATGACGAAGATCATGATACATTTTGGTACTTCCAGGATGGATTACAAATGGTGTGTTGTGCGCTTCCATCATGATTTCATACTTTAAATCAGGGTTGCTAGGAACACAAAGTCTGGAGTTGACTCGAAGTATTCCTTCTTCATCGATTCTTGCTTCCGGCATAGCACCTTCTTGCACTTTCTTCCTCATACGCATCAGCTCCAAGTCTGTAGCTTGAGCAGCTTTAACTTTATCGATTAAAGTCGGTTCTACTCGTATATTCGCCATCATCACATGGGTCCCTGGAGTCTTTAACTCTATCTCCATCATTTGCAAATCACACAAAATGGACCTTTGTGTTGACAATATCGCACTCGTACTTGCATATGATCTTCTACTCAATGCGTCAGCTACCACGTTCGCTTTTCCAGGATGGTATTGAATGGTATGATCATAATCTTTCAACAGTTCAAGCCAACGTCGTTGTCGCATGTTGAGTTCCTTTTGAGTGAAGAAATATTTAAGGCTTTTATGATCCGTAAAGATCTCCACCTTCTCCCCATACAAGTAATGCCTCCAAATTTTAAGTGCAAAGACAACAGCTGCCAACTCTAGATCATGAGTAGGATAATTCCTCTCATATTCTTTGAGTTGTCTTGATGCATAGGCTATGACTTTTCCATGTTGCATGAGAACGCATCCCAACCCTTTGCTCGAAGCATCACTGTAGATGGCAAATCCCTCCGAGCCAGATGGTATTGTTAGAACAGGTGCTGAAATGAGTCTCCTCTTGAGTTCTTGAAAACTCTTCTCACATTCTTTGCTCCAACCGAACTTTGTATCTTTTCGAGTCAGCTGAGTTAATGGAGTAGCGATTCGAGAAAATCCTTCCACGAATCTCCGATAATAACCAGCTAAACCAAGAAAGCTACGTACTTCGGTCACTGATTTAGGTTGCTCCCAGCTTTGAATAGCTTCAATCTTTGCCGGGTCAACCGATATTCCACGACTTGATACTACGTGCCCAAGGAATGCTACCTCCTCCAGCCAAAACTCGCATTTCTTCAACTTGGCATAAAGCTTGTATTCACGAAGCTTTTGGAGTACCAGCCTCAAGTGTTGCTCATGATCTTCACGACTTTTGGAATAAATAAGGATGTCATCAATAAAGACGACCACAAAGTGATCCAAATATTCCTTGAATACCCGGTTCATCATATCCATGAAGGCAGCAGGAGCATTAGTCAATCCAAAGGACATGACTAGGAATTCATAATGCCCGTACCGAGTTCTAAAAGCCATCTTTGGAATATCCTCAGTTCTAACCTTCAGCTGATGATATCCAGAACGAAGATCGATCTTTGAAAAGAATTGTGCTCCTTGCAACTGGTCAAACAGGTCATCAATACGTGGCAATGGGTACCTATTTTTGATGGTGACATGATTCAACTCCCGATAATCAATACAAAGTCGCATACTTCCATCTTTCTTCTTCACGAATAGAACAGGAGCACCCCAAGGAGAAGTACTAGGATGAATAAAGCCAATGTCTAATAATTCCTGCAGTTGGATCTTTAACTCCTGAAGTTCAATAGGAGCCATTCGATATGGGGCTTTGGAAATGGGTTTTGTACCGGGTTCAAGGTCGATACAAAATTCAATTTCACGCTCTGGGGGTAGGCCATGAAGTTCTTCAGGGAATATGTAAGACCCCAACTTATTAATGAATAAAATCAAATTTTCTCTAAATATTATTGTGAATAATAAGGGGTTAATTTGATATAATACTTTGGTTATGGGTGAAATGTGCAAATTTTGCAAAATAAGCAAGTGGTTATAAAATATTCATTTTGTCGGGGAATATTCGTTTGGTCGTGGAATATTCTTGCTGTCGGGGAATATTCGTACGACGGCGCAGCCTTGTGTGGGCCCCATAACGGAAAGCGATTGGATGAAGAAAACGACAAGTATAAGTTGTTTATAAATAACGGCGTAATTGTTACCGTTAATACTGTTGGAATACCCGGTGGTTAAAATATAGTAGCACACGGTATTGCACCAATTATTGATTCTTACGTATGAAGGCACTACTCAATAATTGTTACAGTAGTTATTATTCAATATTTTATTTTATTGATTCAATAATTGCTGCGTTGATATTTTATATTATTGTTGTTTCAATAATTGTTGCTGCACAGTATTTTCCATTATCAGATCAATAATTCATATTATTTGAATAATATTATTAGATAACATTATTGGCAATGTCTAGAAAGTTCTGTCTAAGGAGAGGTTTGGTCATCTAATTGCGCGCCAGTAAGGAGAAATTCTTATTGGAAAGCCCCCTCTTTCCTGGGAACGGCCTGGTTGTCATAAATGTGATTCTGTAATATTATTTGTGAATAATTAATTATTGATTCATATGATAAGGAAATATTTATTTTTGTGGATATAAATGAGGGATATATTTTTGTGGTTAAAAATGAAGAAGTTAATGTTGAGATTTTTATCAGTATTTTTGTCGGAATGGAGGTATTAAAAATCAGGGTTTTTGAGATATTTTGCGGGGGTTATAATTTTTAATCCGACCGTTGGATCGTGGTAATTTTTGGATATGTTATACATATATAAGTTGAGTATATGTCCACAAATTTTGAACCGTTAAAAATGAACGTATGATTTATTACGAATTTTACAAGATGACTGGTTCAGAAATTGTTGAATTTTCGGAGTTTATCATTTTGATGGAAAATTCTAGAATTGGTGGGCCCCACTTGTGGTTGGTGAAGAAATGTGCTGAATTATATTTCAAATGTGGTGGGTGGGAATAGTAGCAGGTAAAGCCATCAGGTTGCAGGTCAAGCCTACTAAAATTTTCCTATAAATAGAGGGCTAAGTTAGAATTGAAAATCACACCAGAAACAAGTTTTCTCTCTTTCTCTCTCTAGATTATTGAGTGTATTTTGTGAGTATTTAGATACTTTGAGAGTTTCTATTCATCAGAGCAAGTTTCTTTCAGCCTTATACCAGTATTCCGACCAGAAGTACTGATATTTTGAGGTAAGGGGTATTATTTATTTCACATTCTGAAGAGATATTATTTTTCGTATTCGTATGAATATTATTTCTGTTCAATATTCATAAGAAATGTTATTTCGTTCAATATTCGCGAGAAATATTATATTCGTTTAATATTCGTAATGAATATTATTTTCGTTTAATATTCGTAAGGGATATTATTTTCTTCTTAATGATATTATTTTCTTCAATATCATTATGCTGAAATATTGATATGAGTTTTTATCAAATTTAGAACTTTTTGTGTCGGGGTTACTATTCACGTATACGGCACTATTCACGTATACGGTACTATTCACGAATACGGCACTATTCACCGAAAAAAAATAAAATTTTCCCTTTTTGTCCAAGATGTCTATTATGGTTACTATCTTTGATTGTATCTATGTTTTGATCTTTATTTTTTTGAATTCTGCTTCACAATTGATTATTATGAAGTATTATTGATCTTGGATAAACTGTTACACGAATCCCTAATATTTCTCCTTCTATCTCACTGGATTCGTTCTCTTTAAGATATTTTTCATTATCCTCAGTCCTAAATGATGATATTACTGAATATCTTTGGCATGTAGTGCAAAGATGAACATGACTGACAGGTGATACAAATGAATATCTTTGGCCTGTAGTGCAAAGATGTATGATTACTTGATGAATAACTTTGGCCTGTAGTGCAAAGATGAACAGGTGTTGAGATGAACATGACTGACAGGTGATACAAATGAATATCTTTGGCCTGTAGTGCAAAGATGAATATTTGGATAAAGATGATTATTAATTGATGTTACAGAGATAAAATATTGATGATGGACTTTTAAATCTTAGAAGATAGTAGAATTCTTTCTCTACTTGACTCTTCTAATGGTTTGCTGTTTTCGCTGCAGTTGTTGATCTAAAACTTGTTGTCGATTATATTCTATCAGATTTTTCCCTGTTGAAGACTAACGATAATTTGTTTGTATATTATCTTAGTCATAATATTCTTTACTGGGCTAGTTGAGCTCACCCTTTTCCTTTTTGTTCCATTTTTCTTCTCAGGAGGTGAGAACATAGCAGGATCTAGTCGGGGTATGGAGTGATGGTTCTAGAAAGATGTTTTAGCAGTCCTCACTATTTCTGTAAAATAGTGTTTGAATAATTGTAATGAGGATTTATTTGAGTGTGGATATTGTCTAGAAGACAATATTTGTATTTAAACTCACAGTATGTGTTGTCGTATTTTGCACGACAATTGTATTATTGAAGTTGTAGTTTGCTTTCTGTACCATGTATTTGGCGACTCAGAATAGGTTGGATGGAATGGACCTATTTTGGGGGCGTCACAGTTGGTATCAGAGCTTAGGGATATGATCCCTGGCTGAGATGTGAGACAAGAACTAGGAGGGGAGAGACGGGGAATTCCTTCACTAGTATGACTTGACTAAGTTTATTTGGTGTTTATTTGGTCGGTCAGAGTATAGGGATAATATATGACATGACTATTAACCTTTATTTTATGGCAGTATTTAAGAATGGCAGCTGAGAACGTTAATAATGGAGTAAATCAGACCGTGGAGACACCTTTGATCACCACCCAGGGGAACGTGCAATAGGAAGACAATATTCCTCCTGTAAACAACGTTACCGAGCAAACGATGAATGATGGAATGTTTAGGAGCTTTTTGCAGTTCATGCAAAATCAGACGAGGGAGACTCGTGTGCAGAATACGGGTGGAAATGATAACAACGCGCGGTTTGTCACAGCTAAGCAGTTCAAAGAATTGGGACCACCAGAATTTAAGGGAAAGCCGGATCCGATCATGGCGGAAACGTGGGTCAAGCAAATTACCAAGATATTCGATGTCTTGGGATGCACGGAGGAACAGAAGGTTCCATTCGCCACATTTATGTTCCGCGGTGAGGCAGACTACTGGTGGGAGTCTGTGAAGCGTACCCAGCCTGACGCACTCAACATGTCCTGGGAAACATTTCAAAAACTGTTCAATGACAAGTACTTTCCTGAAAGTATTCGTCATATGAAGGAGGTTGAGTTTATTAGACTGGAACAAAACAACATGACGGTGTCCCAGTACGAGGCGAAGTTTGCAGAGTTATCCAGGTTTGCACCTCATTTGGTCGAAAATGAGGAACGAATGACAAGGATGTTTCTGAGAGGTCTAAAACCCGAGATTCGGCAATATCTTATCTCTCATAAATTTTCTTTATATTCAGATGTTGTAAACAGGGCTCAATTATTAGAGCGAGATAATGAGTATGTGCAACCGAGGGACCACAACCAGGGTCATACCGGTGGCGGCAGTCATCGAAGCAATGAAAACCAGCAGGGAGGAAAATATTCGGACAAAAGCGGTAACCACTCTGGTGGTAATCGTGGTCGTGATAATAGAAGGAGCGAGTCGGGAGGAGATTTCAAGAAGAGAAGGTACAACAATGATAACGTGAAGACGTCAGCACAAACATCAACTGTTTCTAGGGGAGGAGAACGACCACCGGTCGTATGTTACAAATGTGGGAAAGAGGGACATATCAGCCCAAACTGCCCACAACAATCCAAGGTATGTTATAACTGTGGAAAGGAAGGTCATATAGCTCGAGAGTGTTCTGTAGCAAAACCAAGTTCAGCGGGGATGGTGACTCCAAAAGTTATCCCGGATAAGTCGAAATCAGCGGTTCCTGGAAGGGCGTTTGTCGTGACTGGTCAGAATGCGAGGAACCCGAACGAAGTTAGCACGGGTTAGTTAATTATAAATTTTTTTTGCGAAGTCTATACCTTATTAGATACCAGTTCTACCCATTCATTTATTTCTCCTGCTTGTGCTCAACGTTTAAACTTGACTCCGGAGAAATTGGACTTTGACTTATCTGTTGAAACTTCGTTAGGTCCACTGTTTATAAATCTTGCATGATCCAAGTTGGCACTATCACATTACCTGTTGATCTTATCTCTTTAAAGATACTTGCTTTTGATGTGATTTTAGGAATTGATTGGTTAACTACTCATCATGCCAAAATTGATTGTTTTCGTAAGGTTGTTAGTTTTCATATTCCTAACCAACCTGTCATACGAATTCAAACTACTAAACCACTAAAAGCAGTCACTGTCATATCAAGCCACAAAGCTATTCGTTTATTGAAAAACGGATGTCAAGCTTTCTTAGCCCATGTTATGAATTTGAACAAAGACAAGTCAGATTTGAATAATATTTCTATTGTTAGAGAATTTTTCGATGTATTTCCTGAAGAATTTCCTGGCTTATCCCAGAGCGTGATATTGAATTTTTGTATTGATCTTCAACCCGATACAAAACTCATTTCTAAAATCTCATATCGAATGACTCCTATTGAACTTCGGGAGTTAAAAACCTAACTGTAGAAGTTTGTACCCGAGCCTTTATCTGGTGACTCCCTTTGCGGAATGTACTGAAGCCAAACTCTCCGTAGGGGATGCCATATTCGTGCGGTAGTAAACTGATAGGTGTCATTGTGACGTGCTATCCAAGGTTGGGATATGAGTCACAGTTAAGAACAACCTAAGTCAGTAATCGAAGTACGTAGCTTTCTGGGCTTAGCTGGTTATTATCGGAGATTTGTGGAAGGATTTTCTCGAATCGCTACTCCGTTAACTCAGCTGACTCGGAAAGATACAAAATTCGTATGGAGTGAGGAATGCGAGAAGAGTTTTCAAGAACTCAAGAGGAGACTCATTTCGGCACCTGTTCTGACAATACCATCTGGTTCGGATGGATTTGTTATCTACAGCGATGCTTCAGGCAAAGGGTTAGGATGTGTTCTCATGCAACATGGGAAAGTCATAGCCTATGCCTCGCGACAACTCAAAGAATATGAGAGGAATTATCCTACTCATGATTTGGAGTTGGCAGCAGTCGTTTTTGCGTTGAAGATCTGGAGACACTACCTTTATGGGGAGAAAGTGGAGATCTATACAGATCATAAAAGCCTCAAATATTTCTTCACCCAAAAGGAACTCAACATGCGGCAGCGACGTTGGCTCGAGCTGTTGAAAGATTACGATCATATCATCCAATATCATCCTGGAAAAGCAAACGTAGTAGCTGACGCATTGAGTAGAAAATCATATGCGGGTACGAGTGCAATGTTTTTAACACAAAGGCCCATTTTGTATGACTTGCAAAGGATGGAGATAGAGATGAAGGCTCCAAGTACCCACATGATGATATCAAATATACGAGTAGAACCGACTTTAATCGATAAAGTTAAAGCTGCTCAAGCTACGAACATAGAGCTGATGCGTATGAAGAAGAAAGTGCAAGAAGGTGCTATTCCAGAAGCAAGAATCGATGAAAAAGGAATACTTCGAGTCAACTCCAGACTTTGTGTTCCTAACGATTTTAACTTGAAGCATAGAATAATGATGGAGGCACACAACACACCATTTGCAATCCATCCTGGGAGTACCAAAATGTATCACGATCTTCGACATACATTTTGGTGGAGCAATATGAAAAGAGAGATCGCGGAGTTTATCTCGAGATGTTTAACTTGTCAACGTGTAAAAGCGGAGCATCAAGTACCAAAGGGTCCATTGCAACCACTTGAGATTCCGAAATGGAAGTGGGAACACATTACTATGGATTTTGTTACGGGTCTTCCCAAGGTTTCTCAAGGCATAGATGCGATTTGGGTTATTGTTGATAGATTAACCAAGTCCGCTCATTTCTTGCCGATACGTGAGACTTATTCTCTTGAACGTCTTGCTAGTATGTACGTGAACGAGATTGTGAGATTGCATGGCATGCCAGTATCCATAGTTTTGGATCGTGACCCAAGATTCACTTCACGATTTTGGGTTAGCTTGCAGAAAGCTATGGGCACGGATTTACGATTCAGTTCGGCATACCATCCTCAAACGGACGGACAATCAGAGAGGACTATTCAAACTCTTGAAGATCTATTAAGACTTTGTGTCCTAGATCTCAAAAGGAGTTGGGATAAGTACCTACTATTGGTGGAATTCTCCTACAACAACAGTTATCAGGCGAGCATAGGTGTGGCTCCATTCGAGGCGTTGTATGGAAGAAAATGTCGTTCTCCAGTATGCTGGGACGAGGTGGGTGAAGCAACATTGTTGGGACCAGAGTTGGTACGCATTACTACAGAGAAGATCCAAACAATTCGACAACGTATACAAACGGCACATGATCGACAAAAGAGTTATGCGGATCTTCATCGGAAGGACGTGAAATTTAATATTGGGGATCATGTATTGTTACGTGTTGCACCATGGAAGAGAGTTACAAGATTTGGAAAGAGAGAAAAGCTCAATCCAAGATTTGTTGGTCCATTTGAGATTCTTGAGCGAATAGGAAATGTGGCATATAGACTCGCATTACCTCCAAGCATTTCTCGTGTTCATAATATTTTTCACATATCTATGCTTCGTAAATATGTTAAAGACCCGAACCACATTATTGAGTTAGAACCAGACGAGATAGCTGAAGATTTAACGTACGAGGAGGTACCTGTTAAGATCTTGGATAGGAAAGAGCATGTCCTACGCACGAAGGTTATACCACAAGTTAAGGTTTTGTGGAGAAACCATGCTATCGAAGAAATGACCTGGGAGTTGGAATCAGAAATGAAAGCGAGGTATCCTCACCTTTTTGAAACATCAGGTACGTACGTCAATTTCGAGGACGAAATTTCATAAGGAGGGGAGGTTGTAAGACCCCAACTTATTAATGAATAAAATCAAATTTTTTCTAAATATTATTGTGAATAATAAGGGGTTAATTTGATATAATACTTTGGTTATGGGTGAAATGTGCAAATTTTGCAAAATAAGCAAGTGGTTATAAAATATTCATTTTGTCGGGGAATATTCGTTTGGTCGTGGAATATTCTTGCTGTCGGGGAATATTCGTACGACGGCGCAGCCTTGTGTGGGCCCCATAACGGAAAGCGATTGGATGAAGAAAACGACAAGTATAAGTTGTTTATAAATAACGGCGTAATTGTTACCGTTAATACTGTTGGAATACCCGGTGGTTAAAATATAGTAGCACACGGTATTGCACCAATTATTGATTCTTACGTAAGAAGGCACTACTCAATAATTGTTACAGTAGTTATTATTCAATATTTTATTTTATTGATTCAATAATTGCTGCGTTGATATTTTATATTATTGTTGTTTCAATAATTGTTGCTGCACAGTATTTTCCATTATCAGATCAATAATTCATATTATTTGAATAATATTATTAGATAACATTATTGGCAATGTCTAGAAAGTTCTGTCTAAGGAGAGGTTTGGTCAACTAATTGCGCGCCAGTAAGGAGAAATTTTTATTGGAAAGCCCCCTCTTTCCTGGGAACGGCTTGGTTGTCATAAATGTGATTCTGTAATATTATTTGTGAATAATTAATTATTGATTCATATGATAAGGAAATATTTATTTTTGTGGATATAAATAAGGGATATATTTTTGTGGTTAAAAATGAAGAAGTTAATGTAAGACCCCGAATTTTATGAAATAAAAGTATTCAATTTTTCTTATAATTACTATTCAGTAAATGGTTAAATTGATAAAAAAGTTAAGGGTGATATATGATTTTTTTCAAAATACACAAGTAGTTATAAAATAATCATTGTTGTCGGGGAATATTCGTTTGGTCATGGAATATTCTTTCTGTCGGAGAATATTCGTACGACGGCGCAGCTATTTGTGGGCCCCATAACGAATAACTATCGGGTGAAGAAAACGACAAATTTGAGTTTTTACAAATAACGACGTAGTTGTTACTGTTAACACTGTTGGAATACCCGGTGGTTAAAATACAGTAATACGCGTTATTGCACAGTAGCACACGGTATTGCATAGTATTTTTGAAAGTATTGATTCTTACGTAAGAAGGCACTACTCAATAATTGTTACAGTAATTACTGTTCAATATTTTATTTTATTGATTCAATAATTGCTACGTTGAAATTTTATATTATTGTTGTTCAATAATTGTTGCTGCACAGTATTTTCCATTATCAGATCAATAATTCATATTATTTGAATAGTATTATTAGATAGCATTATTGGCAATGTCTAGAAAATTCTGTCTAAGGAGAGGTTTGGTCATCTAATTGCGCGCTAGTAAGGAGAAATCCTTATTGGAAAGCCCCCTCTTTCCTGGGAACGGCCTGGTTGTCATAAATGTGATTCTGTAATATTATTTGTGAATAATTAATTATTGATTTATATGATAAGAAAATATTTATTTTATGTGGATATAAATGAGGGATATATTTTTGTGGTTAAAAATGAAGGAGTTCATGTTGAGGTTTTTATCAGTATTTTTGTCGGAATGGAGGTATTAAAAATCAGGGTTTTTGAGATATTTTGCGGGGGTTATAATTTTTAATCCGACCGTTGGATCGTGGTAATTTTTGGATATGTTATACATATATAAGTTGAGTATATGTCCACAAATTTTGAACCGTTAAAAATGAACGTATGATTTGTTATGAATTTTACGAGATGACTGGTTCAGAAATTGTTGAATTTTCGGAGTTTATCATTTTGGTGGAAAATTCTAGAATTGGTGGGCCCCACTTGTGGTTGGTGAAGAAATGTGCTGAATTATATTTCAAATGTGGTGGGTGGGAATAGTAGCAGGTAAAGCCATCAGGTTGCAGGTCAAACCTACCAAAATTTTCCTATAAATAGAGGGCTAAGTTAGAATTGAAAATCACACCAAAAACATAAGCTTTCTCTCTTTCTCTCTCTATATTATGAAGCATATTTTGTGAGTATTTAGATACTTTGAGAGTTTCTATTCAGTGCAAGTTTCCTTCGGCTTTGCATTTCAGTCAGAAATACTGCACTTTTAAGGTAAGGGATATTAAGGGATTTTAAGGGTTGTTATGAATTTCAGTTTCGTAATTTTTCTGATCTTCAAAAATTCTAGAAAAATTTGAAATGATATTTTGATGAGTTTTCTTGATTGTGTCCAAAAATGGTGATTTTTGGATGTATAGATTGAGAGTTATGAATTTTATGAGAAAAGACTATTTTAGAAGTAACAGCTTATAATTCCTTGTGGTTAACTCCAAAATTGATGAAATTTTTATTGGGAGTACATGTATATGATAGAAGTATACTCTGTAAATTTCAGAATTTTTAGACAAAAGTACAATTTTTGATAAATGTCTAAATATTCGGCTATTTTGGCCATATGAAAAATAGTAAATGACTTTTAAAAATTCTGAGAAAAATATATGTTCACTATGGGACTATATTATGCTAAATCCCAGAAAAGAAATATTTTTGGAACTGATTTAGTATTTTTCATGAAAATGGTCTAGTTATGAGTAAATGAATTAAATATGTTTTGTGAAGAAAGAAAATTGGAAAATAGGATTTTATGGCTTGAGAATCCTATATGAGGTATATGCAGATTTTTGATGAGGGTTTTGGTTATTGATGATGAAATTGTAAGAGTTGGCATTTTATGATGATTAAATGCATTAATTAGTAAAGTGTAAACAATTAAAATAAATTGTTTATAAATTTAAGTAATGTTATTCTTTCAATATCATTATACCGAAATATTGGTATGAATTTTATTGTAGAATTTCTATCTTTTGTGTCGGGGTTACTATTCATGAGTTACGAATATTACTCTTGAGATTAAAACTATATGTTGATCATATTATTTTTATCATCATATATAATATTTTTATAACCCTGATGTTGAAATTCTCTTTCACTGGAGTGTAAAGATGGGAAGATTATTGATATGATCATGACTAGGATTCTCTTTGGCCTGTAGTGCAAAGTTGAATTGTGACTGGTATGATCATGACCATTGAATTTATAATTGAATATCTTAAGCTTAAGTGCAAAGGTGAATTGATCAACATGGTTATAATTATTGTTTATATAAATTCTGAAATGATTATATATTTCTTTGAGATATGAATATATTTGGCCTGTAGTGCAAATATGAATTGTTGATGAATATCTTTGGCCTGTAGTGCAAAGATGAACTGTTGTTGAATATCTTTGGCCTGTAGTGCAAAGATGAACTGTTGTTGAATATCTTTGGCCCGTAGTGCAAAGATGGTTTGTTGATGAATATCTTTGGCCCGTAGTGCAAAGATGGATTTGTTAGTATGATTATAAACAGGAATTGTGATTTGGTATAACCATGATCTTTGATGTTTCAGGTAAAGACAGGTGATGAAAATATTCTTCGTCCTGGGTGCGAAGAAAAATTTATAGTCACAATTATGATCATGAGTTATTCATATGATTGTGGAAAGGAACTGTTGAGTGATGTTACATGGATAAAATATTGTTGGTGGATTTTTAACATGGAGAAGATAATAGACTTTATAGTCTATTTGACTCTTCTAATGGATTGCTCGTTCCGCTGCAACTATGGTTGAAATTTTTATCATTTACCATATGTTCTAAATCTCTGATTTATTATTGATGAAGGCTATTGATAATTTAATTATCTTTAGTCATGATATTCTTTACTGAGCTAGTTGTGCTCACCCTTTTGCTTCACAATTCCTTTCAGGTAATAAGAGTGTAGCTGGGTCGAGCGGGGGTAACAAGGGAATAGAACAGTGGTCATCATTTAGTAGTTATATTTGGTGAAGAAAATAGGGTGAGGCGAACCCAACGTTGGAAGGGTGTTTTGCCACTATAATATAAGATGTCTAACGACATACAACCTTGTGTCATCATAAGACATGATTGTGCACATCCGCTTGCCGAGTATATCTATAAGTACTACCTATATAATCTTGGTGTTTGTTTGAAGTAAAATTCTCAGTTAGATACAGTGGAGATAATGATAAGTCAAGAGAAGACTCACCATTGGGAAGAATATGCTAGTAATCTTCTCGTTTTTCTTTGGGGTCTATTGGGTCAACCAAGGATAATTCTATGGCCATATGATATCTATCATAACCTAGACGCATGGCCTCCCATGTACGAAGGTTTCCTTGAGCACTTCCCAAAGATTCTAATTTCTAAAACAGTTTTTGACTATACCTTTATGTAAGGTGTCATTGTGAGGTGATGTCCACAGTTGGAACATGAGTCACATTTGGTATATATTTGTATCCAAACTCACAGCATATGTGTTGTTGTATTTTGCACGACAATTATTGTAATAAAGTTATAGTTGTTTTCTGTACCATGTATTTGGCGACTCAGAATAGGTTGGATGGAATGGATCTATTTTGGGATCATTACAGTTAATGTTGAGATTTTTATCAATATTTTTGTCGGAATGGAGGTATTAAAAATCAGGGTTTTTGAGATATTTTGCGGGGGTTATAATTTTTAATCCGACCGTTGGATCGTGGTAATTTTTGGATATGTTATACATATATAAGTTGAGTATATGTCCACAAATTTTGAACCGTTAAAAATGAACGTATGATTTATTACGAATTTTACAATATGACTGGTTCAGAAATTGTTGAATTTTCGGAGTTAATCATTTTGATGGAAAATTCTAGAATTGGTGGGCCCCACTTGTGGTTGGTGAAGAAATGTGCTGAATTATATTTCAAATGTGGTGGGTGGGAATAGTAGCAGGTAAAGCCATCAGGTTGCAGGTCAAGCCTACTAAAATTTTCCTATAAATAGAGGGCTAAGTTAGAATTGAAAATCACACCAGAAACAAGTTTTCTCTCTTTCTCTCTCTAGATTATTGAGTGTATTTTGTGAGTATTTAGATACTTTGAGAGTTTCTATTCATCAGAGCAAGTTTCTTTAAGCCTTATACCAGTATTCCGACCAGAAGTACTGATATTTTGAGGTAAGGGGTATTATTTATTTCACATTCTGAAGAGATATTATTTTTCGTATTCGTATGAATATTATTTCTGTTCAATATTCATAAGAAATGTTATTTCGTTCAATATTCGCGAGAAATATTATATTCGTTTAATATTCGTAATGAATATTATTTTCGTTTAATATTCGTAAGGGATATTATTTTCTTCTTAATGATATTATTTTCTTCAATATCATTATGCTGAAATATTGATATGAGTTTTTATCAAATTTAGAACTTTTTGTGTCGGGGTTACTATTCACGTATACGGCACTATTCACGTATACGGTACTATTCACGAATACGGCACTATTCACCGAAAAAAAATAAAATTTTCCCTTTTTGTCCAAGATGTCTATTATGGTTACTATCTTTGATTGTATCTATGTTTTGATCTTTATTTTTTTGAATTCTGCTTCACAATTGATTATTATGAAGTATTATTGATCTTGGATAAACTGTTACACGAATCCCTAATATTTCTCCTTCTATCTCACTGGATTCGTTCTCTTTAAGATATTTTTCATTATCCTCAGTCCTAAATGATGATATTACTGAATATCTTTGGCATGTAGTGCAAAGATGAACAGGTGTTGAGATGAACATGACTGACAGGTGATACAAATGAATATCTTTGGCCTGTAGTGCAAAGATGTATGATTACTTGATGAATAACTTTGGCCTGTAGTGCAAAGATGAACAGGTGTTGAGATGAACATGACTGACAGGTGATACAAATGAATATCTTTGGCCTGTAGTGCAAAGATGAATATTTGGATAAAGATGATTATTAATTGATGTTACAGGGATAAAATATTGATGATGGACTTTTAAATCTTAGAAGATAGTAGAATTCTTTCTCTACTTGACTCTTCTAATGGTTTGCTGTTTTCGCTGCAGTTGTTGATCTAAACTTGTTGTCGATTATATTCTATCAGATTTTTCCCTGTTGAAGACTAACGATAATTTGTTTGTATATTATCTTAGTCATAATATTCTTTACTGGGCTAGTTGAGCTCACCCTTTTCCTTTTTGTTCCATTTTTCTTCTCAGGAGGTGAGAACATAGCAGGATTTAGTCGGGGTATGGAGTGATGGTTCTAGAAAGATGTTTTAGCAGTCCTCACTATTTCTGTAAAATAGTGTTTGAATAATTGTAATGAGGATTTATTTGAGTGTGGATATTGTCTAGAAGATAATATTTGTATTTAAACTCACAGTATGTGTTGTCGTATTTTGCACGACAATTGTATTATTGAAGTTGTAATTTGCTTTCTGTACCATGTATTTGGCGACTCAGAATAGGTTGGATGGAATGGACCTATTTTGGGGGCGTCACAGAATACATCAGGGAATTTATTAACAATAGAAATATCATTCAAAACTGACGTATTTTTGTTTAGATCCGTGACATGAGCTAAGAAAGCTTGACATCCGTTTTTCAATAAACGAATAGCTTTATGGCTTGAGATGACAGCGATTGATTTTAATGGTTTGGTTGCTTGAATTCGCATAATAGGTCGATTAGGAATATGAAAGCTAACAACCTTACGAAAACAATCAATTTTTGCATGATGAGTAGTTAACCAATCAATCCCTAGAATCACGTCAAATGCAAGTATTTTTAATGAAATAAGATCGACAGGTAATGTGTGGGTACCAAATTGAACCAAACAAGACTTATAAACCGTAGATGTAATGAAGGTTTCTCCCAATGGAGTTTCAACAGATAAGTCAAAGTCTAATTTCTCTGAAATCAAATTTAATCGATGGGCGCAAGTAGGAGAAATAAAAGAATGGGTAGAACCGGTATCAAATAAAGTATAGACTTCGTTAGAGTTTATGATAAGCTTACCGTGATGACCTCATTTGGGTTCCTTGCTTTCTGGGAGGTCACAACAAACGCTCTTCCTTGCACTACCGGTTTTGACTTTTCTGGGACGGCCTTTGGTGTTTTCATCTTGGCTGAACTTGTTTTTGGTAAACGACAAAATCGAGCTAAATGACCTTCTCTTCCACAATTATAACATGCTTTAGACGGCATCGCGCAGTTTGGACTGATGTGCCCCTCCCCTCCGCATTTGAAACATATGATAGGTGGTCGTTCTCCTTCCTTAACAACGGGTGCTGGTGCTGACGTCTTTCCATCATTGTTGAATCTCCTCTTCTTGAAATGACCATTCTTATTGTTTTGGCCCTGATTACCACCGAAGTGGTTACAATTTCTGGCCTGTTGATTCCCTCCACGCTTGTTGTCACCGCTTCGATGACTGCTCTCACTGGTATTATTATTTTGTTGACTGCTCTCTTTTGGTTGCGTTGACTCGTTATCGCGCTCCACTAACTGAGCCCTATTCACAACATCTGAATACAAACACAATTTATGAGAAATAAGATGTTGACGTATCTCAGGTTTCAAACCTCGTAAAAACATTCGCGTCATTCGCTCTTCATTATCCATCAAGTGGGACGCAAACCGGGACAACTCAGCGAATTTAGCCTCATACTGCGACACGGTCATATTATTCTGCTCCAATTTGATGAACTCCACCTCCTTCATGTGACGAACACTTTCGGGAAAGTATTTGTCATTGAACAACTCTTGGAACTTCTCCCAAGACATCTTCAGTGCAGCAGGTTGAGTACGCTTAATCGATTCTCACCAGTAATCTGCCTCTCCTCGCAACATAAAGGTGGCAAAGGGAACCTTTTGCTCCTCGGAGCATCCCAAGACATCAAATATCTTGGTAATCTGCTTTATCCATGTTTCCGCTATAAGTGGTTTTGGTTCTCCCTTAAACTCTGGTGGTCCCAGCTCCTTGAACTATTTAGCGGTGACCGTCCGAGAGTTTTCAGTGTTTCCACCTATATTTTAGACAGGAGCCGCTCTCGCCTGCTGTTGCATGAATTGCATAAAGTTTCTGAACATTCCATCATTCATCATCTGGTCAGTGTTGTTGTTTACATGAGGATTGTCACCTTCCTGATGCACATTATCCTGATTATTGATATGTGGTGAATCAACAGTCGCCTGTGCTCCATTGCTATTCTCAACATTCTCAGATGCCATTTTCAGATACTTCCACAAAATAAAAGTTAATTGATATGTCATATATTATCCTTATATTATGACCGACCAATTAAATACCATGCAAATAAACTTAGGTAGGTCATACTAGCGAAGGAATTCCCCGTCTCTCCCCTCCTAGTTCTATTCTGACATCATAGCCAGGGATCATGCGTCTAAGCTTTGATACCAACTGTGTCGCCCCTAAAATTAGGTATACATCACCCATCTTGGGTCGTCAGATACGAAGTACATAATACAAATACAACTTACTAATACAACTGTCGTGTACAAGACGACAAAACATAAACTGTGAGTTTGAATACAAATATTATCTTCTAGAGAGTATTCATACTCAAAAGGAGTCCTCATTACATTTATTAACACACTATTACATAGAATAGTGAGGACTACTAACTAATACTATCATTTGAACCATCACTCCGTTCCCCGACTTGTCCCAGCTACGTTCTCATTTTCTGAAGAGAACAGTGAAAGAAAGGGTGAGCTCAACTAGCCCAGTAAGAAATATTATGACTAAGATAATGCAGAATAAATTATCATTAGCCTTCAACAATGTTAAACTGATAAAATATAATAAACATCAAGTTTAACTGTAGCGGAACAAGCAATCCATTAAAAGAGTTAAGTAGAAAATAAACTCTACTATCTTTTATGATTTAAAAGGTCTTTCAACACTGTTATCGCTGGGACTCAGCTTAATAAAATAATCCACATCATCGAATCACCCTGCACTACGGCCAAGGATATTCGTGTATTCATTAATGGTCATGATCATGCCAACAACTGTCCATCAATGCACTACGGGCCAATGAGGACTTTTACCACATCATTTATAACATTACGGTCATGATTATACCGAATAATCCTTGGTCATAATCATACCAAGTCCATCTATGCACTACAGGCCACAGATGACTTTTAACATTTTATAAACATGAGGATGATGACAATGATATAAGAATTCAATAAAACAAGTTCAAGAATTAATTTATCCAAGAATTAACAACGTCCAAATTGTCAGCATGATACTGCTTTGTGGAGTAAAATTCAAGAATGCTTAGAAGAATATTTTCATGAAAAGATACTGGATGAAACGCAATTATCAAGGATATTCCACAAATTTCATGGAGTATAGAAGTCAAAACTTAACCAACTGAGTACAATAAAGAATGGAATAACAAAAGAAATCACCATGCATGCGATAGACCGCACAGACAGGTTATTCCAACAGAATAATAAATAATGGAACCAGGTCCGGCGTAAATGCACAGACAGGATATTCCAACAGAATAATAAATAATGGAACCAGGTCCGGTGTAAAACACACAGACAGGATGTTCCAACAGAATAATAACACGACGGAACCAGGTCCGGTGTAAAACACACAGACAGGATGTTCCAACAGAATAATAATAATAATGGAACCAGGTCCGGTGTAAAACACACAGACAGGATGTTCCAACAGAATAATAATAAAGACGGAACCAGGTCCGGTGTAAAACACACAGACATGATGTTCCAACAGAATAATAGAAGAATGTCACCAAGTATAGGGTAGACCGCGTATACAGGTTATTCCAATAGAATAATAAGAAATGGAATAACAATAGTTCTCTTCATGAATAAGAAAGAATAACACCCCTTACCGTTTTAAAGAAGAGCTGAAATAAGGGAGTAGTTAAGTAGCAGAATACTCTTCTTCTCTCTCTCTATAGTTTCTCTCTATAGTTTCTCTCTCTAGAGTTCAGTGAATTCGTAAGAAATAATGAAGGAATGAGCTGCTATTTATAGAAAAATAGAATGCATAGTAACTAATCCATGAACGGTCCAGATTGATTACTTTAATCTAACGGTCCATATTTAAAGAAATTTTTTTTTAATAAAATATAATATATTCTATTTATAGAATAACTTTAATAAAGTATTCTGTTTTATATAAAAAGATGTTTCTGTTTTATTGCGTTAATAATACGAATAAAACAAAACGTCATTATCGCTAAAATATTCATATTATTAACTGACAATAATTGAATCAAACTGAGTGACTTCTCACATAAGCATTAATAATCAATACCGTGTGCTACTATGCAACCACACGTATTACTGTATTTTTACTACCGAGCAGTTCAACAGTAACAATGGTAAAACTTTCGCTATTATTTTTAATAAAATATTTTTGTCGTTTTCTCAATCCGACAATAATTCCGTTGTGGGGTCCACCAATGATTGTGTCGTTGTACGAATATTTCCTGTTAAAACGAAATATTCCCCGACCAATCGAATATTATATAACAACTTGCGTACTTTGCAAAGTTTTAAATATTACCCACAACTATAACATTATATCCAAATTAACTCCATAATATTCAAAAATGATATTTATAGAAAATTCATCTTTATTTATAAATGTTGGGGTCTTACATTGTCCACTTAGCTTCCTATATTGATTAGTGGTTGAGTTGACCATCTTTGTATAGGCAGGGGATTGCGTTTGGTTTGACGACCACTTAGTTTCAGGCACTGATAATCATTGAAATGTTTGTACCGCGTTATTTGCTATTTATATATTATATATATATATATATATATATATATATATATATATATATATATATATATATATGTTGAGAAGGTAATTATTTTCTCAGGTGTATAACAGATAGGTAGAGTATAAGTAAAGAATAAAAGTTTAGTTGCGAGTTTTTAAAACTCATACTTATGGTAAGTTTGTGACTCGTAATTATATGAAATGTTTTTGAACTCCTCGGCGAATGGACGCCAATGGTCTGACTAGGATAAGTTCTTAAACTCATATGAATGTGGAAAGTTTCCTGAACTCATAACGTGTGGTAAGTTTGACGAACTGGGTAGAACTAAGTGTGAATGGAGAATTGAGGATAACAGGAATAGATAGAATTATTAAGTAATGGATCATTAGTGGAAGATTAGGTATTCCAAATCTTCTAGCTTTGCTAGACTTCGAAATTTTTGATATCAAGCTAAATACGCACTATGTGCCTTTTAAAAATGAATTTTACTCTCAAACTACCGGTGACCATTGTGTATGTGTGGACTTCGGGCCACTGACACATCGTTACTTCTTGAGATGATAAAACCATTTACAATGATTTTTGAACGGTTTAAAGTATAGTCTATGCTACTTGTTTCGGCTAGATGACAATGTTTTGAAATATCAAAATGTATTTTATTTATCATTAATGTATCATGTAACCTAGTATACAAATGATAAAAAAATGATAGAGTTGTAAATACAGGAATACTTAGTGTTGAATTCGATCAAAAAATTGGTGTCCCACTATTGTATGATGTGTTATGACAAAGTCACCCAATGACGGAATCCTCAAATGGCCTGTTAACACAGTACGGTTTCATGACGTCATAAAATTATTTTCAAAATAATTAAATTGCCAACGGGGTTTGGCTATACACTAATATTTCAATTGAAATTGAATTATTGGTATGAGTCTTAGCTATTTGTTTCAGCTAGACCAATGTTTATAAAATCCTAAGCGTTCTTTGAAAATTTTCCCGAACCGAATTGTTTTGGTGCGAAATTCGATAAGACTGAGGTAAAATGTTGTGCGCTCAAGGCGGATAAGAGGAACAGGGGAAAAATTGTTCTGACCAGCAGTACTTAATCAGTACAGGGCATAACGGGTTGATTAGCCACTATGTCCGTAAGACTAGAGTGGTTTGTAGATAAATTTATGTTTAAACTTTTTCGAAAATGAAAGTTCGTAGTATGACTCCTCAGCATGATTTATAAATTTTAATTCTTGTGAGTGATGTTTTGGGTAGCATATGATGCTGTGTATGTATGGTGTAAGGTGTAAGGTGAATTTCGGAACAAAAATTTAGAAGAAGGGGTGAATGTGACAACCCGAGAATTTAGAAAATTATTAAAATCCTAAAATGATGGATTAAAGGTTTAATAATAGATCTAGATAGGAAATAAGTGTATGGATTTCAAATTTTGTGAAGAATTTTGGTGGATTTAAAATATTTTGGTGAAAACTATAAGGGTTAAGTGTCTAAGAGTATAAGAATCTGTGTACAGTGAATATTTGTGTACAGTTTGTGGATAAGGACAAGGAATGATCAGATAAGTGGTAACTTTAACAAACCCTAAAGCTATGTTGATAACATCAAGGTTAAGTTAGTAAACCCTAATCAGTGGTTAGGAATCCTAACGATACACTCGAAAACCCTAATTTCAATTCCAGGAATTCGAACTCTAATTCGGAATTTGTAAACCCTAAATCGGGAGCTCAAATGTTAAGTATAAATGCTTAAGTGTTAAAAGAAATGGGATATGTATATATATATATATATATATATATATATATATTTATATGTGTGTGTGTGTGTGTGTGTGTGTGTGTGTGTGTGTGTGTGTGAAATATCCAAAATACCCTTCAAATTGTAGGGGAAAAGACCAAATTCCTTAGTGAGTGCGAAATGACCAAAATACCCTTTTACTTAAAACTTAAGTAAAAGATTTTATAAATCTTGTGAGTCATCACTCCAACTTATCAACGTGTTATATATCTTCCAAGATCATCCAATCTTGCCACCTTGCACACTTAGATATATTGGATTAAAGATATAATAGATTTAAAGTAAGAAAAATCCTTACTTTACTTAAAAGCCAACCAAGACTTTCTCTCTCTTCAAATTTGAAAATGAGAGTGAAAGGGAGTGAGAAGTTAAGCTCATATCACCTCTTAGCTTAACAAGAACAGAATCAAAAGTCAGATTCAAGGATCAAAGCTTAAAAAAGGTATAAAACCCTAAACTTGTAAATCTTTGCGTTTTATGTTAGATGTTATTAGTTGTTGTTTAAAGTTATGTTAGAGGATGTTATTGAGTGATCCAAGATGTTATATCAAGGATCCATAACATCTAGATACAAGGAATTAGAGTTTTAAGACTGACCAAGAACCCTAAAATATGGCCTGACAGCCTTATGCCAGAGCCTCTAGATCTTTGTGTGTTAATGATTAGGTGTGTTTGATGTTATAGACTTGTTCTATGCCATGAGGAGAGTAGACTGGAAGTGGTTTCTGGGCAACCCAGAAAAGTCTTACAGTGATTTTCATGGCCCTAGATCTTGATTGTGTTTAGGTTGTTATGTCATGTTGTTGTTTTGATGTTGTAGTCTGACATATGGACTACACATCCAAGCCATTAGAACACTTAGACCCTTAACAGAGTCAAAGTTATGGATGGTCAAACATGGGTTGACCATCTGCCTTATGAACATTTCTGGAAAACCAGAAAGTTCAAGAACCAGTTTTCTGACATACTTTGACCGGCTCAGATCTTGAGTTGGTGATGTTGTTAGGTTGATCTAATGTGGTATTATTATTCCTTGACATACATACTACATGATTGAACCATGAAATTACATAAACTAAGCTTAGAAGTCCAAGATTTAAGGGCTGGAAAGTAGCACCATGAACTGTTCTTCATTTTCTAGAAAACCCAGAAATTAAGAACAGCTCTGACAAGTTTTTCTGGAGCTTAGATCTTGCTATTTGATATATTTTGACCATGAACTTAGAATGTAGTTGTAGTATTACATTTATACTACAATATTAACATCTTTACAAACCCAGAAACACCATGATCTAATATCTACAAGTGGTCAAAGTAGGCAACATGTTAACTGCCTATGAATGTTCTTAAGTTCTGAAGAACACCTATAGTGACATTTTTGTCACTATAGGTACCTTTAGCAACAGATAAATTATAAATTAATTATTTTAATTAAATAATTGGAAAAAAATAGTTTTAAATATTAAAAATTCATAATAAATTCCTAAAAATTATTTTTAAAGCTTAAAATTTGGTTTTTTAATAATTTCGAATATATTTTCATTAATATTTTATATTTTAACATTAATGATATTTAATTTATTTAATTATAATATTAAATAAATTACTTAAAAATGATTTTAATACTTGAAAAATCATTTGAAAATATTTAATGTGTTAGAAAATATTTTAAGTTATTTTTGATGACTTTTATATTTTTTGGTAAATTTGATTAATAAATTAATATTAATGATAATTAATTTATTTAATAAATATATTAAATAATTATGAAAAAAATAGAATTAATGTTTTAAAAATCATTAAAATGATTTAAAATTTATAAAAATATTTTAAGTTATAAAATATAACTTTTGATATTTTGTCATGAAAAACTTTAATATTTTAATATTAATGGCAATTATTTTGATAATGGATTTAAATGTTTAAAAATCTTTAAATGTGTTATTAAGGTATTAAAAATACTTTGATATATTATAAATAACTTATAATATTATGACATTGAATTTTATTAATATTTGATATTAAATAAATATTAATGATAATGGAATTAAGTGGTATTTAAATCATATAAATATTATACTATTGATTGAAAAATCTTTATAAATGATAATAATTACTTGAAAATTATTATGAGCTTATGAAAAATATTTTGACTGATAAATAAATTATCTAAGATAATTGTGAAGCGTTTAGGCAGAGTTTTAGTGATATTAGGCTCGATAATTATCCGATTAGGCAATTGGAGTGTCGAAATAGTACCGAACTCAAGTCAGACTGAAATAGTTTGACTTGATACTAGGTCCTATGTGTTTTATAGATTGTTAGGTCTATGTGATAATGTGTTTAGATTATTTTATAACTGTAATGATATTATTCTAATATTAGAGATCAATATATTTAATATTAGGTCTTTGGATAACGCTATATTGATTGTGCAGCTGTAGTCGGTGATCCAGGCAAGTTCTCTCTAACTCGACCTCGAGTTGATATTATAAATATGTTTGTGGTTAATCATTGCTGATTATACCATGTCTATGAATTATTGATTCGCACTCTGTGCATATTGCATGTGTTCATCAGGTACAAAAGGCTTATCACCTTCATTACCATCTGGTTCAGTTGAATTGTTTATGTTCTTTATCGTTTAGTTATGAAATTTGATTCATGCTAGTTCACAATTATTATATTGTCGAATGTAGCCAGCTTTTTGTTCAATTCTTTCAATCATGATATATCCTTTATTGAACTTATACTTGTTGGGCAAACTTGTTGCTCACCCTTGCTATATTCATGATAAACATTGCAGATTAAAAAAATACTTCAGATACAGGAGAGATAAGTGACATTGTATGTCGGATAGAATATGGAATATAAGTATTACGTGAAGGTTCTCGACCTTGGGGATAGTGTGTAAAGTTTAATGTATAAACAATTTATGTTTATATCTTCCACAATAGTTATAGAATTAATATACCAGATTTGTGGTGTTTGATACCGAATTTTGGATTATTACATATTCATTTTAGCATCCTGTATTGATAATCTGGTAAGCATAAACATTCAATCCAGCATCCTACATTCATTAAAAGAAAGAGTTTTAAGTTTGTAAAAGTTTGACATCATTTGTTCTCACACTTATTCAACCCCCCCCTTCTAAGTGTGCCTACTTAAATTTCATTAACAACCAATCAACCTAAAGGAGTAACATCTGATCTGTATACAACAAACATATGCAGCACCAATATATACATACAATAAGCTCAAAATGTATTTGAATAACAAGGCTTGGTTCAAATTTGTAAGAACATATTTTACTTATGCCAATGTTGCACTATTGTACAGTGACTAATAGGACTTAAATTGTAAGTCCTGGTATCGCTACTGTGGTGGTTGTAAAAAGAACAGCCTTGGTGGAATAGTCTTTTATACTCTAAATAATAAATTTTATTTGTGTTTTTAGATTTCAGCCCAATTCTGTGGTTCGAAAAATTGTTAGTTCAATAAAAAATCAATTGGGCCATATCTGACTTGGTTATCAGTGGCAAACGACCTCAAGAATGAGTTATGGGCTGAATTTCAGGAGATGTATCAATTTGTTAATGTAGCAGAGAATAAAAAGCAAGGAAGGTTTGGGAGCAGGTTTGTGTTATACGCTATAAAGACTTAATGAAAAAGGCAAGAGACGAGGCAAAGAAAAAAAACAGGGCTTACAGGTTACCATTTTGAAAAAATGGCCGAGTACCCACCCTCGTTCATGAAGAAAGAATATTGGGTCCCTCTTTGCGAAGAATGAAATAAGGAAAATTGGCAGAAAATTCAAATTCTGGTTCTACAAACTGAAAGAAAGGTGGAACACTTACCATGTTAGAGGGTCAATACCTTTCATAAGTCACGGGAAAAAGCTTGTAAGTATTTTTTGTTATGCTTGCTTTAATATAATTAAAAGTGTTGATTCTTATTTTTGTGCTTTCGTAATGGTAGGAAAATGAGATAAAAACTAAACTTACTCACATTGAGGTGTTTGATCTAAACACACCAAAAGGACGTGTGTATTGTAATTACAAGGCAAGAAAAGTAGGAGTAAGTGTGTATATTCAATACCTTTTATCAGTCATAACATATTGTATATTCAAACTATAGGACAAATATATAAGTGATATCCGCCAAAAGTATGAAAATAATGAGCCAAAATTTTATCCGGATATATGTACAGAGGCTTCAGGTGGAATTAAAAAGTGACGAGTGTTGGTTCGGTTCAAGTGAAGATCTCAAAACAAGTGGGTTAAGTGAATCTATTTTTACAAATGCCTTTACATCTCGCTTAACTCCCTCACTTATATCACCTGATATACAATCTCTCATCCTTGCTGCGATGGAGACCCCCCCCCCCCCCACAATCCCCCAATCCCCCAATTTCAAGTTATGTTGGATGCAAGACAAAAATAAATGGAAGAGGTTATGCTTAAGCAATTTCAAGAAATGAGGAAACAAAGTGAAAATCTTCCAAATAGCGATGCAAGTGTTCTTCTACTCTTCTTTTTCACGTATTCTACTCTTCTTCTTCTCTTCTTCTACATCTCCTCTTTTTCATTTTTTCTTTTATACTTCAGCTTTGGGTATTCTGACTTCAGCCGGATTTCTCTGCTGCTTTACTGCTCTATTTTTTTTTTGGGTATTCTGACCTCTGTTATTCTGATTTCTTCTAAAAAAGTGTATTATCTATACGATATGGTATAAGCGTATGACTGTCTTATAATCTTTGAGGGTCACGTGGCAGTGGTCTTCCTACTAGTCTACTACTATAATATATATTGGGTTGGGCTGCTCACTTATTACCTTTTAGTTAAGATATATTAATTCTCACAAGACACATCCATAAAACAAAATCATGGGCATGATGGACCACGGATATATAATAAACCTATATACCACAACTACTTTGCTGAGTAGTAGTAATTGAGATTATAAGATTATAAGAATAAAGGTTTTTTTTAAATACTATATTTTACTTTGTTGAGTACTGCTGCTCATTTTTTATATGATATTTGATGCATTGTTGTATTATGCTTATAATATAGTTATAAATTGTATTCCAGAGTATAGTTAAATGGCGGTATAGTTCATTACATTACAACTATAGTAAAATTATCATTTAGTTCAAAAAATTACAAATATAGTAAAATTACAACTACAACTTTTTCCTTTCTCATTATTTGTCCAATTTTTTTACTGTTCCAAACAAAGCACTTGTACTAGTTCTAATATTCTCTCAGTTTTACCCATTTACCATTTGTTATGGGTGAAGTTGATTGGTTGAGGTCATTTGGGGAACATATATTTGAAATCAAGTTAATTTTTACACATGCAATTCTTCTGCTTTCATCAAGCTGCATATAATAACAAAGGAAGCTAAGTAAAATATAATGTTGATCCTGTTTTTAATTTTAACTATTTCTTTTATCGAATGGAGTTATTTGACCTAGGGATAATGATATTTTTAGCCTAAAAATTTACTATAATAGTAACTTCGTGCAATTGTACAGCTTTCTGATGCACACAATAGAAACATACATGCACATATAAATGATTAAGAAAGGGAGGAATACTCATGTTTTCTTGAATGGCTTATTTGGTACTACATTCGTTAATTTTCAATTTTAACGGTCATTTGCAATTTTTCTGTTTCACTTAACTAAGCAATATTTTTAATATGTGCTTTGTTAATGTTACATTTTATATGCCTTTCTCAAAAGCACTTTTATTTAGATGGATATACTCATAATCACAATTTTTTAATGGAGAAATAACTTGTTTGGAGTGAACTGGGAAGTATGTTTGGTTCATTCTGGCACACAAGTGGTCCTGCTTCAAGAGAGGATGGATCGATTTCTTCAAAAAATTATAACTATAGTAAAACTAATAACAGCATTATCCATTAACTTGTTTGCTCTTTTTTTTGCTTCATTTTTCTTGTTCTTATGTTTAGAATGCATGCATTCATTTCATATATTTGACATGTATTTCATGTACTGCTACTTATAGGATGTTAATGTCGATGATGATCATGATGAAGATTCAGGCGATAGTAACGAGGATGAAGACTTGTGATTATATATGCCATGTTGATCTTGTAGGTAATAGTTTTTAGAAGTTACTTTTGTTTACCATCGAGGATGAAGACGTATGATTATGTATATTTTTAAGCTTTTAAAACATTAGTTTTTAGAAGTTATTTTTGTTGTACTTGGTGAGACTTATAGTACGTTATATTTGTAATAATTATAGTACTCATCAACATATGTTTTATCTAGTATTGTCTATAAATAACAGTTTAGTAATTATTATTACTTTGAACATATTTATTTTTTAGATTTCAAAATTAAATTATGAAAATATTTGTAATTTGTTGTTCATAAACAAATTGAGACGGAATTGAGACGGTTTCTTTCTGTCTCAAATATATGTTGCCGCTAAAGTTGACATGGATTTTGAGACGACTATTGTCGGTCTCAAACTATGCGGGCTAAAAAAATATTGGCGCCAAAGTTGAAACTAAATTGAGACGTATGATGTCCGTCTCAAAATATGTAGAGGCAAAATAAGTGCTGCAATTTTTATACGAATTTGAGACAGAATTTTCTGTCTCAAATTACGTGTGCCAAAAAAGGGCTCCAATTTAGCCCGTCAAATTTGAAACTGCCAAAATCGGTTTCAAAAGGCAGCTCCCCATGGGTCAGTTTTGAGATGGATTTGAAACGGATATTTTCCGTATACTTGAGACGGACATTTTCCGTATCTAAAAATTTTTATTCAGACGGATTTTTGAGATGGACAGATTAGCGATGTGACCTATTGACATAGATTTTGAGACGGCCAAAATCCGTCTCAAAAGAGATTTTGAGACGGATTCTGCTGTATTTGAGACCGAATTTTCCGTCTCAGATACCCAGATTTTGGTAGTGAGAGAAAAATGCTCATTTAAAAAATTGGATAAATGATTTAATGAAAGAAGTAGAAATTTTGATTGAGAAAAAATAAAAAATATTTAAAGATTATGTCGACGTCGAGATTTTTATTTATCCTTTTTGTTCTTCTCTTTTGGTGTGTGTGAGTTAGGTCTATGTGCAATTGTTTGGAAGTAGTGATATGTCTTGTTTGCACCTATATACAAAGGGTTTGACTTTTGTATAAAAGTTCAATTTTAACATGATATAGCAGTGATGTTTGTAAAACAAGTTTTCAAACCCCTATGCTCAATAGGTAATTGAGGCCTTTGATACTTCCATTTTATTATGTGTTCGGCTTGTTTGTTTTTATTTTCGATATGCGAGGCATCTTCGAGAAAAATAAGATACATAGCTAGTGCCGAACTCCTTGTGGGCATGAGAGCCGTCTAACGATATTCAGACACCATAGATAATTTACAAGCTGGGCTTGCAGCTGTAAATGTCCACCACGGGCACCCAGATCTCTATTCAGAAGTTGAATCTGTGATCACATGATTTTAGGCTCAAAAGAAAAGGCAATATGTACAAAACGGCTAGAAAAAGAACTAGATTTGAGTAAATCTTAAGCATTCCAGTTCAACAGTTCAGTATTTAGTCACCATGAACTGGTTAA